>CM069916.1:10800738-11405640 GCA_036172215.1 Camellia granthamiana
CTTATTAATATTTTTTTTTTTCATAGATGATTTAAACAAAAAGACTTTAAAAACATTGCCACAATTCAGAGAAATTCAACCTTTAAAAGGCATATTGTTAATCATTTATATCTTTTATTTGTTTCACATTGGTTTGGCATCCACATAATTTTTTCTTTTTTGTTTTAAAAAAAATTTGTGTCAATTTTTATTTATTTATTTATTTATTTAGTCAAGTAAAACCTAAAAATCTAATTTTTTTTGAAAACTTGACAGGAAATTAACAAAAAAGTTACTAAAAAGCGAATCTCAAGCACCCTTTTGAACGCAAAGTAAATAAAGAATGAAATACAAAAGTGATGGGTAAATTAAACTGACACCCCTTAATTCCTTTGAATCACACTTTCAATCTTTTTTATTCTCTGAAATATCACTGACTTCTCTTATCAAGTAAATTACTTGAATACCCTTTTACGGAAAAACAAAAATAAATAATGGCCTTATTTGGGAAGTTAGTTGGCTATTTGGCTATTTTAGATTGACTAAAATAATTGTGTTTGGGAAGTTAGTTGACTTTTTATTAAAGTTGATTTGATGATTGTGAGATCAAAATTAAAATAATTATGGATTAGATATGACATTTTATCTTGTTAACTATTTTAACTTATTTTCCATTTTAGAGCATCAGTATCGAGCTCAACAAATTTTGAATTAAATTAATCCCCAAAAGCTACTTTTTCTATTTTATCTAACATTTTTTTGTATGTATACCTACATGAGACTCTCTATTCCAAAATTAAATAAAATATTCATTTTGTAGGATTAAGAAGCAGTAGGAGAAGTTGCTAATTTTGTATTGTCTATCTACATATATACAGTGCCATATTCCTTAAAAAAAAAAAAAAATAACTGTTTTGGTTTCAGTTTTTTGAAAATTGAATTTTTGGTTTTTCGTATTTTTTTGTTTTTAGTGAATATTTTCAAAATTTTAAGCATTTTTTTTTTTACTTTTTTAGATTCACCTTACTTAGATGTATCTAAAAAATAAAATATTTGTGAAAAAATATTTCAAAAAATTAATAAATACACAAAAATATGAAAAATATATTGAATTTTCGTATTTTTTTGTATTTTTGGTATTTAGTGAATTTTTAAAAAAAAAATTTACGAAAATAATACTTTTTAAGTGTATTTATGTTAGGTGATTCTAAAAATTTAAAAAAATTGCTTAAAATATTAAAAAAAATCTAGTAAAAATAAAAAATACGAAAAATAAGAAAGTAAAATTTCCTCAAAAGTATTTTTAGAAAACTCAAACTAAGCAACGTGAATAATAATTGTGCCAAGCAGCGGTTTTGTTTATCTTATCTTAACGTTCCTCAAAATAAAATAATAAAAAAAAATAAAAATCTAGAGTGATAGGATTTGTATTGTATATATATCAATTTCATATTCTTCAAAAGACAAAAAAATAAAAAAAAAGTTGTGGTGGTTGACGACTTGGTGAAAATTGTTAGTTTTACCTTTGGGTGGTCGACGGAGTGATCGATCATTTGATAAAAAAAAATAATAAAATAATGTATAACTTGTTAACTACTATTGTTACATCAAGCGATATATAGCAATCACAAATTTTGCAAATACATAGTAAGGCTGATGGAGGCTCTTGAAAGTTGATTTTCTTGCTTTTGCTCTATATTTTGGTCTAGAAATGAGTTTGACGAGGTTAGTGAAGATGCTCTTCTCATTATTGTTTCTCTATTTTTTGACAAAAAATATTTGAGGCGACTAAAATTACTCCCGTAATTTGACATACAATAATATAACATAATATGTGTCAATTTTTGATAAAGACTTAATTATATAGGGTTCGCTTGGGATGTGAATTGGTTTTTTGACTATTTTAGTCTAGAGCTAAAAAGCTTGGTTTGAGATAAGTTTTTTTGGCTTTTTTGACTTTTTGGTGAGGTATCCACATATGAAATTACCCAAATGCCATTAGGGTGAAGGTGTTCCCCCAACCTATTGGCCAATGCTGGGCGGGTGGTTTGAGGCTGACACGTCAGCCGATTAATTTGGTGTTTATTTATTTATTTGTTTAGCATGCTTTTTTATGTTTTTTTTTAATTACGGGGAAAACGATTATTTCGGCATTTTTAAAAAAAAAGAAAAGAAAAAGGCAAACATCTCAAAATATTTATGTCAACAATTAACCGTTTATTAGAACATTTAAAAATATATATATTTGTTAAAAAATTTTGTAAAAATAATTTGAAAAATTACTTTTTCTCTCATTTACCCAATTTGTTAAACAAAAAATGGTACAAATCATACTCCTACCTTTTACCCAAAATTCAGTTGACGGCCACATATTACGTGCCCATTTTAATTTTTTCACTATTTTTAATTTTTTTGTTACAATCGTCAAATCATAATACCACAGTTTACCATCGTGCTATCCTATTTAATTATTACGAGTATATAACAAAATTTGTCCTTCTCCAACCCAATAATTTTACAAAATAAGGCACGTAAACCATTCAAATTTCAATTTTCCGTGTACACACATACATATTGTATAGGATAATATAATCACATATATCCCGACCGTGGCTTAATAATGTTACAAGCATACGAATATTTTAGTTGAATATTATATGTTTCCTAGCATTCCGTTATTATGGATGTACACTAACTTGTCTCGTATGCGAACTCGCACTAATGCCATATGCGAGTTCTCATCTCCAACCATTAAACCATCATCGTCATGTGGAACTTTTGGTATGGCATTTACTATTGCCATAGCCCTCTTCCTCTTTAAAGATGGGATTAATAGTTGTTGGATTGCCTATATTTCTACATACATAATTATGTAACGCCATTGACGCACCTACTAACTAAACTTGCAAATTTGCAAAATCATACCGAGGCATATTTTGAATAAACCCCCATCAATTTTTCTATGCGCCGAAAGTGCGTTCCACCACACTCCGTAACGACGAGTGCACTTTGTTAAATAATTCCCTAGGAGTGTTTGTTGTCCTATGCCTTTCAATAACGCGAAATTCTTGTTGGTGGTAACAACTGCCTTTGAATGGTGCTAGGTAACCTATCTGGTTCAGATAGCCACCATCAACAAGATAATATTTCCCTACAGAAAGTACTAGAATTTCAAACAAACTACCAAGTTTTGTTTAATTTTTTGTAAAGATGTTTTCCTAAATATTATGTACTAAAAAAATTGAAATGCAATGTGTTACCTTCTTCAGGATGTGGAAAAGGGACATTGTCATTTGTTATTATCTCATTAAAGATGCAACTATCGTGTATACTTCTTTCCCATCCAAGCGATACGAAGGTGAAACACATGTCAAAATCGCACGCGACAATCATACTTTGGGTGTGACTATGTTTCCCATCAAAATATGTTGGGGCATCTAGCCCCGTAACCCGCGCAGTAACATGTGTTCCATCAATGGCTCTGATACAGTCTTGCCAACAACTCAGTTATCTTACTGCTAGGGGTACATGTAATGGTTATTTTTCACACGTCACGTCAAAATAATTTCTAAACATTGAAACAAACTTAACTGAGTGAGGTTTGAAAATAGTACCTTGAAAGGACGGTATTTCCATTTGGACCGCACGTATGGATTTATATGATACTGACTATATGTTGGCCTGCAATGTGCAACAGTGAACTCCTTCATCACCACTAATACATTATGCACATGTAGGGACACAGTCTCCCCCCGAATGTTGGAACCGTTCTTAGATTTTGCGATTATAAAACCCTCTCAACACGTGGATAAACATTGCAACGCTTTCTTGAACAACTAATCCATGTTCACGTTGCGATACTTGTAACCCGAAATCAGTTACTAACGTGTGACACAAAGACGCAAAAACTTTCTTCGGCATGCACATATTTTCCTCAAATTGACCTACATGGCCCTCATATAGTTCAGTTATCCATGCATGTCCGGTCAAAATAGAAGTGCAACATGGGGTCTTACACATGTGTTTTTCGTACCACTCTTGGACATACCAGCATGCTTGGAGGAATGTCCAGTTATTTTGTTGTTGAAGCTATATGGCCATTTGGTTAAGTATTTCCATTCCACCGTTATAGTTGCTTCCATTCCCGGTGTTCATCACGTCGATTTAAGCAACACTTACAAAATAGACTAAATTAGCCACAAGAGACAAAACACATTCAAGTGTTGGGGAACAACTCAGCTTCGGTGGAATTTACCAAACTACCCCCCAGTGCCTCTGTTTCACACCAGCACCACTTCAAACCACACAACACTTTGTCACCTAGGGCACCAATAGACGTTGAAGGAAGGAGGCAAAAACATGACGCTGAACGGCGAAGAAGAATAGCAAAGCTCTTCATAGCCCAAGGCCACTGGAGTGCACATCGGCAGCGACACTGCGTCCATCGTATCCTCAACACCACCGATCGTTAGGTACTAGAATTTTTTTTGTTTTTGTTTTGTATCCATCGCGTCCCTGGTGTTTGGTCTCTTGTGGCTAATTTAGCCTATTTTGTAGGTGTTACTTAAATCAACATGATGAACACCGGGGATAGAAGCAACAATGACGGTGTAATGGAAATGCTTAACCAAATGGCCATACAACTTCAACAACAAAATAACTGGACATTCTCCAAGCATACCGGTATGTCCAAGAGTGGTACAAAAAACACATGTATAAGATGCCATGTCGCACTTCTATTTTGATCGGACATGCATGGATAACGGAAATATATGCGGACCATGTGGGTTGATTTGAGAAAAATGTGTGCATGCCGAAGGAAGTTTTTTCGTCTTTGTGTCATACGTTAGTAACTAATTTCGGGTTACCAGTACCATATTTCGGTAGGAAATACTGCCACACCCAAAATATCATGGCTGCGTGCGATTTTGACATATGTTTCACCTTCGTATTGCTTGGATAGGAAGGAAGTATGCACAATAGTCGCATTTTCAATGAGATAATAACAAATGACAATGTCCCTTTTCCACATCCTGAAGAAGGTAACACATTGTATTTCAATTTTTTCAGTACATAATATTTGGGGAAACATCTTTACAAAAAATTAAACAAAATTTGGTGATTTTTTTAAAATTCTGGTACTTTCTGTAAGGAAATATTATCTTGTCAATGGTGGCTATCCGAACCGGATAGATTACTCAGCACTATTCAAAAGCAGCCATTACCACCAAACAAAGTGCACTCGTCGTTACAGAGTGTGGTGGAATGCACTTTCGGCGCATGGAAAAATCAATGGGGGTTTATTCAAAATATGCGTCGGTATGATTTTGCAAATGTGCAAGTTCAGTTGGTAGGTGCGTCAATGGCATTACATAATTATATACGTAGAAATACAAGCAATCCAACAACTATTAACCCCATCTTCAACGAGGAAGAGGCTATGGCAATAGTAAATGCCATATCGGAAATTCCACATGACGAGGATGGTTTAATTGTTAGGGATGAGAACTCGCATATGGCATTGGTGTTAGTTCGCATACGGGACAAGTTAGTGTACATGCGTAATAACGGAATATTAGGAAACATATAATATTCAACTAAAATATTGATATGCTTGTAACATTATTAATCCACGGTCGGGATGTATGTAATTATATTATCTTGTACAATATGTATGTGTGTACACAGAAAATTGAAATTTGAATGATTTACGTGCCTTATTTTGTAAAATTATTGGGTTAGAGAAGGACAAATTTTGTTACGTACTTGTAATAATTAAGCAGGATAGCACGGTGGCAAACCACGATATTATGATTTGACGACTGTGACAGAAAAATTAAAAACATTAAAAAATTAAAATGGGCACGTAATAAATGGCCGTCAACTGAATTTTGGGTAAAAGGTAAGAGTATGATTTGTGCCATTTTTTGTTTAACAAATTGGGTAAAGGAGAGAAAAAGTAATTTTCCAAATCAATTTTACAAAAAAAAAAAAAAAAATGTTTTAACGAACAGTTACAATCGTTAACATACATATTTTGAAATGTTTGCCTTTTTTTTCTTTAAAAAAAGGCCGAAATTATCGTTTTCCCCCATAATAATAATAATAATAATAATAAAACATAAAAAAGCATGCTAAACAAATAAAAAATAAAAAATAAAACCAAATTAATCGGCTGACGTGTCAACTCAACCCACCCGCCCAACACTGGCCAATAGGTTGGGGGAACACTTTCACCCCAAGGGCATTTGGATAATTTCACATGTAGACACCTAACTAAAAAGTCAAAAAAATCAACCCACATTCCAAACGAATTCTAAATTTCTTTACCCGAAATCAGCGATTTAAAGATATATGTGCTTTGTTCTGGAAAATCACAATTTACTTAGAAGGGTGTGGGAGTAGAATGCGATGGTGGACTGTAGTGGTTGGTGGTTCTGTTGGGTGGCTTTAATGGTGATGATTGCAAAGCTGGGTTTGGAGAAGAGACAAAAAGAGGTGGGGGCCATTTGTTACAACATTTTCTAAAGTAAGGGACGTAAGTAATATTTCAGAGAATAAGAGGGGTGACAGTGTGATTTCAAACAATTCAAGAGGGTGTTAGTGTAATTTATTCAAAAGTAATTGATAGGCAAAAAATTTCAAAATTAGACTACATTAGCAAATTTTGTAAAATTATGTCAATTCATGCGTTTTCTATGTTTGTTTTTATATTTCTAAATTTATTGTTCATTTCATATACTGATTGATAGCTAACTTGTGTGCTTTTTTTCGCCTTAACATTGTAGTCAGTGGCATTCACTGCTGTTCCCTTCTTTATGATTGCAATGGTCTGGTTTGTGGTGTTTGGACTGAGCTTATCTCTCATCTGTCTCTGCCATTTCTGCTGTAGAAGGGAAGAGCCTTATGGCTATTCTAGAGCAGCTTATGTTCTCTCTCTTGTTTTCCTCATAATCTTTACCACTGTTGCAATGTACATACTTCTCTCCCCCTCTACTCTATGCTACATCATCCGAATTTTAGCTTGTTTGAATCGTCCGATTTTGCCTTGCTAGTCATTCAGCAAGGTGACAGCCGCAGTGGATAAAGGTGATAATTGTGGTAGATAAGTGTTACACTGGTCATCCAAGTAATCGTCCGAATGGTCGATCAGCAAGCACAAATTCGGACTTTTAGACAAACTCAAATTCGAATTACCAATCATTTTTATTTTGTTTAGATATTCAATTTGTTTTCCATTCGTGTTTGAATAGAATCGACCAGTTCAGGCACTAAAATTTTGACACGTCAGCATTTTGCAGCAAAAAAGCTCACGTCATGTATTCACACTCACCAACATCTTTCGGGTCAATTTATACCAACCCAATACTAGGCATTGAGTGGATGTATGTTAAGAACGGGTTTCACAAATATTGTTTTAATAATTTTATTTTTTAAGGATAAAATTGTTGTTAAAAAGACTTGTACGCTTGACAAGTGTTAAAAAAGTTAATTCAGTCGGGTTTAGGATTATTTTGGAAAGTTATTAAAACATAATATTTTGGTTTGTTTTGGTTTGTTTTGGTTTTTCTAAAAAAATGTGCAAAAAAAAGTAGAGAGGAGATGTGACTCAAAATAAGCTTTTGGCTTTTAGCCAAGTTCCCAAATTGGCCCTTAGAATTTTTTCTTTTGTAGTGAATTTTTCTTACTCTTTTGATTTTTCTAAATTAGAAGGACCGGAAAAGTAAAAACACATAAATAAAAATTTATTAAAGACAAAAAGTTTGAAAACATTTAAATTTTTTAAAAATAGGATGAGTTTTGTTAAAAAAAATGGTTTCTTTTGTATTCTTCTTCTTCTTGTCACTAAAATCAACCAAAACCAAATTACAAAAATTTTATTTATTTATTTATTGCTTAAACATGCAAAAAGTGGCTTTTTAAACAAAAACCAAAAAATGGCTTAAATCTAGAGAAATTATGTAGTAAGCTGGATCTACCATCCTAGTTGTGTGCCCGATCAGGTAGGGCTAAATATATATGTGTTCCAAAAAACAAGAAATATGATAAACAAATAACAAAATATCATTGGACAGACACACAACTACGTGGAGTTCCAAAACTATGCGATAATTTATGCTAAATATAGACTTTTGTTTGCTTTAAAATGTTGATGTGTCACAATCTTGATGCTCGGACTATTTAACTTGATCCTTTGTGAGGAAGCTAATGCTTTATTACTTATGTTGTGGTTTCAGAGTTGGATGTGTTGTTTTGTACACCAATCAAGGGAAGTTTCATGATACCACAACAGAAACATTGAAATATGTAGTAAACCAGGCAGATATTACTGTGGACAAACTCAAAAATGTTTCAGAATATCTTGCTGCAGCCAAGCAAGTTGGGGTGGATAAAGTGTTTCTACCTTCTAGTGTCCAAACAGACATTGATGGGATTGAAAGCAAGCTAAACTCTTCTGCTAGCAACCTTGCTGAGAGAGCTTCCAGTAATTCAAAAGACATACAAGATCTGTTGGATTCTGTGTAATCAAGAATTTTAAACCTTTCTTTTCTACATCATCTGTTCTTTGATTTTACTTTATAGTAATATTACGCAAACAGAAAAATTAATGTGGAAACCATTTTTTTGGGTCCTAAAGTGAAAATATTAGTATTAGGGTTAATTTTACTTAGCACCCTTTCACTTTTATCAAAATCTCATTTTAGTCACTCTATTCTGAATTGGAACATCAACCCGACACTTTAAGTTAAATTGCAATGTCTCCCTTTTATCTGTGTGGCGTTAATAAGGGTGACAAAAAATGGTACGTGAGTCACACATGACATTTTTCTTACCTCTTTAACATCCCTATACTCAAAATGTCACTTTGGACCCTGCAGATTACAACTTCACTCAAAATTTCAGGATTTATTTCACAGTTGAAAGAAGAGAAACTACAAGAGATTTTGGTGAAAGTTGATGAGTGTTAATTGTAATTATCCCTCACTAATCATTATTTTATTTGTTTGTTTTTTTGGCAGGAGATTGGCTCTTATCATAATTGCCGCGGTTATGCTTGGCTTGACATTTCTTGGATTCAGTGAGCCCCTTTTTGATTCCCTTTAATCAGATGCTAAAAAAAAAATGTCAATCTCTCTAAACCTTTTAAGAATGTATTACTACATGCATTATTTACTAATTTTATTTTCTGTGATCAGTATTCTCAATTTTCGGCATGCAGTTTCTCGTGAACATGTGAGTTTGAAAATGGTCTTTTTATATATAAACTCAACTTCCTCTTAAATTGTCTTAACTGTTTTATTGTTTTTCTGGTTTAGTTAATTTGTACATATGAATTTCACTAGAGGAATGCTTTTGAATTTGATTGTTTGCAGATTGGTGATCATCGGATGGATACTCGTTACAGGAACATTTATTTTGTGTGGCATATTTCTTCTTCTACATAAGTAAGTACCATCTGTTAAAATTTATTTTTAAGTGTCGGTTGAAGATGCTCTTAAAATAGAAATAGGTTGGGTATGAATCTTAGTTTTGACACAATTAACACAAAAGTGAATGCACCATATTTGGTTGCTTCTTGTTGATTTGAAACACATAAACAGTCTCTCTGTGTTCAGAGTAAGACTGCATATATCCAACCTTTCCTAGATCCTATAGCGGCAGCAGGAATCCTTGTACATTGGGCTACCCATTAGTAATGTTAGAGACCCCAAAAATTTTACCAAAGTCTCACATGAGTGTGGGACCCACACAATGTGAGTCTTATGTGGGTCTCACACCCATGTGAGACATTTGGTAAAACTTTTGGTATAATTTTTGGGCTCATTTTTGTTTAGTTTTAGGATTCTCAGCTAAAAAACCTGTTAATTGGTTAAAAAATAACCTCACACATTTGGTGAGACACATTTCATTTGAGAAAGTTGGGTCTGATTTTATGATTCTGTGCATGTAAAAGAACTTATTTGTGTTTTTTTTTTGCTTGACATATATATCAGTGTGGCTGCAGACACATGTGTAGCAATGAATGAATGGGTAGAAAACCCAACAGCACAAACAGCATTAGATGATATACTGCCATGTGTGGACAATGCAACAGCACAGGAAACATTGATGAGAACAAAGGAAGTGACTTCTCAACTAGTGGAAGTGGTTAACCAAGTCATTACCAATGTCTCCAACATCAACTTCTCTCCCAACTTTCCACCTTTCTACTTCAATCAGTCCGGCCCTTTGCTCCCTATACTCTGCAACCCCTTCAATTCTGACTTGACTGATCGTTCTTGCTCTGCTGGTGAAGTCGATTTGAGCAATGCAACTCAGGTAAAAAGCAACAAATAGGATTACAATATTCAAAAACTGTAGTGATCATCCAGGGCATTTGTGAGTTTTTTGGACCATAAATCAAACTAAACAGAAGGGTCCTTTAAATTTTGAATATGAATTAAGGGTCTTCATTTGGTTGAGGATAGTTTTATTTTTGGGTTTGGTAAGGATTGGGCTCCTTTTTTCGAGTCAAAATTTGAAAATCTCATCCTTATGCTTAGGGTCGATCCCAATCACCATCTTGTTTAAGAAATGAAGAGCTTCTATTGCACATTACGAAAATTTACAGTTCACACCATTTTATCCATTTAGATATAAACTACAGAACAAAAAACAAACAAAATGGTGTGAACTAATGAAAAGATTAGTGTCTTATTTCCTGAGATTTATGAAACAAATCTTTTACTATGTTCTCCAAATCTTTCTTTTCCCAAAACTTCATGAAAAACTCACACTCTATCCTTCATATATCTTGCAGGTATGGGCAAACTATGTATGTAAGGTTTCACCAAGTACCGGTAATTGCATCACAACAGGCCGGCTGACCCCCACAACCTACAACCAAATGGCTGCCGATGTGAATGTGAGCTATGGATTGTATCATTACGGTCCATTCCTAGTTGAACTACAAGACTGCGTTTTCGTGCGACAAACTTTTAGCAACCTTTATAGCAGTCATTGCCCCGCCTTGCAGCGATACAGCGAGTGGATCTATATTGGGCTGGTGATGGTTTCTGTTGCAGTTATGTTGTCTCTGATTTTCTGGGTTGTGTATGGGAGAGAGCGACGACACCGTGTTTATACCAAACAGCACCAACCTGCACATGCTCAAGGTGTTGAAGGGGTTAAGGCTACCATTGTCGAAGAGGATAAGGTTACTTAGGAAACTATGGTTTACTTTAACAGTAAATGCACATTACCCGTGTTTGTTTGTTATATTTGATTGGATGCGATTATGGAGAATGTATGATTATTAAGTTGAAGATATAAGATAAATTGCGTTTGTTTATGGATTATTGTAGTAACATTAATTGGTTGAGATTAAGGCCTCGTTTAGGAACATGCTATTTTAGTAATTTTTTAGTTTTTTGGCTAAAATATGAGGTAAAAAAAACTAGTATGTTTGGGGTGATTTTTTGACTTTTTGCAAAAAGATGTGCAAAAAGTAGAGAGAAAATAGAATCTTTGACTTTTTGGTATAAGTTATAGACTTTTTTAGTAACTTTTTGACTTTTTGGCTAAAATGTTAACTAGGCCTCGTTTGGGAATAGGCTATTTTAGTATTTTTTTGATTTTTTGGCTAAAATATGAGGTAAAAAAAAATAGTAGGTTTGAAATGAATATTTGATTTTTTACAAAAAGATATAAAAAAAATAGAGAAAAAATAAAATTTTTGACTTTTTTCTATAATTTGTTAACTTTTTGATTTTTTTAATGACTTTTATTCTCAAACTAGACCTAAATTTATAAAAATAACTAGTTTGTGTATATAATGCCAACTATTCACTCTGTTTATTTTCAGCTTTCAAAATTTATTTTTCAGAGAATTTTACTTTTCGTTTTCTCTATTTTTTTTTTCACTGATTTTTTTTAATATATATTTTAAGCATTTTTTTTTTTAATTTTTAGACACACCTAACATAAATACACTTAGAATGTATAATATTTGTAAAAAAAATCTTTAAACAATCCACTAAATATGAAAAATACAAAATACATATATATATATATATAAATTCAGTACATTTTTCATATTTTTGTGTATTTATTAATTTCTTAAAATATTTTTTTATAAATATTTTACTATTTAAATACATCTAAGTAAGGTGGATCCAAAAAAGTAAAAAAATTACTTAAAATTTTAAAAATATTCACTAAAATAAAAAAAACTATGCAAAAATAAAAAATAAAAAAACTCAATTTTCAGAAAACTGAATTCAAAAAACTAAAACCAAACAAACTGATTAGTATGGTATTTTTAGTCTATACATAATATTAAACACCTAAAAAAAAATATTCAAAAAAATACATCTATGAACTAAAATCATTCTAAATTTATATCTTACTAATTTTAAATTTATATTATACTTATTTTTATATAAATTTTAAAAAATAAAATTTCACGATACATAAAATTTTTCTTCCGTCAACCCTTCACACCACCATCATCTTTGAGCATCACAATTAGGGATTGGCATAGTTCTAATGCCTTTGTGACTAGGAATGGCAACCCAAAATTGTCGGCAGGTTAAAATATTTTCCATATAATTTTAAAAATAAATTATTAATACAAATGTAATATAATAAGTAATTATGAATATTTGATTAATTTTTTAAAAAACAATATATTTAATAAATTTTATATATTAAATAATTTTAATCATTAGAATAAGACCAATCACGCACCAACAATACTTTCCAGCCCTATTGCGGACAATTACAAAAGTAAGTTTTAGTGATGCAAAAATGCGAAGAATCAACAAGAAAAAACTCAAAGTTTGTAAAGTCATATCAAAAAAGGAAAAATGAACCAGAGAAAAAGAGACCAGAAAACATATTTGCAATCACTATCATTCTTACAGCTGTTAATTTTCATTGTTTTGTGGACACTAATATATCTTGGCGCTGTTTGGGAAGATGAGAATTAGGCTATTATAGCTTAATTTTGGAAATAAGCCTAAAAGCCAACTTTTTTCTTGGTTTTCAAAAAAAAAAAAAAAAAAAAAAAAAAAATAGCCTGCGGGCTGGACAGTGTAGGCGCAGCCTACACTGTCACAGCCGTCTTCTCTCCCATCAACAGGTGAATTACCATTTTGCCCCTCAGCTGGAAATTAAAAAATTATAATTGTAAGGACAAAATGGTGATTTTAATTACAAACATCTTTTCAACATATTTTTTAATACACCAACTCCAATAAAAATTTAACCCAACTTCCCAAACACAAAATTAAAATAACCTACTAAAATAGCTAAAAAGCCAAATAACCTACTAAAATAGTCACTTCCCAAACGAGGCCCTTATATTATCCTTTTTATTGTAATTCCCAACCATTACACATTACTAGGACAAGCCTACTTTTGGTACATACGACCCCATAGAAAGGCCTAACCACATAAGTTCAAATTGCCTCATGATAATCTATTGAAATCAAAACAAAGGTGAGGATGTGTATGGCAACTCGTTTGGATAAGGGTTCGAGGCTAAAACAATTATAAAATAATAAAATAAATTAAAAAATTAATAAAATAAAATATCACATTTAAATTATAATTATTTTATATTTTTTTTATAAAAGTCAAAAAAGATAAAAAATTTATCTCAAATGAGACTGTTTAATTTCAAACTAAAATAGTCAAAAAGTAAAAAAACTAACCCATATTCTAAATGAACCCATATTCATTGTGCTGCTATGACTTAGCTATGATATATTTATTTTAATTGTAATTTTAGTTATGACTTAGGCCAAGTTTGGGGTATGTAAAAAAAGTCAAAAAGTCAAAAAGTTACTCAAAAAGTTAAAAAGTTAACACTATTCATCAAAAGTCAACAATTACGGCTGCACAACTCCCAATCCTAATTTTCCTCTACAAACCAATTTTTACAATTTTTTATTACACATTTTTTCATGAAAAGTCAAAAAGTTAACTCAAACATCCATATTTTTTCCCCTCAACTTTTTAGTCCAAAAAGACAAAAAGTGCACTTATTTAGGACACCCCAAATAACCTCTTAGTTTTGATCTTTTGCAGACCTGACCCTGAAATTTTCGAGACCCAAAGTCGATAATTAACTAATAAATATCATTAGATCATTTGGGGCCCTTCACATATATATATATATATATATATTTTTCATTCAATGATTTTTTTTAAGGTAAATGACAAAAAAATTGTGTCAAAATCACAAAAAATACTTAGCATTACATTGCAACAACTAATAAGTATCACTTGATCCTTGCTCTTCTTACATTTTTAGAAGTAAATAAATCAATCATACTTACATAATCTAATTTTTTTGCAAAATCATTTTCAATGAATAACAATGCTAATACATTCAATCTTTCTTGTGACATGATTGATCAAAGGTAATTTTTGATCATTTTCAACTTGAAAAACTTCTTTCCCCCAATGCAACTATAATCGGAATAGTCAAAAGTATCATATAAGTAACCCATAAATTTGGGAAAACAATTTGCCATTAACTGTAGATGATTGAGCACTTCAATTGGTTTATTGACTTCTTTTGAATGAGCCTTTTAAATTTTTAATGGGCCAATTTATTTTAAGTTAGTTTGGGTCTTTTTTAATTTATTTTGGATTTAAAACATACTTAATATATTACACTAAACTATAATAGGAGAAAGCCCTTTTTTTGATCTATTTTAAGGGGCCCTAAGCCATGGTTTGGTGGGCCTATGCCCAGGGCCAGCCCTGATCTCTTGTGATTTTATATTGACATTTTTTCAAAAAATTTTATAATTTTGATATAATTACTCTAAGTATCGTGCTAGGGAGCTCGAATGCTCCCCCCGTTCAAAAACGACGCCGTTTTTGTATTTTTTTTTCCAGAAGCAGAAAATTAGAAAGAAGAAGAAGAAGAGAAGCAAAGAGGAGGAGGAGGAAGGAGGAGGACTGGAGGGGGCCATAATCACAGAGGGAAGAGGAGGCGGAGGCGGGGCCGGAGGCGACGGCGGTCGAAGCTGCTGCGACGAGCTGACAATCGGCGGCGGCGGAGGCACAAGAGGGGCCCTCTCTCTCCTCTCCTCTCTCTTTCTCCCTCTCTCATCCTCTTCCCCTCTCTTCTCTTTCTCTCTTCTCTTTCTCTTCCTCTGCGTTTCAGACTGAAAATGAAAGAAAAAAAAAAGAAAAAGGAAAATGCCCAAAACGATGTCGTTTTGGGCATTAGGGGGATTCGGGGGGGAAAAGTTTCGAGCTACGAAGCTTTATTCTTACTCTAATCTCCTTTTTAGTATGGTTAAATGAATAAAAAAATTAGAGGGATTTACGTATAGGTCTTAATAGATGAACTTATTGTCCAATAGGTCTTGTGAAAATTAATAGCGTTTTTCATAAAATACTATTAAAAACATCACTAATTATTAATTTTTAACAATAATTTAAAAATTTTATTACAAAAATATCACTAATTATAAATTTTAGCAATAGTTTAAAAAAATTGTCACAAAAAAATCATTAATTTTTTATTTTCTGTAACAGATTGAAAAAATCGTCATAGAAAAATGTCATTAATTCTAAATTTTAGTTATAATTTATAAAAATCGTGACAAAAAAGTCACTAATTATCAATTTTTAAAGATATATGTAAAAAATATCACAAAAAAATATTTTTAACAGCGATTTTACTTGAACTTATTTTCAATAGGATTTGATAGAATTTAAGTATTAATAATTTATCCCAAAATTTAATACAATACAAAAGATAAATAAAATTAAAAAGATACATTATTATAAAATAAATGACAATACTATTTTTCTATTCACCCGATTAATGAATGTTGATAAAAATAAAATTAAAACCTTGTTTGGCATAACTTATTTTAGTCCATCTTTTTATCTTTTTTAGATCACATCAATCAACATCTCCTCTCTATATTTCTATACATCTTTTTATAAAAATTCAAAAAATACATTTATTTAGAATATCTCAAACCACCGCAAAGTATTACCTAAATCAAAACATTGATAGAGGTGTTGTAATAAAAATAAAAATAAAAATAAAACCCTTATTCAATTGGCATTTTCGTATTTTGAATTAAATTCATGGTCATTTCCCGAATCTTTATTGATACGTGGCAAGCCCTCCAGTAGTCCAGAAAAACAGTTAATCAAAACGGCTCAACATTCGTCATTTTGTGCAGGACCGTTACTTGTCAACCGTCAGATCAGAATCCAACACCTAACCCACCTCTGGTTAACCCCATCAGCCCAGTTGGGGAGCTTCTATATACACACCCCCTTTCCTCTCTATACAAATCTTTCTCAATACACACACTAAAAAAATAAACCCTAATATATTTGACTCACTACACACACCTCTAATTACAAATATACCCCTAAATGTAAATTTCACACACACACCCCCCTCACACACACACACACCCGTGAGACCCCTCTCTCACACACACCCAGCTGTGCAGCCTCTCACACACACACCCATCTCTCCACCGTTCCTCCCCAATCTTCAATCTTCAATCTGAAGGGCAGCGTATTGCAACTTCAATCTGTGGGCATTGAACTCTTCACATTCGGAAGCATTGCCATTGAAGGGCAAAGGGCATTGAAATCTTCACATTTTAGGTTAGTTTACACGGATTTGAATCTTCTCAATCCTATTTTATTTGTAATGTGGGTTAATTTTTACCATTTTCGAAATTTTCCGTCGTGGTTGCTGTGTTTCCTCATTCGGAACTGGTTATCCGAAATTTTTATTCTTATTCGGCAATCTACTTCCGAATTTTATGGTTCCATTCGGCACTAGAGTTCCGAAAATATGTATTTGGTTCGGATTTCAACTTCCGAAAATAACAGTTTTGTTCGGTTTTCAACTTCCGAATGGTAGTTTAAATTTCGGACAACAACTTCCGAACAGAATAGGTATTTTCGGTTCTGAACTTCCGAACAGGTTTTTTTTTTTTTTTTTTTTTTTTTCTTCTTAATTATAACACTTAATTATATTGCTTAATTATAACACTTAATTATAACACTCATTATAATTTAAAACACTTATTCTTTAGGCACACTTATTCTTTATTTACACACACTTAGTATTTTTTGCAGCTAATATGGATTCTGAATATCAACAACGTGTCCCACCTACTGCTTCAAATAGACGACGTCGTCAATTGGATGTAGACCATGAACGGGGACGAGGGCGTGGGCGAGGACGAGGTCAAGGTCGTGGTCGAGGTCGTGATCCAGTTGAGGTTGAATATGATATTCCAAGTTCCAGTCAAAGTGGGGGCCGAAGCCAAAGACGAGTTCAAGATTTTGATATGCCTGACATTGCTATGGAGGATACCTCTTTTCGTGATTCTCCTCCTGTCCAGGAAGAGTACCTTACTCATGCTTTTCCAGGTGGACCGACTGATCCGTCAATACTGCGGAGTTTCAATAGTCATGTGGCTGCAGCTATTTGGCACGGGGAGGTAAAACTGAAATTCATTTATATATGATTTTATTTTTTTGTGTGTGTGTTGTATGGTACTTTGTAATGACATATCATTTGTGTTGTAGGAACGAGGGCCCCTAAAGTGTCATAATCATTCTTCCAAGATCCTTTCATGGCCATGGTGGTTAGTAGAGAACAACACCAGATTGAAAGCCATTATTGAGCAGTCTGGACTGTCACAGTTAGCTCGTTGCACTTATCGTTTCGTCAACAAGCTTCTAATCTCCAGTTTTGTTGAGAGATGGCAACCCGAGACGAACACATTTCACATGACAGTTGGTGAGATGACCTTGACCCTGGATGATGTTGGCACTATTCTTGGCCTTCCCATTGTAGGCAAATCAGTCAGCATACCAGATGTGACAAATCATCATGGAGTTACATTACTTGTTTATGGCTTGGGGGTTACTGAAGGTGCAGCATACGAAAAGGTTTCTTCTGCTGGTGGCAATTCAGTCAGGCTTGAATGGTTGCGAAGTCAGTTCGCTGGTGTCACAGATTCAGACCCCGAGGAGGCTATACAGCGCGCTGCAAGGGCTTATTTGTTGTTCCTGTTGGGATGTACACTCTTCAGTGACAAGAGTGGTGGCAGGGTTCCCGTTGTTTACCTCGCCTTGTTGATGGATTTGGGATCCATACATACTTATGCTTGGGGTGCTGCTGCACTAGCATTTTTATATAGACAATTGGGGTTTGCTAGCCGGTCTGGGGTTAGGCAGATGGGTGGTTATATGACTCTTTTGGAGGCGTGGATTTATGAGCACTTCCGAGCATTCCGACCTCATCAGAACATGGGCTACAATGAAGACATGCCACACGTGTACCATTGGGCATGTAGGAGAGAGGCGGGTTCCTCCATTGACCATTTGAAATCTTTTCGAGCCCAGCTTGACAGCTTAGTAGCTACTGATGTAAGTTTACTCATCCAGCGATAATTTGAACACTTCCATTTATCTTACCCTTTATGTACTTTAATGCAAAAACACTTTACGTTTACAGGTTATTTGGGATCCATACCACAGCTGCAGAGACCGTCATCCATGTAACCCGGTTACGTTCTACCATGGATGCTTAAAGTGCTTAGACGTTGTCGAACCCTATCATCCAGATAGAGTTTTGAGGCAGTTTGGCAGGGTTCAAACCATCCCAGATGCACCGCTAGCTCCTACTCGTGGTGCGCGAGGCAACATATCTGCACGATATACAGTGATGTACAGATACTTGGATAGGATCTGGGAGGCTTGGGATAACCACGTGTTATCTAAGCAACGGAGGAGCACACCAGTTCGTCAGCCTTGGCAATGTGTACCGGCTTACATGGATTGGTATAAGAATATCACGCACCTATATGTAGAGCGCACTGATGAACCGCGTGTCCATGACCAGCAGGATTTCAGCGAACATGCGGATGTAATATATTATCCTCTCTTATGCATATGTAACTTACTTTTTTTTTTCTCATATGTTTCCTAACAGAAGATATTCTTTTCAAATGCAGCGTATTGCACATGCACTGCAGATTTCACATCCTATTATTGACGCTGGTTATCAGGAGGGGATTCGCCATCCTTATCGACTTTACCAGGCTATTGAGAGTATGACGCATGTTCTTGAAGGTCAGCACATTGACGAAGCTGGACCTAGTTCTGCAGGAGGTCGCTTTCCATCTTCGACATTGACATACAGTCGTAGGCCTAGGCATAGGCATGCAACTGATTAGTGACATGTTATTTGCGTGTTGATGAATTTGTTTTGGTGATTTTTGTAAGCTGATATTGTTGTAATGCTAACAGTGGTTAACATTTTTCTTCTTACAATGGAATGGCAACAATGGTATTGTAATGACATTTTATTTTTAGAATGGAATGGTAAATAGTGGTCGTTGATTTTGTAACTGATATTTTCTTATTACAAATTTTTAGAATGGTATTGTAATGGCGGAATTGATATTACAAATTTTTATACAAATTTAAACATGTGAATTGACATTACAAATTTTTAAACATTCACTAATATTAAACATGTGAATGGCTATTTGAAACTGCAAATTTAGTCTGAAAGTTACACATTTGGAAGATAAAATGAAAAAAAAAAATGTGCCTTCATTCGGAAGTAACAGACCGAAATTAATGCTACTGTTCAACTGTTGGTGTCCGAAATTTTTCATTTCATTCGGAAGTTGATTGCCGAAATTTTTCATTTCATTCGGAAGTTGATTTCCGAAAATTTTCTTTCGATTCGGAAGTTGATTTCCGAAAAGTTTTACATTATTCGGAGGATAACTTCCGAAATTCAGTGTAATTTTCGACCCTGGTTTTCCGAACGACGCTGGAAAATCAAAATGGAGCAAAACTCACTTTTCCTTCGGATTTAGTGTGTGTTTAATGAAAAATGGAATGAAGAATGAGGAAGGAAGAATGAGAAAGACAACTCTGGTGTGTGTGTGGATCATTTACCAAATTCAGGAAGCAGAGCTCTATTTGGATCAACGTGTGTGTGGATCAACGTGTGTGTATTGAGAGGGACAAAATTCTATGAGATGTCTATAATGGTCATTTTGTTTAGGGACAAAATTGTGATAAAAATAAAATTCACTAAGTGTGTGCAAATAGTAGAATTGGTGTGTGCAAATAGAGGCACCCGCCCAGTTGGCCCACAGAACAATCCTTCAAACATTTACCCCCAGACATCCCAAATATTACCACTCGCCCAATCCTCCCTGATCTATAAATGGAGCCTTTGAAGGAAGCTAGGTTTGCCCAACTGAAGAGCCTCAGGGCCTAAAAAACAAAAAGTACAAAAAAAAATTCTCTCTCTCTCTCTCTCTCTCTCTCTCTCTAGTTTTTCTATCGTATAACAATGGCGAACTCGTCTAGAAGATCCAGCGGACCAGTTCTACCGATGGCATCAGTAATCTCACCGTCGAGTCGATTTGATTCTTCGTCACCGTCCGATACTCCGTCGTCATTGATAGATCGAGGTCATGTCTTCCACAGGTCTTCCTCACCGACGCGCGTGAAACTTCATGGTCTGGCGTCCTCCTCTGTGCGGTTCTCGATTGGTAGTAGTAGATCGAGGTCTCCCAGCCGTTCGATGGCGGTCTCGCCTCGAGATCATGTCGTCCGGAAGCCGAACTACAATCCAATCCGGAAGAAGACGTGTACGTGCTCGCCTTCGACGCATCCTGGCTCGTTTCGGTGTAGTCTGCACAAGAATTGTGATTCTGGACAGTCGATTTCGTACTCGCCGAACCGGTTGAACGCTCGCAGATCGGCGATGGCGAACTCGCTTGTGCGGATTGGAACCGTGGAAGGTGACCTGGTGAAGCGAGCTTTGGCGCAACTTATTCGGCCTTCCTCGCATCAGCAGAGGCGGAGAGCTGATTTTCAACCTAGGCAGAGTCGGCTCTCGATCGTGTCCACAGGCTAAGATTTCTGAGACTTGCAGGTTTCCGGCGATGATTCCGGCTAGTATCTGGCGATTTCGGATGGAGTGTTTGTACCACAGAGATTCGAACCCCTTGTACATATATAATTTGCTGCAGCAGTTGATTGGAAATGAAGGAAAGTTTTGGACAATTACATTTCAATTCAAACTAATACTGAGAATTGAGAGCTTAAAATCAAGATTAAGATCTAATTATGGTGGTGAATTGTTCATAATTAATTAAGATAGGTTGAAGAATTGGTATTTGGTTTGTGAAGCCATAGGATGATTCGATCCGTTCCATCTGTTCGCAGCGATTAATCGTCACGTTTTGCCGTTATCGTAAATGTTTGTCGTATACTTGTATATTTGCGTTGCATTTCGTGTAAGGTACATTTCGTTTACGTTCTTGCTCTGTTTTCTTTTTATTTATTTCAATTCTTAATTATTATTATTAATTTTTAATTAATTTTAAATTGTTTACAGGTATGATGTCGAAGATGTGAACTCGGAATAGACTCAGATTGATTTTTGTATTCGGACTTTAAAATTTTATTAACGAATTGAAAAGTTGAAAATTATTACGACTTATTTTGAAAAGTAAAAAAAAAAAAATTTAATTTTTTCATTTATTTTAATTTTTTTAAAAAATTATATAAAAAATAAAAAAATAATGTAATTTAAATAAATTAGAAAATTAAAATAGGCCTACAACAACTTGGCTTTCGGCGCGGATATATCAGAGGCGCGGGACAAAAATGACAAGGACGAAAATGACAAGGATATATTAGAGGCCAACAATGATTCATCCTACTAAAAACATCACCACTAATAATATTAATGTATTAAAAAAATAAAAAAAATATAACTTTAATACTAAAACATCACATCATTACTGGTGAAATTCACTGCCACCTAATTAGTGGGAGCACTAATGAGTGCTCCCACTCATTTTCCTATTAGAGGCCCATGACGAAAATGACAAGGAAAATATGTGAAAATCTACAAATAAAGTCATGTCTGATTTACCGTGAAAAAAAATAAAATATAAATATAAAATGCGTAAATTATGCAAGTCTCCTTTGAAGAATATGTGTTATGTTAACCCGAGCACAGATTCTCTCCTTGCACTTTTTCTTTGCACTCCTTCTTGGTAGGATTTTCGGGTCTATTTTTAAGCTCAATTTTGATAATCTAAACCGTTCATATTTTAAGATTTATTCAGTATATCATACTTGTAAAAAATCAAGTTGATCGGATATCAGAAAATATGTGTTCGAAAAAATCGAACTAAAAACTATTTTTTTTAAAAATTTAATAAATAATTTTCCGAACACATGCTTTATGATATCCGATCAACTTAATTTTTTACAGGTATGATATACTGAATAAATCTTAAAATATGAACGATTTGGATTATCAAAATTAGGCCTAAAAGTAGGCCCGAAGGTCCTGCAAGGAAATACTGCAAGTAGGGAGTGCAAGGGGAGGATCCCAATTCTGTTAACTCCTACAAGTCTAGAATTAAGGGTTCGTTTAGGATTTAATTTTTAAATTTTTTTTATAAAAAATATAAAAAATAGAGAAATTAATGTTTTGTAATAATTTTTAATTTTTTTTGGCTAATTTAATTACATCTCAAATAAGGCCCAACTATAATAATGTTAAATTGATTAGAATTCGGTGGTGCTATATGCATCAATTAGTGTACTACCTATTATACCAATACTAGTTATGACATTGTTATTGACCCCACTCATTATATAAATTACAAATATCAAAAATTTCTTAAATTATGTCACATCATCAATTAGTACATTAGTTAGTACATTAATTGGTGTATATAGCATTATTCATTAGAATTAAATTTTAATTAAGTCAAAATTATGAACTAAAATTTAAAAATATGATTTTATTTATATCCAAATGCATCATTACTATAATTATTTTTACCAGTTTTCACTTAAAGTAATGTTATACATATTAACAAATTAATAATAAAAATTTAGGAACTGAAATAATAGATTCACATTAATCCTAATAGATACAACATTTGTAGTTGTTTGTATAAAAATCTTCTTAAACTTATTTGTAATTCCTATATCAAAGTAACTGTTACTAAAGTCTTACTACTTAAAAGTATGTAAGTGAGAGTATAAAAAATATATTTAAAATTATTTTTGATAGTACATTTAAGTAAAATTAAATTTATTATTGTTATTTTGAAAAAATTAATAAAATCGAAACTTAGGCCAAGTTTAGCAACTTAAAAATAATTCATCTTTTTATCTTTTTTTCATCACATTACCTCTTTATTTTTCTACGCATTCTTTTATAAAAAAATAAAAAAAATACTTATTTAAGCCATCTCAAACAAGCAGACACGACCCATACTGTCTTATCCATAAAAAATAAAGCTGGTTATAAAACAAGGTGCCTCGCCAAGCCACCAATTTCACTCCTCAAAACTTCCTCCTCTCTCTCTGTCGCTCAAGTCGGTTACACCCAAAACTTTCATGTCCTCTACACTCCCTCTATCCACACCATGTCTCTGTGCGTGAAACGATCCCCTCCGTCGATCAATCGTCTGCAACTGATCCATCTTCACCAGTTCCGCCCCTTTTCTACCTCACCACCACCACTACCGCCTTCTTTCATTGTCTCAAGCTTCGAGACCAATTCTCATGAAAACCCAAGCACTTTCAGATCTTTCCTCAGATGGGTTTCGGGAATTGCTCTGGGTTCGAGCGTTGGGTTGGTCGGTTACTTGTCTTCTTCAGAGAAGTCATTTATGGCTTTCGCTGACTGGTCAACGGCTGCTACTGCGGAAGTCTCGGTGGATGATCATCAGACCTCAAACCCTAAATTTCTCTTTGGAGGCAAGCCATTGTCTTTTGTTTTTAAGTATTGATTTTGGGGATGATCATATTGCCTAAATTTTGATAATGTTGTGTGATTGATAGACATTGTTCATTGCACTTGACATGTTTATTGGATTTGTATTGATTGAACTATATGTAATTAATGAGTATAACTTTGGGTTTGAATATGATTGCAAATAGAAATTAACAATGTGAGAAATAGTAAGGGATAAAGCCTAGATGGATTTATAGAAAGATAGAATTTAGAGAAATAATGTGCATTTTGAGAGTGGGAATTTGCATCAGTGTGTGGCAAGATGACCTTTTTAGTGGAGTGAAGTTATGCTTGACAAGGGTGTTAGAGAAGGAAATCTTTTTTAGTATAGCTAAACAATCCTGAAATCTTTAAAAATAAACTTGTAGTTGAAAATTGATATACGTGAGTGAAGGACCTAAGCCTCAAGGGGATGTGAATGTTTAATTGCATTTAAACAACTATGCTTTATGTTTTCTAAGTTTCTTTTGGTGAAATGAAAGAATCAAATGATTGCCCTTTTTGTATTTTCCAACTAATTCCTAGTCTCATGACTCCAGCTAACACTTCAAATCCTTTGAAATTCAGTTAGACTTGAGCCCCCCAAAATTGCATGTAGTACTTACTAATTAGCAATATATGGCATTAATCCCCTACACATGAAGATTGTTGACAACCTCTCCCTTTAGAATCCATTTTTCCCTTGTCCCTTTTTTAAAACCACACAAAAATAAATCATATTTTGAAGATTCCAAATCCTTCATTGACCTCACAGTTACATTTGCAGGAGATCAGAGTCTACCTATATCTGGCTGAATGTAGACATTTCAATATTTAGAATTGGCATCATCAAGTGTATTATATTTGTTTGTCCCAACTTCACTTATTTTTTTTGAGTTAAAGGGTTTTTTGGATGCAAGATAAATTGTTTTAAGTCTTATAATACCAGAGTATAAATGTTTCTCATCATTGTTGCAGATGCATTAAGGAGAAAAATTTTCTTTAACTATGAGAAACGCATAAGGATGAGAAGTCCTCCTGAAAAGGTACTCGTAGCAAGATCACATACAACACAATAAGATTACCAGTTCAAGGAATCAAATAGTCATTTTACTTTTTCACATAATTGTTAATTTCTCATCCAGGACCGTTTTTAGATTGATTTTTTGGCTAAAGAAAGCCAAACTTTTTTCTTTGTCTTTGGCATGGGCTTAGCCAAAAAGCCCACCTAATGGATTTTTTTTTTTTTAATCTCCTTTAGCTGACAACATGGTGATGTAATCTAGCTTGACTATTTTGCCCTCCAAAGGTGTGAAAGTTACATTCATATAAAAAATGGAAAAGTGGAAATCATAAAATATTGAAGGGCAACGTAGTCATTTTGAAATGAAATGCCAAAAGATATCAAAGTTACCAAATTGTTACCGAACAAAGTGGGCTAAAAGAGCCTTGAAAAGTTTGGATTTTTTTAGGATATGCCAAACAAGTAGGATTTTTAGCCCAAGCTTTTCACTCAATTTTTTTAGAGGCCTAAAAAGCCGGTCCCAAATAATATGTAGAGGTATTTGCATTTCTTGTTTTATCTTGTTACTGAATAAACTGATGAGACACCAAAACATTTCCATCAAGAGACTACTAACAGTATATTTATTTGGATTTCTTGTTACACCAAAAATTTTTGCTTGCATGGGAGTGAATTTCGAGAATAGTCACCATATTTTGTGAGAATGTCTCATATCACGTTTTCCTTGAAGGTTTTTGAGTACTTTGCATCTTTTCGGTCCCCAGAAGGAGAAATTTTTATGACACCAGGCGATTTGATGCGGGCTGTTGTTCCTGTTTTCCCTCCATCTGAATCAAACCTCGTAAGAGATGGATATCTTAGAGGGGAAAGGAGTCCTGGTGAGCTGCGTTGTGCACCTTCAGAGTTCTTTATGCTTTTTGATACAAACAATGATGGGCTCATATCTTTCAAAGAGTGAGTTACTTTTTGAGATAGGTGTTTTCTATGAAGCACGGATACTTCAAATAGGAAGACATATCCGTATCATATCTGTATCGGATACCAATACTCCTTAGATACTTACGGATACGTATCAGATACTTATTAAAAATATCGGATACTTCTTAATTAATTTTTCATTAATTTTGAAGTATCGGATACTTAGTTTTGAAGTATCGGATGCTCCAAGTTACGTATTATCGGATTCTTCTTAATTAATTTTGAAGTATCAAATGCTCTAAGTCACATATTACTCCTTTTACGAAATTAGAATTGTATCATTTCTTGTATAACATCATAATATAATATAATTGCGAGGATAAATAGAATATTTTAACAATACTTTGCTTAGTTTTTTTATAAAAATAACATAGTAAGCTAAAGTAATAGAATTCATCAAATTGACATATCTTCATTGTATCATGCATGTCCCGTATAACTATATAGAAGTAAGGATTAATAAGATAATATAACAATAGTAAAATTAAATATCAATAAATAAATAAGTAAATAAACTTGCATAGAATATTTTTGACTAGTGTAAAAGGAAAAAGCATAAGCTCAAGTTGTGGATTGTTTTGATATTATAATATCAATATATTAGACTTGATATTGAAATGAAATATTTGCAAGACCTATTGAAAATTTAAAAACTAAACTAGCTACTACCTTAAATTAATACCTAATTCTTAAAGATTAGTATTTTACATCATAAAGTTACTGTGGTTTCTCAATATTCGTGAGCTTATGTGTAACTCACTGCTAATAATTTATTTATTTTTTATTTTTTACAAACATATCCTCGCCGTACCCGTATCCTACTTTTTTAGATTTTGTTGTATCGCTGTATCCGTGCTTTCTAGGGTGTATTCCACTTGGTCTTTTGTTCTTCTATTGTCTTTTTCACTTTGTTCTTATATTTTCATATCAAAATTTGCAGTTAAATGTTCTGCTTGTGCAAGAAAATATTTCCCTTTATAATTGATCTCTTAATATTTTTGTTGTGACAGGTATATCTTTTTTGTTACACTCCTAAGCATCCCAGAATCAAGCTTTTCAGTGGCATTCAAAATGTTGGACATCGATTGCAATGGGTATCCTATGAAATCTTTGAATGTTCAAGAGTTTGATCATTATTCTTAACTTGATTTACTGATGGATGTCTCATTTTCCTTCCATGCACCCAGTTAAATATAAAGCAGCACCTTTGTGGACCTCTCACCAAAAGCATTACTGTATCAAATTTGGCAGAAATCTCCAATGGACCCATTCTATCACTTATAAGCATAGTGAATGCTGAGTTTTTTTAGTTAATTTGTTACTTAGCTCTTGGTATGAACAGTTAAATTAAATAAATTTATATGAGTGGTCCAATGTCAATTAAGCTTGTTGCGTCTACTGCATGCTGCGTACCTTGAATGTGTGATTATATTGGTTTCCTAGTTCATTGAAACACTAAAAACAAATACTATGAATTATCATATGCTCATGCTAATAAATGACTAAAAAAGGCTTGCTAACTAAAAATAACTTCTCTCTCTCTCTCTCTCTCCCCTGCATGCCAATAATTTGACTTTTTTGTCACTAACAGAGAGATAGACAGAGAGGAATTCAAGAGAGTTATGGCCTTGATGCGAGCTCATAATAGACAAGGGGCTATTCATAGGGATGGACGTCGAGCTGGGCTAAGAGTTGGTTGTTCTGTAGAAAATGGAGGCCTGGTGGAGTACTTCTTTGGCAAAGATGGCAAGAAATGTCTCCAACATGAAAAATTTGTCCAGTTTTTGAGATCTCTGCATGCTGAGGTATGTTCCCCCACACCCATACTTCCATGTACACACCTCCCAATGAAAAGATGGATTTTTATATGTTAAATAATTTGTGTGTCTAATCTCTTTTTGTCTCATCATAAATTTGTTTTGTTTCTTTGTAGAATCTCACAAGATTTTATTATGGTGGATCTTGCCTGTGGCAAATATGTACCAATTTTATTTAGGACTGTCTTATGAGGACTAGAACACAGAAACATACCATGCCTGCCTCTTCCTTTTTGTTCCTTTTTAACATTCAACCACTCATATCCATCATCGCATATAATATATGGGTGAATTCATTGTCTTTGTTTCTGTAACCATTGTTTAGGACCAATGCCTCTGATTTTAAAATTAAAAAAAATTAATTCAAAAAATGAAGAAGAAGAGAGGGCAGAAAACTTTATTCAAGTAGGGCAGAAACTCCTCTAGGTTCAATTGGAGGTTAGATTCCTAAAGAGAAAAAGCCCAATTCAAGAACTGATTTCCTCTACCAGACCATATAGCTTCTAACATCATCTTTGGAGTATTCCTTCCCTTGCCCTTTAACCCCTGGCCCCTACCTATCATTAGTTGTGAGATTTGATCGTTTGATTTTTTGGTTGGTCATGTGGTTTTGTTCTTTATGCTGCCTTTTGGCAACTTGTTTTCACATTTAATTTACCTATTTGAATGCTACAGATGGTCAGGTTGGAGTTTGCTCATTATGACTACAAATTACATGGAACCATATCAGCCAAGGATTTTGCTTTATCTATGGTTGCATCTGCCGATATGAGGCATTTGAACAAGTTGCTAGATCGAGTTGAAGAATTAAACAAGGAGTCAAATCTTAGTAATGTTCGCATTACAGAAGAAGAATTCAAGGATTTTGCAGAGCTACGGAAACGATTGCTGCCATTTTCTTTGGCCCTTTTCAGTTATGGAAAAGTGAATGGTTTGTTGACAAGGAAGGATTTT
The DNA here is from genome assembly GCA_036172215.1 of Camellia granthamiana. Taxonomy (NCBI): domain Eukaryota; kingdom Viridiplantae; phylum Streptophyta; class Magnoliopsida; order Ericales; family Theaceae; genus Camellia; species Camellia granthamiana. The sequence goes on from CM069916.1 coordinate 10,829,324, forward strand.
CAACGAGCTGCTTCCCAAGTATGACACTCATTTGTCCTTTTTATGAAGTTGTCTTTGCTTGTCAAGCTAAAACTTTTGGATGTCAGTTTTATCACTTAATTTTTCATTTTTCATGGAGTGATGATCTATTCAATGTCAGGTATGCGGTGTCTTTCTCACTGACAATGTTGTTGAGATCATTTTCCATGTTTTTGATGCAAACTGTGATGGAAGTTTAAGTGCAGACGAGTTTATAAGAGTTCTACAAAAGCGGGAAAGGGACATTGCTCAACCATCAGAGGCAGGCTTCATGAACTTTCTATCTTGCTGTTGGAATTGTGCAAATAACTGCTCTATTGCACGGTTTCTTTCCTAAATGCTGTGGAGAATGAGATCCTATTGTCCTGTTGTAAATTAGGGTAATTTACTTCTTTCTCATAGGGTGGATGCGGTTAAAGAATGTGCTGACAGACAAATTGAATAGTTTGAGGCAAAAGCAGGCAAGTCTTTACTTTGTTTCTCCACTAGATAATCACTAATCAGCCTATATAGACCATCTGGCTTCTTCTTCTTTTTTTTTCTTTTTTTTTTTACTGCAAATATTAGTGCAGATCTTCTTCAACAACTTCCATTTAACTTCAGAATTGTACAGTTGATTTATGCCATATTTTTGCTTAGCTTCTACAGATAGTCTGGTCCAACTTGCATGATGGGTTGCCCTCATGAAGTAACTCTGCACAATGTCCTCCTTATATTCATTTCTTTTACTTGTTTTTGTTTTAGTTTTTATTGTATTTTTAATTTTTGTTTCAGTGGTGTGCCAAAACAAGGATGGTAGATGCCCAAAATTTAAATCTCAAATTTCACTCGCAATGACATAATAAGAAAATTTGAGTCTTATATGGTTGAATTGAATTTGTGATTAAAAAAATAAAGAAATAACATGTAATAAAACTCCTGTCAAAAGCAAATTGCTAGGACCTCATTGAAAATATTCTACAATGGCCTTTCATTTTTTTGATCAAAATTAATTTTGCAAAGACCTTGTTTGGGTGTTTTTTTTGGTTAATTTTTTTATTGGCTTATTTATGTTTTTATTGATTCTTTTTTTTAAAAAAAAAATTCCAAAAAGTTGTGGGTTTTAGATTCTACTCTCAATTAGACAAAACGAAAAATAAAAAAATAAAATAAAATAAGTCTAGAAAATTCAAAAATAGGTTAAAAATAGTGGAATTATTTTTGGCATTTTTAATTTTTTTGTTTAAATTTACCTTTTAAATCCATCTATGACAGACAGAAAAATTAAATATTTTGACATAATTTTTTTTTAAAATCATTGAAAAGTAAAAAATTCAAAAAAAATAATGTGACTTATTTGGGAGATTTCTAACAGTCCTGAGGCCTTCTTTATGATGAGTTTTTTATTTTTAAGTAAAAATATTGGGGGATTTTTTTTAAGGTCCCTAGTATTAAAATTTTATAGTATAAAGGGCATCTAATATTTTCATAATGTCTAAAGTCTTTCAATATCGATCCAGAGAAAATTGCCAAATCCAGGAAAAATTCAAGGGTAATTCAGAGAAAATTGCCAAATCTAGAGAAAATTCCCAAGGTTTCATTATTATTCAAATCTCTTCACTATTTTCTCTAGTTTACAAATCTCTTCAAGCTTTTAGTACTCTTTTCTCACAATTCATCTTTGATGTCTCTACCACTGCCTTTGATGAATACAGTGGTTTGAGTAGTGGTTTCAAACCAAAGAAAATTGAAAAATTATGGACTTTCCAAACTCAGAAAAAATTGAAATTTCCCGAAATTCAAATTTTTGCAACCTACAACTTGAAAACTAGTACTAATTGCGGAGGTAAATACTAACATTATGACAATCTAATTCACAATCTTTTAAAAATGACTCACAACTAATATTGATCCTACTTTAATAATAGCATTCTAACTTCTATCACTCAACAAGCACTTGAAAATTTCTCTTTTGTCCCTTTTTGTCATAGGATTCTAACATTATAGAGAAAATTATTCAAGGCAAAGAAAATTGTGTTTTGACTCAACCAGAGAAAATTGATCAAACCAGAGAAAATTGCAGTTCTCTCTTTTCTTCCAGAGAAATTCTAAACTAGAGAAATCCAGAGAAAATTGAATATGGCAAAGAAAATTAAACATATCAGAGAAAATTGTGTTTTGACTCAACTAGAGAAAATTGATCAAACCAGAGAAAATTACAGCTCTCTTTTCTCTTTCAATTTCATTTCTCATCTTTCCTAAATTCTCTGGTTTGCTTATAATTATTGTTTCTCTTTTGTTTTTGAATAAATTGTCCCTTTTTTTCTTGTACTGGATCCTTCCACTGATTTGAAGCTTAAAAAGTTCTTGGCATCTTCATGTTTCTTGAATAGAACCGCGTATTTCCTGAGTAGATCTCTATCCGATACTTGCCCCTCTGATGCACTCCTGAACAAGAAAAAGTCCTTTAATCTCCATTTCCTGTGACTTCCTTTGGAAGATGAGAAAGACAGGGTCGAAGAAGTATTTGAAGATTATTTTGTGTTTTGTTGCAGCTGTTGCTGCTGTTGTTGTTCTTGTTTTTGTTCTTTCCACGGGTACTTGGAAACTCGGTAGGGAGATAGGGATCTTATTCGTCCATGGCGTGTACTCTATGTGTCACGACCCACTCTCCGTACCCAAGGGTTAAGTATTGTAATGGCCAGTAACTGAAGTTACCTACGGCCAATTCTTAAACAAATTAATAAACGCGAGTGAAAATAATATTTAAGTGAGGATGTCAAAATAATCATTGGAGCTTGTATTTAATTAAATTATCAGAGCTGAATACAAAATGCTTTATACCTACCCCACGCGCTGACCCTGACATGTCACATGAAAGTGGTAAACAACTATAAACAAATAGCAGAGTGAAAAATATTATACTAAGAGTATAAGAGTATAAAATTCACCATGGATAATTATGGTGCTAAACACAGCTTGATATTAAAATACAGAATATATAATACGGAAATCATTTGACATATAATATAAAAATTACGTAAATAACTATAACCACCGTACAGAACAGAACAGGGGTCACTGGAGTGACAATCAGAACAAGGGTCAATGGATCCATGACAAACAGAGGACCACAAAGTGGCCAAATAGGGGCCAATGGTTATTTAAGTCCCGCAATGCATGGGACCTCCGTAATGATACTTATAAAATAATTACTCAAAACATATTTTAATAAACAGTTATATCTATGAGTTTTCCTTATTATATAAAATAAGGTTCATAAAATAAATAACATAATTAAAATATAATTACGTAAAATAAATTTTGGTAATTTAAAATATACATTAAATATATTATGGTGACTCAAGGTATAATATAACTCACCTTTATATTAATCCCTTATCGAAACATCCTCCTTTATTGACTGACTACTCTTTTCCTTGTTCCTCATTTCTTACCTTAGGCACCCTTATATAGGTGCCTTTCCATCCCTTTTCTCTCTAATCTAACCATGTCCTTCTCCTCCAAGGAACCACGTGCTATTACCACGTGGCCTTTCCTTTGGCATGCTTATGTTGATCTTTTTCTCTCTTTTTTTGAGCTTATCCGAGCATTATCTACAACAACTATCAACTTAATTTTACATTGACCCTAGTTAATAGAATAGTTGCACAATAACTCATAATGTAAGTTAAATTACATTTCATTACATACCATCATAAAATTAATTATTTTATTTTATTATTACTACCATTATTATTATTGTTATTATTATCATGATTAATTATGGTATTAAAATACTAATATAAAATTTAATGAACAACTTAAATTTTCGAGTTATTATACTGTGACTATGAGGAAACAATCCTTTTCCTTCCTCTGTCATGCTCTGTTCTGTTATGGCTATTGGTGTTTTCGATTAAAGAAGGAATGATGATGATGAGATCGAGATCGGTAAGTTAATTTGAAAGAGTCAAATTTCTTTGTGATATATGGATGTGAGGTTGAGGGATTTTAGATATCACAAAATAATATTGTGGACCTGTTCCATTACTACAAATAAGAGAGAGACTTTGGACTAATTTTTCCTAAAATATAAGATAAAAAATTAATATATTCAAAAATAACTTTTTTAATTTGTACGAAAAGACGTGTAAAAACACAATGAAAAGAAATGAATATTTGACCTTTTTTTTATATAAATTGAAAATTTGTTTGTTTGTTTGTTTGTTTTTTTTTTATGTCACAAAAAATGTTACTAATTATAAGTTTTAACGACAGTTTAAAAAAATCGTCAAAAAAATTCACTAATTTTTAACTTTTAGCGATAGTTTGAAAAATTTGTTACAAAAAAAGTTACTAATTGTAAGTTTTGGCAATAATTTATAAAAATCGTGATAAAAAAAGTCACTAATTGTCAATTTTTAGTGACATGTGTAAAAAATTGTCATAAAAAATGATATTTAGCAATAATTTTATTATAACTTATTTCAATAGGATTTAATAAGAATTAAATTTAAGGGTAAATTATAAATAGGGTAAACTATCAATGGGTCCTATTTTGGAGACTTATTACCCAATAGGTCCTACTTTTGAGACTTATTACCTATTAAGTCCTATTTGATAAATTTATTAAGTGATAAAGATAAATTTATCAGTCTTTTTTTTTTATGAATAAATTTATAGTGATAAATTTATCAGTCTCTTTATTTTTATGAATAAATTTTTAGTGATAAATTTATCACTCTCTTATTTTTATAATGTTAAATTTATTAGTTAGGACCTGTAGGTAAATAAGTCTAGTTAATAGGACTAATTGGTAAGTACCCCTTATAAATACACTCTCTAAGATTTGATTAAAATATGAATCGCCTCTTATGATTTTGAAAATTACATTCCACCCCTTGAGATTTCTAATTTCATAACAAATCGCCCCTTTTATTAATAAATCATCAAGTCAATTAACTGTTTTTAATTATGTTAAAAATATGTTTCAATTAATAATTTAGGTAATTTTATTATTGTATAGGAGAATAATTATGAATTTCATTTTTGTAATTAATTTTGTTAAATAAAAAATTATAATAAGGGGATATTTATAATTTTTCAAACCATAAAGGTAATCTGTATTTTAATCAAATTTCAAAAGGTGTATTTATAATTTATCCTAAATTTAACTAATATTGTTAATTTATTTATTTATTTTTTTAATAAATTTTTTTTTTTTACTGTTAAAGCCGAAAAAGTGAGTACCCAAATGAGGCATGAGTGGCGTGCCAAGTTGGGCTGGGCTGGGTGGGGGCTGGGCTGCATGCATGCATGCCAAGTTGGGCAACCCTATTCAGCTGGTTTGTTTTCAGTTTTTAGAAAATTTTATTTTTTTATTTTGAAAAAAATATTTTTAAAAAATATTAAAATTCAGTATATATATTTTTAATATTTTCATGTATTTATTAATTTTTAAAAACTTTTTTTTATAAATATTTTATTATTTAGATACATCTAAGTAATGTGCATTTAAAAAAATAAAAAAATTACTTAAAATTTAAAAAACATTCACTAACAATAAAAAAAAATACAAAAAATAAAAAAATTTAATTTCTAAAAAACTGAATTTAAAAAATTAAAACCACACATACTAACTATTTCTTAGTCAGAAAGAAAACGCGTTGGCGTTGTGAACAAGGAACACGTGGGGAAGACCCGACTAAGGATTTTCTTACACATGGAAATGATTTTAAATTGTGTCATTTCACACCCATCACAAGTCTCCAATTTTCCTGCCTTTCTGGCGTCCCCAGCCCAATAGGACCCAACCTCTTTACTAACGCGTGGTAATCACGCCTCACTCACTCGCACTTTGACTAATTTAAATAAATATATTTTTTAAAATTTTTATAAAAAAAAATAAAATATATATTAAATTTGAATTGATATGGTAAAAAACTAATGTGACCCAAATAGAATAATACTATTTTCATAGATGTCAAACACTCTAAGATCATTTACCATCGGGAAAGAATAAAGGTTGGGACCCCCTTTGGGGGTCACCCCCTTTACCCCCCTTTGCCACGTGGCAAGAGGTGATTGGAGGAGCAGGAAAAAAAAGAAAAAGAAAAAGAAAAGGTGACCAATGAGAGAGAGAGGGGGTCCAAAGGGGGTCCTAAAAAGGGGGGATGAATCATTGTTGATCGGGAAAATTGGTCTAGGGTCCCTCTCCCACTTTTCGTAATGGAAGAGATCCACAAAATTATTTTTTGATATCTAAAGTCCCTAAACATATATCAGAGAAATTTGACTCTTTGTCTCTACTCTACTCTCTCTCTCTCTTTTCTCGTCTCACCCACTGTTTTCCAGATCCAAGGCAACAAGCTCTGCTCCTCCACCCTCCTCTACGACCTTTTCCTCAACAAGCTCTGCTCTGGTCTTGTTGCCGGTGCTACGTATTCTGGTTTGCACTAGTTCTGTTACAGTTCTGACGTCAGGTGTTTGCTGGTTGCCGTGGGTTTTTCCGAGATCTTTTTGTCAGTGATTATTGGTCCAGCCGATGATATATTTCGGTTGATGGAGCTATTTCACTTGTGGTGTGTTGGTAGTGTACTACCTGTGAAGGTATTAGGCAATGCTTAGTGCTTCGGTGGTGCATGGAAGCTTGGCTATGGCGTCGCTTCTCAAAATCCGACGCCAATGGCATTTTTCCGAGGGTCCTCTTCTTGCGTGTGCCGCTGGTTTGGGGTAGGTTGTTGTGAAGAGGTGGGAGTTTGTTTCCAGCACTGGTCTGCTGCTTCATTGTTTGATGCATTCTCAGAAGTGTCGAAGGCAACAACTCATGAGCAGAGGCCCCAAGAATTTCTCAAATTTCTCTGGATTCAATCCAGAGAAAGTTGAATTTTCTTTGGATTCAACCCAGAGAAATTCAAATTTCTCTGAATTTTCGTTTTCATTAATGTTTTTTAGTTATGAAATTATGCAAGAACACAAAGTTTGAGATTGTAATCTGTCCAAAGGATGGACTTCAACTTCAGATGGGGTTCCATGAATTCTGTTGCAGTCGAATTATTTGAAGCAAGGTTAGAAGTTCTTAATGAAAACGAAATGTTTCACCAAGGCACCATCTTCAATGATATGGTATGTGCAATTTAAGAATGATGGGTCATTTTGTTTTTAGTTGAAATGGAAAATAGATGAGCTATGCATGTTAAATTGGGTTTTTTGATAATGCAATGCTTAAACATTTTAAAGTCTCTTAAGGAATAGAAAATTTTCATTGGTGCTCACCTTGCAGTGAAGGCACTAGAGAAAAGCTGTGTCAATGTTTTTTATTATAGGATAATGACTATCACGCGTAAAATAATTGCGTTCATTCATTTGTTTGATAGGGCACTTGTTTTCCATGCATCGTGTGTGCAGCAGTTGCTAGTGATATGATTGGTTAAACACATTTTGATGCTATCAAATTTCTCTGGGGCCAACAGATTATCGGTTCCTTGTTTGGTCCATGATGCTATGGAACACATTGGCTACTGCACAAATGCATCAAATGGTTGCAAAATTCGGTCATGCTTGGTTTGGATTTCATAACTTGTTTCAAAATTTTTGTTTTTGTTGGAGCACTTTCTTTTGGAGCACTTTCTTTTGGAGTACTTTCTTCCGCTATATATTTGTTTTTGTTGGTTTTATAGTAGTAGCTTCTTCTGTATCAGATATGTGGAAAAGAATAAAACAAGATATGGCAAGGAAATAAGAGTAGTGTTTCAGTTAAGCAAGGAAGTGAGTTGAGGTAGGGGAATTCTTATGTTCAAAAAAAAAAAAAAAGGGCAGAGAAATTTACAGTGGGAAGTTTAGGGAAGTCCAAAGAAATTTTTTCCAGAATTTCTCTGGACCAGTTTTCTCTGACTTGAATTTTCTCTAGCCCAATTTTCTCTGGACTAATTTTCTCTGACTTGAATTTTCTCTGGACCAATTTTCTCTGGATTGATGTTGAGGGACTTTAGATATCATGATAATATTTGATGTCCTTTATACTATAAAATCATAATATCAGGGACCTTAAAAAAAATACCCCTTTACCGTCAATTTCATGTAATAGCTTTTATGAAAATTTTGAAAAAAATAAAAATTATGAAAATAATTTGGAATGAGTGAGAGTTGTTTTATATCATAACGTTTACTTGAATTATTTTTATTTTCTCACGTTCCTTAAAACATCTTTAACGGTGTATCAATTTTTTCATCAAATTTAAATAAAAATTTGAGAAATTTTTTTCTTTCATATCAAGTGCTTTAACGGAAGGTTTTGCGGCTTTGTTAAATCACTAGTCGACTGGGTGGACAACCGGCCGGTCGACCGACCAATGCAATTTTTTTCACAATTTTCTTCTTGAGGTGGTCATCTGGGGGGGTCGATCGCGCGGTCGACCGGCCAATGTAATTTTTTCACAAATTTTTGCATTGAGCTGGTCATCCAGAAGGACATCTGGGAAACATTCAGCAGTGAAAATCCAACAACAATGAATATTGATTTAATGAAAAGTAAATTGGTTCTCAGTTTGATAAAAGAAAAAAGAAATTTTAGATTTGATATCGATTTGATGAAACCGTTGGTGCTGAAAAATGAACTATTTTTTTATCAAATTTAAATTTGATAATAAATTTAATACACGGTTGGAGATGGTCATACTAATTTTGTTGTGATAATCTATTGATTTATGTTTTAAATTAATGTGAAAAGGCATCAATCTAATGCCCTCATTTGGTATGAGGTTTTTTTGAGATTGAGAGCTAATTTAGTCACAAAAAGATAAATAAATTAAAAGGTAAATAAGACAAAATGTCACATTTAAACTATAATCATTTTATTTATTTTTTTCACAACAGTTTAAAAAATCAAAAAATTTAATCCAAATGAATTTTTTAGACCTAAACTAAAAACTCTAGAAATTAAAAGGCCAATCTAATTTCCAAATGAAGCCAAGCGTATGGTTGAAAAAAAAAAGTAGCTAAATTTTGGTACTTGAGTAGTATGTCATGATTTATATGCCTTATGGACGTGTCTTGATAAAAATTATAACAAAATCATGCACAAAAATCATTTCAACCCATAACATCTTTATTACTTTATTTAACTTATAATAAATAAATAAATGGTAAGAACAAAATATATATATATATTATTTGTAAAGAACAAAGGAACTAAAAATAATTGCAAAGATATGAAAGGCTCAAAACAATTCACAAAATGAAATTTAGGAGCCTCTAAATGCACTCAAAAAAATTACTAAAAATTTCATAGGGTGTCTCTATTTATACATCACATTTGGTCTCTCAACACACACCACAACGTTCCAATTTTGTCCTTAGTCTCACACCACTTAGTATACACCTCAAATTCAAATTCAAATTCCAAAAAAAAGAAAACCCTAACTGTTAAACACTTGTTATTGGCGACAGCAGCCATCACCGACAATCACCATCAACGCCAACCATGGCCACCGTCGTCAACCCTTCCTTCCGTCTTCGCAAGTATTGCTATCCACTTCCCAGTCTTGTAAGTTACCTCCATTTCTAGAGACCCACCGCCTTGTAGATTGCCACCACCGTTTTCTAGAGACCCACCGCTACCTCCTTCTCAGCCCAGTTGTCACCTTCTTTCATAGATCACCTTCATCGCTGTCAATCCATCTTCTCACTCGCACTCCACCGCTGTCCCTTTCTTAGCCCAGTCACGGCTCCCTTCCGTTACCAACTCCGCATGTAACAACCTCGATCTCTGATTAACGTTAATCCATGATTCAATACGCTTAATAAGTAATTAAGATAAAATTCTAAATTATTTGCATACGTGTTGCATTATTTGTGTTTCTATCTGTTTATCGTAGGAATATTTGTTTGAAATTCTGTTATATTTTGCGAATCAAGGGCCATCCGATCACGAAATTGACTTGGTATATGTGTTATTTGGAATTTTTAAAACATATTGGTAAGTTCAATTGAAATTCGATTTAGAACGAATAAAATAGAATAAAATAATCCCACTCAGTTATCTTTGACTCAAACTAATTAAGCTTCATTAGTTGAGCTTATACAAGGCACACGTGAGCTTTTGATTACACTTTACACACTCATTTCCTCATCCCTTGAGCCTACAAATGTAGAGAGAGAGGGAGAAGAGAAGATTAAGCCCATCTTAGGAGAATTACAAGAGAATTTGGAGGGTTTGGCTTGTGACTTCAAACAATTGACCATTGAAGGTAAGAATTCAACTTTTTAGCTTTGGGATTGAGTCACTTGGCACAAGAATTCAAAGAATTGAGTTGTATAATGCAAGAATTGAACTTAGATGGTTGACTATAGAAGTGTATCATGCATGCATACACATATATCATAGCATTTTTGAGTTTGATTCTCAAGAATTTCCACATGCATGTCCACATCTTTGTTTTGTTTAAGGAATTCAACAAGTTTTTGATCTAAACATCTCATTTGCTCATGATTTGGAAACTTGGAACTTAAATCACTCCATGCATGTCATATTCATATTATGTTTTACAATTCAAGCTTGAGTTTGTATAATTGACATTCTTATGGGTTTTGATTTCATGAAATGATCCTTACTTCTTTATGTTTTCCAAGTTTAGACTTGTTTTCTCAAGTTTTGGGGGCCAAGAGTTTTGTTTAGAAGGGTTGAATTTGAGTTTTGAGCTGAGAAGAACAACTTGAAAATTCCAGAATTTTGTTCTTCGCTAAAGCGGCAGAACCTGCGCTCAAACGATCACTCTGTGATCTTACACTTCCGCTCGAGCGACTTAAAGTCCGCTCGAGCATGAAATACGAACTCCCAGAAGTTTCATGTTTTTGCAAACTGCTCGAGCGACAAGAGTTGCACTAGAGCAAGGACCTGAGTCTTACACTCGAGCAACTTTTGAGCGTCCGTTGAGCGTGAAAATCATATAACCAGTACTTTTTCAAAGTTTGCAGAGCACTCGAGCGAAAAAAGTTGTGCTTGAGCGTCCCCTTACATGTTTGCATATCCGCTCGAGTGAAGGAAATTGCGCTCAAGTGGGACCCCTATTTCTAGCATTTTTTACCAAGTGTTTTCAAATGTATTTTTGCATTTTCATTCCATCCTAGGCATTCCTAGGCTAAGATTAAGGCACAATAATGAGGATAAAAGTAGAAACACACCAAGATAAGAAAGAACCAAGTTAATGTTTTCGGGTGTGTAATTCAGTATGTATTCGTTTTGTACCTGTGTAGGTCACGCGCCGCAAGATATTTGAATTGCTTACTCTATTCATCTGCTTAGAGCCATCTGTTATTTGTGACCAATAACTTAGTAAAGTTATGTTCAATTTAAATTATTTTCTGCATATGGAATAAGATCTGTTCTATGAAATGTTGTATTTTATATTATGAATGATTGTCCAACTCTGACAAAATATTTGTGGTATTAATTCTGTGACACAAGTATGTTATCTGTTCTCGGTCCGGAGTTTCCTTTATAGAACTATCAAGTTATCTGCACCTGGCTGGAGGTTCTTTTATGGAACTGACAAGTTATCTGTTCCCAGTTCGAAGGTTCCTTATGAAACTGAAAAGTTATCTATATCTAGCCGGAGGTTCCTCTATGGAATTGACAAGTATGATCTATGATGCTTTATACATGATCTGTTAGCGCTAACGGATATACTATGTAAGATTAAGCATGAATTCTGATTTCTATATATGCTCTGAACAAGAATACGAATGTGAATCTGTCTTCGATATGAACTCTAGTTTCTGAATTAGTTTTGGGATATCATTCATTTAACCCTTTACTCTGTTATTATTCACTAGGCTCTCGCTCACTATTTATTTATTATGTATGTAGGTGAGCAGGCTCGTGATCAGGTTTAAGATGATGCCTGAAGCATTTTTGTGTTTGTCAGCCACCTTTTGTGCCTCCTAAAGAGGTTCCAGATTAAGTCAAGTCTTGTAGCTATATATTGTGAATGTTTGAAACTTTGTTTCTTTTGGCTTACGAACAAAATTTCTATTTATATATACATGGGATGACGTATAATTACTGCACTCTTATGATGTCATATGTATGTGTGGAGGGTCAAAAATTAAACCCCAAACTAAGTATGAGCCTAAGCACTGAGGTTGCCCTAAAGATGCGATCAGGAATGAAAAAAGGAGCATGGCCCAAAGCCTAGGGGAAGTGGGCCAACAGTGGGCTGAAGTAGGTCCGACCCACCAGAGGTCCAAATGGACTCCACGAAGGAAAATGCCTAAGTCAAGTTGCAGAGGCAACACCTGCTAGGGCTGAGCAAGGGATCCGTGAAATCCGTAATCCGATCCAGTCCAGTCCAATCCGATAGGTTTGGATTAATTTTTTGAATCCGTGGTTCGGTTCCGAATTGAAATATTAAAAATCCGTAGTCCACGGATTGGTTCCGGATTGAACCCCACGGTTCCGGATTGGAACCGATCCGGACCGTATGCAAATAGTCTATATTTTTATTATACATCCTCCCTCATTGTATCTTCTCTTATTCTATATAAAACATAAACTCAAACCTAAACCCGTATAATATCTTCTTTTATTACTTTTGTTCGTTAGTTTTTAGTTTTAATTTATAATGGTCTAAATTTTTATGGTGAAACCTGTTTTCTTATGGTTTAAATTTTAGAACAGTATGTTGCTATTATAGAAAAACATGTTGCTATTATGGAACTAATATGGAACTATGTTTATGTTTTTATGAAATTAAAGTGTTATATATATATTTTTTTGTTATTTAATTATGTGAATCCGTGGTCCTAAACCGATCAAATCCGTGTTTAAATGGATTAGTTCGGATTGGTTCCATGATTTAAACGGATTGGATTGGTTCCAATTTTTCAGAAACCGTAGATAACGGATTGGTCTTGGTTTTACCCCAATCCGGTCCAATCCGGACCATGCTCACCCCTAACACCTGTATCGGTGAGATTGTAGAGGGAACATATACAGTAGGAAAGTTGCTGAGGCACTTTGCCTCAGCGCCGCCATTCCTAATATCTTTGGTTCCGCCACCATCTGAACTTGCTGAGGGAAAGAGAAAATCGAAGCAACTAAGTTGCAGAGGTAGTACTTGCAGCACCCAAATTGCAGAGGCATTCTGTCGGTGCCACCATCTCTAATACCTTCGGTCCTACTGTCTGAACTTGCCGCGGGAAATGACTACCACAACAACTATGACTGCAGCAACTAAGTTGTAGAGGGAATATCCTGCCAAGGTGATAGCAGCCTTTGAGAGAGACCTTCCTTTGTAAGTAGAGGCTAATGCTTGGTGCTGATAGCAGGCCCCAAGACTTACTGGTTAGAGCTGATAGCAGGCCCAAAGATACCAGTTTACCGCGGTAATCCTACGAAGATGAGAGCAAGGTAGCTCGAACATAAGGGACTCCCTTCCCATTACCCAGGTCATGGACCTGCCTTAGTCACACAGATAGGACTAAGAAAGCCCCTTTGGGCTTGGTACTAAGATATAGCATGGCTGATAGCAAGCTTGGCTGTGGTCTTCGCCCTTGGAAACAAGGGAGTTTGTGATTAGGTGGCTAAGGGTGGAGGCTTCGCTGAGGTGAACACAAACATAGTCAATAGCAAACTAATGAAGTCCTGAGAATGCATGTACTGGCCAAGTAGAACTGAGAAGCCAAGTGCAGCAGCAAGGTTCACTGCTACAAGTGCACTTGCTGAGGTTCAGGCTGAGAAGGCGAGTACAGAGGCAAATATTCCCGTTGCAACTGCACTTGCTGAGGCTAAAAAGAGAGTTCCCGCACCAAACACTCCCGTTGCAACTACACTTGCTGAGGCTCAAAAGGTAGTTGTGGAGGCAAATAGATAGTACATAGTACATGCAGAAGGACACGTGGCACCTTCAGCCTGGTGGCTCAAGCATGGTTATCAGAATCCCGATCTGGATCTTACGATCCTACGATCTTACGATCCATTTGAGTACAATCGATCCGGATCATGTTAAAAACTCCTTATAGGTAGGATCTTTCGATCCTAGCAGTGGGATCTTATAGGATCGTAGAATCCCGATCCGAATCCGATCCTATCCGATCCAATTTACAAGCCTTGTTTTGTATTGTATGACATATTTTATTGCAAATTTTATGTTTGTTGTCTAAATACCAATTTATGTGGTCAAAATAAATAATAAAAATTAAGTAGTATGGAATCAAATAGACTAAGAAAAACAAATTAGGAAACAAACATTCAAATATTGCGGTAATTTAAGAAAATTAAATAGTCAGAAAAACAAACTTAGCTTTAGCGGAGTCTAAGGAGGGTAAGATGATTGCAACTTTATCCCAATTTTTGGAGAGATTATTTTTGTGACTCGAATTCGCTCCACCAAGGATGCTAACAACAAACCTTATCATTCGACTAAGCTACTCTTTTGAGTTCTTAATCTATTTTCATCTCCAACTTTGTTAAATATTTTTTCTTTACTTTTTATGCACTATTGTAGATTGTAAAGTATTTTGTTATAGAATTCTTCTTCTTCTTCTTCACCTTCTTTTTTGATGAAATACAAAACTTTTACCATCGAGTTTTCTATTGTATAATATTATATGTACATTTTACATGGAGTATTATATTTTTCACAATATATTCACTCTTTTTAACAGAATATAAGCTCATTTTGTGTATACTTTATAAGAAATGTTTATTTAAATTAAATTATTATGTAATTTGTCTTTTTCGGTAGGATCTTACGATCCTCGATCCGATTCTACGATCCGATCCTATAAACACCTCCAACGATCCAACGTAGGATCCCGATTTTAACAACCTTGGGCTCAAGGCAGAATATTCCATGTGATCCTCTAGGACACATGTCTTCTCTGTATTTGGCCACTTGGTATCCTCTTGGCATCAAGGAAAAGCCTATAAATAGGACCCATTTCCCAAGGTTCAAAAAAGGAAGTTTGGGGATTTGGGGAAGATGTTGCCCACTTTTGGTACTGCCATACTTTTCTTCTTGAGCCACTTGCTTTACCCTCACCTAGCTATACACTCTTCAACTTCCATACAGTTGCTGCCACTCATTCTCTAGCCACTTCCACTATTGTTGGATCACTAACATAGTTTTGTCTCTCTAATCACCTCTCTAATCTTGAACCTCCCTACAGTGTGCTTATAAATTTAAGATTATTTGTCCCATGTATGTCTGCATAGCTCGATGGACTATGTATATTTTTACCTATTTGCTTCCGCAGCCCCTAATTATATGTTATTCTGTTCAGAGGCCTTGGATAATCCAAGGATTACTGGTCGGTTACGAAGCCAAACCTACAGGGGCAGGTTTGGGTCGTGACATCGCAACCTACCACCTTGCAGATCACGAGAGAGAGAGAGAGAGAGAGAGAGAGAGAGAGAGAGAGAGAGAGAGAGAGCCGGCGAGGGTTTGTGGTGATAAGGATTCACCGGAGCTGGAGAAGGGCGACGAGGCAGCGACAGTGAAATGCCGGCGGCTGCAACAATGGTGGCTAAGGTTATGATTTGGATATTGTGTATTCAACTAAGATGTGTATTGATATTCTTTTGTGATCATTTTGGTCATTTTAGATAAAGTCATTATTGTAATAAAAAATAACTAATTAATGGTGTGCCTTGAGACAAAATGTGATATGTAAATAGAGGGACTCCATTTCATATCTCATAATTTTCGTAATACCATTTTTATCCCTAAATTGAATTACAAAAGGGACAAAGTTGTAGCCTCAATTTTAGCCACCATTATAGCTTCGACTAGCTTGTCTTACCATTAGGGGTGTGCGCGGTGCGGGTCGGTGCGGTTTGAGAGAAAAATAGAAATCGTATGGCGGGGTGGCGGATTGATAAAAGTGTCACTAGAATTTGTCATTTTTCTTATCAAAAACCGGCGGTTCGGTTAGCAAATAATGGCGGATTTGCTTTGGCGGTTCGGGCGGATAGATGGTTTATAAAAAATATAATTCAAATTACAAACTTAAATCGAAGAGTAAAAAAAAGACGAGAGATACCGTGATGTTAAGCATCTTGCGAAACTTTCTTCTGATGTAGCAAGTGTAGCAACAACATGATAATATCAACGACTATGCCATCAGTTCATTACAAACATCTGTGGAAGCTACAATGATCAAATACAATACATAAAATTAATATCATTCAGAGTTTACAATATATTGAAAATGTTTACTGTTGAAAAGTATTTAGATTGAAAAGTGAGCTGATGCAAGTTTGCAACATGGCCAGAAAAAAAAAAAGATTGAAAACTGAATTGGAATCCAGCTTTATTTTGGATTACTGACATCTTGAATTCCCTTCAAGCAGTAATGTAATACTATATTCTAAGGTATAGAACAACAAGCAAACTTAAGTAAAAAAGAATTTTTAGAATATTATAAAACATGATTTAATAGCGGTGCGGGTCGGTGCGGGTCGGTGTGGTTTGGAAGAAAAATAGAAGCCGGCGGATTGATAAAAGTGTCACTAGAATTTGCCATTTCTCTTACAAAAAACCGGCGGTTCGATTGGCAAATAATAACGAATTTGCGTTGGTAGTGTGGCTCGGTGCGGTTTTGACGATTTCGACGGTTTCAACGGTATTATGCACACCCCTACTTACCATGCCTCAGTCTTTTCCCACCATCCAGCACCACGTTGATGACTTATTTTAAGAAATTAGTTGAAAGTTGATTTTTTTTATTAAAAAAACATGTAAAAAAATAAAAAAATAATATAACTCAAAATAAATTTAAAATAAAAAAATAATTTTTTATTCGCTTGCCAAAACAAGCCGATCTCTCTGCCCTTTTCCACTTCTTCAATCCTTCGCATTTCTATTTTTTATTTTCTATTTTCTATTTTCGTTGTCACTTCTCCCTTTCTTCTTTATGTGCAACTCTATCTTTCTCTTGGCTCTCTTTTTTATTTCTTTCTACCAGCAAGCGTGATCGGTGGGATTAGGATTAAAATTTGGAAGTAAAGAAAGGGAGATGTCAGGAAAAGAAAGGTGCTCTCTCAAACAAGTGCAAGCGTCAAATATTTTTTTAAAAAAAAAAAAAATCAAAAAAGAAAAAAAGAAAAAAAAGACACAAAGGCTTTATTTGTTTTGATATAAAATGTTCGTTCCCAAAAATATTTGGTTGAATAAAAAGTAAGTAAAATAGTTTTTAAAGAAAATATTTTTGCATCAATTTTCAAAAAATGGCTTACTTTTAAAATTTTCATTAATTAATTTTTACAAAGTTGATTCTCACTCACTACCTTTTCAACACATCTAATTTTTTCATATTATTATCTTAACTTACTAAAAAGTCATAAATGACACTTTATGGAATCAAAATTTCTCTATTAAATAATAAAATATTTTTGTTTCAAGTGTCAACCAAATGCCGAAAAATAAAATAAAATATTTTTTTGTATAAAATATTTTACGTTGAAATAAATGGAGAAAAAATAAAAATAAAAACTCAAAAATAATTTTCAAAAACTAAAGAATTGTTTGGAATGATCTAAATAAGTATCATTTTGAATTTTTACAAAAAAATGTATAATGTAACCCAAAAAAAAAGCGATGTGATCTAAACAAAATAAAAATGTGTTAAACTAGCACATACCAAACAATTCCTAAACTGAGTCATTTGAGTTTTTTATTTTTATTTTTTAACAATGTCATATGAGTTTGTATCTTAGGAATGACATGTCTCATGTTAAAATTTTAACTAGACTAGATGTTGATGTCTTTGATCAATAAGAATTATTAAACGGAAAATTTTGATTGATAAAAATCTTTAATTGTGCCATGTTTTCGTAATATCTGTTTAATGATTTTTACCGATAAAAAACATTGATCTAATTGAAAGTCCAACCGGAGAGAAGCCAAATCCTTGTATCTTCTATCAAAGTGTTTATTAACTGTTACTGCACGCGCGTTTTAATGAGAGTGGGGCTAAGCAATTACACCCTTGGGAGCGTTGACGTGCTGTTCATGATTAAGAAAACCCTAGGAGGAGGAGGAGGAGGAGAGAGAATACAAAAATATATCCGAATAAACCTTTCCGTACTCCTCTTCATATTCCCCTGTTTCTCACCTTTCCCAATACATTCTTCTCCCTAATCCACCCCTTCTTAAATATAATTTCTAAGCTGTTCCTGTTATTGCCATTGTTTGATTCAGAATCAAGTCATTAAGCCCTAATTCGTGGTTTTGGATCAGTGATGGGAAAGCCAACTGGCAAGAAGAACAAAGACATTGGATCGAAACCCAACGACGCAAATCCAAAACAGAGCAAAGTTTCAGATCGAACTTCCAAGGCCTTCGATGAAGACACATCTGTCTTCATCAACATGTCACGGGAATTGAAAGAAGAAGGCAACAAGCTCTTCCAGAAGCGCGATCACGAAGGTGCTATGTTGAAATACGAAAAAGCTCTCAAATTGTTGCCCAAAAATCACATCGATGTTGCTCACTTGCGTAGCAATATGGCCGCTTGTTATATGCAGATTGGAATCGGTGAGTACCCGAGAGCTATAAATGAATGTAATTTGGCTCTTCAAGTTTCTCCCAAGTATAGCAAGGCTTTGTTGAAGAGAGCCAAGTGTTATGAGACTTTGAATAGGCTTGATTTGGCTTTGAGAGATGTTAATCTTGTGTTGAGTATAGAACCCAATAATTTGACTGCTTTGGAGATTGCTGATAGTGTGAAAAAGGGTATTGAGAAAGGGGGTGTCAAGGTTGAAGATAAAGAAATTGTTTTGGTCCCTGATTATGTTGCAAAGCCTTCACGGAAGATTGTGAAGGAGAAGGTGAAGAAGAAGAGGGGTAAGAAATTGGTGAGGTCTGAGGCTGAGAAGGAAGTTGAGAGGGAAAAGAAGTCTGAGGACAAGGTGGTTGTGGAGGAGGAGAAGAGGAGTGTGAATGAAGAAAGAGTGGTGACAAAGACGGTGAAATTGGTGTTTGGGGAGGATATAAGATGGGCTCAATTACCCGTTAATAGCGAGATTGGATTGGTAAGAGATGTTGTTAAGGATCGGTTTCCGAACATAGAGGGTGTTCTTATCAAGTATAGGGATCAAGAGGGTGATTTGGTTACTATCACCACAACTGATGAGCTGAGGCTGGCTGAAGCATCTGGTGATAGGCAGGGTTCTTTGAGATTCTACATTGCGGAGGTTAGTCTTGACAAAGACCCACTTCATGAAGTAAAGAACAATGAGGAGGTACAAAAAATCAATAGTAATCCAAGCAAGGTTTTTGAGAATGGGGATGTGGGGAAAGGTAGGGAAACAGAGAAGGGGACATGTTGTATTGATGATTGGATCGTTGAATTTGCACGGCTGTTCAAGAATCATGTGGGGTTTGATTCTGATTCTTACTTGGATCTTCATGAGCTGGGGATGAAGCTATACTCAGAAGCGATGGAGGACACTGTTACCAGTGAAGATGCCGAAGAGCTTTTTGAAATTGCTGCAGAGAAGTTCCAAGAGATGGCGGCTTTGGCAATGTTCAATTGGGGAAATGTTCACATGTCCAGGGCTAGGAAGCGGGTATTTTTCACAGAAGATGGTTCAAGGGAAACAGTACTAGCACAGGTAAAGAATGCATATGAATGGGCATGTAAAGAATACATCAAGGCAGGAATGCACTATGAAGAAGCTCTAAAAATCAAACCAGACTTTTATGAAGGTCTTCTTGCCCTTGGGCAGCAGCAGTTTGAACAAGCAAAGCTATCGTGGTACTACGCAATTGGTAGTGAGGTTGATATAGAGACAGGGTCCGCTACAGAGATCCTAGAGCTTTATAATAAAGCTGAGGATAGCATGGAGAGGGGCATGCAGATGTGGGAGGAGATGGAGGAACGACGTCTTAATGGGCTCTCCAAATCAGAGAAACACAAAACTGACTTGCAGAAAATGGGGTTGGATGGGCTATTTAAAGATGTATTGGCTGATGAAGCTGCAGAGCAGGCTGCAAACATGAGGTCTCAAATATACCTCTTATGGGGTACCTTGCTCTATGAGCGTTCCATAGTGGAATTTAAGTTAGGTTTGCCAACATGGGAAGAATGTCTGGAGGTTGCTGTTGAAAAGTTTGAACTTGCTGGAGCATCCCCAACTGATATAGCTGTGATGATAAAGAACCACTGTTCCAATGAATCTGCAGTGGAAGGTTTGAAAAGAAAAAATATACTGGCACAGTAATCTTTATGCAAATTGTTTAATAAATTTTATTGCGAGTATGTCAGATTTGCTAATGTTCTTTTTTTTCTTTTTTCTTTTTTAAACTTTGTAGGTCTTGGATTCAAAATTGATGAAATAGTACAAGCATGGAATGAGATGTATGATGCTAAAAGGTGGCAGACTGGTGTTCCATCTTTCCGGCTAGAACCATTATTTCGTCGGCGGGTTCCAAAGCTTCATTCTATGTTGGAGCATATTTAATTTTTTCGCTCATGATTGGAGATTTTCTAGGACCAGTGAAAGAAAGCACCAGGATTGTTACTTAGTTGTCAGACTATTATGTGGTTACAAGCTATGATAGGTAAGCCTGTAACTTTGCTTGTTGAATTAATGTTCTTACTTAATCCTAACGATCTTTTAACGGAGTCAACTAAGCAGCCAAATCTAAACATTTGATGTTACTCATTTCTTAACATTTATGGTGATGTCAAACTTAGTATTTAGGTGAAATTAACATTTAACAGGTTACTGGTGTAATATATCAATCTTACCGCGTAATGTTTTAAGTCTTATAAAAAAAAAATTAGCTTTTATTATTGCAAGCTTGAGTGGGAGGTATGGCTTTGACTCAAAATAATTCATAATGCTGGTTTGTTACTTCCTGTTAAGTTATGCTGGTAGACATAAATATCCTCAAAATGACTTGTCATGCCCCTCAAAATAATACATAAAACCCATCACTTTTAACATGCATTGATATATAAAAGACTTTCATTCTTCTATTCATCAGAGTAATTCATTACAAACTGTATTACATGTTAACAACAAATAAATGCCCTACGGGCTTACAACTTTCCAAGTTAACACTTGGTTACAAACAGAGAGTACTAACTCAATTACACATTACGCCCTTGGCTTGAATCCACATGTAGTACATCAAAAGAAAGAAAGACAATAAAATCTGCCCGCCTTAAGCCTCCCAAGCTATACCCTTGGAGGTGGCATGCTACCTGTACCTGAAAATGATATTCCCGTATAGGGTGAGCTAACAGCCCAGTAGAAATACATTAAACCAGCTATGAACAATGACTAAAAGATTAACAGTTTGATAGATGGTTAACACTTTTACATTCTTTCATATCACATTACAGTTTCATTTTCCATTCCCTTTTAATTTTCAATTCATAACCATGGTCCAGAACCTGACCAAATAACCGATATGAGACAGTAACTCATATTAAATATTTCCTCATTTCACAATAGATAAGCATACTAGCTATATCAACACATCATCAGATAAGCATATGAGCTATATCACCATTCCCACTGATAAGTATAAGAACCATGTCACACTTCCAAAGATGAGCACATGAGCTATATCAACACTTCAATAGACAAGCATACGAGCTGTATCTACGGAGTCCATCCCCTCTCTTCTCCCACACAACACCCGGTTTAGAGGTCCATCACCTCTCTTCCCTTAAACCGTGGAGTACATCACCTCTCTCCTCCAACACAACACAATGCATATAAACAATTATTATACACATCATCAATCAATACATAAAGTTAATGTATTTTTTCAATCGTCATACTCAATGACACATTCTAGTGATTAGTTTTAGTTTGCCTAATCATCATGCATTGTCTACAACAATCAAGACTATCCTCCACCGATAGCCCAAAGCAGTTATTTCTAAACAGAAAATAAATGCACAAAATGGATAATATATCAACATTTCAATTAGATGAGCGATAAATAATTCAACTACACCCTTTAATCCCATACATTCCCAATCTCAACATTCCCAATTCAATTCCTCATTTCTCACAATTAATTATACCAATTAATTAACCAATGTAATTAGGGCATTTTTCATAATTAACATTATAATCCTAAGGTTCCATTTTCATCAATGTTTCAACATTAATTCCATTTCTTCATGCTAAACATGCATATAGGTTTTATATATTTAAAACCCCAACTTTTGTAAAATTACACAAAAGCCTAAACTTTCAAAATTACCCAACCACCCCCAACATATCAAAATGTTAAAATTTAAAGACAAAACTCATAAAGAGGAGTAGGTTATCCCTACCTCAAGCTTGACGAGGAAACATGCAAAACCCCAAAGCACATCAACTTACGACCCAACAGAAAATGTAGCAGCCATGCACGTGGGGTCCACTTCAATTATCAAATCTGACGGCCCATAGCACAATCTTACAACATATATATATATGGGCCAAATATCACCCATGCAAACAATGCCCACCACTACAGTTATATATATATATAAAATATACTTAACAATCACCTTTTCTATCTATGCATAGTACACATAACCACTGTATAGAGTGCCCTTCAAGGTTGTGCCAAGATGCAACCTTTCCGGCTTGCCAACTCTCCAGGCCAGGCAAGACTTCCTTGTACATGGGAATATTAGCAAGTATCATCTTAGCAATACCATTTCCCTAAGGTAAACTCTCTCCTTTGGCCTTCAAACTCACATGTTGCATATCTTTATTATGTTTCCCATTGACCTTAAGGACCTTGACACTGCCATGTTTGAGTTGGAAAACATCTCCACCATTCACCCAAAATCGATGTGATAGGACCTCAGCCAAGTCGGAACCCGACCACGTGGACTGATCACATTCTCTACGGCAAATCTACGTATCGCCTTCTCCAGCTCATTCAAGCTGTACCACCACAGACTAGCGGTACCAAGCCTGAACTGTTCTTCATGTGTGTTCCTCGCCGAGTCGTTTTGCGGTAAACACTAGATCGTATGGTATGACACCATCCTCCACCCTCCAATTGAATGAGCTAACTGTTTGCTCCTGAATCATAGCCACGGTGGAAATGATAATCGGGTGATGTTCCATCCAAACATACAGCGCCTTTTTGCAGCAGCACTTTGAATGAGGGTAAACCGAAGATGAGAGGATTATTACCGTTGGAAGCAACAAAGATTCAAATCAAAGCTTTGCCAGATTGAAATACTCAACCCATCTACACATTTGCTAACAAACCCAACAACCAATAGAACCTATAAACCCATAAGCTTCCTACGTAGGAGTTCTTCTATCTGCATAGCAGAACGAGGCCCATAAACAGAAAAGTAACCTTTGGTCTCCAGCACTGCGAAGTAAATTTCATCTTTTGAAAGTAAAAGGATGAGCACAGTAGCTCTCAAGAGGCTCCGCACTACCAAAAATCATCTTAGCTAGCTCCTCAACTGTTACTGACTTGTTCTTTTCAAGAAGCTCAACCCAGGCAAACAATTTGGGTAATAATGAGAAATGGATCCCACACCAGCACTCACTCTTTTCTTTTATCATGGTGTGCCTCTCCTTTCATGATGAAACATCCATGGCCACGCCACTCTCTCTCTCTCTCTCTCTCTCTCTCTAGTGGCTCAAACGGTTGAATAAAGAAAGAGGGATTCAGAGCATTTAGAGGAGACAGCATAATTGGCAAACCCATTGCATATATTCTCTTCCTTTATTTTTATTCTCCACCGAATTGAGCAAAACCCCAGCTGTAACCATTCTCCTAATGTGAGAGGAAGATATATTATATATAAAAAGAAATGTTCCCACTCACTCTTGTCCCACCCCTTTCTCTTTGTTTATTTATTTATTTTTTTTTTTGAGTTACTGCATGACTTGGTCAGTAATAAAGCTGGATAATGGATTCATTGCATTGTGGTTAGGATTGAGTTTAAGATAGTCTTTCTTAAGATTGCTTGACATGAGATTTATTTCTACATACTAGTTGAATTTTTCAAAGTTCTAGCATACTACTAGAAAGTAGTTTCTCTTTGCTGTTTTCAGTTAGGTGTTATATCTTATCTGCAATGTGAACACTAATGGACAAACAACTGTGAGTAATGTAAACTAGTCATGTTTTGTCCACCGTGAACAGATGGGGTTCTGGATGCATGGTTGTAGGTATCCTCCGGCCATTGTTGTTAAGGGCCTAATTTGGAATGTAGAACCCTTTCATCCTCCAACCATAAAACCTACTTTCATACTTCATGCTCTGAAGTTGGTAGAATATTGTCCATCTCCTTCAAGATCTTTAATACCATAGCTTTCAATTTGACAATCTTATTCTAATAGTCACAATTCTTGTTTTTTTTGGCCCTTCTTACCTAAATTGTAGTGGCCTTTGTCCATTTGTCAGATCCTATTCCTGTTTGACTTCTTAAGCAGAGACTTTACTTGACATAGGTGACCATTTGATGAATCTACTGATCATTTTTGAATTTTAACCAAAAGGGAATTTTACTTTGTTGTCATAGGTGATCTTTTGATGAATCTTTTCTTCACCTGGTTTTGGTAAAAACATTGGCCTATTTCAAAGATGATTTGAAGGTGTTTGTGCTGGTGAAACTTTCTTTCATTATTTGATTTATATATTTATTTCTTGTTTCTTCGGAGAAATTTCTCCTGTGCAGTGTTTCCAATTCTCACCATATGGCGTATATAGCATTGTTGTCTATGCTGGTGTTAAGTATGTATCATTGTTTTCTATGCTGGTGTTGAAATACCAAGCTGTTACTGAGTGAAACATATTGTTTTCCTGATATTGCAGGTTTTCTTCATGGACTGTTGTTTTCACCATTAAGTTGTTGTTTTTGGAAGCAAAGATACAGAGTTTGTTGTTGAGTGTTGGTTTTGGAATGGGAGTGAGTTCTTTTTTTGATTGGGCTGCAAAGACGCATATAGCATTCTTTCCCCTCATTTGTGGATTTTATTCTCCTTCATTAGGGGATTTATTATCAAAGACGACATGAAGAAGCAGGAGTCTTATTCTTTGTTGTCAGATTGTTCAGAGTTTGAGATAGTGGGTAAATGGTTGGTTTTGTAAAGTCATTTGAACCAATAAGCAGTGGTAATATTTGTTATACTATTCATTTGTTAGTTGCTTCTTGCTTATTCATAAAATTCTTTTTGGGTTCCAGAAGTGGCATGAAACTTATGGCTACTTATTTAATTGATTTGTCGTTCTTATCATACCTTCTTGAATCTATTCATTGTGGATCTTGACATCCCAGGAGAATTTGATTAGTCTGAAGTGTTTTTCCTAAGATTGAAATAGATGCATTGTGTTCTTTATAGCTTTTTGGATGAGAAATTTTTTGTTTTTCACTTGCTTGACTAGGAACAATTTGTTTGAGTGACATCTTTTCTATTTCTTATATGATTGATTATGGTGATGCCACTTTACTCTGTTGGCATACTTCCTTTGCGCTGAGTTGCCCTAACAAAGGTTTGCTTGGGATATATTAGATTAGTATATTTTTTAACTTTTTATGAAAATATATATAAAAAAAAATAATAATAAAGAGGTGATGTGATTTAAAAAAGATAAATTTTTTTTTTTTTTTTTTTTTTAGTGCTAGCCAAACAATTTCCAAGTATTGTCTTTATTATTATTATTATTATTTAAACTTTAATCAATGCCCTATTAAAAAGTAGTTTTTTGGTTTCAGGATTTATTACTTTTTTGAAAATTGAATTTTTTTATTTTTGTTTTCACTAATTTTTTTTAATATTTTAATTATTTTTTTAATTTTTAGATACACCTAATAAAAATATACTTAAGAAGTACAATATTTGTGAAAAATATCTTTAAAAAATTCATTAAATACCAAAAATACAAAAAAACAAAAAAAGAGAATTCAGTAAATTTTTATATTCTTGTGTATTTATTAATTTTTTAAGATATTTTACTTTTTAAATACATTTAAGTAAGGTGTATGTAAAAAAGTAAAAAAAATACTTAAAATTTTGAAAATACTTACTAATAACAAAAAAAATACAAAAAATAAAAAATTTAATTTTCAAAAAATTGAAAATCTTTTTAAGGTTTCTGGTATTAAAATTTTATAGTATAAAGGACATTCAATAATTTCATAATGTCTAAGGTCCTTCAACATCGATCCAGAAAAATTCTAGTTCACAGAGAATTTCTTTGATCGAATTTTCTCTAGACTTCAAGGAGAAATTCTGGTTCACAAGGCTCCATTATTATTAAGAATTTCTCTAGACTATAAATTTGAATTGTTGAGAATTTCTCTGGGCTATAAATCTGTAATTCATTGTAGGGTGCATTCACATGGCTTCAAAATTTCTCTGCTTTGTTCTTACCTAATCAAGAGAAAATTCAAAGTACTCCAGAGAAATTCAAAGTTTCTTTGCTTTGTTCTTATTTGATCTAGAGAAAATTCAAACCACTCCAGAAAAATTCAAAATTTATTTACTTTGTTTTTACTTGATCTAGAGAAAATTTAAACCACTCAAAAGAAATTCTTTCTCCACAAAAATTCTTTGATAGCCTTTATAATCATCATCATCATTATCATCTTCTTTTTACATCAAATAAGTAACTATAGTAGCACCATGAAAGCCACAGAAGCAACAACACTTTGATAGCATCAACACAGATGCACAACAAGACAAATGATTAACATAAGGTAGCATGAAGCAATAACAATATCAACTCCACTCATCAATGGCTTGATTTGACCCTTCTAGAATAAGCTAGACAACAAGCAGATACAACAATTGCAAACTAGCCACGCATGATCTCATTCGAGTCAACAACAGCTCAAAGAAAAGAGAAAAAAATACCACCACAACTCTAGAGAAATTCTAGGAATCCAAATTTCTCTGGACTGGACTTCTCAGAGAAATTCAACAGACTTGATCATTTTCAAACAATCTCTCCACGGGCACTTTTCTCCCAAACTCTTCAACACAGCGTGTAGTTCCTTCGTCGATATCAATCCATTCCCATCCTAACCCTAACTCAGACCCAAAGCCATCAGTGTACCTGCAGGACAAGGAGGAGGTGAAGAAAGTATTTAATCACTTTGACGCCAACGACGACAGCAAGATCTCGACGACGGAGCTCGTATTAGTCATGAAAGCTGTCCAATCCAACACATTGGAGAATGAAGTGAAACAAATGATGGAGGAGCTCGACACTGACCTTGACGGCTTCATCAATCTCGAAGAGTGCGCCAATTTCTGCAAGGACGGCGACGACATTGCCGAAGCCGCCGGAGATAACGGCGGTATGGCAAGGCTGAAGGATGCCTTCGAATTGTATGATCAAGACAAGAACGGAGTGATCTCGTCTTTGAGATCGACGAGAGTGAGAGAGAAGAGTAGCGGGAGAGAGATAGAGAACGTGAAATATATTAAATTTTTCTGTGATAGATGGGTATGGGGTTTAAGAACCTTAGATATCAAAAAATAATATTGTGAATCGCTTCCATTACTAAAAAATGAGATGAACCTTAGACTAATTTTTCCAAAATTAAAACCAAACACAGTTTGGTTCTCTTTTAGAACTTTTTTGCCTGTCATTGAATATTATGATTTTAACTCTTCTATCTCACATTTGTGGAGAACAAAATAGTGATCGACTTCAAAGACTCATTAGGTTGACTTCTATATTTTTTCATCTAAAAAACTGGTGTCACAAAAATATTATATTTTTAATCAAAATCTAAAAAACTACCTAGTAAATTTGGTCCAAGCAAGGCCGTGGGGTTGGTAAATGGTTTTTTTTTTGAGTAATCATAATATTTTTTTAATCTTTATTAAAAAATTCAAAATTTTTGTCAATTTTTAAAATTTAAGTTATAGACATTAAATTTTATAAAAAAAAATAGATCAAATTTTAAAAATTCACTAAAAATTCTTTTTTTAAAAATTTTAAATTTTAATAATTTTTTAGATTACATTGATTTTTTTAACTTTTATGATCAATAAATTTAAAAATCAAGAATATATGATAACTTTTTAAAATAAAAAATAAAAATCAATAAATAAAAGAAAAAATAAAAATTAACTGGTAAATTAAAAAAGTAATTATAAATATATGATAAAGTTTATAAATTATTTTTTCATGTTACAAAGGCCTTGTTTGGGAAGTTAGTTATTTTAGTAGATTATTTTAATTTTTGACTATTTTAATAGATTAAAATATTTATATTTGGGAATATTATTGATTTTTTTGTAATTGGATGTGATATTTGTGAGAGAAAAAGTGAAATCATTATGGATTTGAAGTGATATTTTGTCTTATTACCTATTTTAATCAAAATTGGCTTTTTTTAACTAAAATTTACAAAAAGAGAAAATAAACTAAAATAATTAATAAGACAAAATGTCACATTAAATTCACAATCATTTCACTTTTTTTCTCATAAATATCACATCCAACTATAAAAAAATTTAACTCTTTTTCCAAACACAAATATTTTAGCTTATTAAAATAGTCAAAAGCTAAAATAGCTTACTAAAATAACCAATTTCCCCAGCGAGGCTTAAGATAAAATGTCACATCAAATTTATAATTGTTTTACTTTTTTTCTTACAAACATCAGATTCAATTATAAAAAAAATCCAACCTTCTTTTCAAATATTTTAATCTAATAAAATAGTCTACTCCTAAACGAGACCAATAAGTTCCTCAATTAAAAAAAAAGATAACTACATGTAAGTGAGAGAAAAGAAAAAAAAATTACAAACATATGTGATGTAAATGTGTCTGTGATAGAATGCAATTAAAAAGACTATGGGATGCAAGTAATAAAAAGAAGAAGAAGAAGAAGAATGGCATGTGAAAGAAGAAGAAAAAAATTACAAGACATAGGGGGCGTTTGTTTGGGTTTTTTTTAGCCAACTTATAGCTTTTAACTTTTGAAAAATTATTTTGGACTGTTTGGTTAAACTTATTTCAAACAGTTTCTGATTTTAACAACTTATTTTAACTCAAAAAAGTTAATTTTGAGAAGCTATACCCCTTACTTCTGATTATCAGCTTCTGCTGTAGACATATTAATTCATAGTTTTTTACTTAGATTTTTTTATTTTTTATTTTTTTTAAAATAGAAAAAACCCAAATGGACTATAGATTATTATTATTATTTTTATGAGAAACGTAGACAAGTAGTGAATAACAAAAAAAAATAAAAGTTAATTGAAAAAACTACTTCACTGCTTATTTAACAAACACTACTTAATAACTTAAATCTATAATTCAACAGTTATACCAAATAGATTAACAACTTCTGATTAAAATCATAATTCATAATCTGTTAAGTTATAATTTATAATCTGCTTTAAGCGTTACAACAAACGGGCCATAAGAATGCGTGTAGTTGCCCTATTAAAAAAAAACAAAAAAAACTATATGCTTGGCTATCATTTTTCAAAAACACTTTATAGAAAATTATATTTTTTTACTTTTTGTGTTTTTTTTTTGTTTTTGCTGAATATTTTTAATATTTTGAGCAATTTTTTTAATTTTTAAATATACCTAACATATATGTACCTAAAAAGTAAAAAAAAATTGAAAAAAATCTTTAAAAATTCACTAAATACAAAAAATACAAAAAAAAATATGAGAATTCAATATATTTTTATGTATTTATTAATTTTTAAAAATATTTTTTCATAATCTTTTTACTTTTTAGATACATTTAAGAGCATCTCCAACGATTAACATTTTTTTTCATCAAATCTGATGAAAAAAAGGGGGATTTTCTCAATTTAGTATTACCTGCTCCAACGGTTGCATCAAAATAATACTGGGTGGGGACAACCGGTGGGACGACCGGCCGATCGACCGGTAAGGCGAAGATTTTTTTTTTTTAACCTGTTTGAACCTTTTGAACCCTGTTTGAACCTACTTATTTGAAAGAAACGTCACTGGCCGGTTGACTGGTGGCCCCACCTCCAACGTTCCTGCACAGTAAAATGGTGAAACCTTACGCGTATTCTTAGTTTGATATCAATTTGGTGAAACCATTAGAGAGAAAAAAGGTGGCTTTTTTCATCAAATTCAAATTTGATGCTGAGTTTGATGCAACGTTAGAGATGGTCTAAATAAGGTACATTTAAAAAAATAAAAAAAAATTTTAAATTTTAAAAATATTCACTAAAAATAAAAAAATACGAAAAATAAAAAATTTAATTTCTAAAAAAATTTAATTCAAAAATCTCAAACTAAACACAGTTGCCAAGGAGAGAGAGAGAAAAGGTGGGGTTGGATCACTTTTCTTCACTTTATTTATAGCTTTTGCTTGCATACTTGGCTTTGGAATCCATAGCCTCTGTCTGTCTGTCTGTCTGTAGTCTCTCTTTATATATCTATGTCTGTATACCTACATTGAGCACTTCAATCCTCGATTCCTAAAAGAAAAAAAATCGAAATTGATTGTTAGGGTTTCTAAGCATATGGAGAAAATCAGGAGAGCATCGCATGCAGGATCATGGTACACCGACAATCGTAAGTCATCAAAGTTTTGACCTTTACAACCACTCGTTGATTAACCTTTTAATCACTTGTCTTTTCAGAGATTTCTATCACTATCTGTCACATTCTTTTCGATTCTTTGGTTTTCCCTACTGATTGAGTGAGGTTTCGAGTGATTTGTCTGAGAAATTTTCTGTAATTTGATGAATTTTCACGATCGCAAGGCTTTGTTGGGCTAGAGGGAAATTGATTTCTAGGAAAATTATTGGGGGAAGGTAGTCTTTAGAGATTCCTTTTTTGTGTGTATTCAAGCATAAAGCTTGAAAATTTTCCTAAATATCTTTAAGCATAAAGGAATGCGAGAATAAAAACCCTGTATAGGAATGAGAAAATTGTAAAACCTGGTGGTGGTTGACAGTCCAAAATGTTAAATTTTATAATTTTTTTTAGTGTACAAGGCGTTGTCCTACCGTGCATTATGTGACCAATTTTGAGTTGTAAGCAGTTGCATAATGTCTTTTGTGGACAAAGCGGCTTGATAAGGGTGGAGCAGCTTTGGAGGTTGGATTGGTATGGTAACAGAAGATGAGAGAGACTCTTGCTTGGTATGTGTTGGTGTAGAGCAAATGATGAGAATAAGAGTGGCCCATAGTTGGGTTTAGTGGATGTACCTTATGAATTAGGTGGCTCTACTGATACAGTTAGGCAGTGTGGTGATGATTAGGGGAAGGGTACTATTGGGTTGCTATGTGGAGAGGTGGGGGTTTATATATATATATATAAGTACTGCGGAGAGATGGAGATGCCGGTGCTAATTATATAAGAGATGTCAAGGCTACGGAAATGGAAGACCAAGTAAAGATAAGTCGGGAGAAAAAATGATAAGATTATTTGGTCATATACAATAAAGACCTATAGACGCAATGGTTAGAAAGAGTGATATGATCATTGAAAATGGAAATGTTAGGGGAGGAGAAGATCTAAATTACATAGGATGTGGTATTAATTCTAATGTAATACTAATTTGTCCAATATAGGATCAAATTTCATTGTACTTTATTAATTTGAATGTTGGAAAATATTCTTAAGATACTTGCAAGTTTTGATTAGTCAAACATTTCATGGTCAAAAATCACTGCTAACCATTTATCTGCCAAACAATTTACTAGAGAGCAATGATCCATGGAAAATATAAAGAATTCTTCTAATTTATCAAAAACTTCATGAAAGGAAAAAGGATTTTACCTAATGTTTTTATTCTTTTTGTTTGTCAGCGAAAAAATTAGAAGAAGAGCTTGATGGATGGCTCAGAGCATCTGGCCTGGTGAAATCTCCTGATGTACGAGGGGTGATTGCACCGTAAGTTGTCATGGACCACTCACTGTTATTCTCTAATCAACAATTATGGATCTAATGCATTTGCTGTTCTTTTGGTGGTATTGAACCCACTAGTCATGCAGGTTATTCATATTCAGGCCGTGCAGCAGCCTACGCATTTGCAAACATAGACCCATCAAGCATGTGAGTTGTGCTAATACTTCTCCTCTTTCGTTCATCTTAGAAAGTTGTATATACGATCTCGTCATTTTGTTTAGCATTTGCTCTTATAGTGTGAGCCTGTGAGGTGATCGATCATATTCAAGTTGTTAACCGCTGGGGCTCATAAATGAAATAATAAAGTTTACTTGCTGTCTTCCTTCTCCCTTCCTCTCTTTCCCCCTCGTTTACTTGAAATTTACCTGCTCCTGTCTTTGTTTCTAATGTATGGGAAAAATTTACACTTCCCAGTTCTCGGGTGTTTCTTCTCGGTCCATCTCATCACTATTACAGTCCGAAGTGTGCTCTTTCAAGAGCCACTGTTTACAAGACTCCAGTTGGCGACCTACCTATTGATCTGGAAGGTATTGTTATCTTTTTCTTTCAGTACAGTCATTTTATATTTTACAAGACGCCAGTTGGTGACCTACCTCTGTGATCTAATTATTGATAATCAAATGCACAAAGTGATAATTTGTGCATTTGATCCCAAAAGGCCATTTGTGCATTTGATTATGAGTGTTAACTTCCTATCTTATTTAAGTATCTTTTAATATTTGCAAACTGTTACTGCATCTTTAGTCAATGGTTCCTTCCTATAAATCTGTAGTTGAGCTGATTAAACTCTCAATCCTTAGTAATAACTAGAACAAACAGCTCGTTGGTCTAAGTCCTCAGAAATTTTTTCATTACGTGAAATATGCTCTCTCTCTCCACAATACACCAAATGGAAAAGAGATGCCTGACTGCCAAATGTATTAATTGCTCCCATGGGAAGAGACTAGTAAAAGGTCCAATTGGCTATGCACGCAAAGTAATAAAAACTGGGGAGGGAAGGAGGGGGTGGTGGGTTAGAGTTTTCTTAGGTAGAAGATGAAGATAAGGGCTATCTTGTCTTTTCACATTAAAACTCAACTTTGAGTAAATAGTTTTTCTTCCCCATTCAAAACAGGATGCCACACATTTTGTCAGTTTTAACAGAAAATGTAACGGTAGGACTTTAGTCCAAAATCACATAAGGGTTAATTGGCAATAAAGTGGATTTTGCCTTATTCTATTTACATATTCCATCAACGTTAACACTGTTTGTTCAACATGAAACTCATTGCATCCATGCTTGGTTTTGTATCAGTCAATGAGGAGCTAAAAGCTACAGGGAAATTTGAACTGATGGATCTTCATGTTGATGAAGCTGAACATAGCATGGAGATGCACTTGCCATATCTTGCTAAAGTATTTCATGGGTAGGGTCTGTTTCAGCTTATATTTCTGTTCTCTATTTATATCTTGTTGGGGCTGATTTCTAGGTAACACTGCAACAGGTACTCGGTGAAAATTGTACCCATTTTGGTTGGTGCTCTTAATGCCGAAAATGAAGCCATGTTTGGACGGCTGCTAGCCAAATATGTGGATGACCCAAATAATTTCTTTTCTGTGTCTTCAGATTTTTGTCACTGGGGTTCTCGGTATGTCCCTCAAATGCAGTCTTTTTTTATTTTTTATTTTTTTTATAAGTGTACTCATTTTGTTTATGATACTTTATCCCTTGTCAGATTTACACCCCCAACCAAAATGGTTGGAGGGTTACTCAGTTGCTCGTGACTGGCTTATTTTTGTTTAATTATCCAGACTTACATATGAAGTAAATCTTTTGGTGTTAGGTTCAACTACACACATTATGACAAAAACCATGGAGCTATCCACAAATCTATTGAGGCCTTGGATCGGATGGGCATGGATATAATAGAAACCGGAGATCCAGATGCTTTTAAACAGTACTTGTTGGAGTATGAGAACACCATTTGTGGACGGCATCCAATCAGTGTTTTCCTCCATGTAAATTTCTCGCCTTTTCTTTACTTTCAGTGGGAATTATCGGAAAGCATTGTCTAATGTAGCCTTTGGCTGTTAAAGTAAAATTTCTGAAATTCTTTGCACTAGGTTCTGTTTTCCCAACTGGATCCTGCTTTTAACTGAAAAATCTGTCATAAATTTAAAACTACACATGCCTAGATTTGAAAATCGAAATTGCCAATGTTTTACTTATTGAAATCTGTCTGTACCTGCATATCTTTCTTACCTCTTTTGGGTTAAGTTACTATTATTGTTTCAGTGGAAAGCTTAGGAAATGGTTAAATGGGTTTTGCTAGATCACCCAATAGCAAAAAGCTTTCATCTTCATGTGTCTGTTTTTTGCTTTTCTTTTTCACTCAATTGTTTTTATTTTGATTGTCTTAATTCCTAACTGAATCAATTGGTTGGCTAATTTTTTTCCTTCTTTTTTTTCTTCAAATTCTAACCAGATGTTGAAGACCTGCTCAACGAAGATAAAAATTAAATTTCTTCGATATGAACAGTCAAGTCAGTGCAAAACCATGAGAGACAGCAGTGTAAGTTATGCATCTGCAGGCGCGAAGGTAGATGCTTGAATATTTATGCACCTATTGGTATATGAAGTCTACTTGCACTCTACTAGGGTTTATTATTTTCGACTTTGTTGAATTGACTGTAATTTCTAACTTTATTACTCTCTCCCTGAATAACCCATCTCACCTTGGGTTATTTGCAATAAATTTGTGATCTCTTAAAGCCATCTCTTACTTTGGATTTCCTTTATTTTCTTCTCCTGCAAAATCACCGCATTCAATTTCAATCAATTGTTATTTGCACTTTCGTTATTCAATTCTTGTTGGGACCATATTTGATTTGCATTGAAGTTTTAGCTCACTTACAATTATTTTCATTATTTGAAAATAAGACGTGGAATAATTGAAATGAGCTTTACAAAATAAGAAAAGAGAAACAATTATTTCCATTGTGTCATATTTTAGAATTTTTTTATGTATAATTACTTATTCCATTTCAATTTAGTTAATAAAAGCTTCTCTCTCGCATATACTATATGTGCTTTTTAAACATTAGAAAAAGAAAAAGAAAATCACAAGCAATGCACGTGCACTCCTGCAAATACAAAGTTTTTAACTGGCTAGTTAAATTGAAATTTTTAGTCTTTTAAGTACTCCTTAATTTGATCTCTCCACAGGTTAGTTAGTTAAATGACTAGTCATTTTAGGGAGTTTCAATCGTCCTAACTAAATTTAACTAGTGACTATTCACTTTTAAAATATAAATTATTTATATTTTCACTATCTCCTTTTTCGTTCTTCCTTTTTCCTCTCTAATTAAAATAGAGAATATGATTGTGTTACTTTTTACTGGTTAAAATAGCTATTGGTGTTATCTTTACAAAACCATGGAAAAAAGTGGAAAAGATTTCTCAATCGGTACATGCAATTTTGGAAATTATAAAATTAAACTAAAATTTATGATATAAAAGGGAAGAATATAGCATAGGCCTTGGACTTGCACATGTTGAAACTCAATTTGTGCTCAATTTGAAGCTCGTAAAACCAAACAAGTCAAGCTTATACAACTTATTGACTCTTAACTAGTTTACATAGCATGCGTATGAGGAATTTAGTTTCTTTGTCACATTTTTTTACGATAATTTTTTATAATTTATCTTAAAATAATGTAATTTTACTTCAACTTTAAATATAAGCCATTGGATTAACACAACAAAATCATTAGTGAGAGATTCACTGCAGATAATATTATATGATTGATTCAAATATGTGGACTCCATATCCAAAAAGTGTAATGACCCATCCAAAACTATAGGCTCAACTATTTAAAATATGTATATTGTGTGTGTGAATAAAATTGGACTCGAGGAAAGCATCCAGCCATTATACTATATAGTCCCATCCATGACAAACAAGCAAGGGAAAGGATTCTAACATAAATAAAAAAAAAAAAAACCATTATTCAACTATAGTACTTAAAATTAAAAAGAGCCACACAGTATGCATTCCATAAGGACTTGTAACCCTTATTTTTAGGTGTCTACATATGCCACTCTATTTCCACTCGCATACAAAATATATACAAGGATTGAAGCCAACTCATTGACACCTGACTCAAGCCTCAACTAAGCATCCTCTAAAAACCATATGTTAATTGACTGGCGGATGACACTGCAACCCATTTTCCTGTAGATTCCAGAGGCTCAATGACCACGACACTGCCATCAGTTAAACCCAATGCAAACTGGTTTGGCTCTTGTGGGTGGGCAGCAATTGTGACCGGATATACCTTCGAACTGCAGCCAACAGCAGCCACATATTAGATACATGTAAAACTAAGCTTATAAAGTTGGTCTGAGATTGATATGCATATGTTGCAAGTTATAATGCCGTTATAGCTAATGTAGGCAGAAACATCAACATTGAAACAGTAATTACATTCTCTCTCTCTCTCTCTCTCTCTCTCTCTCTCTCTCTCTCTCTATCTCTATCTCTCTTGCGGATACAATTCTGTCGAATAATAGTAAGGAATTATTGAATTTGAAAACAACATTCACAACATTTAACAATCACTCAGAGTTGATGGAGATTACATTAGCCTCATCAACTAAGTTCTTGCATAATCTGTCTCTGTACACACACAGCAATTTATATCAACAGCTCAATGCACCCATCTATGGCCATCAGGCTCATAGACTTCTTTTTTAAGGTGAATAATCAGGCTCATAGACTATCTCCTGTTTTATCCAAACCTCAATTTCAGGGCCCAAGGGCCCTCTTTGTCCAGTAAAAAAAAGCATATAATTGGTACTCACCCAGAGAGAGAGAGAGTTGCCATTGATTAAAAACACTTAACATGCATCAGCTAAAATTCTTAAAAGTACCTGATGTCAGATGGAAGGTAAGCAGCGGGATTGATCTCACATCGTATATGGAAATCTGAGGCATCGTATATTAACACAGTTCCATCCACAAAGCTAGCATACACTAACTGGCTATCACATGAGAATGTTGCATGGGAGATCCGCGCATAAAATTCTCCAATGACGCACTAAAAGTGTAAGAGAAAAACACTTGAATATCATTATGCAAACTGAAAAACACTGCTTATAATCAGAGACAGACAGAGAAAGAGAGAACAAACCTGCTTCACACATTCTAATTCTGTTGTTTCATATATGGCTAAGCGAGTCTCATGTATAGAAAGGAAGTGTTTCTGATCCTGGTGGAATTGGACATAGGTGTTCGATGGTGCTGATGGGAACTCCCTAACAGGAATCCGCAACATTTTGCTTTTCTTCTTTTCCCACCCATTGGTATTCCACACAACAATCTGATAATGAGAAAGGTAGAATAAATCATTAAAATCAGAAATCTGTATTATGAAATGGTCATAACTGAAATTACTAAGGATCTGGCAACCAAACCAATTGGATATGAAGGTAAGCTCTTTCCAACAAGGAGTGGCTCTCAAAAATCTGAGTTCAGTTGGTTATAAGAGTGTTCTCCTCCACTTGACTGTGGATTGTGGGTTTGAATGGGCTTTCAAACTTTATGGGTCAATTGGACTCAGGGGGTTTGGCTGAGAACAAGCAGAACCAAATAAAACATACCAATGTAGAAAAGGAAAGTTGAATATAAACCTGAGCATCTGCTCCGGAGGACACTAACACATTCAGTGTACTAGAGAAGGCAAGGCCAGTTACTCTTTTAGAATGACCATTAAGCTTGTCTATAACCTGCATAGACAAAGAAAGAGATCACATTGAGTGAGTTTGTATAATGAATCAGTTTAAATTATGTAACACAAGGGAAACAAATATGGTACCTCATCAGAACGGACATGATAAATCAGGACTGTAGAATCATCCAAGCCAATTGCAATTATATTGTTATCTTGGGGGTAAAAGGCAATACATGTTGCCGCTGGTGGCGGAGGCATGAAAGCTGTGATTTTCTGCAACAATTTTTCAACAGAGTTATGTGTGATGAGTTTGATCTTGGCTTCGTTTAGAACAACACGCAACCAAGGTGACAGATTCAGGACTAGGGAGTTGTTTATGAAATAATCTGATTTGTTAGTTAGGATGATTTTGTAGAAATTCAAGAAGCCAGTAGTGGCAAATGTTTTTTTTTTTTTCATTTTTTCTCCCTTAGTTTTCTTGGTTTCTTGATCAGAAATTACTTAATTGTAATTGATCATATTAATGTACATGCTTAATGAAATGCTTGTACAAAGTTAAATGTTTGGTGGATTTTGAGAAATTTTCTAGGTTACCTTAAATGTCATCATGTTGAACAAAGAAATCATCCCCTTTGATACTGACACAACATAAGAGTCATTCTTGGACAAAGCAAAACAAGGTAAAAATTCTTCAAAGGTAACACCAGTAAGGTCGTTGGTCATCAGCAATCCACTCTTTGGTTGCCATAATTGAGGGGGAAACTTTGTGGTTGCCTGCACCAATAAACATCTTGCATAATGAGAATATCAGAAGGCGAACAGACTTCAAGCAATCAAACTTCAAATTGAAGACAAAAACTATGATGTCTAGTTTTTTTTACCTTCCCACTCAAATTAGTTTCGTTCCTTGACCATTTCCAGAGCAGATGAATGCCATTTGAAGCTAATGCGACTATGGAGTTACCTGCATTGGTGTAGATCAACCTTGATATCTGCTTCATCACAAGAGAAGCCAATGAGACGCAATTTATTTCTATACACCACCAATTGGTAAACTCAAGTTATGACAGCTGGTCTATTAACAAATATGAAATTGGTAGTAGATGCCTATGTGCTTGACATAACTTGAATATGAACTTAAATGGTTTACAGTAGTTATTAATTTAAGTTGATCTCCAAATTATTTAAGATCCACTCGTCCCAATCAATCTCCAAGATTATAGATCTAGTGACTATTATGCAATATGCATACCCTTTGTTTTCCTTGTTTCAAGGAGCACATGTTAGAAGCAAGGGGAAAATGCTCCAAAACATGCCAACAATGGATATAAATAATAATAAGTAATTTGTACATTAAAACGAAAAGAAAAAAAAAAAAGAGGGAAAAAAAGTCATACCTTCTCAATTTTCACTTCAGAAGGGAGCCTCAACGATTGACACTGAGAAGGTTCATTAATTTCTGATTTCCAAACCTCTAATATTTCATTGGATTCTGCAGGTAATTCAGGTTTTATGTCCTTTGAGTTACCCGCATCTCCATTCTACGAATACAAAAAATATAAAAAATGTAATTTCAGAGGTAATCTTTGTGCTACTTAATAACATTGTGGTCCAGTTTGAATTCAAAATGACATACAAATGTACGTGAAAATGAGTTCAATTAATAACATGATGTCTTATGGGGTGATGAAGTATGCCATATAATGTTCTGTTACACCAACCTTCCCGGGACTACTCATGCCAGAGACACCACCTTCTGTAGCGCTAGAACTATAAGCAGTTGAAATTGGATTGATCACAAGCTGCATGAACAACAACCATTAGGCATCTAACATTTTCTATGATCAGTCTAAAGGGACAGGAGAAGACTTAATGTGCTAACCTTTTCTAAAGTTTCCGAGAGAACTGTAGAGGCATCAATAGAACCATTTTCAGAACTTTGCAACAACTCATGGCCAAATGGGTTTGCCAATATTTTGATATTATTATGATTTGCAGTAACAGCCATTAATGTGCCACTCTTGTTGAAGCGAACATGTGGTCTTGCCTTAGAAACAGAAAAGAAGTTAAGTAAATTAGGCACTGTTTTTATTCTCCAAACATTTGTTACATTTTTTTTAGTGAAAATATCACTTGAGAAAGTAAATATGAAACTTAACAATCAAAAGCTATGAACAACTAATGAAAAACATACAGGTAGGTCTCCATCTGCATCAATAACTGTTACAAGTTCAGCGTGGTCTATATCCCAAACTTTAATTAAATGGTCATCACCCGCAACCAAAAACCGGTTCTTGCTTGTATCAAAGTGCACAACACCAGAGGAACATTTACCAAGTCCCTGGTAGCTCCTCTTCACATAACCTTCGGTTTCATTCCATTCAAGAATGAATGATTCTCCATCCTTTGTGGTTCCACAAGAAAAAAGCCTAACAAGTTGTTTGATGGTAATATTAAC
Organism: Camellia granthamiana; assembly: GCA_036172215.1. Taxonomy (NCBI): domain Eukaryota; kingdom Viridiplantae; phylum Streptophyta; class Magnoliopsida; order Ericales; family Theaceae; genus Camellia; species Camellia granthamiana. The sequence goes on from CM069916.1 coordinate 10,869,356, forward strand.
ATTTCAGCGTGGCATACAAGACCATCAAAGAAGTATAGCAGGTCCAATAAATCACCTTTTACCATCGGTACTATACGCCATTCTTGTGCAACAGTGACCAGGAGCATCAAAGGCTACCCTTGGTCCCATATTGTCATATAGCCATGCTTTCATCTCACCATTCGCTGATGTTGAGAATATAAACTGAGGCATGAAAGCATATATGTATATCACGAAATTAAGACAAATACCAACAATATACCAGATTAAATGTATCACAAAGAAAAGGCCATAAACAGTATCAAGTAGGGTTCTTACATGAATTCTCTCTTTTACATGAGCACAAACAGAATAGACAGGGCCCCCGTGACCTTCAAAAGTAAATTGTTTGGCACCAGAATTCACATCCCAGACCTTATATCAGCAATAGTAAATGAACTGTTAACTCGTTCGTTTTCTTTTCTTGTTGGTCTGGAACTGTAAACTTCACTATGAAATGAAAATATAACTAATTCACTGTGTAACTAACCTGAATTAACTTGTCATTACCACAGGTTATGAGAAAAAGCACCTTATTTGGTTCAGAGAACGCGAGATCATTTACACCACCAACATGGGCATCAATCTAGATAATAAAAGTCAGTATTAGAAGCAAATATAGAACTCTAAAAAGAAAAATTAGCAAAAGAGAAAACCATCAGAAATTTACCTCCAAGCGTTTCTGAATTTTACTGTCACCATGATAAGAATACAAGTGCACTATGTGTTTTGAATATGCGACCCCTGCTTAGGGAAAAAGAAGATAGCTGAGGTTCAAAAAACTAAATGTAAGTTTCAAAATCACTTGGGTTCTTCTCATCTTCAAACTTACCAAATAATGAACCATCGAGACTCCATGATATATGATTAACAGAGACATGTGGATCTTTGAGCAGAGCAACCTGATTATAATTGAGTTGATGTAGAAATCATATCATTCACATGACATTAAACTGAGGTCATGCTGGTTTTTGTGAAATAGTTAAGGAGGGGATATGTACCACGAATGTCTTTGAAATATTTCTAATCTTCCAAACATGAAATTTTCTTGAAAGTAATTTCTCCCCAGAAGAAACTTCCCATAATCCTATGTCCCCGTCATTGGTTCCAACTGAAGAACTCAATAACAGTGTTCACAAGTTAAAACCAGGTCAGAACACAGAGATTCATTGCAGAATATCATCTATTCTACACAAAAACATAAGTTCATGTAAGGCAACCTAAAAGAAGATTCTGTTGAACAGGGTGAAAATCGATGCTTGTTGGAGAAGAGGCTTCGGTCAAAACTCGTTGAACAGTCTTGGGTAAATCATCATGGTTGTTAAATACTGGACTGCAAGGTTGACCAGGGACAGTTCTGGCTGATACCCACTGTGCTCAGGTAAACAAGAAATGATCTTATCAATAAAATGAACAAAGTTAGACTAAATGAATTGTAGATCAGAAATTGTACTGTACTCTATTGCAAAACTAGTCGATCCAATTACCTCATCTGAAGTCCTAAAGGACTTTGTTTCAGATGAACAAACAGAAACCTCAGCACCTGTTAGTTTTGCAACAACTAAAAGTTTAGTCATGATGAACAATCTGAGTAAAATAAATGAGTTCACAGAGCCTACACAAATCACTCTACCAGAATTGAAACCACTCCCTGAGTTGGTTGGAGCACCAAGACTGACAGGCCCATCAGGAATTGCAGATTGAGTCACAGAAGAAGTCCCCTTGCAAGAGGAACGTGATGGTGATGCCGCCGTGTCTTGCAAAGGCTTCATACAAAAATTAAACATTCTAAGAAAAACCGTACACAGATAGAATAAAACAGATCCAAAAAACATAAATAAATCAGCCAGCCTTTATGAGAAGGTGACCATGTGAAAAAACAGAGCAACTACAAATTTCGGTTAGGATCTAACAAGCAGATCATTCTCAACTGATTGGCTAGAAAAATGATCGGGTAGTGGGCATTGATGATCCATGAAGAGGGTCTGTATATCAGGATCAGGCTGAGGATATGAGCAATGAATGTGCTGCCAATTTAAGCTGTCAGATTGTAAACTAAAATCAGTTCACCGCCAATGTGCAATAGGCATGGCTAGAAATTATGTAGAAATGATGTCGTGTTGCTTGTTACATAGTAAACAAATTCAACTTAAAGAAAAGATAGCATCAAGACTGAACTAAAATAAACAAATAAAAGCCACAAACCTTTGGTTAATGAGACGCCTCAATCTTGATTTGTTGATGCGAGGAAATTTCAGTTTGTCTTGGAAAAGGGGATCCGCCTCAATAATATTTTTGATATCATTCATCATGCATTTTCTAGCTGATAATACATCCCCATACATGGAGAGCAAGCCATGTTTTCTGTCAATTCCAAATGAAAATGATTTAGCCCATACGAAAGCATATACCTTTATAACATATTTAAAATTGCAAAATTACCTGAAATCATCAAAAGTAAGGAGCTGGGTCATTTCCTTGTACAGCTCTTCATTTGATATGGCAAAAACTTTCAATTCTTTCACAAGGATATCTAGGGCCCTTGCATGATCATGCCTATCATTAAATTTTTTGTTACAATGTTGAAACATAAAACTTTTGTTATTAGTATGGATTTGTAGAGTCTTTGGTCATTGATGGCTTACTCATCAAGTGCCTCAAGGAACTTTTGCTTCCTAATTTCGAAATAGATCTTCATAGAATACTTATCATCTTCAAGTCCAGTGAACCCCGAAAGATATTTCTCAGCTTCATCCCAGTTGCCAAACAGAACCATGTCCTCAAAATATTCCATATCAAAGAAAACACCAGTTTCATGCTCAAGCCTATCTCAGAAATGATAACAACAACAACTACAAATCAATTGACACAATCAATTGCAAATTGAATGAGAGAAGAAAACTAAAACTCACATGTGAGCTGTCTTTTTGAGGTCTTCCTCATGACAGAACTGTAAGATCAATAAGATAAGCTCTTTACTGAGAGACATTACCAAAATGGCCCTCCTTGCCTCCCAAACCTTCAAATTATTAAAAATCAGTTAAGGAACAACATTTATATTTTTCCCTCACACGCCAACACACTCAGAGAACAAATCAAACTTCTGGATTTCAGTTTTGATCAAGTATCAACTAGGCGATAAAGATAATCAAAACAAAACAAGTACACTATCTTATAATCAATCAAAATGAGTAAAGTAAGAGAAATAGCATATGAATATGATAGCAATGAACTTAGGGTTTTGATCAGACAATTATATCTACAAGATTTACTAAAAAATCTATGCTACATAATTCAACAAGTTCATTAGACTGATTTGAGTTATTTAGAGAGATTGTTTTAAAAAAGTTTCAAAAAAAAAGGAACTGAAAACTTAGGTTTGACAGATCGATGTACCAGAGTAAATTTTCTCATCACTTTCTGTTTGCTAGAATTCATGAGAAAGTGAGGGGGGAAATGTGAGAAAAACAGTGGGAATAGAACAGAGTTGATGATAATCACCATCTGACAAATAAAGCAAAACAAAGAAGATATTGAAAATCGCAGAAAGACAATGGAGTCCATAGAATTCACAGTAAGTTGATTAAAAACATCTATATATATATGCAGAATTATACAGTAAAAACCTCAAATTGAAAAAGAAATCAAATTGGTATGGATCAAATTCAGTTTAGTGACAGCAACATCTTAATCAAATTACTGAAATTAGGATTTTTTTCAACCAAGCATAGATTATTCAAAATCTACTAAAATTATATTCATTTGAGAAAATCGGCTTTCCCAGATACATAGAAGAAATCTAAACCTTATAATTCATCAAGATCATCAGATTAGACAAATTTAGAGAGAGAGAGAGAGAGAGAGAGATTGTAGTGTAGGGTTTTGATCGATCGATGACAATAGAAAAAGAGAGAAATTTTCCCAATACTCCTTTTCTACTTTCCTTTCCTGTATTTTATTTACCTTTGTATTACTCGGAGGAATCGAAGAGAATGTGAGGGAAAATATAGGAAGAGAGAGCGCAAGATTGAAGAACAAAGGCTGAGAGAAAAAAAAACACACGAAATTTGATCGAAGCACTCTCTCTCTCTCTCTCTCTCTCCTTTCTACTTTCTCTCTCTAAAGATCACAACACCTACCATGTGACAGTAGCTCCAAGACGACGCTAATTTATAAGGAGAGTAGTGATGTTTCCAAAGTGATACATCCGCTGTGTTATCTGATTGAATAATGCTTGGGAGCGCGAATCCGCGCCCCCCCGAATCCCCCGATTTTCAGAAGAGAGAGAGAGAGAGAGAGAGAGAGAGAGAGAAGAAGAGAGGGAGAAAGAGAGAGACAGAGATCGGGGAAGAGGAGGAAGAGAAGAGAGGGGAAGAAGCTCGTCGCCAGCTCGAAGCTCGTCTCCGGCGTCCAGCTCGAAGCTCGTCTCCGGCGTCACCCGGCGTCGCCTCGCGGCGTCTCCTCGCAGCGTCGCCTCGCCTCCGCCCCGCCTCCGGCAGCTCCTCCTCCGCCCCGCCTCCGCCTCCAGCCCCCTCCCCTCCCCCTCCCCCTCCCCTAGTTTATGGGCCCCCTCCCCTCCCCTTCTCTTCCTCCCCTCCCCTCCCCCTCTCCCTTCCCTGCGTCTTCTTCTGCTTCTGGTTTGATTGAACGAAAAACGACGTCGTTTTTCGTTTTCGGGGGATTCGGGGGCCCTATTTTCGAGCGACGTAGCACGATTGTATCTGATAAGCGCTCGGTGATAAGAATCGGAACATCGAAGTGTAACTGTAATATGGGGCCACTTGACTCTTGAGATTCAGCAATGCTCTATTCGGCTCGTTTGAGAAGTTAATTTTTTATTTATTTTTTATTTTTTTGGTAAATTAAAATATTTATATTTTAAAAAGAAAAATGAGTGAGAGCCCTAATTAGTGCTATTATTAATGATGTGACAGTGGATTCCACCATGAATGATTTGATGTTTTGGCCTTGGTGTTATATTTTTTCTTTCTTTATTAAGTGTCATGCCATTAGTGATCTTTTTAGAATTCCAAAATTAGTGGTCTCTATCATTGTTATTTTAAAAATTGGTTAAATTTTTTTATAGTTAAATGTGATATTTGTGGAAAAAAAATAAAATAATTATAAGTTTAATGTGACATTTTATCTTATTAACTATTTTAATCTATTTTATTTTTTTAATATAAATTTTAACTAAAAAAAGTCAATTTTTAACTTTCTAAATATTTTGACTAAAATAGCTAGAGGATTTATAACGCTGCATCAAATTTTTTATTAAATTTAAGTAAGAATTTAATAAAAAGTTTAATTTGATACGATTCACTTTAATAGTAAATTAGTAGGTGTTTGGGGAAAACTAAAACAATATTTTTTTTTTACCAACATACACTTATTTGGGTCACATGTATCAACATCTACTTTTCTAATCACTTTTTCTATTTTTCTATACATCTTTTTTTGTTATAAAAAAAATCAAAAAATACACTTATTTAGAACATTTCAAACCACCCCTTAAATTTTTTTATCAAATCTTGTTACAAGCTAATTGTTCAGAAAGATGTTCAAGAAGACATCTGGCCATGAGGAAAAATTAACACTTAAATAAAGAAAACTCAGTTGTCCGAGAGGATGACTAGGAGGACATCTGAGCAGACGCTTGACCGACGACTACCTGCAAAATTTGATGAAAGATAAAAGCTCCCTTCATTTGATAAAGGATTTGGTTCTCTCTTAATTTGATGTCAAATTGATGAAAGAGTTGGAGCTAACATTTAACGCGTTTTTCATTAAATTTAAATTTGATGAAAGATCTAATAAAGGATTGGAGATAGCCTAATAAAAACAAAAAATAAAAATAAAAATAAACTAATAAGACAAAATATTATATTCAAATAATAATTATTTCATTTTTTTCTAGATTAACCATCAAATCAACTACACACAAAATCGAGTCAACTGTTGTCCAAAACACAATTTTTTTAGTTGGTCCAAAATAATCAAAAAATTAAAAATTAACTTAAATAAATAGTCAAGTTCCCAAACCAGCCCCATGTCATATTTTATGGGTCTAACTCTGGATTGCAAAATTAAATTTGAATGATTTATTTTTAATTTTCTTGTTTGTGAAAAAATTAATTTTATTAAATATCATTAGATATATGAATCGTTTATATTTTATTTTTTAAAATAAATAATAATTGTGAGTTTAAATTTAAATTATTTTGTCTATAAAATAAAATATGATTTATTTATTTATTTATCGATATTCAATAAAATTGATTTTTTACATAAACAATTTTTACCTCAAAGTTTATAAGATGAATGGTTCAAATTATCATTGTGAGCCCAAAATAAAGTCTACAAAATGAATTATGAAGGATAATAGTATAGATATGGGTCATTCTTCATAATTTTACTCACAATGATGCACACACAAATTTTTTATCATTAATTAAAAATATCAAGTGTAAAAACTATTCCCTATTATTTTCACCATTATTTGATTTCAACTCAATTTACTTTCTTAATTTACCAAAAACTATATCATATTGTTATATATATATATATTAACTAGATTAACTCAAATGGTACACAAAAAATGTATTATTTCAATTAATTTTTTTTAAAAAACCTATATTAATCTTAAAAATCTTATTTCACATACTTTTTAATAAGTTAGATTAATATGATATTAAAAAATGTCATTAGTGGAAATAATATTAAAATGTGTAATTAATTATTCATTAAACCGATTATTCGTGTCATATTCATATTATGTAGATTCGTGTTATGCATGATTATTCATGCCTAAGATTCGTGTCATTTATATTATTTCAATAAGTCTAATTGCATGATTATGTGTTTAATTGTGTGATTACACGCTTAATTTTGTAGTTACCTGGTATTACATTCATCACATAAGTTCAAACAACAAAATCTTATAGTTATACAAAACCTCAAAGTATACACAAATACAAAAACGATTGGCCAAAACAAAAGGGGGTCTAACTAACTTGGCTCCACTCGAGCCTAGTTTACTTCGTTCAGAAGCTCTTCAAAAAGTCTGACCTGGGGCTCGAGGCATTCTTTAACCTTGATGTTTAGCTTACCCACCTATATACATATATAAGTAAATAGTGAGCTAGGGTCCAGTGAGTAATAACAGAATAAAGAGGTTATATGAATGAAATTTGATAACATTGCCAAACCAAATTTCATTTTAGTTCTCAATAATCCATTAACTTCATCATCAATATTATTCAATGTCAATTTGTGTGGTATATCCATGAAGTAATAATATTCCAATAACAATGGACCTTAATGGTCTAACATTAGAAATCTCTGTGTGTCAATCAATCCAAAAGCCATGATATTGTTTTTTCCAGGCAAGGGCCTAGCCGTGGTATTATTACCCCCAGGCAAGGGCCTAGCCATGGCATTGTCTCCCCCGGGCAATGGCCTAGCCGTATTATTGTCTCCCGGAATGGAAATGGGAGCATATCACCATGGACTTCGTCATTGGCCTACCTTGAACACCTAAAGGTATGGACTCTATTTGGGTTGTAGTTGATAGACTAACTAAGTCTGTCCATTTTCTTACTGTAAAGACCTCATTTACTGCATATAGACTTGCTACCATCTACATTGATGAAATTATTTGACTGCATGGGGTTCTAGTGTCTATTGTATCAGATAGGGATCCTAAATTCGTTTCTAGATTTTGGCATAGTCTACAGGATGCAATGGGAACATAATTGAGATTTAGTACAGCATTTCATCCATAGACCGATAGACAAATCGAGAGGACTATTTAGACCTTAGAAGACATGCTTCATATGTGTGTTTTGGATTTTCAGGGCAGCTGGGAAACATATTTGTTATTGGCTGAGTTTGCTTATAACAACAGTTTTCACGCAAGCATCGGTATGGTACCATGTGAGACACTATATGGCAGAAAATATAGGTCGCCAATTTGTTGGACAGAGGTTGGTGATATAACTATTTTTGGTATCGAACTTGTGCAAGAAACGACCGAAAAGATTAAAATCATTCAACAAAGACTCAAAACTGTACAGAGCTGACAGAAAAGTTATGTGGATGAATGAAGAAGAGACTTAGAGTATAAAGCGGGGGATTATGTATTTATCAAAGTAACACCAATAAAGGAGCAGACGAGATTTGGCAAAAAGGAAAAATTGACTTCTCGCTACATTGGACCGTTTCAGATTCTCGAGAGGTTGGGTCCTGTTGTTTACCGTATTGCCTTGCCACCGGGAATGGAACAAGTGCATAATGTTTTCCATGTATTCATGCTTCATGGGTATCTTAGAGACCCATTTCATGTGATTGATCACCACTGGATTGCTTTAGACGAGAATATGATGTATAAAGAATGACCCGTGCAAATCATTGATCGACAAATGAATCAATTGAGAAACAAAACTATCCCTATGGTAAAAATCAAATCGAAAGAACATTATGGGAATGAGGCCAATTGGGAGAAAGAGGAAGAGATACGGCAACGGTACCTGTATTTATTTCTATCGGAAGGTAACTTAAGTTTGGAAGACCAAACTTTCTAAGGGGGAGAGACTGTAATGACCCCGACCTTTGAAATATTATATTATATTATTTTAATAAGTCTAATTGTATGATTATGTGTTTAATTATGTGATTACATGCTTAATTTTGTAGTTATCTGTTATTACATGGAATATATGTTCGAATTGGTAACTTAGAAACAGAAATTGAGAGCCAAGACAGCTTGAGAAACTGAAATTGATTAGCTTAATAGACTAATTAGAATATTTAGAATTTTATGGCAACTTTAATTGAAAATTTATTCGGATCAAAATAATTAGAATAAACTTAGTTAGAAATGAGCCTAATTAATTAACCTTAATCAACTTTGATTTGGGCTAAGTTAATTACACTCTATATGCCTAGCACATGTTTTGAACTCACTTACACAAACACTTGGGCTGAGATTTTGAGAAAGAAGAAAGCTAAGCTCAACATTTAGAGAGAGAGAGAAAGGAGAAATTGTGGAGGACTTGGGGATTTAAACTAGTATATACTTGAATTCAAGCTCTAGGTATGATCTCGAACCTTAATCCTTGAAAATGAAACATGTAGAAATTGAATTCATCTAGGTTTTGAGTTCATTTGCATGAAATTGTTTGGTAGAAGCTTGAATCACCTTGAATTTGGAAGATAAGAGTTAATCATGTACATGCATGCACAAGTTGAGTTAGAATCCATGAAATTCCTGCATGCATGCCAGATTTACACCTCAATTGAAGAGTCCTTCATGTTTTCATACTTCTCATATCACTTGATTATGTTTTGAAGAAATATAAACCCAATTTGAGTCAAACTTGCTTTATAACTTGAAGTTGGAGTTTTTGGTTGAGAATTTGCCATGGTTTTGAGCAATTGGTTCCAAATTAACTATGTTTCCATGTGTTATAATGTTTTCCTATGATTGTATACCTAAAACACGAATTTGGAACCTTTGAATACCAAATTTGAACTTCAAACATAATTATGGAAATTTTAGAATTTGGCATGTCCGCTTCAGCAAAGAAAGTGTCGCTCAAGCATGAAAATCGAGCTCCCAGAAATTTTACAAAAGTTTGCAGACCACTCGAGTGAAGAACCGTTTTTACTCAGTCTTCCGTTCAAACAACTGTCGAGCAGAAATTTCATGCAACCAGTACTTTTGCAAAAGTTTACTGACCACTCGAGCGACCGAGGTTGCGCTCGAGCGACTACCCTTATTTTTAAATCCCTGCTTGAGCGAAGACATTCTATGTAATAACAGATAACTACAAAATTAAACATGTAATCACACAATTAAACACATAATCATGCAATTAGACTTATTCAAATAATATAATATAATAGTTCGGAGGCCGGGGTCATCACAGTCTTTCCCCCTTAGAAAGTTTGGTCCTCCAAACTTAAGTTACCTTCCGATGGAAATAAATGCAGGTACCATTGCCGTATCTCTTCCTCTTTCTCCCAAGTGGCCTCATTTCCATAATGTTCTTTCTATTCGACTTTCACCATAAGGATAGTTTTGTTTCTCAATTGCTTTACTTGTCGATCAATGATTTGCACGGGCCATTCTTCATACATCATATTCTTGTCTAAAGCAATCCGGTGGTGATCAATCACATGAAATGGGTCTCTAAGATATCCACGAAGCATGAATACATGGAAAACATTATACACTTGTTCCATTCCCGGTGGCAAGGCAATATAGTAAGCAATAGGACTATAATAACCCCGACCTCCGATTAATGCTAAAACATGATTAAGTATGCCTAACAATAATTTAGAAGGAATCTGGGATTAATTTGCGTATGTATTGCATTAATTCTATGTTTCTATCTGTTTGCCATAAATTGATCTGTTCATGTTTAGACTTTGAATTGCAAATTGAAAGCCTTATCGACACCCGATTTCAAAATTGATTAGTGTTATGTGTTAAATAGAATTTATGGGATTTTATGGTAGGTTTAATTTAAATTTGTTTTGATATGATTAAATAAGTTAAATTACATCAACTTCAAGTCAATTACCTAAATGCCACTTAGTGGCTTGGTTGAGACCAACTTTATACACTTAGAAGCATCTTTCCTCAGCCATTTTTCCTTGACCAAAACCGTAGGAGAGGGAGAGAGTAGGAGATCAAGATTGAGTTCATCTAGAATTTTGCCTGAACCTAGAGGAATTGAAGGCAACTTGGAAGATTAGGCTTTTAAGCTTGAAATTGAAGACTTAAGGTAGGAGAATTACATTCTTAATTGTGAATTGAGTTAGTTCTTGCATGATTCATGTGAAATTACTTATCTAAGTCTAGAATTAGCTCAAACATGTTGAATTTAAGCTTAATCCATGCATGCATGTTTATATCATAACAATTTGAAGTGTTTTCATGGAAATTCTTGCATGCAAGACTATGTTCTAGTTATAGTCCATGGATTCATCATGATTTTGAGCTCAATCTTACATTTGGTCATGTTTTAGAGTATTGAATTTAGAATGAACACTTGCATGTTACATTTAAATTTTGTTCTTGGAGTTTTACTTGGAATTGTGTTTAATTGACTCACCCTTGGGCTTTGATTTCTCAAATTGATCTTTAAAACATGTTATACTATGAGTTTAAAGTGTTTTTCTAGAAAATGGGCCCAAGAGGTCGAGATTTTGGGTGTTGAATGCTTGGTTTGAGCTTAGGAGGCAAATCTGGAAATTCCAGAATTTGGCTTCTTTGCTCGAGCGAAGGATTCCACGCTCGAGCAACCATCGTTTGTTTAGAGCTCCGCTCGAGCGAAGGAATGGTGGCTCGAGCGTACATTGCAAGCTCTCAGGTTTTTGGTGCACGCAGACGCACGCTCGAGCGACGAGACCTACGCTCGAGCGAAGGGTGTGTCTCACGCTCGAGCGTGCATCGGGCAAAAAATTGCACCATCCAATACTTTTGCATTTTTGCAGACTGCTCGAGCGAAGGAGTCTACGCTCAAGTAACCCCTCTATTTTGGTAAGCTTGCTCGAGCGAAGAAAGCCTCGTTCGAGCGAGATCCTTGTTTTCAGCAAGTTTTGAAAAATATTTTCCAAGTCATCTTTGCATCCTCATTCCATCCTAGGCATTCGTAGGCCATTTTTAAGACTCTATAGTGAGGATTTAAGGTTAGAAACACGCTAAGAACCAACGAAGTAAGTTTTGTGTAACTAGAATGTGTGTTTCAAGTGTATGTCTGTTATGTGTTATGTAGGTCACGTGTCGCGTTCTGTCTGACCTATCTGCTCCGTCTGTTTGTTTCAAGACCAACTGTGAGTAATAACTTAGTAAAGTTATGTTCAAACTGTATCTACTTTCTGTGTGATAAAACAAGATATGTTTTCTGAAATGATATGTTTTGTACAAAGAATGATTGTTCAATTTCTGATATGTATTCATGACATCCTTAGCACCATGTGATATCTATTAGCTGTTACCCAGTATCGGAGGTTCCTTTAAGGAACTTATTTCTGTCTGTACTCTGTTACCCGTACCGGAGGCCCTGTCATGAGGGCTCAGCTTCTATTCTGTTTTGTTACCCGGATCCGGAGGTTCCCTTGTGAAACTGGTTATTCGTAACCTCACGCGTATGCGTTCTGTTCTGTTCTGTTAATGCTAATAGATGTATCACGTAAACTTAATCATGACTTATGGTTTCTGTCTGTATATGATCTGGACAAATGATGAATTTGATACAAATCCGTTTTATGTTTTCTGAATCTGTACAAACTCATTCATTGGAAACCCCTTTACTCTGTTATTGTTCACTGGGCTTTCGCTCACAATTTATATTATGTATGTAGGTGAGACGGCACATGACCAGGGCCAGAGTTGAAGGCCTTCTGTTCTGTTTTGTCAGCCAATTGTTGTGTCTCCCGAGGAGGTTCCGAATGAAGCCTAATGCTATGACTGTTTTTTTTTTTTTTTGTACTCATGCTAGTCATTGTATAAGTTTTGTATAGACAGGTCTTGGGATGTACAGTTTTGTAAATATTGTGTATCTTGACTGGCATGTTATGTATATATATATAAGTTTTGAAATGTTCTGTCCCATGTACGTTATCACAGCTCATTGGACCTTGTTTATTTTGTAATATTGCTTCCGCAACCCCTTATTATTTGCTAATCTGTTTTGAGGCCTTTGGTAATCCACAGATTACTGGCCGGTTACGGTGCTAAACCTACATGGGCGGGTTTGGGTCGTGACAGAGTGGTATCAGAGCACGTGTTCTACTACACACACGGGTCCGTATGAGCTTAGGATGTCCTAGCAAGAGTTAGGGGCATTCTATCTGCATGTGTGAGTGTGTAGTAATGCAACTGAATATGAAAACTGAATATACATTTGAATCGAATGAATTAAAGGAAACGAATAAGATTATGCTTGTTTTTATTATCATTTGATGTCTGTATAGTAAGATGGAGAATGCAAGGAGAAGTGGTGAAAGTGAATCTTCAGAGGCTCGCATGGGCCGAATGGAACAAATGTTAGCAACATTGACTGAAACCTTGACACAACAACAGAGACAACAATTTTTGCCCCCTCCGCCTCCACCGGCACAAGCCGAGGTAGATAATAATGACATTATCAATTTGACACAGAAATTCATGAAAATGAAGCCGCCAACGTTCCATGGTGGAATTGAACCCTTGAAGGTTGAGACATGATTGCTTGAGATGGAAAAACTGTATGAAGTGTTTCCTTGTTCTGAAACTCAGAAAGTCCTCCTCGCCACCTACACTCTCAAAGATGAAGCCCGCAGGTGGTGGTTACTGATCCGAAATGGCAATGGAAATATGACATGGGCACAGTTTAATGCTATCTTCTACGACAAGTACTTTTCCCCAATGTTTCAGGGATCAAAAAGTGTCTGAATTTCATGAACTCAAACATGGAAGAATGTCTGTGGCAGAGTATGAAGCTAAGTTTACCGAATTGGCACGGTTTGCTCCACATATGGTGGACACTGATTACAAGAAAGCACAGAAGTTTAAAGGTGGGTTGGATTTGGAGGTGTTTGATCGAGTAGGCTTCCTGAAATTGCCTACTTATGTGGAAGTTCTAGATAGAGCCTTAATGGCAGAGGCCACCCTAGCTACCATGAAACAAAGTAATGCCCTAACAACTACAACAACTGAGTGGAGAGGAAAAAGATATGGGTTTGGTTTTAAAAGAGACCGGTTCTTTGTTAATAAGAAGTAGAATACAGGGACTTCGAATAGCTCAAGTCAGAGTAGTGGGTCTATTCCAGCCTGTCCTGATTGTGGTAAAAGGCACATGGGTGTGTGCTACCGAGTGTCCGGTGCTTGTTTCCAGTGTGGCCAGCCAGGTCATGTCGTGAAAGATTGCCCACTCAGGTTTGAGACCACCAGCCGTCCAGCAGTAAGTTTAGCGGGATCTGTTTCTGTGGCCAAAACCAATGTCAAAGCCAATACTGGGAAAGAGCCTCTGAGACAAGGCCGAGTGTTTGCCTTAGTGCCCGGTAACGTACCGAACACCTATACTGTGGTGTCAGGTACACTTTCTATATGTTCTCAAAATGCATGTATACTGATAGATTTTGGTTCTACACATTCCTTTGTATTGCATGCTTTTTTCTTAAAAATTGACTAGACCATTAGAACTTATAACCTATGTGTTATCTGTGTCTACACCGTCTGGGGATTCTATGATGTGTGCTCATGTTTATCCAACATGTGATGTTATGATTGGCGATATGATGTTATATGTAGACTTATTACCCTTGGACATTAATCATTTTGATTGTATTTTGGGGATGGACTGGTTGACTAAATATTGTGCTACCATTGACTCTGCAAATAAAACTGTTGTGTTTAGACCACCGGGTATGCCTGAATTTACTTTTATTGGGAATGGGGTAGTTCCTCCCCTATACTTGATTTCGACTATGAAAGCTGTAAAACTCCTTAGAAAGGGATGTAAGGGTTATCTGTGTTGTATATTGACTGCACCATCTGACAGTACTACTGTTGAAACCATCCCTGTTGTTTGTGAATTTTCCGAGATGAAATCCATTTCTAAACTTTTTTTTTTTTTTAAAGAAAAGAAAAAAGAAGGCAATTACCTTCACTTAAGATTGATTAATATTCTATTATTAATATTCATTCATAGAATCTGATCAAACACTAGAAATAAGCCAACAAATTAGCAAAAACAAGATCAATCACCAAAATCATGTCTCTATCTATCTATATAACTTTAAATTAGCAAAAACGAGATGAATCACCTAATAATCAACAACACAGATTAAAGAACGATCGAAATCAACGCAGAAATTCAGAATAAATCAAAACAGAAATTCAACAACTAGGCATGAAACAAACATGCTAGCTTACCGAGAGAGACAGAGAGTTGGATTCATACATAGAAAGTAGCTTACCGATTATGAATCGATCGAAATCTGGACAGTGAGATTCAAGTGAGATTCAAATCTTCATCACATGAGAGTGAGATTCAAGCAAGATTCAAATTTAGTTGAGCGAGAGGGATTTGGACAGTGAGATTCAAGTGAGAGAGAGTCGAGCGAGAGAGAGATTTTGAGAGAGGTCACCACCGTTGGAGACAAATTTGGGAAATGAGAGTGAAAGGGAGAGATAGGTTAAGAAGACGTTTGGGTTAAATGATTTTGTAATTTTTTTTAATGTAAAAAGTTATTTTTTGCGACGGTTAAATAATCAGTCGCAAATAATCAGACGCAAAAAGTCATATTTCTAGTAGTGAAAAGAACATTAAGGGAATGAGGCCACTTAGGAGAAAGAGGAAGAGATACGGCAACGGTACCCGCATTTATTTCCATTGAAAGGTAACTTAAGTCTGGAGGACCAAACTTTCTAAGGAGAAGAGACTGTGACGACCCGACCTCCAAACTATTATATTATATTATTTTAATAAGTCTAATTGCATGATTATGTGTTTAATTGTGTGATTACATGCTTAATTTTGTAATTATCTGTTATTATATGGAATATCTATTCGAATTGGCAACTTAGAGACAAAAATTGAGAGCCAAGACAACTTTAATACCACTCTGTCATAACCCAAACCCGCTCCAATAGGTTTAGCGCCATGGCCGGCCAGTAATCATAGATTACCTACGGCCTCTAAACGAAAATCCATTTAATATATAGTACGGGGCTTAGCGGAAGTATAATACAACATATAAGTTATCTATCGAGCTGTGCATATATGAAGAAAGCAAACTTTGTATCATAAGCAAACGCTCGTACATTATGCACATACATCACATAAGTTCAAACAGCCAAATCTTATAGCTATACAAAACCCCAAAGTATACACAAATACAAAAATGATTGGGCAAAACAAAAAGGGGGTCTAACTAACTTGGCTCCACTCGAGCCTAGTTTACTTTGTTCAGAAGCTCTTCAAAAAGGCTGACCCGAGGAGACTTGAGGCATTCTTTAACCTTGATGTTCAGCTTGCCCACTTACATACATATATAAGTAATAGTGAGTTAGGGCCTAGTTTACTTTGTTCAAAAGCTCTTCAAAAAGGCTGACCCGAGAAGACTTGAGGCATTCTTTAACCTTGATGTTCAGCTTGCCCACTTACATACATATATAAATAATAGTGAGTTAGGGTCCAGTGAGTAATAACAGAATAAAGAGGTTATATGAATGAAGTTCGATAACATTACCAAACCAAATTTCATTTCAGTTCTCAATAATCCATTAACTTCATCATCAATATTATTCAATGTCAATTTGTGTGGTACATCCATGAAGTAATAATATTCCAATGACTATGGACCTTAACAGTCTAACACTAGAGATCTCTGTATGTCAATTAATCCAAAAGCCATGGAATTGTTCCCACTAGGAAATGACCTAGCCGTGTTATTATTACCTCCAGGCAAGGGCCTAGCCTTCGTATTGTCTTCCCTAGGAAAGGGCCTAGCCGTGGTATTATCTTCTCCAGGCAAGGGCCTAACCATTGTATTGTCTCCTCCAAGTAAAGGCTTAGCCATGGTATTGTCTCCTCTAGGCAAGTTCCTAGCCATGGTATTGTCTCTCCCTGGCAAGGGCCTGTGTTCCATGGATACCATAATACAATTTCAAAACAGAATTTCATTCATTATATGAAAATAACGTTTCAATAGACCATTCCGTCAATCATCATAACGTTTTCAATAACCCATTCAATCAATCACATATCAATTTCGTTAGCAATAACATTTTCAAAAGTAAACATAACTTGAACATATCTTTATAAAGTTATTACTCATAGTGGGTTATGTTGTCACTAGGTCTCGGACATTCACCTATAGAAAACACATAACAAACGTACAATTGGAGTACCGTTCGATAGTCAATCTGCTAAATTAAATTGTCTTCATGTGTTTCTAACTCATTCCATGTTCATATGAGCTCAATTGGTGCCTAAAAGTACTTGAAATGACATGAGGATGCAAGTATGCACTTAGAAGAGTTAGTCAAATTTTGTTGGAAGTGGGGGTTCAAAAATAAGGGTGGTCGCTCGAGCGCAACTTCGGTCGCTTGAGCGGTTTGTAAACTTTTGCAAAAGTACTGGTTGCATAAAATTTCCGCTTGACGGTCGTTCGAGCGAAAGACTGAGTAAAAGGGCGTCCTCACTCAAGCACCACTTTGGTCGCTTGAGCGGTCTGCAAACTTTTGTAAAACTTCTGGGAGCTTGATTTTCATGCTCGAGCGACACTTTCTTTGCTGGAGCGGACATGCTGAATTATGAAATTCCCAGAATTGTGTTTGAAGTTCAAATTTGGTATTCAAAGGTTCCAAATTTGTGTTTTAGGTACAAAATCATGGGAAAACATTATAAAACATGGAAACACAGTTAATTTTGGAACCAATTGCTCAAAACCATGGCAAATTCTCAACCAAAAACTCCAACTTCAAGTTATAAAGCAAGTTTGACTCAAATTGGGTTTATATTTCTTCAAAACATAATCAAGTGATATGAGAAGTATGAAAACATGAAGGACTCTTCAATTGAGGTGTAAATGTGCCATGCATGTATGAATTTCATGGATTCTAACTCAACTTATGCATGCATGTACATGATTAACTCTTATCTTCCAAATTCAAGGTGATTCAAGCTTCTACCAAACAATTTTATGCAAATGAACTCAAAACTTAGATGAATTCAATTCCTACATGTTTCATTTTCAAGGATTAAGGTTGGAGATCATACCTAGGGCTTGAATTCAAGTATATACTAGCTTAAATCCCCAAGTCCTCCACAATTTCCTTCAAATTCTCCTTTCTCTTTCTCTAATTGTTGAGCTTAGCTTCCTTCTCTCTCAAAATCTCAGCCCAAGTGTTTGTATAAGTGAGTTCAAAACATGTGCTAGGGTTATATAGAGTGCAATTAACTTAGCCTAATCAAAGTTGATTAAGGTTAATTAATTAGGCTCATTTCTAACTAAGTTTATTCTACTTATTTTGATCCGAATAAATTTTCAATTAAAGTTTCCATAATATTAATATTCTAATTAGTCTATTAAGCTAATCAATTTCAGTTTCTCAAGCTGTCTTGGCTCTCAATTTTTGTCTTTAAGTTGCCAATTCGAACAGGTATTCCATGTAATAATAGATAACTACAAAATTAAGCATGTAATCACACAATTAAACACATAATCATGCCATTAAACTTATTGAAATAATATAATATTGTTAGGACTTTTTATTGTCAAATTTCATAGATCAAAACCAAGGTTGTAACAAGAGTTCTTTAAGAAGTTGGTTTCCTTCAAAAACAGGATTACTTTGGAGTTCTGCAAGAAGTTGGTTTTTTACAAGAAGTTGGTTTTCTTTCCCAACTAGAATTGCTTTGGTTTTCTATAAATAGTTGGGTTTCTCCCAAATCTAGGCTATTCATTGATTCATTCATTGAAGTCCTCCAGATCATCTTTTTGGTTCTTAAGGTTTATATCTGGGGATTTTTTGTTAGTTTTCTTTGATGTCTTATTGAGTATTCAACTCATGATCTAAAAAGACTACATCAAAGGTTTGTGTTTGTTTCACAAAAGAGAGAGGAGAATCTTCAGTTGTGAATTCTGAAGTATTCGAGCCTGAAGCTTCGGTGGTGGAATCCGGAGTGGCTCATCAGGAAGACAATTCCGTGCTGAAGATGGGGTTGGAAGAGGCACATAGAGGTTGGTTCAATTAGGCGATGTGGCTAGATAATTGAGAGTATACCTGTGTAATTCCTTTATGTCTTCTTAGTGGATTGTTCTTGTGGCAGTTGCCCGTGGTTTTTTTATCACAATTGGAAGGTGTCCAATTGTGGTTTTTCCACGTAAAATCTTTGTGTCTTTTTCTCTTAATTGTTTGATTGGGATTGTTATATTCTGCTTAAAATTGATACATAATCACAAATCTACATCTAGGAGGTTTCTAGATTTTTCAATTGGTATCAGAGCAGGTCGTTCTATTTTTTTTAAAAAAAAAAACCCTTTAGAACGCTCTTTTTTTTAAAAAAAAAAAAAATTTTTGAACGAGATCTTGGTTGATTTGTGATAATGGATTCAATTCGTGAGGGAAATTCTATGGTTCGACCACCCCTACTTAACGGATCCAATTATTCTTTTTGGAAAGCCCGGATGAGATCTTTTTTAAAATCTATTGATGAAAAAGTTTGGCAATCCGTCATGAATGGGTGGACTGAACCAACAATTACTGTTGATGGAGTAACTTTCCCCAAACCAATTGATAAGTGGGACACAACTGATTACCAAAATAGTATCTGGAATAGTAAAGCTATCAATTCTCTCTTTTGCGCTGTCACACCTGAAGAGTTTAGTCGTATTTGCAATTGTGAAGTCGCAAAAGAGGCTTGGGATATCTTACAAACTATTCACGAGGGCACTCCTTCCGTTAAACGCTCAAAACTTCAAAGGCTCACATCCAATTTCGAAAACCTTTCAATGAAAGAGAGTGAGACCTTTGATGATTTTTATGCGAAGTTGAGTGACATTGTAAATTCCAGCTTCAATTTAGGTGAAAAAATACCGGAATCCAAGATTGTAGGAAAATTTTTGAGATCCTTGCCCGATCGGTTCCAACCAAAAGTTACGGCTATTGAGGAGGCTCAAGATGTTGACAACCTCAAGCTAGATCAGTTGGTTGGAAATCTCCAAACTTATGAGGCACATAGAAATTTCAAAAAGAAACAAAAAGATATTGCTTTTAGTAGTGCTCATAAAGTGGTAAAGGATTCTGATGAGGACTGTGAGATAGATTCCAAGATTACGGATGCTTTTGTTAAACAATTTAAAAAATCTTTTTTGAATAAGAATCCTAATCTTTTGGAATCTACTCATACTCATAAATCTAAAGGCAAAGATAAACTCAAAATTAATTCTATAGCCAAGAAGGAGAAAGGAAAGATACAAGGGAACTCTGAAAGAGTCCAATACTATGAATGCCAAGGATTTGGCCACTTTGCTCCAGAATGCCCCACTCGTTTGAAGAAGAAGAAAGCTCTCGCTATCACTTGGGATGATGAATCAGAATCTAATGAAGATGATAGTGACAATGAAGATCAAAGTGAAGAGGGACATAAGCAATTTCTTGCTTTCATGGTGGCTTCCGAAACTGAAGGACAAACAGAGTCTCCGAAAAGGTCAGTCGAGAATACCACTGATGATGAATCCTCGAAGAGTGATAATGAAGAGCTTGAACAAGCTTATGAAAAGTTGTATAAGGAGTCTCTTAATTTATTCAAATTTAATGACAAACTCACAAAGAAACTCAAAACATGTGAAGGTGAGAATGTCAAACTTAAAGAGGAGATTTCCGAGGCTAGGATCAATGCCATCAAGATAGCTGATGATCAACAAGTTCTTTGTGCAAAATTGTTGACTTGTGAGATAGAGAGGGATGAGCTACAGGAAACTCATGCCATGTATGAAGAAAAGATTGAATCTCTCGAGATGTCACAAGTTGCCTTGGAAGAACTAATGATCAAGAAAGAGGAAGAGCTCAAGTGTGCCATGGTTACCCTTGGTCTTTGGAACAAAGGATCAAAGACTTTGGAGGATATCATTGGGTCCCAACAAATCTGTTCAGACAAGAGTGGCATTGGCTTTGGAGATAAGAGAGAGCAAAAACAGAGTGCTTCCACATCTCATGATACAAGAACTCAAGGAAAATGAGGACAAAAGATTCAACAAGAGGAAAGACTTCTCAAACTCCCTAGAGTTGGTAAGGTAAAAGAAAAGAAGGTACACCCTGTTTTTATTTGTCATCATTGTGGTATGCACGGTCATATTCGCCCTTATTGTTATAAGTTGCATGGAAGAGTGTTTCAAAAGGGTAGAAATTCAAATACTTTTTGGGTTAGGAGACAATATTACATGTCTAGCCAGAATACCAAGATTCATGAGAGTGTTCACAACACCATGACATTTACCAAGACTGCTAGACCTGATTTTGTTAAGACCAAAAAGATTTGGGTGAGAAAACTTGACTTGTGTTAATTTGTTTATTTGTTTTAGTTTTTGGGTCATTTAATGTGTGCTTGTTTGTTTGTTTTTTTTTTGTCTTGCTTTATTGTTGAAAAAAAAAAAAAACGCAAAAAGATTTTTCTTAGTATGGTTTTGCAAGTTTGAATTTTTTTCGAGATGTCCTTGGTGCATATTGGAATTGATGAGAATATCCATTACCTGTTAATATGTGTGTGCTTTCTATGGTCATTACTCATTTTGGAGTGTGTGTTTTTTGATTAGTATGTCTCATTCTGTACACACTCTTGGATTAGCAAATATTGGAGTCTTCCGCCCTAGTGATTATTTTTTTTCTCTGGACTTCTGGCATTGTATCTTTTGCTTTTCTAGAGGAATTGACCTATACTAGCATATCATGGGTGATGTTGAGTCTCTTAACCACCTTCCATCTTTTTGCATCTCCACGGCTTTCCCCTCTATTCTTTGTAGTCCAACCATGAGGAAAAGGCTACCTCAGAGTCACCAACCAGGCCATCCTTATTATATCCATGCTTCTCTAGTTCAGTTTCCATACTCTTGAGCGTGTCAGCCGCCAATGAATGTGCAAAAGAAAGAAAGAAAAAAATGTACAAAAGAAAGAAAAAAATGTGCAAAAGAAAAAGAAAAAGAAAAAAAGAAGAAGAAGAAAAAGAAAAAAACATGTGCAAAAGAAAGAAAAAAATGTGAAAAAAAAAAGGATTCATTGATTGAGGGGGAGCCTCCGCCTTTACTCACCAAATACCCCTTGATTCCTAGTGGTTTGACTTTCCATAGTTATGCTTAGATTCTCTTGTTGGAGGTCCAACTTTCATATCACTACTAGGATTTGAATCTTGTGTTTGTCGAACTCCAAGAGTCACACACACACTTTTATCATGGGATCTATGCTTTTCACATAATATATCACTTTCTTTCATGAGGAATCTTCTATAGACTGTTCACATTATGTTTTCAAGTAATTGTGCTTCTTGGATAATCTTGTGTGCTTCAAGGTATAAATCTGAAATTCCTTACTTGCTCCACCATATTATTTTTTGTCGTTTTTCTTCTTGTTCACTGTTTTTAGTGTTTGTGGTTGTTTTTAATGAGGGGGAGTTTGGTTCATCATTACCAGTGTTTGATGTATATTGATGGTACAGTAGTTTGGTTGATGGTACAGTGTTTTTACTTTTGCTTATATCCTTCTTTGGTACAGTTGGATTGTTAGTATTTTGTTTATGGATTGATTTATATTTTATTATTTAATCCAGTTCCATATATTTTGGTTGGCTTGTGTGTGGTTATTTTATTTCAAGATAATTGTTCAAGAGCATGGATTTGAATGTTGGTTCATAGTTGGTGGTGCTGCTTGAGAGATTTTGTTAGGCAATTTGTTTTAGATTGGTTTTATCCAGGATTTGACAAAGGGGGAGATTGTTAGGACTTTTTATTGTCAAATTTCATAGATCAAAACCAAGGTTGTAACAAGAGTTCTTTAAGAAGTTGGTTTCCTTCAAAAACAGGATTATTTTGGAGTTCTGCAAGAAGTTGGTTTTTTACAAGAAGTTGGTTTTCTTTCCCAACTAGGATTGCTTTGGTTTTCTATAAATAGTTGGGTTTCTCCCAAATCTAGGCTATTCATTGATTCATTCATTGAAGTCCTCCAGATCATCTTTTTGGTTCTTAAGGTTTATATCTGGGGATTTTTTGTTAGTTTTCTTTGATGTCTTATTGAGTATTCAACTCATGATCTAAAAAGACTACATCAAAGGTTTGTGTTTGTTTCACAAAAGAGAGAGGAGAATCTTCAGTTGTGAATTCTGAAGTATTCGAGCCTGAAGCTTCGGTGGTGGAATCCGGAGTGGCTCATCAGGAAGACAATTCCGTGCTGAAGATGGGGTTGGAAGAGGCACATAGAGGTTGGTTCAATTAGGCGATGTGGCTAGATAATTGAGAGTATACCTGTGTAATTCCTTTATATCTTCTTAGTGGATTGTTCTTGTGGCAGTTGCCCGTGGTTTTTTTATCACAATTGGAAGGTGTCCAATTGTGGTTTTTCCACGTAAAATCTTTGTGTCTCTTTCTCTTAATTGTTTGATTGGGATTGTTATATTCTGCTTAAAATTGATACATAATCACAAATCTACATCTAGGAGGTTTCTAGATTTTTCAATAATATAATATTATTATAACCTCTTTATTTTGTTATTACTCACTGGGCTCTAGCTCACTATTTACTTATATATGTATGTAGGTGGGCAAGCTAAACATCAAGGTTAAAGAATGCCCCGAGTCTCCCCGGGTCAGCCTTTTTGAAGAGCTTATAAACGAAGTAAACTAGGCTCGAGTGGACCCAAGTTAGTTAGACCCTCTTTTGTTTTGCTCAATCGTTTTTGTATATGTGTATACTTTGGGGTTTTGTATAACTGTAAGATTTGGTTGTTTGAACTTATGTGATGAATGTGCATAATGTATGAGCGTTTGCTTATGATACAAAGTTTGCTTTCTCCATATATGCCCGGCTCGATGGATAACTTATATGTTGTATTATACTTCCGCTAAGCCCCGTACTTTATATTAAATAGATTTTTCGTTTAGAGGTCATAGGTAATCTATGATTACTGGCCGGTCATGGTGCTAAACCAATGGAACGGATTTGGGTCGTGACAGAGTGATATCAGTAAGAATTATGGTGAGAACAAATAAGAAAATGATTATAACAAGAGGTGATGGGACTGTGAAAACCAATTGGACTGAGAAAAAGTTCTTACAAGCTCTTTTGCAAAAAGTTATACAAAGTTAGCAGTAATCTAACCTATTTAATATTCGTGTCACCACATCACATTATATATGTGTTTGTGTCAAAAAATGATTAATCCGAACTAATTAATTTCTTGTACAATTCAAATGGTATTATTGTCTAGTGTTGAAAATTCTCACTAATGTGGAGGTTAAAAAAATTTAGAATTAATCTAGTGGTCAAGATTTAGAGCGTCGGAGTGTAATCCTTCCATGATTTCAGATTTAAAATCTCCTACATATAAATAATTTTTTGAATGCAGGCCATAAGAAGTTGTACTCTAACTTTAGTTTGATCCTTCAGATGGTAGATTTGATTCCCTAATGAGTAATTCCATTAAGTTGGATACAAGTTTTTTTTTTTTTTAAAAAAAAGAATGCTATGTTGATTGAATTTGAGTTTGTCCGAATGACTCGAGTTTTGACTTGTTGATTGTCCAGTCAGCTGGTCATCTTGCAATAGGTGACAGTTGCAATCGGTAGTAACTGCGATAGACAAATATTGTACCAGTCATTCAAATAATCGTCTAAACTATTGATCAACATGTATAAATTCAAATAATTCAAACAAACTCAAATTTGAGCAATCAAATATTGTTCAAAAAAAATTTAAAGCTCACGCACTTGAACATGAGTCAGACTGAGTGTGTGAACTTGTCCAAAACTCCAAAAGTCAATTGATCGACTCCAGTTTTGGACGCAAGCTAAGCTTTTGGACACATAGTGGATTCAAGGGAAAGAAACATGTGGGTTCGACACTCTTGATTTAAGCCACGCAATTTTCCATGCAAATACTTTTAAAAAATAAATAAATATTAAATACTTTTTTAGAATTGTTTTGACAATTAATAATGTTACGAAGAATTTTTATGAGAGGTTTGTGTTCTATTTTGTAAATAATTTATGTGCCCATAAATTTATTCTTTGATAATATATTTTTTTAAGTTAAAAGTTTTAAATAATTACTTTAATTTTTTTTATTTATAAAAAATCAAAAATTAACTAAAACAATTTATTCTTAAAATAATCCTTAAAAAAATACAGTTAGTTCTATATTTATAATAAAATATTAGTTTATGTTATTTTTATGAGCTTTTTAGTTTTAAAAAGTCTATGAAAAGTATAAAAATGATGTAATATAAAATTGTAGGAGAGAGAGAGAGAGAGGATAATTACAATTCATTATATTTTTAAAAAGATAATTATAGATTTATTAAAAAATTTATAACTTTAATTATTAATATTGATAAAATTTACCACCAATTTATAATTTTTTTTGAATATGACTTTTATGTTAAATGAGTATTTTTTTTGGTTGAGAAATTTTAATAAAATGGAAAGAAGACAAAAATATTGCAATTTAGAGAGAGTATTAAAAGAAATTTGCAACATATATGGAAACTCAACATAAATTGTAAATGCATAGAAAAAATCATAAATTTATCAGTATAAATTCATTCTTTCCCAACTCTCGGCAAACCTCTAATCTAATCCCTATCATCTTGGTCATCGCTAGTTGCTCATTTACTTCCCTATATCATTGTAGCCTCTCTTTCAATATTTGAAACCATCCTCTCCCGATATACCATTCTCATTGTGACAACATCGACAATAGCCACCGCCAACCACCATTGGCCACCACCAACATTCTTTGTCTGTAAATTTAGAAAAAGGCTACTACCAACCACTATGTACGGGGGCGAAATATCCTCTGCTTTCCGTACTCCTTGGACTCCAAGCTTCTCTTGACGGCGTCCTACCTGGCAACACAAAAATGGTGAGCTGCCCGGCGGTGGTGTGCCGGATAGACCCTCCGACGATCAAGTCAGTCCACTGGAAGAAGAAGGCTACCAGAGCGGGAGAGTGTTTGTGATAGAGTGAATTTGCAAATGAGGCGAATGTGCATACCTCCAACGTTCGTCTTCCTCCATATTTCTAGGCTAGCCATGCAGCCTCAAGATTGTACGCGCACTACCTCTGCTGTCCCTTAGTGGACAGGTGGCAGCGCTCGCCTCTCACCACCTTACGCGTGTAAAGGTTTTGTCCTCCAACCAGTACATGCAGAACTTTCCAATGGTATTGTGGCATGCGTGGAGCAGATGTCCTCTCCTTCACGCCATGGGCCCAGGTGGCACCCTCAACCGGCGTACCACGACCGGCCTATTGCTTGTGGGGAATGGCCATCACAAGCACACAACCGGACAATATCTCGCCGGCCAGTACCTTGGGCAAAAAGGGCCAAAGGGTGACGCCCATGGCCAACCTATTCATGACCGGTCCTTCCTGATTGCCTGGCCGTGAAGCACGCTGGACTTCTACCATTCCCCATTCATCCGAGATTATCTGGAATCTGCTCATCTCGGCTAACCGGTCAACGACGTGCCGGCCTTTGCCCCTTCCGCAGTTCAGCCCGAGCTATCCGTAGCTCGGTCTCGCCACTCGACTGTGTCCCCCGCCGAATGTCTGCAGTCACAGCTCGGCCAGGCTTAGCTCACGCCTGGGCAGCCGTTCTCCTCGGCCGAGCTGAATGGAACCACTGGCCGTCTTAGTAGGGGAGGTAGCGTGGCGCCATGAAGTCCGTCACGACCCGCACTACTTTAGCTCGGTGTACTAACGGTGCAAGTCTCCCCTCTCACACTACATCTCCCATTTTCATGACCCTAGCCTCGCTCCACTGCCCTTTTCTTCCTCTACCACCATTCACAACCATAGCATTGCCATTTACCACACACCACATTCTCGAGTTCGATCTAGTTCATCTAGATCTAGTTCACCACCGACCAGATAAGAAAAAAAAGGCCATGTAAATCTGGTTTGATAATCTCTATCTCTCTCTTCTTTAAAGTTTTCGATTTGGGGTATTATTAAGATATGATCTAGATTTGAGGGGATTGTCTTTCTTGTTGGACAATCTTCACTGTATTCCGAATAAATTTTGTGTATTTAACAACAAACAAAATAAATAAAGAAAATGAGAGAGAATGTTTGATTACAAAAATCAAACTAGAAAACAAAACAAATAAATAAATAACAAATTTTTATTTTGTTACAAAAATAAAATCAAAATCTGATAATAAACCATAAAATAAATTAACAGCTTACTTGATTAATTTCTTGAACAAATTTTTGATCAAGTCCAGTGTTTAACACTGTATCCTTAAGACAGATTCGTCATCTCCACGATGCTTTCAGAATGTGGACATCTATCTCTCAGGATAAAATGATCAATCAATGAAAAATTGTAGCACTGCAAATTTTTTGTACAACAAACACACTTAGTGTATACACTCTTTTTCACAGAAAATTAATGGAACTAATGCAGCAAAATGCAGAGATGAATTGCAACAGATAAGAACGAAAATTGGAGTAGAAAAACAAATGAGGGACTTGTCTTATTTATAGAGGAAAATATGGCTATTTGGTTTGAATCCAACAGGTATGGTACCTGTTCGGTTTAATTTAAACATATACAAATCCGTTTGAATTTAAATTCAAACAGGTAAGGGTTTTTCTTGAACTAAACTATTTGGACAGATTACAGAAGGTTCGGACAGATTTGAAAAAATTTCCAACGACCAAAATTTGAATTTAAACAGTCAAATTTTATTTTACCAAAAAATAAATTAAATTCAAATGTTTTTGGGCGGACAAGCCCAATCCAACCTCACACTACGCACAAGCCCAGCCCGCCTGGTGGCGGCGGCGCGCGCACGTGTGGTTATTTTTTGGGTCCAATGGGTCTAGCCCAATTTGGCTACAACCTCTCTCTTCTATAAACTTGGGGTACCCCTTGGAGCCCTCCCCAAGTTACAATTCTAAGTTTTATAAACCTATAAATTTCTTTCCACCAAACCAATGCTGGACAAGCCTTTATTCAAACCTTTAAGGATTTTCCACCAAAACTCCATTTGCATGGCGTACACTTTGGCTTCAATTTCCCATTCACCTGATAATAGTTTTGAGAAACCAAATATACCACGTGAATCACAACGTTGCATAGAACACGTTACCACTTAGACCCGCCAAATTTGACGCACGGGTCCCATCTAAAAATTAGACCAAAGTTTAGAAAAAATTCTTTTTTTCCAGATTTTTTCCAAACCATTTCTAACAATCTCCCACATAAATGGAATTTGATGACAACGAAAATGCAACAATATGTAGAATTTGTCGAAAGAGTATAAATCGAAAATATCTTGCATCAGGATAGGTAGCTTTCAGCCTTGAACCTTCCCTAGTGATAACCTATTGGACTTACTAGCTAACCAATGGACGCGATGCCTTGAATTGTTCAGTTGTTTGTGTAAGCGAAGACAATAGATTTCACACAAAATATCTCCTGACACATTGTGGTTCTCACGGTTGTGTTCGTTTTGGCCTTGAATGCTCCTGGTTTTCATGAGTGCTTTTAAAGAATTTTAGCCTCTTCATTCTCATAGAACCGGTCCCAGTTCAACACTCATATATGTGATTCTTATTGTGAGTACCTCCTTATACTCGTCTTGATTTTTATGCCTAAATCAAGATATAAGTAATCATTAAAAACTAAGCTTATCCTTAGACCCCTGCATACAACATATGTTGCAGATATCACTTTCACCATAGGAATGGGTGAGGAATTTTAATCCCTTGGTGATTTATGTCGAGCCACACAAAACTTAGTTGTCCCTTTGAACTTAGTACTTGGGATCTCCAGTCATATAAGTAGGATTACCATTATGATGACTCTTATGTAATAGGCTTTAATCTTATCCCCTTCGATGAACTATACACTTGCTCTTTTGTCAAACCTTTTGTTAACGAATCCACAATATTCATTTTAGATTTTATATAATCTATTGAGATTATTCCATTTGAGAACAATTGCATTACGGTATTATGTCGACGATGAATATGTCGTGACTTACCATTATACATATGATTCTGTGCCCTGTCTATTGCAAATTGACTATCACAATGAATGCAGATAGCTGGCACAGGTTTTGGCCACATTGGGATGTCTTCTAAGAAGTGACGAAGCCATTCTGCTTCTTTTTTTGCTTTGTCTAAAGCAATGAACTCAGATTCCATTGTGGATTGTGTGATGCATGTTTGTTTCGTGGATTTCCAAGAAACAACAGCGCCTCCCAAAGTAAAGACATATCCACTATTGGATTTTGAATCTTTAGTATCCGATATCCAATTGGCATCACAATAACCTTCGAGTACAACTGGATATCGAGTAAAGTTCAAACCATGATCACGGGTAAATCTTATATATCTAAGAACTCGAATGATCACTTTCTAATGGTTTTCTCCAGGGTTGCTAGTGTACCTACTCAATGTACTGACTGCATAAGCTATGTCAGGACGAGTACAATTCATTAGGTACATTAGGCTTCCAATGATCTGGGAGTATTTTAACTGAGACACTGCATCACTTTTATTTTTCGATAAATAAAGACTGATGTCTACAGGTATTCTAGTTACATTCATATCATCCTTGATAAATTTACCAAAAATTTTCTCAATATAATGTGATTGAGATAATGCATATCCGTCAGATGTTTTAGTAATTTTCATTCCTAATATTACATCTACGATCCCTATATCTTTCATATCAAATCTTCTATTCAACATTTGTTTAGTTGATTTGATCATGTTTTGACTGGTTCCAATGATAAGCATGTCATCCACATAAAGACAAACTATGACATATCCTTGGTCAGTGTTTTTAACATAGACGCACTTGTCACATGCATTTATCTTAAACCCACTTGTCACATTCATTTATCTTAAACCCATTAGTAAGCATAGCATGATCAAATTTTTCATACCATTGCTTAGGTGCTTGTTTTGATCCATAAAGAGATTTTACAAGTCGACAAACTTTATTTTCTTGCCCCGGTACTGCAAACCCTTTGGGTTGCTCCATATAGATCTCTTCATTTAGATCACCGTTTAAGAAAGCTGTCTTAACATCCATTTGATATATTTCTAAATTATACAGCGCTACTATGGCAATAAGCATACGGATGGATGTTATTCTTGTCATAGGAGAATATGTGTCAAAATAGTCTAGACCTTCCTTTTATCTATAACCTTTTACTACAAGTCTTGCTTTATATTTGTCTATTAAACCATCTGCTTTCATTTTTCTCTTAAATATCCACTTATATCTAAGAGGTTTAGAACCAGGTGGAAGATCCACCAATTCCTAAGTATGATTTTGCATAATGGATTCAATTTCATTATTAACAGCCTCTTTCCACAAAGATACTTTAGGACCTATCATTACTTCCTTAAAACTTTGAGGTTCATTTTCTAATAGGTATGTCAGAAAAATCTGGACCAAAGGATTTTGATGTTTTTGCTCTCTTACTTTATCTTGATTCATCATCGGTTAAATCTTGTTGGTCGAGACTCTTACTAGTCTCTTGTGTTTGATTGTTGTTAGTCTCTTGACTTTGTGTACAATTATAAGTTCTTTTCTGTATACTTATTGTAAGGAAAGACATGTTTAAAAAACACAGCATTCTTTGACTCTATAATAGTGTTCACATTTATATCAGGTATTTCTGATTTATAAGTCAGAAACCGATATGCACTACTATTTTGAGCATAACCAATAAATACACAATCCGCTGTTTTTGGTCCAATCTTAGTCTTTTTAGGAATAGGAACTTCAACTTTTGCCAAACACCCCCACGCTTTTAAGTATTTATAGGAAGGTGATTGACTTTTTCATAATTCATAAGGAGTGCTGTTGGATTTCTTGTGGGGTATTCTGTTAAGAACATAATTAGTAGATAATATTACTTCCCCTCACAAGTTTTACGGTAAGCCCGAATTTAGTAACATGTCATTCATTATTTCTTTTAGGGTTCTATTCTTCCTTTCAGCAATTCTATTTTGTTGTGGAGAATAGGGTGTTGTAGTTTGGTGAATAATGCCATGTTGTACACAAAATTCATTTAATGGTGCATCATATTCACCACCCCTATCACTTATTATCATTTTAATGGTTTTTCCAAGTTGATTTTCAACTTTAGTTTTGTATAGTTTAAACATTTCTAAGGCTTCATCTTTACTTCTAAGTAAGTATACATAACAATATCTTGTACAATCATCGATAAATGTTATGAAATACTTCTTACCTCCTCTAGTTTGAACAAATTTAAGATCACATATATCAATATGAATTAATTCTAGAGGTTTGGTCTTTCTTTTAACCGATTAAATGGAGCCTTAGTTAGTTTCGCTTCTACACAAATTTCACATATGTGATTAGAATCAATTTCAAACTTTGTTATATAATCCAAACCAATTAATCTACGCAAATCATCAAAATTTACATGTTCTAATCTACCATGCCATAAATTCGATTCAAGAATATAAGCAAAAGATGTGTTATTCTTATTAATAGCAACTTTTGGTATAACCATCATTACATTCAATTTGAAGAGACCATCACTCATGTATCCCTTACCAACATATATACCACTCTCTGTTAATAAAAATTTATCAGACTAAAAAACAAGCCTAAAACCATTTTTATTTAACAAAGAACTAGAAACTAAAATTTTTCGGATGTTTGATACATGCAGTACATTGTTGAGGGTCAGTGTGAAAGCCCGCATTTAATTATTCTAAAAAAATAATAATTAATTAATTAATTAATTAATAATTAACTTATCCAAAGTTTATCTGAAATATATATTAGTGTAAACGTTAGTTTTAAATTAATTCAATTCAATCACAAACAAAGATATTATTAAAAATAATAATTTTGTGGATGTTCAATATTTGTTATTTATAAATTATTTTAATAAGGATTCAACATGATAATTATTCTTACCAAATACCTTAATTAAAAATCTTAGTGTATCAATATTAAGAAACCCACACAAATACACAAATATACACACAAAAAAAAACTTTGGCAGATTTTTTTTGGTGGCAACATTGCCACTTGTTTGCTTGCATGCAATATAGGAGATGAGACCCAATTATGTGCCTTGGACTTGTAAAATTTGATTACATTCCATAGAATGACTAGAAGAGAGGGAGAGAGAGAGAGCCTCAATAATGCATTGCATGCATGCTTGCACTCGGTGAGGAAAGGAGGAAAAAGAAAATTCTGTGAGCAACAAAGCAGTAGGAGAAGAAGAGTGGGAGATTAATGAAACTAAAATTTTCTACCATTTCATCATTCTATTATTAAGTAAGAAAACCCGCCCAGCCCTTTCATTTTTTTAAATGTTGAAATTTTCAGATTATATTTATATGATAAAATAACTAAACTTGTAAATAGAATTTTATTTATAGTTGTATGTAAATTTATGATTTGTCTATCAAATATTTGAAGATATTGGTAGTCTTAAAATCATGATAATATTGTGGAATTTGGACTTGCATGTGTAGTTTATGCCATTAAAAAGATTATTGAAGATTTTATTTGGCCCTTAAATCTGCCAGAAAATTTGTTTGAATTTTTGGACAATTTTATACTCAAAATTTGAAGATAAATTCTTCTACAACGTTGTTGGGAATCATGTCTAGTTAA
Organism: Camellia granthamiana; assembly: GCA_036172215.1. Classification (NCBI taxonomy): domain Eukaryota; kingdom Viridiplantae; phylum Streptophyta; class Magnoliopsida; order Ericales; family Theaceae; genus Camellia; species Camellia granthamiana. The sequence goes on from CM069916.1 coordinate 10,901,769, forward strand.
TTTAGGAATTTTCGCAACAATTATTGAGCTTTGTACGAATATATACAAAATTTTAATTAAATTTGAAACTATAAGACAGATTTTACTATATGTTTGAAAATTTATTACAAATTCTATATTAAGCCAAATCTGATAATTTCTAACTAAAATATGAAATTTGAGAAGTCTAGTTTCATAATATTTTTTTAGATTATGGAGTTGATCTATGAATTTAAGTATGGAATTAATTTAAGAAAATGTGATAAATTTGTGTCATGAAATTTCTAGGAATTTTACAGAATTATTTATAACTTATTTTTGAGAAATGCTTTCTGAAAAATGACCTAAACATATTTATTGAATATTCTGTATATTTTCACAAATATTAGAATTATATAAATAATTTATTTATAATTCTTATTACCTAAGGTATAACCTGAAAAATTCTAGGCAGGTTTAAGATCATTACTTCAATTAATTTTTTGGATAAAAAAAGAATTAATTATTGTGTTGGTCTAATTCATTAAATATTGCAAATTAGTAATTCATGTATGGGTGTATTGTGGTTTATTTAATATTATGCTAGTCTAATCTTGTAAATTAAAAATCCATGCATGTGTGTGTTTATGGTTTATTTTCTTTGTATCTAAATTATTATTTCATACCATGGTTTAAATAAATTATTTATTTAAATTTTGCACATTTATTTATTATTGTATGACATGTGTAATATTTTATGTTGGGAATTTTAATGAGTTGATATAACATTATTTGTGATTAAAAATTAGAATTATTTGTGATTAATATCAAAACTAACTGAAATGATTAACGGTATATACAAAGTTAACAATTGACGGTTAAATACCAGTTGTTCAGGGTGAGTCTTGGTTTTAAAGAGTGTACGAAATTAAGGGTTGATGGTTAATGTCGGTTGTTCAGGGTGAGCCCTGGTTTTGAGAATTCTCACGTAAATTGTGTCGCGAAACCCTAAGATGGCACGAGACTTATTTGAACCCTTTTCGGTATTCGGTTTTGGAATAAGGAATAAGGGTGGATGTGCAGGTGGCACACAGGGAGGTTACGTACTCCTGAGAGACTGTTTCTTTAGGGCAAACCACGGATGCCACTACTTGGGTATATAACTCTGGACGTGGGCATGCCTGGTAGTTACGGTTAGTAACACTTAAATATTTGACCAAGGGGGGGTTTCAAATTAACCGTTGCCATGCTTAGTGGTTGGTAAATTAAATCTCTTTGGTGAGATTTCGAGTGTCACCTAATTTATTAGAATTATTGAAATTATTTTAATGGTTGTAATTTATATTTACAATTATATTGTTATCTCATGTTTATAATCTCATTATTTTTCTCTTAAAAAGAATGGTAGGTTGGTTATGTTTTCTTACTGTGTTGCAAAACTCATGACATATATTTTTGTTGCCTTGGCGTTTTATGCCAGGTTTTGGCGAGCAAATAATTGAAGCTGAAATGGAGATGACACTAACGTAGAGCCTTGGCTAACTTGAAACCCTTATTAGAGTCGAATAAATTTTATTATTTTATATAATAGCTAATAAGGACTTTATAATTTCATTTGATGTTGTATTTGGATAATTTTAAGTTTTTATTTATTGTTGATTGAACCTTTGGTTATATACGAGAGTTGGAATGTCCAAGTAAGATGTCAACTTTTTGATTTATTAAGTCATTTTGTCTATTTAATTTCCCTTGATCTTCCAAAAATTTGGGGCGTCATAGTCAGTTCCTTCCTTGATGTCATCTTCATGATCACCTTTTCTTGTCCAGCCACAGTAGAAGTAGAAGAATTTCCTATAAAAAGTTGTTTACCATTTGCAGCCTAATCGTAGGTAGTGAACATCTTATTGTTCGCACACATGTGATGAGTTGCCCCAGTGTCAACCCACCATTCTTTGGGATTTCCAACTAAATTAGCCTCAGATACCGCATCAGAGAGATTGATGTCATTTATCCCGTTAGAGATGTAATCTAATTCTGTCACATTGGCTTGATTGGTGATCTTCTTACTTGTACTTCCGTGATTCTTTTTAAGACGGCGGCAATCAGAAGCTCGATGTTCGGTCTTACCACAATTATAGCATTTGTCTTTGAACTTTTTATTGCCATTGTTGTTGCCTTGTTTAGGACCATCTCCCGTAAACTTCCTCTTTTTGTTATGTGGTTTGTGCACTTGTTCAACCACATTAGCTTTAGACTTAATGGGATTTTTCCCATTCCTCTTTTCAGCCTTTCAGTTATCTTCCTCAATTCTCAATCTTACAATTAATTCATCCATGGTCATCTCGTTGTATTTATGTTTTAAATAATTTTTAAAATCTTTCCAAGCCGGTGGTAACTTTTCCACTAAAGCAGCAACTTGGAAAGACTTTCTAAGAGACATACCTTCAAAATGAATATCATGCAAAATTATTTGAAAATTTTGAACTTGAGAAATTACCGTTTGGGAGTCTACCATAATGGAGTCCAGAAATTTACTGACAACAAATTTCTTTGTGCTGGCAAGCTTTATCTTGTATTTTTTCCCCAAAGAATCCCATAATTTTTTTACTGTTTTCAGAGGGTTGTAAACATTATATAGTATGTTGTTAAGGCTATTGAGGATGTAGTTTCTGCACAGGAAATTAGAATGTTTCTAAGTAGCTACAGCGGTAACAACTTGCTGATCACTTTTATCCTCTTTAAGTTCTAGATCCTCATCACCGAGAAACCATGCCAAATTTAGAGTTGTAAGATAAAACAACATTTTCTGCTGCCATCTCTTAAACTCAGTACCGTTAAATTTTTTCGGTTTTTCTCCATGATTTATTAGAATTTGAACATGGTTTTGGATAGAGACCAAAGTCGTTGTAACGATCGGATTTGGAGTACTACTTTCCGCAGCCATAATATCTGATTACAAAAATTAGAAAAAATCAAAACACAAATTAATTTTTTAGTTACTAAAACCAAAAAATAAATTATAACACAAAATAATTTTATTTTTCCTTGTTACTAAAACTAGAAAAATAAAATACCACAATAATTTTATGTACGACAAATTAATATTCTGCAATTGTTAATGACATCAGTATATTACTATTAGTTGTCAAAGAAAATAAATAGTATATTACTACTATTTGTATTTTCCAATCAGAATATCATTTTGTGAAAACATAGAAAATTAAATACAATGAAGACATTAAAAAAAAATGCTTCTGTCTTAAGATTGTTAGACAATCTTTACTGTATTCTGAATAAATTAAGTTTGTGTACTTAACAACAAATAAAAGAAATAAAGGAAAGAAGAGAGAATGTTTGATTACAAAAATCAAACTAGAAAACAAAATAAATAAATAAATAACAAATTTTTATTTTGTTACAAAAACAAAATCAAAATCTGATAATAAACCATAAAATAAATTAACAACTTACTTGATTAATTTCTTGAACAAATTTTTGATTAAGTCTAGTATTTAACACTGTGTCCTTAAGACAGATTCGTCCTCTCCACGGTGCTTTCAGAATGTGGACGTTTATCTCTCAGGATAAAATGATCAATCAACGAAAATTTACAGCACTACAAATTTTTCGTATAACGAACACACTTAATGTATACACTCGTTCTCACAGAAAATTAATGGAACTAATGTAACAAAATGCAGAGACGAATTGCAGCAGAGAAGAACGAAAATTGGAGTAGAAAAACAAACGAAGGACTTGTCTTAGTTATAGAGGAAAAGGTAGCTGTTTGGTTTGAATCTAACATGTATAGTACCTGTTCGGTTTAATTTAAACAGATACAAATCTGTTTGAATTTAAATTCAAACAGGTAAGGGTTTTTCTTGAACTAAATTGTTCGGACAGATTTGAAAAAATTTCCAACGACCAAAATTTGAATTTAAACGGTTAGATTTTATTTTACCAAAAAATAAAATAAAATTCAAATGTTTTTAGGCGGACAAGCCTAATCCAACCTCACACCACGCACTCGCGCCTAAGCCCAGCCCGCCCGACCGACCGGTGGCGGTGGTGCGCGCACGTGTGGTTATTTTTTAGGTCTAATGGGTCTAGCCCAATTTGCCCATAACCTCTCCCTTCTACAAACTTGAGGTGCCCCTTGGGGCCCTCTCCAAGTTATAATTCCAAGCTTTATAAACCCATAAATTTCTTCCCACCAAACCAATGTGGGACAAGCCTTAATTCAAACTTTTAAAGATTTTCCACCAAAACTCTATTTCCATAGAGCACACTTTGGCTTTAATTTCCCATTCACCCGATAATAGTTTTGAGCAATCGAATATACCACGTGAATCACAACGTTGTATAGAACGCGATACCACTTAGACCCGCCAAATTTGGCGCACGGGTTGTATCTAAAAATTAGACCAGAGTTTAAAAAAAATTCTATTTTTTCCAGATTTTTTTCAAACCATTTCTAACATTTCTTTTTTAAAGGTTTTGATTTTGAGGATTTGTTTGAGAACTGATCTAGATTTAAAAGGATTGTCCCTCTTTCTTTAAGGTTTTAATTTTGAGGTTTTTTTTTTTTGGTAGATCTGATCTAGATCTAAGGGGATTGAGATAGAAAAGTTTTACAAAGGATGGTGAGGGGTAAGAGATGAGTCGTGTACGGTTAGTTAGGCATAGTGGTGGCATGAAAATGAGGTAGAACGTCAAATAGAGTGGTTGCAATGGCGAGAGAGAGATGAGGGAAGGTTGGGGGTAGTGGAAAGAGGCTTGGTGGTGAGAGGGCTGAGAAGATGAGCTGCAATAGTAAGAGAAGGGTGGTGGAAGGGTTAGGGGTTGCAAAGAGGGGAAATAGAAGGGTTAACTGGCAATGGATTGTGGCCGCCAAAGTTGTAAAACGAAGGGAAATAGAAGAGGAAAGTAAGGGTATTTTGGTATTTGTCAAGTCATTATACTATGTTTATATAATTTTTATTCGGGAGCTTCTATATACACACACCCTTTCCACTCTATACAAATCCTTCTCAATACACACACTAAAAAAATAAATCCTAATATATTTGACTCACTACACACACTTATCATTCCACATATACCCCCAAATGTAAATCATACACACACACACCCCCTCTCATACACACACCCGTGACCCTCACACACACACCCATCTGAGAACCCCTCTCACACACATACCCATCTCTCACACTCTCCACTGTGGTTCCTCCCCAAAGCTTCATCCATCCATCTGTGTCATTGAAGTATTGGCATTGAAGGGCATTGAAGAGCATTGAAATTTTCACATTTTAGGTTAGTTTACACAGATTAGAATCTTCTCATTCCTATTTTATTTGTAATGTAGGGTTAATTTTTACCATTTTTGAAATTTTCAGTCCACCAATGTAACTGATTGCCGCAGTTCTTCATTCGGAACTGGTTATTCGATTTTTTTGTTTTTGTTCGGCATTACAGTTCCGAAATTTTTGCTTGTATTCGGCATTATAGTTCCGAAAACATTTACTTGGTTCGGCTTTCAAGTGTCGAAAATAATTTTTTTTTTCGGTTTTCAACGTCCGAATATTAGCTATAATTTCGGACAACAACTTCTGAATGGTGTCGGTATTTTCGGACAACAAATTCCGAACAGAATAGGTATTTTCGGACAACAACTTCCGAACACAATTTTTTTTTTTTTCTCCCCTTCTAACACTTAATGAAAACACTTAATTATAACACTCATTACACACACTCTCATTAATTTTACACACACTCTCTCATTATAATTTAAAAGACTTATTATTTACACACACACTCATTACACACACTCTCATTAATTTTACACACACACTCATTACACACACACTCATTACACACACACTTATAATTTAAAACACTCTCATTAATTTTACACACACTCTCTTTATTTACACACACACTTAGTATTTTTTGCAGATAATATGGATTCTGAATATCAACAACATGTCCCACCTACTGCTTCAAATAGACGACGTCGTCAATTGGATGTAGACCATGAATGGGGACGAGGGCGTGGGCGCGGACGAGGTCAAGGTCGTGGTCGAGGTCGTGATCCAGTTGAGGTAGAATATGATATTCCAAGTGCCAGTCAAAGTGGGGGCCGAAGCCAAAGACGATTTGAAGGTTATGATATGCCTGACATTGCTATGGAGGATACCTCTTTACCTGATTCTCCTCCTGTCCAGGAAGAGTACCTTACTCATGCTTTTCTAGGTGGACCGACTGATTCGTCAATACTGCGGAGTTTCAATAGTCATGTGGTTGCAGCTATTTGGCACGGGGAGGTAAACATTCCTCAGTAAAACTGAAATTCATTTGTATATGAGTTTTTTTTTTTTTTTTTTTTTTTGTGTTGTATGGTAGTTTGTAATGAGATATCATTTGTGTTGTAGGAACGAGGGCCCCTAAAGTGTCATAATCATTCTTCCAAGATCCTTACATGGCCATGGTGGTTGGTAGAGAACAACACCAGATTCAAAGCCATTATTGAGCAGTCTGGACTGTCACAGTTAGCTCGTTGCACTTATCGGTTCGTCAACAAGCTTCTAATCTCCAGTTTTGTTGAGAGATGGCAACCTGAGACAAACACATTTCACATGACAGTTGGTGAGATGACCGTGACCCTGGATGATGTTGGCACTATTCTTGGCCTTCCCATTGTAGGCAAATCAGTCAGCATACCAGATGTGACAGATCATCATGGAGTTACATTACTCATTTATGGCTTGGGGATTAGTGAACGTGCAGCACATGAAGAGGTTTCTTCTGCTGGTGGCAATTCAGTCAGGCTTGAATGGTTGCGAAGTCAGTTTGCTAGTGTGACAGATTCAGACCCCGAGGAGGCTATACAGTGCGCTGCAAGAGCTTATTTGTTGTTCCTGTTGGGATGTACACTCTTCAGTGACAAGAGTGGCGGTAGGGTTCCCGTTGCTTACCTCGGCTTGTTAATGGATTTGGTATCCATACATACTTATGCCTGGGGTGCTGCTGCATTAGCATTTTTATATAGACAGTTGGGGTTGGCTAGCCGGTCTGGGGTTAGGCAGATGGGTGGTTATATGACTCTTTTGGAGGCGTGGATTTATGAGCACTTCCGAGCATTCCGACCTCATCAAAACATGGGCTACAATGAAGACATGCCACACGTGTACCATTGGGCATCTAGGAGAGAGGCGGGTTCCTCCATTGAGCATTTGAAATCTTTTTGAGCCAACCTTGACAGTTTAGTAGCTACTGATGTAAGTTTACTCATTGTGCGATAATTTTAACACTTCCATTTATCTTACCGTTTATGTACTTTAATGCAAAAACACTTTACGTTTACAGGTTATTTGGGATCCATACCACAGCTGCAGAGATTGGCATCCATGTAACCCGGTTATGTTCTACCATGGATGCTTAAAGTGCTTAGACGTTGTCGAACCCTATCATCCAGATAGAGTTTTGAGGCAGTTTGGCAGGGTTCAAACCATCCCAGATGCCCCGCTAGCTCCAATTCGTGGTGCGCGAGACAACATATCTGCGCGATATACAGTCATGTACAGATACTTGGATAGGATCTGGGAGGCTTGGGATAACCACGTGTTATCTGAGCAACGGAGGAGCACACCAGTTCGTCAGCCTTGGCAATGTGTACCGGGTTACATGGATTGGTATAAGAATATCACGCACCTCTATGTTGAGCACACTGATGAACCGCGTGTCCATGACCATCAGGATTTCAGCAAACATGCGGATGTAATCTATTATCCTCTCTTATGCATATGTAACTTACTTGTTTTTTTTCTTATATGTTTCCTAAAATGTGATATTCCTTTCAAATGCAGCGTATTGCACATGCACTGCAGATTTCACATCCTATTATTGATGCTGGTTATCAGGAGGGGATTCGCCATCCTTATCGACTTTACCAGGCTATCGAGAGTATGACACATGTTCTTGAAGGTCAGCACATTGACGAAGCTGGACCTAGTTCTGGTGGAGGTCGTTTTCTATCTTCGACATTGACATACAGTCGTAGGCCTAGGCGTAGGCATACAGCTGATTCGTGACATGTTCTCTTGTTACATGTTATTTTGTTAGTTGATGAATATTTTTTGGTGTTTTTCTTATTTGAATGGAATGGCAACAATGGTATTGTAATGACATTGTAATGACATTTTATTATTAGAATGGAATGGTAACAATGGTCGTTGATTTTGTAAATGATACTTTCTTATTACAATGGAATGGTAACAATGGTCGATAACATTCAATCCACATTGCAAAACATAACACATCAACATAAAAAACGCATCCATTAATTTCTTCCATAATTCTAACATTGTCAAATGCATACATGTATCATGCGACATCAACAACATCAAAAGTCTCTCGCGTAGCTACATTATCATGAATAATGTCCTTGAAATGTTGAATGCGACGCACATATGCATCATCCCAGTCCACAGCGCAAGGGTGACGGTATTTCCTCCAATTAGTGGCAATAGGAGGAACTGGATGGCCTGGCTGTAACAAAACCTACAAAAGCTACAGAGAATGTCATTTCAGTTGATGTCACTCCCACAATTTCAAGAAGAGGAAGCCGATATCTGTTGGTTTTATATGTGCAATCCATAATTAATATACGTGGGAAAGACCGGAATAAGTCCAAACTGGTAGGATGTGCCCAAAACAAGTCTGTCACAGTCATCGTGGACTCTTCAGACCGATGGGGCTCAATGTAATTATACTTGGCCAATTCACCCAATAAGTATTGCATCTGTGATCTTCCAGCTCTCTGTACCACCTTGTTTCGATGGCGTGCATTGTAAATGGTTTTAAGTGTGCTTACATTGAGGGCATCTCGCTGTTTCAAGGTTACTAGGATTTCTTTTGGCCGAACCATGCTCTTTGACATATCCATTAATAATGCTTTCTCGTCCTTTGATAGCCTCCCCGCATATGAATGTCCCTCGAGGTGCTCCGCAGGTGGATGATTATGCAATCCGCATACTACGGTCAATGTCCATTCATCATGTGTGGTAAACCTGTGAGCCCTCATATCAAAAGGACAATCACACTTCTTCGTACCAGTTACTCTTGATGTATTGTTGCCATCATGTTTTAACTTCTTTGTTGCTCTATATTGGCCATTCCTCTCACAAGCAAGATACATCCTGGGTCTTTTTTTCCCTCCACCATAGTCTGATGTTTTGATTACAATAACCAAACCATTTCTCTTTCCAACTTCACGTATCCAGTTGAGCAATTCATCCTTACTTTTGAATGCCTACAAGTTAAATAAATATTATCAAACATTTACATTTGGTGAGCAATTCGAAACATAATCGTTATAATTTCGTAGACTGAACCTGTTCAGTTGTGAATTGAGTGGTGTAATCTAATACAAAATCCGCGCAAACCTGACGTCCTTGAGTTGACACATATTCCTGCATGTTTTGTATAACATTACAAATTTTTAATGGCATTATAATGATTAATTTGCAATTTGAAACTGTAAATTTGGTATGCAGTTTGCAAATTTGGAATATAAAATAGAAAAAAAAAATTACTTCATTCGGAAGTAGTTGTCCAAATTTTTTAAAAAATTTCGGAAGTTGATTGTTGTATAAGTTAACTTTGTTTGGACAGCAACTTCCGAATTTAAATGATTTTTTGGGACAACAACTTCCGAAACTTTTTATTTCTTTCGGACATCAACTTCCGAATATACATACTTATTTCGGTAGTATACTTCCGAACCAAATAACACATTTCGGCTCTGGTTATCCGAACGACGCCGGGAAAAAAAAATAAATTTTGAACTCACATTTCCTTCGCTCTGCTTCACATGAACACTAATTTGCTGATTTTCAGAAGGCAAATCCTCCATCACAGTGATGTTTTCCCTACGAATGACGAAGGTTGATGAACTTGGAAATGCCAAAGCCCTTTGGTTTCACTTCTACCTCAATGAACATCATATACAGAAGCCAATGGTGTCACTAGCTACACAACAGATAGAAGCTATGAATGATTACACACACTCCCTGGAAGAAGCTATGAATGAGCATCCACAAGCTTCACACACGATGCAACAGATGTGAGGTGTGCATTGAGATGTTTTCAAATAACAATGGTGTCTAAAATAGTAATTTCACTTAGGGATAAAATTGTAATAATATTAAATATCATTAAGTGTGTGTATATAGAAGCTCCCTTTTTATTCTTTTTAAATCCATTGCCATTTTGGAAATATTCCATTAATTTGTAATATGTTTAAATTTTATAAACAAAATAAATGCGTAACATAAACGTTCTAAAATAAAAAAATAACTACATGACGCCTCCCACAGTGGTGTTATCAAATAGATTATTCTAACACTATATAAATAGATTATTTTATTTTATTTTTATAAAATATGACATGCCGCCTTTTGTGATTATTTTGTTTTAAATTAAAATAATTATTAAAAATGTTAAAAATTCTATATGAATTATTGAATATTTTACTAAATACGTACATGAGTGTGAGATCCATATCATGTGAAACTTACATCAGTCTCACACCTACTATGTATAGGTCTTACACTCATTTAGGTATTATGTAAAATATTTAGTAATTGATTTGAGATCTCTAATATTGCTCATTATTTATTATTGTCCTTTATAATTTTAAAAATGTCATTTCCATACTATTTTACATGGTTACTTAAGCCTTGTTTGAGAACTTAAGATTACGTTTGGTAGAGTTTTGTAAATATGATTTGAGAATATGAGTTGTATTTTGAGTTTGTGAGTTTTGAAATTATGATTTGAGTGTAGAAAATTTATTTGGTGAGTTGTAAAAAGAGTTTTTGAATTGAGTGATGTGACATAATTTTTATACAAAAACTTATAACTCATAACCAAACACAACTCAAAATTCTATTCAAAACTCATAAAAAATAAAAATAAAATTAAAAATATTTTTTATTTAACATATAAAAATAATAAGTGCAAAAAAAAAAAAAAAAAAAAAAAAAAAAAATTCAAAAATACTGTTCTGGTTAACTGGTCGGACATCCGAGGAGACATCCAGATACATTATTTTTCAAACGCGAGTGTAAAAATGTGTTTTGAAAATCATAAACAAACGCCGCACTCAAACTTAGTATAGAATTATGATTTAAAAGCTGTACCAAACACAGTCTAAGCTTTTAATCAAATCAAATCAAATCAAGTCAAGTCTTAAATCCCATCAACTTAAGTTTTTAGTCAAAAAAAATTAAAAATTATTTTAATTATCAAATTATTCTTTCTATTTTCTACGCTTCTTTTTTTAAAAAAAAAAAAACTAAAAAATCAATTTCCAAACACCCTAATGTAAAATTTTATTTGTGATCTACTTTTCGGATATGTTGCACACGCATCGTAGTGGAGCGCGGGACGTGCTTACCGAATTTTCACTAAAAATGATAATCACATCGACTTATCAACTGATAACCCTTTACAAATCGGAGTCCACCAAACCCCTCCTCCTAGAGAGACAATAAATAGAGAGAGAACCCAAGTGAGAAAGGGGGAGAGAGAGTCTCTGTAAACCCATTTCCTTGCTCAGAAAGGGGAGAGAGAGAGAGAGTGACCAGAAGATAGTTTTGAGAAGGGTTGTAGAGCGGAGACATGTGTTTTGTACTATATCTTTCTTCGCTCTTCTCTGCCATTGAAGCTAATGGCTTTGTTTACTGTATCTTTAAGTTCCAAATAGGTTAGTTTGGTTCTACTTGAGCTTTCCCAAATTTATACTCTCTTTATTTTTTTGCCATTTTTAGAATCTCCACTCCAAAAAGGTTGTTGTTGTTGTTGTTGTTTTTTTTTTTTTTTTTTAAATACTATTTCTTGATATATTAACCCTAATTTTCAATTGGTTTATGAGAATTTGCAAGTGATGATTAGTTCAGACCAGTCAATTATGGCAGTTCTTGTTTCATCCTACTAGTAATCGTTTGCTCGCCTTTTTTCAATCTTATTCTAAATTCTTGATGCTCTTGTTTGATTTATAATGTCATTTAATTTTGATGTTCTTGTATTATCTTGAATGCATCTCTGTTTTGTCTATTGATATTAGATCTTGTTCTTAATTGAGAATTATGTGCATTTTCTTTCTCAACAAGATTTCCAAGGAAACATTTGTTGTCAAACCAAACATATAACTTTTTCTTTTTTCTCATTAATAGGTTGCTATTGTTGATGTTACTGACTTTGTTTATTTTTTGAGGTTCTGAAGAAGTGAACATGATAAAGTCAGAGCAAGAAACCAAAAATTTAAAGCTCAAAAGGGACCTCATCTTCCTGATTCTGCAGTTTCTCAATGAGGAGAAGTACACTGAATCTCTTCACAAGTAGAATCCTAACTTTTTTCTTTCCAATTTCACGTCTTGCTTGTTTAAAATTCCAGTTAATCATAGTTTGTTTGATTTTCATGAATAGGCTTGAATGTGAATCGGGTTGCTTCTTTAACATGAACTACTTTGAGGAGCTGATAGTTGATGGAAATTGGGATGAGATGGAAAGATACCTTTCGGGTTTCACCAAATTGGATGATAACTATTCTAGGAAGATCTTTTTCGAATTGAGAAAATATAAGTACCTCGAGGCCTTGGATAGGTATATTATTAAATTTTCTTGAGTTGTTGCTCTCTCTTGTGCCCTTTATGTGGTAGTGGTTTTTATCCTGCATCAACTCAAATTTGTTAGTACTTTTTTAGGCGTGATCATGTTGCAGCCACTACAATCCTTGTGAATGAACTCAAAAGTCTTTTTGGCATGTAATCAAGACGTGTTCAATGATTTGACCAAGCTATTGACATTAGATGATTTTAGGTATGAAATCTAAACAAAATCTATACTCATGTAATGTTTGATGACATTTATGTATTTGAATTGCAATATCAAAATCTTGTGGCTTTGCAGAGAAAATAAGCAACTTGCCAGTTATATTAATGCAACAGATGCAAGATCGAAGATGTTGGTTTGGTTCAGGGACCTTATCAAGGCAAATGTTGTTTTCCATGATAGACTGAATTTTCCCAACTTGGCAGATTCAAGGTTACGGAACCTCATTAACCAAAGGTAATAAGCTTTATTCTAAGAAGCACGGACAATTCTACGGAGGAAGCGTGTCATATCAGACACAACATTTTTTGGACACTCCTAAAAGCGTGTCCGATAGTTCTTCAACTTGTAAAAAATGTGTTGTGTTATTTTTTTTTATTATCTTTGAATAAATTATTTATATATATACATATAATAAATTTATAGAAATATAAAACTTTAACGTGTTCCAAGCGTGTCATGTCCTACATTTTTTGAAAATTGACTAGTTGGTGTGTCGATGTCGTGTCACATGCTACTTAAGCTTTATTAGAAAAATAATTTTTTTTCCTAGTGCTAATTTTGGTGTGATATGACAGCTTAAATTGGCAGCATATGCTCTGCAGAAATCCCAGTACCAATCCCGAAATGAAAACACTTTTTGTAGATCATAAATGCAGCCAACCCAGTTCTTCAAATGTGAGATCAACTACTAGCAACCTAGCAAATAGATCCATCTCACAGCTTGGAGGTTTCCTTCCTGTGGCTTCAAATGTGGTTTGTGACCAAGTTGATTGAATTGATTTTGTGATCCCTTTGTGGTTTTTTTTTCCTTGGCAGAAAATTTCTATTTGATATACATTTTTATTTTCAGCCATCCCAACCCATCGTACCCGATCAAAGCCCTTACAGCATGTGGATGCATAGTCAACCAACTGTAAATCATCCAGCTGTTTCTGGAGGAACTATGGCTCCCCCAGTGAACCCAGGTAACCATTATATTACTTCACTACTTGTTCCCATTAAGCTCTAAGTTGATGTCATACGTTAAAATGATTTTGTTACTCCACCACTTGTCCCTCGTTAAGCTCTAAGTTAACATCATCTATTAAAATGATTTTATTAATAAATTTGTGCGGTGTTTTGAATTTCAACTTGCCACATGATCTTGCATAGTTACAACTCAATGGAGCCTCAAGGGTCATGATGGTATCACTAAAACAATGCTATCTGGAAGTTCAGATAAGGTAAGTGGGATTAGACATAATTGTTAAAGGCACGTCTTATTTCTGTTTATGTTTTTTCAACTTTTGTTTTCACTGTTTTACATATGTAAATATATCTTGTAGATGAAGCAGAAGGTCTGCAGTCTTGACGGACGTGCTAGCCCAATGCTCAGCAAAACTGATGAATTGCCCATGACTGTCACTAGGACATTGAATCAGGGGTCACGTGTAGTGACCATGGATTTTCATCCTATTCTACCAACGCTACTTCTAGGTCAGCATTTCAATTTTTGTATTTTGTATTTTTGTACTTCAAGCCAGGGCAGGAAGTTAATGTCATGTTTCTTCTTGTGATTTCTTCGTCAGCTGGAACTGATGTAGGAGACATCGGATTGTGGGAAGTTGGCTCGAGGGAGAAGCTTGTTTCATTAAGTTTTCAGATTTGGAACATTGTTTCAATTTCAATATTATTAAAAGGAAGCCAATACTATACCTAAGTTGCAGGATGTCGTGAAATCTAATTTAATCCTACTAAAATTCAGTTAGATCTAGGCAAAGTTTCATGCGTTGCAGTTAACTGTATAAAATGGAGCCCAACTGGTTCTTTATTTGGTGAGTTCAATCATCCTTCATATATATGAAAGAGTCCATTATTTTATAAGATTTGAAAAGACTGAAATGGCTCGTGATTTGAATTGATGTAGTTGATTAACATACGTATTTTTGGTTCCAACAAAACAGGAGTTGCGTGTTCTAAACACATGTTGCACGTGTACTCTTACCATGGTGAAAATAACATTCAGCTCCATTTAGAGGTAAGTTCTGGTACATTTTGATTTATAGAACTGCATATCAATGTTATTTTGTTTCTGATGTAAAATCCTTTGATTCCTAGATTGAGGCTCATATTGGTAGTGTAAACGATATTGCTTTTGCTAGTACTAGTGAGCAACTTTTGATCGTTACCGGTGGTGATGACAAAACTATTAAGGTGAGTTCGGAGTCTTAATTAGTTGTATTGTTTCCCATCTTAAGCAATGTAAATTTATTATCTTGCATTTTTTTAATTGTCTTTGAATGATATATTCATATGTATAACAATTGGCGTATTGTGTCATATTCGTGTCGTGTCCGTGCTTCTTAGATTAACTGTATCTACAATTGTAGGTGTGCGATGTGGTTACTGGTGCCAACTTGTTTACTTTCGAAGGGCATGAGGCTCCTGTATTTTGTGTTTGCCCTCATGTCAGGGAAAATTTTCATGTAAGGATCACAAATTCAAATCTCCTTTCTCTGATTGTTCCATGTGTACTTCTTGCTTTCATGGCTATGTTATTTATTTTCAATATATATTGAATATTATGTTTGCACTTCCTATTTCTGGTTTATTTTTTCAACCTCGACCGATGGAAAGAGAAAAGCATGGTCATATGATATGTTTGGACTGTTGGTTCATTATGATGCACTAGGTGGAGTAGGGTCCACAACAATACTTTATAGTACCGTTGGCAAAAGGTAGATCTTTTGAACCAACTTTAACACATGATTTTGTATCTGTTCATATATATAGGACAAATTGAAACACACATTGTCATTGAACATGTTGTAGGCTTTTTTCATGTGATACAAACCAAAATGGGGAGGCCCATCTGTTGAATGGGTAGAAAAGAGAAGTATTGAGCAGATAAACTACAAAGGATTGCAAAAACATTCTTTGGGTATTGTGCAATTTGATATAACCAAAGACCGCTTTTTGGCTGCCAGTGATGACTATATTATCAAATTTGGGGAAATGGATAGCGAGGATCTCTTGGCAACTTTTGATGCTGGGGGAGATTTACCTGTAACTGGTTTTGTAATTGTGCTAAAATTAAATCTTATTCCTTACAAATGGACATTTGTGTTTCTATATTATATTATATATTCTACACGCAAAAATTGCAGTCCAATTCACATTTTTATTTTTATTTTTAATTTCTCAAATCATAAGGAAACTCCGTACATATGCTTCAACAAGGAGGGCACATTACTGGCTGCATCTGCGAGGAACAAAAGAATTAAAATCTTAGGAACCTTTACTGGAATTCAGTCATTACAAGCTTATGAAATGCCTGTATCCATTATTGCAACTAAGGTCAGTTTGTTAAATCATTTCATGGGGCTCTAAACAAAATTTATTGTCAAAATTGAAAATGTAGATATATAAATATATATTTATATTGTGCATGTAATGTTTCTCCATTTGGTATATTTCCATATTAAATGTGTTCTTTGTCCATTCATTTTACATGTAGTATTTCATATCTTCACAAGTTTATTTGATATCACTATAGACATCCCTTTTTGACCGCCTTTAAGACTTGGGCGCCACAAATTGATCATCCAATGATGAATTTATACGTTGGACAAATGTTCGATTTCCTCGGCAGGAAGCCTCGGTTTTGAGTCTTAGAAGCCTAAAAACCTTACACCACTTTTGGACCAAAACAGTATTTTTCCAAGCTTGACTACTCAGAGGCCTGCAGGCCAACTAGTGGCCGGCCACTAGCTAGGTGTTCGGGCAAAATAGATATTTTGCTGCCAGTTGGGCCAGCTGTCCCCACAAGTGCATACATTGCACCAGCTGTCTTTATACTGATATTTCTGAGATAGTAACATATTTTTCTATATATACTTGACTACCCATCTTGAAATTAGGTTAGAAAATTTTGTGAAGCAAAATTCTTGGAAAATATTTTTCTCTACCTTGCAACCTATATATACCTTACCTAGACTTCCTAAACCAAATTATTAGGTCTCTTTGTTAAGGTTATTGAGTTTGAATTTCAGCTCTTGAGGGTGGGGATTTATTGGTTTGAAACTCAAAGTGTTACTCCTCTTCAATAGGTATAGCTTCAAGCTCCTTACACTACTTTTTCCTTATCATACTTGCTGTTTTTAGACTATTTTTCAACTCTTTTATGGGCTGAAACTTGTGGTTTAAGGCTATTAAAGGTAGAGAGGTTAATCACTCTTCTTTAAACCTTGTCTCTTAAGCTTTTGCCCTTGTATTTTCCATCTTTTCCTCAACTTTTTCCATCTTTTTACCATTGATTTTCGGGGGTTTTCAGAGGCTAAAAATGTTGTTTTGAGGTCCCAAAAATGGAGGGGTTAGCCACCCCTCCTTATGCTTGTTTACTAGCTTCATTTCCTTATTATTTTTGCTAACTTTTTCAAGCTTTTCTCTTAGAATTTCAGCACTGTTTTTAGCTATTTTAGGACTGTTTTAGGGTGTTTATTTCATTTATGCTTTGTATAGTAGGCTTGTAGTGTAGTGGTCCTCATAGGTTTGGTGGTTTAGGCATTAGACACCAACCTATTTGAGTTGATAGCATTTAATTCATACTTTCTATACTTTGTGTTCACACATAATCACCTTTGCACTCTTCCTCTTTTCTTGGCTTCTTTATTTCTTTGAGAGGTGCTTCAAATGAGTGTTGTTTAAGCTTGAGAAAGAGACCCTTCAATGCTAAATGGTTTAATATCTTCAGAGGTTCATTACCAGGGCATTACCTCTATCTCATGCCCAAAACACTTTATTGTTTAACAATCCTCTCTATTTAGTGGACTTAACTATCATTCTTGAACCAAAATGACTAATGAATGGAAAGGTAAATAAAAGAGGCAATAAAATTGGGCTAAAATGGAACAAGAGAATAAAATCAAGTTTGGGGTTCAATCGGACGTTAGTTGAACCCGTTGAGTCTTGAACCGTTTCATACTCTTTAGTGATGATAATGGCTCAAGATTCAAGGTCTACCACTTCCCTTGATCAATTCCATAATGGGGAGGAGGTTTGTGGGCATGGTTTTAAAAAACGGCCGCAACCGTTACGTAACGCCGTTACGTAACGGTTGTGGTAGTTACCGTCACCCGTTACGGCCGCTTTTGCAGTGTGATTGAGATTCACAGATGTATCGGCCGTAGCGGCTGCTATAGAGGTCATAATGGTGTCGTAACGGCCTGTTACGCACCGTCATGTAACGGTTTCGAATTGTTTCTTTCGAAAAAAAAAAAAAAAAGTTGAAAATGGGGGAAGAGAGATAGAGAGAGAAGAGGGAAGATGAAGGAATAAGAGATAGAGAGAGAGAATAGGGAATAGGGAATATGAAGAACATGTTATTGATTTGTTGAAGTTGTAAGACCTATGCTATTCTATTCAGCTGCTATCACTCAACCATTTTGTTTGTGTGTGTCTATCTATATATTGTTTGATGATAATAATAATAATAATAATAATAATAATAATAATAATAATAATAAGTGTGGTCATTATCTATTTGGCTTGATTAATATATATATATATTTAGGCTTTTATTTATTCTTACTTTTGTCATTGTTTATCTTATATATAATAGTTAGTGATTGATTTTTTGTATAATATAAAGTCATTAATTATTAAAATAAAATGTAAAAAACTCAGTTTATAGTGATTTAAAAATATGAAATATATTGGATCAAACTTAAAAATTTATAAAAATTGATCAATATTTATTTTAAAACCTAATACATATGATCATGGAAAAAAAATGTGTGTATCGGTAAGTTTTTTTCAAATTGTGCGAAAAATAAAAAAATTCACAGTTTCAGTTACCGCAACCGTTACGCTACGGCCTTTACACACCGCAATCGCAACCGCAACCGCAACCGCGCCACCGCTACCATTACGGCGACCACAATCGCTTTTCAGAACCTTGTTTGTGGGTCTTTCATTGACATTTATTGAGATTTTGTCCTTTGATCCATAAATCATCACGCAATGAATTTGTGTCAATTGATGGCTTGTGAATCAAGCCTACCCCTCCTTTGATCTGTTTGATGATAAGGAGACGCAGGGTGGACAAACATCTCCTAAAAATATTCTGTTTGTGCTCTATTTCATGTTTGTTGCAGCAGGGCAGTAGCAAAAACTAATGGCCGGCTGGCCACTGCTTTTCAGCCAGACAGTGTCATTTTTCTTGCAAAACAGAGCAGCGGTTGAGGCAAAAATAGTTCAATTTTCTGACTGCAAAGCAGAAACATTTTGGCTGCAAAACAAAGGGCATTTTCAGGTGGAAATTCGCATTCATGCATGAATAATTCTTCATCCCTTGTTGCTCATTAATTTATGTTAATAGTAGTATGTTGTAATTAATTAAGTGTAATTCCTTCGAACTTGTAATAGCTTAGTGAATTAATTTTGTGTTGTAATTAATTAGTTAGCTCAAGTCTAATTTGTAAATAATTAGTTAGTGTAGTTGATTCATTTCTTTGGTAATGTAATAGTTAGTTAATTTGGTAATTAGCTAGGACATTTATTCGGACCCTCTTGTGCAAGGGCAAAATTGTAATAATGTGCATGTTTTCCACCCCCCATTTATTTCTCTCTTTTATTTATCCGCTTATAATGGATAGCATAAAGCATCACGTTTTATTTAGCATTTTTCATGACTTGCATCCATTTGTCTTGCATACATAAGGGTTCGGCTCATCATACTAATCAATGTCAAAATGCAAATTCTTACTCGAATACTTGCTTTTATAGCATGCCTCAAATTGCTTCATATGCCATGTTTGTAACTGAGCCTATTATTTGCATTTTGTATGTATTGCATTAGTCATTTGCATTGTTAGAATCATGCATTTTTTCTAATCATTTTATTTTCCTTGGCTTGCCTCGGAGTACTAGGTGAGTATTTTTTCTTTAGCACATTACATGCGTGTGATTGTTGCCATGTTAAGCATGATACCATGAGGCTAAGTGCTTAAGTGATATACCTGTTTGAATGCCTGTGGATGAAGACTAATTGCTTAAGTTGAGATGATTTGTTTAAATGTGCATATGAGATCACTTTTTCGAAGTGGTACATATTCAAAACAATTTTCAAACAAACATGAAATCAAAATGTTCTAACTTTTGCAAATTAGTCTATATTTGTGTGCGTCGCCTAGTAAGGATAGCATAAAAATCGGAATAAGAACATATAATGTAAATAAAAATCACATCATGATTAGTAGAGGCCAATATTTGATCGGATGAGTGGGATGCTCAATTCATGGCCTTTCCCCCTCATACCTAATTACCTGAGCCGAGACACTTTGGTGATGACGGATAAGTGGCCTTTGGCACGAGTCACGGGTTTCCTAAATTTCTCAAAAATATTTAGGTGGCAACTCTAAAATCTGGCAATGTAGTCCATTTTTGACATTTTGATTCAAAATTGATTTTTCAAAAGATTTTTCAAATTTGGACTCATTTGAGTTTATCTATTTCACATTGCAGTTGTGAAATCAGATTCAGAACCACAGGAGTCCGAATTGTAGGGCCATCGTATCCGAAAGGAGCATGAAAAGCAAGCTACAATCACTTCTGAATTAACATAAAACTTGGACTTGCTAGAATGGGGACCGAAGGAGCTCGGAGGACGTTCCTAAAACAATTGAAGTCGTCAAACCAACAAAGGCATTGAAGATCAAAGAAATTAGTGAGCCTGCTCAACTTCAGTCCTTACTACTTCCTGGTTCTATCAAAATGGCGAAGGTGCGATTCACTAATTATTGTAGTGTAACTATGGTCAATCATTGTTCATCCATTTTGGATACAAAATAATGCTATAAATGTTACATTTTGTTTACCTTATATGCACCTTTGTTTCAACAATATTCTATATTGGAATATTGGATACAGACACTTCTAAGAAGGTGGTGTGTACGTGTTGTATTCTTGTCATGTACATGCTTCTTAGCTCTTACCAAATAAAGACCAGTTCTTCTCATCTATTTCTCTACTGACTAATTCAAATGTTGAAGTTGACGTACAAAAGTTCCAGTGATGCCATTTTAGCATTAGCATCAAATGCAATCCATTTGCTTTGGAGGTGGCCACATAAATCCAAGGTAAAAAAATTCCCATCGTTTATATGTATGCGCGCACGCTTCTCTTTGAATTCAAATATGAGTTCGTGATTGTTATGTTGAGAATTAAGGTACGTCTTGATGCAGGCAACAACGAGGAGTTCCCTTCAATTATGGCATCCAATATCGAGGACATTAATGACAAATGACTTAACTGATGTTAGAACTGAAGAGGCCAAGCCCTGTTTCGCTTTGTCTAAAAATGATTCTTACCTCATTTCAACGTCTGGGGGTCAAGTTTCTTTGTTCAACAAAGCAACATTTAAGGTATTGTACGATTTTCAAATGCTTTGGTTTGGTTTTAAGTACTCTATTTTTCAACCTAAACTTTATTGAAAGACGTTCCCATGCTTCTTGTAAAAAACCTCATTTTTATTTAAAATAGACTGATCTTTTCCTAAATGTTGGAACATCACAGACAATGGCAATTTTCATACATCCACCGCCTGTGCCAACGTATGTTGCCTTCTATCCTCATGATAACAACATAATTGCAATTGGCATGGATGATTCGACTGTTCTGATATATGACATTCGTGCAAATGAGGTATGATCTTAGTTTGTTTATGTGTAGATTCAATGGTTCTTCCTAAATTTAATGATAAGTAAATTTTTTAATCTTTTCGTGCTGAAGGGTCACTCCAAACCAATCACCGGCCTTGCCTTTTCCTCTCTGAGTAATTTACTTGTTTCTGTTGGAGCGAACGATCAGGTTAGTGTCTTTTCAAATTTGATAATTTGAAATTCTAAGCCCTTCTCAAAGTTCCGATTCTCTAACTGTGTTTTTTTTTTTTTTCATTTGGCAGATAATTGTGTGGCAATGCAATAAATGGATAAGTAAGAAGAGTAGCTTCTTGCAGCTTCCAACTGGAAGATCAACCAAGAAACTGTCAGAAATCGAGGTTCAGTTTCACCAAAGATCAAATACACTTCCTTGTCGTGCATGAGTTGAAATTTGCCGGGTATGAAACAATCAAGCTGGAATTTGTTGTGCAGGTAACTTTATTTTGTGAATACGATAATTTGGCACTTTTATTTTTCAATGTTTAAACAAAATACTTTATGTTTTGTATTTCCAATTAGGAATGGCAACAGGGCGGGGCGGGGCCGGGGACCACACTCCCCGTCCCCGATCCCCGACGGGGAACCTATCACCGTCCCCGTCCCCGTCCCCGTCCCCAACGGGGATTGGGTTTTACCGACCCCAAAAATTCCCGGTCGAAATTTGTTCAACAACATCATCAACAACAACCCTGGTCCAAATCTGTTCAACAACATCATCATCTTTGAACATCAACATTATCAACATACAACATACATTCACACAGAGACACATATACATTCACACATGTGTACATTCCAACTTTGAACATCAACATACATATATACATTCACACAGAGAGACACATATACATACATGTATACATACACACAGAGACACACACATACACATGTATACATACACACACAGAGAGGACGACGGAGGAGCTCGGCGGAGATCGGCAGCAATGACGGATGAGATCAACACAGATCTGAGATCTGTGTATCTGTGAGATCAACACAGATCTGAGAAAGAGAGAGTGGTGATTGGGATTGCGACGGTGGCTGCGATCTGTGACGGTGGCTGCGACGAACGATCAATGACGAAGGACGACGGCGACTGAGACGAACGGCAGAGGACGATGGCAACTCCGGCATCGTGGACAGTGACGGTGGCACTGAGGAGAAGGAGAGGTGCGAGAGTGAGAGAGAGTAAAGGGAAGAGAGAGAGAGAGAGAGAGAGAGAGAGAGGGGTCATAAATTTTTGAGGGATATATATATTAAGTTTACTTCGGGGCCGGTTAACGGGGACGGGCCGGGGCTCGAAAATATATCACAGTCCCTGGCCCGAAAGTCAACGGGGATTTATTTTCGAATACCATCCCCGGCCCGTCGGGGATATTTTTCCGAAAAAAACCACTCTAATTGGGGTCGGGGGGTCGGGTCTCCGTTGGGCCGAGTTTAAATTGCCATCCCTATTTCCAATGGCCGGTTCTAGAGATGTCGACTCCAATCTCACATGCAACATTTTCATGCAATAGCCAATTGGTTTATCCAACCTTTTTGGATGGAACTGTGTGCATATTTTGTGCTTCAGATCTCCAACCACGATGCCTGATTAATTCTGCTGCTTATCTTCCATTCAACACTAGGTATTATTGGCCTTCCAATTTTCAATTTAAACCGTCCATCTATTTCTATCAAGCAAAATTGACGGGGAAAATGATATTTTAGTCATTAATCTCAACGAAAAAAGGGTATTTTAGACATTTTTCATACACGTACATTGAGTTCCATATCTAAGTTTTGTACTACTGTTCATTTTTAACTCTTTCTTCTTATCGTTCTTCCTTGCAGTCATGTTATATACCCACTAGTGGTTGCTACGAATCCAAATGAACCGAACCAATTTGCATTGGGTTAACCGATGGCGCTGTTCGTGTGTATGAACCGCTTGAATCCGATGGCGAATGGGGTGAGAAATCACAATGTAACGACTCAACTACATTGCCAGCTATCGGGTCTAGTTCCAAATCAACACCAGCGTGCAACTAAGCAAAGGAATCAGCTTTCTTGAAAGTTTTATGGTTATTGATAGTTAGTTTCAGGCTCTATGGTTATTAACAGTTTACTCTACGTTGGTGAATTTTAGAGGCACATACCAAAAGTATTTAAGAAAGTTTTGAATTTTCTTCTCATACATTTTATTCCATAGGATTTTTAAGAGTTTTTCATGGTGGTTACATCTCTTAAGTTTTCCAAAAAAAAAAACAAATCACGAATTTCACTTTGTTATTCTTTTTCAATGAATGAATGCAAAATTTTTAAATATGAATCAGTTATTCATAGCAGTTAAAAGTTGGAAATTCTATTTTCCCATAATGCATTTGCTTTGTTTCATATGTTTTGATGACTTGTCACAATCTATGAAGCATCGCCACTTTTAAGTGTTGTAACCGTGCCGAACACTGGAACACATATGAAACACGGCAAGTGACATGCTAGGTGACATGTCCCTTTATTTATTTATTATTATTATTATTATTTAAGGGACACATCAGGTATAAGACATGTCACGTGACGTGTTCTTTTATTTATTATTATTATTTTTTAAGGGAACACATCAGGTACGAGACATGCCATGTGACGTGTTCGTTTATTTATTATTACTTCATCCGTTGCAAAATATTAGTCATTTTCAGAGAATTTAACTTTTTTGGTAGTACAATTATTACATTTTAACTTTTCAAAATTACCTTTTGATAGTACACACTTGTTGGAAATATCAATTGTCATAATTGTATTTTTTGTGTTGTTAATAAATTAAAAAAAAAAGCAAAATAGGAAATTCATATTATTTTAGTTCTTGATTTTAGAAAAATAGACTAATATTTGAGATAATGAAAAATTGAATAAATGACTAATATTTTGAGACGAAGAGAGTATTATCATTTAGGAGACGCAGCAGCGGGAACACTTTGGGGACACATCAGCTGGATGAACCTTGTAAGCCATTCTTCTAACCAACAGTTAAACTGGTCCCAATTTAGAAGGACTGTCTAGGCTACTTTCTTTCTTCAACAATGATAGAGACCACTAATTTTGGAGCTCTAAAGAGACCATTAATGACATGGCACTCAATAAAAAAAGAAAAAAAATACAACACCAAGGTCAAAACATCAAATCATTCATGGTGGGACCCACTGCCACATAATTAGTGGTAGTACTAATTAGTGCTCCCACTCATTTTCCTTCTTTCTTTGTTATATATATAATACATAATATTAAAACTTCAACTTACATAAAATTTTGATTAAACGTGCCCTCTTTGACAGCCTCTTCTGAGGAGAGGCTTGAAGAGATTGTGAAATCTCATTAGAAGATCAATCCCTAAACTCGTGTTTGATATTGTAGGCTTAAAGTTAATCATGCATCTTGTTTACACTAAACCAATTATCTACTACAGTAATGAAGCATAAGAAACCATGTTAACCACAGTAATAAAGCTTTATCTTTTAAGAACGATATTAATCATCTCATTTATACTAGACCATAATAAGAAATCATATTAATCATCTCATTCACACCAAACCAAGTGTTTACTACAATAATGAAAGTTTACCTTTCGGATTGATGAAGAACCCAAGTAAATTTATTACTTTCACATATTTTGCTAGAAAAATAATGCAGCGAGTTGCTGACATGCTTATTGGTAATGTTGAAAGCATGAATGAAATATACATGCAAATGGCACTTACACTAGCACAAATTTATTGAATTTTTAAAATAGGTGTACGGAGCCAAAATCAATATCTTTCTGGACCAACCCGCATTCTGAGCTAAATCAATTGACAAACTCTATCCCTGTCAGAGGACTCCCGGCATGAAACTGAAGGGCTACATTATCAACTACCTGTTAGGTGAAAAGGACACCAACAATAGAGGATTTCATTTACATTTTAACAGCAAAATAAGATAGAAATCTGCTTATGGAAGACACTAACTTGACACAACCTTAGGGAGTTTCTAGTTTCTATATTCATGGCATTTAAACCTATCATACATGGGTATTTCTAGGGTTCTTTTTTTGGCGACTTTGAAAGTGTATGAAAAGAGTTCAAGAAATATTCAGCAACAATACAGCTTTATAGAACAACTTGAGGATCACAATGCAACAGTATTTCTAAGCAAACTATGTAAAATCTGTCGCTTGTTTTCGTATTAATTTTAACTAGAACTTGTAACCATGTGTGACACAGAATGGTTATCACTTAACAAATATAATCTAAATCATACTATAAATTGACACTAGTCTAGTAGTTTTAGTAACATTCACACCTTAGCCGTGGATCTAACAGCATCTTTAGTAACCCCTGCAACATGGGGCGTTATTAGGACATTTGGGAACTTCAAATTGGATCCTCGGGACCAAATGGCTCTGTCCAAGCAACATCCATGCCTAAACCTCCCAAGTGGCCAGATTTAAGGTGATAAAGAACAGCTTCATAGTCCAAGAGACTCCCTCGAGCTATATTCACCAAAAGGGCACCCTGAAACACAAACCAAACAACAGACAATCAAAGATGCAAACCATTATCATCAAGTGTTTTTTCTTTTCCTTTTTTTTTTTAATTTATTTATAATGTTTTTCTCTTCTTTGCCCATATAGTTGAGGATGCTATCAATACAAGTAACAGACAGTTAAAGGCATTGACTTACGTTATCAATGTTGAAGAAATTTACTGTGCAGTATGTTCTTTCTTCGATAGAAACCCATTTCCCAAATACTATCTTTTACACTCACAGCCCTTATCTCCAAACAAGAGAAAATCATTGAGTTGTTCCTATGAGAGGAGAACATGTGTCATAAGTCTCTTTCCAATTCTCTCCACAGACAATCTTCTACTAAGCTAAAGTAGATGGTTGTGGGCACTGTGAGGGCCTCGGTACGTCCAACCCCTTGATAGTACTCCCTTATGACCCACCAAACTCCAGAGAGTACCCCAGGCAACGTGTGTGATAAGCAGTTACCAGTAGGGCAAGCACCCAGATATGCCCAAACTACAAGAGTGCATTGAGTGCATGCTTAGGGAACACTTCAGCAGGAAACTTGTTCCAAAGTATTAGTGCTATGACAATCAAATCATACTCGAGCATAGACCTAGCTCTCATAAAGTGAATCAATGTAAATTACAAGAATTAAGTAGATTTATCAATGAAAATAAAACATTAAGCTTCCGAGATAAGTCATTAGCTTGTTGGAACAAACCTTTTTCATCAATGATATAAATGTTTTGTTTACAATGCCAGCCTGAAAGCAAATGTATCAAAAAATGTGAGCATACACACATTTATGGAAAATGACTAATAGAAATAAGAGGATCCTTACTGTTTCATTGTTCATCAACAAGCAACAAATAACTATGTTGGCGTTGCTTGCAAAAGTATGGATATATCTTCATGAAAACCCTTCTCGTCAACCAAATCATCATTCATACCTTTTTGAGTGAGTGATGCTGAAGACGTACCATCAAAATTGATAAATTAAACTTTACATTCCATTAAGCTATATTATTTTAGTTTATAAGCCCTTACATACCATCAAACTTGCATGAATTTTGCAAATACGAGTCCCAACTCCGTTTTGTAGCTAGAATTTTCACACCAAATGGTCGCAAGCGCTTTGCCAACTGAATTCCTATGTTTCCAAAACCCATAATGAATACCTACATGAATGAGAAGAATTATCAAGAAGTTGTGCTAAATTCAGTAGGGTTTTTTGCTCGTCACCAATGCAAGTGTGTTCAGTCCTCTTGCTTTGCACTGCACTACTAGAAAACTGCTTAAAGCTCACTGTTTTTCCCAGCAGTGTTTGGCCAACAGGATCTCCAAGCTTTTTCTGCTTAACAGCAATTTGCATCTCATTCTGCAGTAACAACGAAGTGACAGAAAAGCAATTCGACTTAAAATTCATATACAAATATATGTGCTATATATATATATGATACAACCACATATACAAAGAAAATGATGCAAAAGAAAAGGTTTAATGCTATGTAGATAATTTAAAATCCCATACATCCAGTATTTCACAAGAGTCCCACAAAAATAAAATGAAAATAAAAGCCAAACGGAACAAGCACTACCACAATAAGACCAAAACCTAAAAGGAAAGTAGAAATAACGTCAATAAATAACAAACAGTAGGGAGACATGGCGAAATCGGAGCCATGTTTATGGATTCTTAGATATCTCAACAATAGTGACAAATAAAAGACAAAAGTGCTCAGATTAAACAACTTAATAACAAAAAATGTGCTCCAACTGATGTCAAATGCTCAAGCAATGGTGGAATTCTTCATGTGACCGCCACCAACTGTAGCAGCACTGTCTTTGTCCTTTTTTAACGCATCTACCCCACTGAACATGGGGTTTTTTTATGCATGCAGAGTAGCAAATAAAAAGTAATGACAAGGCACACTGCAGTCGATGAAAAAGGCTAGCTCACAAATGATGGTGAAGCATTTAGAAGAAATCAATATGCAATAGGCCGTGTTGTCACTAACAGCAAGCATTTACAAACTACACCAACCACAACAAACCTGAACGTCATTATGATTAAAGGTAACTTTGTCAACTTGGCTAGAAACGATTCTAATTGATCTTATGTCAGCGTCCTCTAGCTCAAATACCATACCTAATTAACAACCTTACAAATCCAACACCTTAACAAGAACGTAGGATAAAATTTACTACAAAGAAATATGGAATACCCATAAATTGACAGAAAAAGGGTTTAGGAATAAAAATCAGGGTCACAAGGTCTGTTTAAGGTGGAGCAAAATAGTATTAGGAGGTGATGAAAAAATGGTGGTCTTTGCAATCAGAAAATTATCAAAATTTGCAATATTGAACTAGTAATATGGCACTCACAATGTGGGTGTATATGTCTGACAAAAAAGTGGGAGAGCAAAAAGGGCAGTGGGTGAGAAAATGATGAGAGATGTTTTTGATTGATGGAGAGAATGATATATAGTAATAGATAAGAGAGTAAACCCAACCAACCGTTTGATAATTTAAAAAGGCTAGTGATATGTATCTCTCGCCTGTAACGTGATAAAACTCGTAACATACATCATTTGCTATTTTCTAAATTTTGATTAAAATGATATTGTGAGGTAATGAAAAATAAATAACTAAACTGTCAGGAAGGAGTTAAATCATAATTCTAGTTAAGCTCTTATCAACGCAGTGAAATTTATTAAGGTTTGAGAAAAATATGGAAGAAAAAAGTGAAATAGAGCTAAAACTTTTCATCAGTTGAACTTCCAACACATAAATTTCACCTAGAAAAAGGAGAAAATTAGTAACATAGCGTGGAGATATGAAATATATATAAATTTATCATATTCCCCATCTGCAATTTGGTTCAATGTACATAAACCATTAATTTCTACATATTCATATTTCAAAATAATTAATTCGCCAAATAGTTGTTGAAACATTCCAAATAATAAGGTAACAAAAAATGAGAAATGCACATTGATTCTAGATTATTGGATTGAGTTTCACTGACTTGCTTACGAAGAAGTCCCAACATCAGGTATATGGCCATTTCAGCACATGAAACTGCATTTCCAGTTGCACCACTTGGAATTCTAGCAACTTTGATTCCATGCTTTGTAGCAGTATTGATGTCAACACCTTCATGTACATGTAAATTATGATATGAAGAACATGGTGTTGGAAAAATGGTGTTTTATATGGCTTATTTTGGGCCAACTTTGAGGTCAAAATTGAGTGGGCCCCAAACGTTTTTTGGGATAGGTCCGAAGAGATGACGTGTTTCTTGCCGCGGGGCAAGTTACACGGTGAAGACGGGACGTCAAAACCATTTATGAGTGAATGGAAAGTTGTAGACACCCCATTTTTGACCGACCTTAAGACTCAGACGTCATCGATTGAGCGCTCGGTGATGGTGCATGTTGTGCTCGTTTAGAGGTTTCGAAGTTTTGGCTGAGAGCCTTGCCTCCGGGCCTCTGAACTCTTTTGTGCTTCGGCTCGGTCTGAGGACCGAACTCTGTTTCTCTTCTCGGAGGGAGGGAGAGGCCTTGTAGACCATCTCTTTGTGGTCGTAGACCACTTTTCGTGGTCGTAGACTGCTTTTCCCGTTTGGAGACTAGTTTTCGATTTTTGGAGCCCTCGGTCGTGCACCTTGTTTCGGGACCGCTTAACGTTTAGCATGATTTTTGAACCACACCTTGCTTCCTCTCCCTAGAGGGACACTGTGGTCTGAGAGACCACTTTTTGTGGTCGTGTACCACTTTTGGTGCTCAACAGCTAGGTTTCGAGGCTCCCGGCTGTGCGCTTTGCCTCCCGAACTCTTGTTTTGCATCCGTGTTGGTTTGTTTTTTGTACAAACCTTGTTTTCCTTGCTTGGAAGGTGGTACAAGGATGGGAGACCATTTTTTCCCCTTGGAGACCACTTTCCTTCCCGCCAGCCGATTTTCTGGTCGGAAAACTAGTTTTCTTGGTCTTTAGGCCACCTTTTCTGGTCT
The DNA here is from genome assembly GCA_036172215.1 of Camellia granthamiana. Lineage (NCBI taxonomy): Eukaryota > Viridiplantae > Streptophyta > Magnoliopsida > Ericales > Theaceae > Camellia > Camellia granthamiana. The sequence goes on from CM069916.1 coordinate 10,931,857, forward strand.
CCCCCCCCCACCATTGGCTTGCTTTCAGTGTGGAGACCACCATTTCCCTCTGGCGACCACTTTTTTTTTCTGGGAGACCACTTGAAGTGGTTGGTCGACCACTCCAAGTAGCAGGCCGACCACTTTAAGTGGTCGGCACCTCTCCCCCTATTTTGGCAGATTGTGTGGATGCCAGCTGTGCCAGCTGGAGGGCATAGACTGTATCCTCCATACATGTGTATGGAGGGATTGCAACCAAGTTTTAGCTTCTCTAAGAAGCTTGAATCTTTGTTTTTCTATAAGAGTGACTCTCCCTCTCCATGGGAGAGGTTCTGAAATTTTCCTAAGGCATAAGCATATATCTCTCTATATCTCTATATTTGGTGCCTAAAGAGTGTGTTGTTCTTCACTTTTGCACCACAACCCTTAACCATACACCCCCATCATTGAGCTGAGTTTCTTGGAGGACATTTTTGGAGGTTAAAAAGCTGATTCTTGGCTGAGATATCTACTTGTTTTGCAATGCTTCAAGGGTAACCTCTTTTCTCCCTTTTAAGCTTTATTTTGGTTGCTCTCTTGGTCTCATTTGCATGCTTATTTAGGCCTTGCTTTCAACTGGAAAAAGTTTTGTATTTAAGTGTTTTTGATGTTTGTTTAAGGCCTCTTGGGTGTTGAGGGTCTTCTACCTTCTTGCATGCCTTGTTTGGCCTTGTTTTGTGCCATGGTTTAGGGCCTTTGAGCTAGTCCTTGCTTGGCCTTCTAGCCACTGAAATGCACTAGATTTTCAGTGATAGGCATGTGATTTTAAGGCCTCAATTCAGAAGGGGGGTGATCCCCTCTCTTCTTGTTTTGTTTGCTTGCATTTTTGGCCTATCAAAGGAGCATGCATCTTCATACTTTCAATGCTTGATTCAGGCACTTTTTCATGACTTTTAGGGCCTGCCTTAGCTCTGTCTATGGCTGGTTTGGCCACCTTGTGTTTGCTTCTTGTATGTGTAGTGTATTTCCATTTGTGGCTTATCAAAGTAGCATGTCTTTCTAGCATGTATTGGCTCCATTTCAGTAGATTTTTGGCCATCATTTGACATGTCATGACTCTGTTTTTGGCTGGTTTGGTTTCCCCTTGCATGCCTCATGCACTTGTAGTGCAACCCCTTGAAATAGTCTAACATGCATCATGCTTTGACATGTCATTTTAGCATGCTTTTAGCTTAGCTTAAAGAAGATTTTGTTCATGTTTTATCATGTCTAAGGTCTAATTTTGGTTGTTTTGGTCATGCATGACTTGCTTTGTATAACCTTGGTTCAATCTAGCTTGTTAGCCTTATGTATTGAGTCCACTAGCATGTATTGCTTGGCCTATTTCAGTGATTTGGAATAACTTGTTATGTGATTTCAGTCCATGTTTCATGGCCATACATTCACATTTGTCACACATTCAATGCGTTGGAGGGTTTGCCCCTTTATGCCTCAACATGAATCATTGCGTATGCCTTCATGCCATAGCTTGCGAGCCATCATTTCAATGGTTATTTGGGGTTATTATGCCATGATATAACTCTGATTTTTATTGGTTATGTCATCACATGCTTGGTCTTAATAGGTGTAGTGTAATCCACCTTATTTGCCTTGCATTCACCATGCTTCATGCCTTTCATGCTAGCATATTTTGGCCTACTTCCATGCATGTTTTAGACTCATTTTAACATATACTAGGACTGTTTTGGGTTGCCTTAGTCACATGCTTCATGTTTTGTATACTTGTAGTATAAATGCTCTTGCTTGCCTCAAGCTTTGAGCACCATTGCATGCTATCCTTGAACTATTTAGATGATTTAGCATAATTTAATACTTCATTTAAGAGCTTATAGCATTACCATGTTCCCACTTCATTCATGCTTTGAATGCCTTTGAGTGTTATGCATTGTTTCCTTGTTTGTGGCCTAGCATGCATGCCATTTTGCCTAGGTATTTGAGCCTTTATCTCAGCATGTTTAGGTCCTTATTTTGACCTACTTAAGCTCTGTCCATGCTTAGTTCACGCATTTTTTTTCATGAATTGCATGCCTCCTTTGTAGTCCTCTTTGATAGCTTCATGCTTTTAGGACCCTACCATGCTATACTTGTGTTGATTGAATGATTTGGCATCATTTCTTACCTCATTTTAGTGCATTTAGTGTTGCTACACTTCCATGCTTTTCACTCTTTTAGTGCTCTTGAGAGTTGTACCTTAGTGCCTCAATTGGTGAGCCAATGGGCATGCATGTTTGTATGTGTTTTCGATGCCTTCATTTTAGCATTATGGCCACTGATTTGGACATGGCTGAGGCCTATCCATTTTGGTTTAAATCCATTGCGCATTGAGTATGCCATGTGGTTCATAGTACTGAGAATGCCATGTTGTTGCATGATTAATTATTGCATTTGTGCATGCCATGTCCATTGTCTAGTGTATGCTAGTTACCATGTGCATTGTGTACACTAGTTGTCAGGAGCATTGTGTATGCCATGTAGTTCATAGCATTGTGTATGCTAGTATGTTAGTTACATGTTTTCATGCTTGTCCCTTGCATCGTATTCATATGCTTGTTTCATTGCATTGAATGTTTGCATGCTTGAGCCGCATTGTGTATGTCATGCCATGTTATTTGTTGCATCGTGTTTGGAATAGGAGTTAGTCCAAACACGGGAAACGAGGGATGTTTCATACTCGAAGTGATGAAACGAGGGATGTTTAATTCTCGGTCGCCGACACTCTTGACTATACATGATGGAGTTTTAGGCTTTATGTGTTCGTGTGTGCATTCATTTCATATTGAGTTGTGCAATTTGGCTCCTCGGCCATCATGCATCGAAATGCGTGATTGGTGGCCCGAGGGTCAAGAACCATACCCCCTTGAGCTTATGTAATGAGAGGAAGGGTGGTTGTGCATACATGTGTTGCAAATACTTTGCCATGCCCCTTTCTTGCTCTCTGTTGTAGCAAACTAAAGTCTGGCAGAGAAACTGGTCGGCCGACCAGATAAAGTGGCTGGCCGACCACTTTTTCTGGTTTTCAGCACAGAAAGTGGTCGGCAGGTGGTCTCCAATGCCAACAACTGGTCGGTAGCATCCCTACAGATTCCCATGATGAAGTTTCAGCCTTCTGGAGCTTTTTGCAGTGTTCTGAGACCAGTTGCAAACAGAGGCAAATTGGGACATCGCGATGGATTTTCGCACGAGGTTACCTGGCACGCGTCCTTCGTCATCCAAGGCAAAGTTGAGGCAGTCTACTTCATATAGTTTATATGCTTATTCAATTGCTAGCTTAGTTAATTTGTTAATTTGTTAGAGTTGTGTAATAATTAGCTGTAGCTTGTTATTCATTCTGTTATGTAATAACTAGTTTAACTAGATTAGCTAGTTGGTTCCGTATTATTCATTCGGACCCTCCGTCGAGAGGGCACGACTGTATTAAATAAGTGTGCGTGTGTGTGATGCATGTCTTCCAACCCCCATTTCTTTATCCCTTTTATTTACCAGCTTACGATAGTTAGTTTTAGGGCATGTTTCAATTAGCATTCTTATGCTCGCATGTTAGCATCCATTCATCTGTCTTGCATGCACCGGGCTCGGCGCATCATGCTAACTGCATTATATTTCAATTCCTGTTTGAATACATGTATCAAATTGCATTTCACATGATATTTTAGAATAGCCGAGCCTATCTTAGTTGCATTTTGTATGTATTGCATTAGGCATTCTTGACATAGCTAGGATCATGCATTGATTTCTAACATAGCTTTTGTTTTGGCTCGGAGTACTCGGTAAGTGTTTATGTTTTAGCATCCTTGCATGTGTGTGAGTGATTGCCATGATAGCATACTTGCCATGAGGCTAACTGCTTATGTGATATAACTGCCTGAATGGCTGTGGGTGAAGGCTGGATTATTTGAATTGGAACAATTCATTGATTGCAAGTTTTAAGCCCACTTGAGAGTGGCAAATCACCATGTTTTCTAAGCCCATTTGAGGGTGGAAAAATCCGCATTTTAGCCTACTTGCGAGTAGTAAACCGCTTTAAAAAACAAACATGAGATGTTTTGTTCCAACTTAGGTGATCCAGTCTATACTTGTATGCTGTGCGCATCACATAGTAATTCTAGGTTGAATAACCGGAATAAGAGCACATGTGTTTTCAAAAACAAGATATCATGTTAGTAAAGGCCGATCTTTGATCGAGCGAGTGGGGGTGCTCATTGCATGACCTTCCCCTCTCGTACCTAAGTTCTCGAGCCGAGGCAACTTTGGTGATGACGGACACGTGGCCTTAAGCACGAGTCAGGGTTTCCTAAATTCCCCAAAATAAAATATTTAAGTGGTGACTCTGTATCTGGCAAAGCAGTCCATGTTTGACACTTCTTTCTAAAAATTAGTTTTTCAAAACGATTTGCTGGATTTGGACTCTTTGGTGATTTATCAATCTCGCATTGCATTTTGCGAGATTAGATTCAGAACCGTGACATTTGAGTTCGAACTGTAGTGAGCCTAATGAACAAAACAGGATTTTCCCGGGACGTTCGGGCGCGTCTACAGAAGTTAACGTCATTTTAGGGTCTAACATTAATTTTTTAAACAAAATTCATTTGAATTTTTTCATAAAAAAATATTATTGTGGGAATTTAATTTAAATTTAAATTCAAATTTTTAGTTTCCAAAAGATTGTACCTTTTCATTTATTGATTAAACTATTCAAATAGTTTAATAATATTATTCCAAACAGTTTGAAAAACTGTGCCACTAACGGTTTTTTTTTTATTAAACTATTCAAATAGTTTAAATAAAAAATACATTCCAATAGTGTTCAAACTTTGTCTCCAACGGATACTTTTTCATTTGTTTGAATAAAAGTGTTCAAAGTGCAACGGTCAGAGTCTGTTTGAAATTCGAAACAGGTTGCATCTGTTCACTTTCAGAACTGAATCTGTTGGACAGATTCACACCTGTTCGGATAGAGTTTTTTGTGCCTATAAATACCAATGTTCCAGCAGTCTTTTACACATGAAAAAAAATCAGTCTGCATGGGTTGATATTGTTGTCCATATTTTATTTAGTGCATTTTTCTTCATTCTAGTTTTAGGAAAAAATCAAAGAGAGTATAGAACACAGGTTCTAGTTCGCCGAACAAATTTGTTTGAAGTGCTTCTACAAATTTGTGAAGATCATTGTATCCTAAGAGATAGACACCACTCAACCGTAAGCACCGAAACGGGGCGAATCTGTCTTAAGGACAGAGTGTCACACACTCGACTTGGTCTTTTAATTTTCGTTTGGTTCGACAAATAATTTCTATAAGTTTTATTTTATTTTGTTTGAATTAGTTTGAATTTATTTTATTTACACAGAAGATTGTTCTAACAATCTTAAGACAGATTCGAATTATTCTGTTTATAGAATTTTTCATTTGTTTCCTTTTCTCTTTCTTCTTTTAAGAAAATTATTTTCTGTGAATTTACAAAATAATATTCTGGTTGGAAAAACAAATAGTGATTATATGTTATTTGACAGATAGTAGTAATATACTATCTATTTTCTTTGACAACTAGTAGTAATATATTGGTGTCATTAACAATTCAGAATATATTTTTATGAAATTTTGTCAGAAAATTAATTTTGGTTTTTAGAAATTATTTTCTGAATTTTCATTAATTAAAATTTTGTTTCAGTATTTTAATTATTGAAGTGAAACAGAAATTTAATTTTCTGTATGGAATTAATTTGGTTAAATAAAATTTTATTTTATTTCCAAATTAATTGAAAAATAAAAGTTACATTCTGGTTTTTTTTATTTTTACAGAATTTAATTCTGTGAATTTGGTTTAATTTTCTGTGTAGTGTAAATTCTAATTATAATTTTTTTTTATAAATTAGAATTGATGGCTACTGAAACTAATGCCCAAACAAGTACTATTGTGGTGGCTGTAATGACGCCAACTCCCTCTCCTGTTGTAACAGTACCGGTAAATCACGGTGAAAAGCCAGAGAAGTTCTCAGGAATTGACTTTAAAAGATGGCAACAGAAAATGTTGTTCTATCTTACAACTCTGAATTTGACTCGTTTCCTCCGTGAGGATGCTCCTATTTTGAAAGAGGATGAAACCGACCGGCAAGTGATTACTGCAGTTGATGTCTGAAACATGCTGATTTCCTTTGCCGGAACTACATCTTGAACGGACTTGACAACACATTATACAACGTCTACAGTCCTATCAAGATAGCAAAGGAACTTTGGGAGTCTTTGGAGAAAAAATACAAAACGGAAGATACCGGCTCAAAGAAATTTGTGGTTGGCAGATTCTTGGATTTTGTAGTGGTTGATTCAAAAACTGTGATCAGCCAAGTTCAAGATTTCCAACTCATTCTGCATGACATTCATGCAGAAGGCATGTTTCTCAGTGAATCATTCCAAGTTGCAGCCTTAATTGAAAAATTACCGCAAGGTTGGAAGGAATTCAAGAACTACCTCAAATACAAGTGCAAAGAAATTTCTATAGAAGAATTAATTCTGCGTTTGAGGATTGAAGAGGACAACCGCAATTCTAAAAAGCGGCCTGGTAAGCATCCTATGGAGTCTAAGGAAAATGTGGTGGAACATGCTTCAAAAACCAAGAAACGAAAGTCTTTTGGAGAAAGTTCATCACAAGACTCTAAAGGGGGGAAAAATAAAAAGTACAAGTTTAATGGCAAATGTTACATCTGTGAAAAAGAGGGACATCGAGTGAAAGATTGTCGTAGCAAAGGCAAAAGCAAAAGAAAAACAAGCAAGAAGCCTGCTCAAGCCCATACGACCGAAGTGGACAAAATTTCCAATGGTGTACATGACATCAATCTTTCTGCAGTTGTTTCCGAGGCAAATCTTGTCAGAAATCCTAAAGAATGGTGGGTGGACATTGGTGCTACTCGCCATATCTGTGCCGACAAAAAGATGTTCGCATCTTATTCTATAGTGGACAATAGTGAATAACTTTTTATGAGCAACTCCTCAACTTCCAAAGTTGAAGGACAAGGGAAGATTGTTCTCAAGATGACATTAGGAAAGGAACTCACTCTCAACAATGTGCTGCATGTACCGGACATTCGCAAGAATCTTGTTTCCGGATCTCTGTTGAGTAAGAATGGGTTTAGGCTAGTTTTTTAGAGTGATAAATTTGTACTTACTAAGAATGAGATGTATGTAGGAAAATGTTACATGTCTGATGGCCTTTTTAAGTTAAATGTAATGACCGTTGTACCCTCAGTTATTAATAATAATACATCTTCTTCTTACTTGCTTGAGTCTTCAAATTTATGGCATGATAGACTAGGACATGTTAATTATGGATCTTTGCGTAGATTAATTAATATGGAATGTTTACCTAAATTTGACATTGATTCAAATCATAAATGTGAAATTTGTGTTGAGGCAAAATTATATAAAACTCCTTTTCATTCAATTGAAAGAAGTACGGAACCACTTGAATTAATTCGTAGTGACATTTGTGATTTTAAATCAATTCAAACTAGAGGTGAGAAAAAATATTTTATCACTTTTATAGATGACTGTACTAGATATAGTTATGTTTATTTAATTCGAACCAAGGATGAAGCTTTGTAAACTTTCATTCAATATAAGAATGAAGTTGAAAATCAACTTGGTAAGAAAATCAAAAAACTTAGAAGTGATAGAGGTGGTGAATATGAATCACCTTTTGGTGAATTTTGTAAAGAACATGGAATAATTCATCAAACCACCGCTACTTACTCACCTCAGCAAAATGGAATTGTTGAAAGGAAAAATAGGACTTTAAAAGAAATGATGATGCCATGTAAATAAGTTCTGGATTACCTCAGAACTTGTGAGGGGAAGCAATACTTTCTGCTAATTATATTTAAATAAAATACCCCGAAAGAAAGTGAATCAAACACCTTATGAATTGTGGCATGGAAGAGTACCATCTTACAAATACTTAAAAGTGTGGGGGTGTTTGGCTAAAGTGGCTGTTCCTAGTCCTAAAAAGACTAAAATAGGTCTTAAGACCATTGATTGCATTTTCATTGGTTATGCCAAGAATAGTAGTGCATATCAATTTTTGATTCATAAATCAGAACATTCTGAAATGCATGTAAATACTATTATTGAATCTCTGAATGCATCTTTCTTTGAACATGTATTTTCAAATAAGACTGGACAAGAGACTAGTAACAATAAAAGATCTCATGATTCTATTACTAGTCAAGGTCAAGAATATGATCAAGAACAAGAGTTAGATCAAAATGCGGAAAAAGAACCTAGGCGTAGTAAACGTGCTAGAACCTCAAAATCTTTTGGTCCAAATTTTCTAATATTTTTGTTAGAAAATGAGCCTTTAACTTTTAAAGAGGCTATGTCCAGTCCTGAAGCTCCTTTATGGAAGGAAACTATCAATAGTGAAGTTGAATCCATCTTGCAAAATCACACTTGGGAATTGGTGGATTTGTCACCAGGTTGTAAACCTCTTGGGTACAAGTGGATTTTCAAAAGAAAATTGAAAACAGATGGATCAATTGACAAATACAAGGCAAGACTTGTGGTCAAAGGTTTTAGACAAAAAGAAGGTCTTGATTACTTTGACACTTACTCACCGGTTACTAGAATAACACCCATTAGAATGTTAATTGCCATTGCATCTTTATACAATTTAGACATTCATCAAATGGATGTAAAAACCACTTTCTTAAATGGTGAGTTAGATGAAGAAATTTACATGGAACAATCAGAAGGTTTTTCAGTTCTAGGAAAAGAAAAGAAAGTGTGTAAATTGGTTAAATCATTATATAGTTTAAAACAAGCGCCAAAGCAATGGCATGAGAAATTTGACAAGGCAATGATGTCAAATGGATTCAAAATTAATGAGTGTGACAAATGTGTTTATATTAAAAACACAGACAAATGTTATGTCATTGTATATCTTTATGTAGATGATATGCTCATCATATGTAGTAATAATGATATGATTAAAACTACCAAGAAAATGTTGAATAAACATTTTGACATGAAGGACATGGGCATTGCTGATGTAATTTTTGGTATGAAAATTACCAAAACATCAGAAGGTTATGCTTTGTCATAATCTCATTACATTGAAAAAATACTTGACAAATTCAACAAAGATGATGATCATCTTGTAGAACACCTGTAGATGTTAATTTGTTTCTATCTAAGAATGTACAGGAAAGTATTTCTCAATTAGAGTATGCCCAAATTATTGGAAGCTTAATGTACTTGATGAACTGCACTCGCCCAGATATAGCTTATGTAGTGAGTAAATTAAGTAGATATACGAGTAATCCGGGAGTAGAACATTGGAAAGCAATTACAAGGGTTTTAAGATATCTTCGATTTACTCGTAACATTGGACTGAATTATACTAGATATCCAATAGTACTTGAAGGTTACTGTGATGCAAATTGGATATTGGATACTAGAGACTCAAAGTTCACCAGTGGGTATGTCTTTACTCTTGGTGGGGTAGTTGTATCTTGGAAATCTTCCAAACAGACTTGTATTGCTAAGTCTACTATGGAATTAGAATTCATAGCTTTAGACAAAGCAGGGGAAGAGGCAGAATGACTTCGCCACTTCCTTGAAGATATTTCAATTTGGCCAAAACCGGTGCCTGCTATATGCATACATTGTGGTAGTCAATCAGCAATTGGTAGAGCACAGAGTCATATGTATAACGGTAAGTCTCTACATATTCGTCGTCGACATAATACCGTGAGACAACTACTCTCTAATGGAATTATTTCCATTGAATATGTAAAGTCTAAAGCCAACATGGTGGATCCACTAACCAAAGGGTTAACAAGAGAGTTAGTTAAGAATTTACCGAGGGGAATGGGACTTAAGCCTATTAAATAAGAGTTACCACAACGGCAACCCAACCTAATTGACTGGAGATCCCAAGATCTAGGTTCAAAGGGACAATTGAGTTGTGATTGACTCAGAAGGATCACTGGGGAGTCCAACTCCTACCCATTTCTATGATGATATAGTGATGTCTACAGTGTTTTTAGGTTAAGTAATACTTTTAATGATTCTTATATCTAGGTATACCTAATGGAGTATGGCAGGATACTCTTCATAAGAATCACCTATATGAGTGTGAACTAAGCCGGTTCTATGAGATTTGTGAAGGGCAACAATTCTCTAGAGCACTCATGAAAGACTAGGTTGTTCATGGCCAAAATGAACACAATAGTGAGAACTAAACTGTGTATGGGAAAATACTGTGTGAGTTCTATTGTCTTGGTTTACACAAACGGCTGAACAGTTCAGGACATCATGTTCACTGGTTAGCTAGTAAATCCGATAGTGTCTCACAAGGGAAGGTTCAAAGCCAAAAGCTACCTATCCTTTGCAGAATATTTTCAATTTCTGTACTCTCTGTATTTAGATCATGTTGTTGCATTTTCTCTCCGTCAAATTCCATTCATGTGGGGGATTGTTGGAAAAATGGTGTTTTATATGGCTTATTTTGGACCAACTTTAAGGCCAAAATTGAGTAGGCCCCAAACGTCTTTTGGGGTGGGTCCGAAGAGGTGACGTGTTCCTTGCCGCGGGGCAAGTCACACGGTGAAGACGGGACATCAAAACCATTTATGAGTGAATGGGAAGTAAACGTCGTTTTAGGGTCTAACATTAATTTTTTAGACAAAATTCATTTGAATTTTTTCATAAAAAAAATTATTGTGGGAATTTAATTTAAATTTAAATTCAAATTTTTAGTTTCCTAAAATTGTACCTTTTCATTTATTGATTAAACTATTCAAATAGTTTAATAATATTATTCTAAACAGTTTGAAAAACTGTCCCACTAACCGTTTTTTTTTATTAAACTATTCAAATAGTTTAAATAAAAAAATATATTCCAATAGTGTTCAAACTTTGTCTCCAACGGATTTTTTTATTAAACTATTCAAATAGTTTAAATAAAAAAATATATTCCAATAGTGTTCAAACTTTGTCTCCAACGGATACTTTTTCATTTGTTTGAATAAAAGTGTTCAAAGTGCAACGGTCAGAGTCTGTTTGAAATTCGAAACAGGTTGCATTTGTTCACTTTCAGAATTGAATCTGTTGGACAGATTCACATCTGTTCGGATAGAGTTTTTTGTGCCTATAGATACCAATGTTCCAGTAGTCTTTTACATACGAAAAAAAATCAGTCTGAATGTGTTGATATTGTTGTCCATATTTTATTTAGTGCATTTTTCTTCATTCTAGTTTTAGGAAAAAATCAAAGAGAGTATAGAACACAGGTTCTAGTTCGCCGAACAAATTTGTTTGAAGTGCTTCTACAAATTTGTGAAGATCATTGTATCCTGGGAGATAGACACCACTCAACCGTAAGCACCGAAGCGGGGCGAATCTGTCTTAAGGACAAAGTGTCACACACTCGATTTGGTCTTTTAATTTTCGTTTGGTTCGACAAAATAATTTCTATAAGTTTTATTTTATTTTGTTTGAATTAGTTTGAATTTATTTTATTTACACAGAAGATTGTTCCAACACATGGAGACCATACGCAAGTAAGAAACAATATCCAAAAGACATTATGCTTAAGGTATTTAACAAAACTAAAGAAAGAACCTTCCAGTCCAACACCATACTGCATTATAAGCTTCATCCTATTTGCATGAGAAATAACACTGGCATCTAGCCGCGTGCTTTTTACAATACAGATGTCGTAGTTGCCGATAACATTAGGCACATCATCAAATGGGATGTCATCAACCTACAAAATGGAATACTCAACAGCTTAAGGGAAGCACTATAACATGGGTAACCTCTTAAACTGATGTCTATTCCAACTGAAAATCACCAATTTTGAGAAATCATTTATAGGCAAATTTTCAATAAGAATTAAAAAAACAACAGAAACAATAGAATTTGAGAAGTAGCAATCATCAACAAAAAGTAAGACACCCTAAAAGAAATAAAGTTTAAAATATGATACACTGACATTTGAACAACCCTTTCGAGGGACTGAGTCTTTCTTTCTGGAACATATACTTTTTCTTCCAAAGGTGATGAGATGACAATTTTACACTTACAAGGGGAATGTACAATGAGGCTCATGATAAATCGATTTAGAAAAAAATAATAACTACCACCACCACCACCACCACTACGACTACTACTACTACTACTACTACTACTACTACTACTACTACTACTACTACTACTAAGACTTCTACAACTTGAGGATAGAACATACAACCCCAACATGCAAAAGAAGTAAATGAAGAAAAAATACCTTGATAAATGGGTATTTTTGCACATATTCCCTTGTATAATAATGACTTGAGGATAGAACATACAACCCCAACATGCAAAAGAAGTAAATGAAGAAAAAATACCTTGATAAATGGGCATTTTTGCACATATTCCCTTGCATAATAATGAGATGCAGGAAAATGAGGCCCACAAAAAAGAAGAGGGGTGATAACCATTTCCCCACCTTCACTGAAGATCCTGCTGTAAAGAACCTCCAAATTTAAACAAGATCACTCAAATGACTTTTCAACCAAAGTAGTGTAGTTGATAAGTAAGGTCTTCATAGGAAATTATATGTAGTTTGAAGAAATTATTTATTGAAACTAGCAAATTAATATGTGGCCAACCACAGACAATCCACCAAAAAAATGACCATGTCCAATGCTAACAAATGAGATGAAAAACATAAAAATGAAGACTAGAGGTTGTATAAGCAAATGTAGCAAAGAGCTGTCATGACATAATAGGATCTTGAATCTCAATAAGAGAGTAGTATTTCTCTTGTTTACCACGTAACATGATATCATAGGAAGCTCAAGCTGGGATGAGGGTAGGGTCAGGGCCGGCCCTGAGATTTAGGTGGCCAAGGCGAATTTTGGAAATAGAGTCCCTCTTACATTGAAAAAAAAAAAAAAGAGTTCACGGGTAAAACGATAAGTTACGACAACTTTTTATTTGTTTGTAGTAGCAAAAAAATTTACTTGCAAATATAATCATTAAAATTATAAATAAAAATTTACTTTCATATATTAAGATAGGAAGCAATCATTACAAATATTAAAAAAAAAAAAAAAATTCTGGTCTTGTTGCTTTATAGTTTAGCAATATCTAATTTACAATTGCTCCACGATCAGTTCAATTGGGCCTATAGTATTTGGGTTTTTTTTTTTATTTTTTTTATTTTTTATATCTAAAACACAAAATTATATTTGGGGCCCTTATTTTCAACCCAAATTTGGGGGCCCAAGGCGCAAGCCTCTCTTGCTTGCCCTCAGGGCCGGACCTGGGTAGGGTTAGAATTAAGGTGGGTGTTCAAACGGGGGAAAAATCAAAATATTTAAGTCGGGTCCAAAAGAAAAGCTAGGGGCCATTAGCAGTACTCTTTCTTATACATTCCGAATTTTCTGACTACTGCTCCAAAACATATGTGGAATATTGAATTGGCCAGTCCATTTTGAACCTGTCACCATCCCTTCTTTTTCTTCTTCATTATTATTAATATTATTATTTTCAGATAGGCTTAAGTAAAAAAGATGCAACACGAGAACTTCCCATGAGTCACCTATCCAAAGTATGATTGCACCCCCGTCCCATCCTCTCCCTACTCTTCTCTCTTTATCAATCTCCCTCTTCTGTCATTAGAAACCCAGATCAGCCACTTGACCCAGGCCAACATTTATATATACATATTTGTACACTTATAATTAGTTAATACATAATTACATATTATGTACAAACCAACAATTATTGACAAGTGGTTGTGGTGAGGGTAATTAGATGCTAAGTTGAGTAAGATTTCAGGACACTGGCCTACATTGTAATCTAACTACTTACATATTAATTGTCATCTTGTCATCCAGCGTTGGGGGCTGGACTTCAGGATGAAGTTGCCTACGTATCCCAAACATGGGAATCAAGCCTTACGTAGTTCCGGTTAAGGTACACTCGGGTATTTTAACCTTCACTTTTCAGGCTCTAACTTTTGCCAAGGCGCCCGATGCGGGTTTTCTACCTTGCGAGCTTCTTTTTATTCTCTTTTTTTCTTTCGATTTTTTTGTATCTTTTCATTCCCTTTTTTTTTTCTTTTTTTGTTTGTTCTTTTTCTTTTGCAGTTTTTTTTCTTTTTCTTTTCTTTTGCATTTTTTTTTCTTTGCTTTCTTTTGTATTTTTCTCTTTTCCTGGGTCGCCCTTCTGGGTTTTTGGCCCAGCGAGCCTCTCAAAGGGTAAAAATGTAACAAGTCCATGTCAAATGGTTTTTGTAATTGAAGCCTCTCTGTATCTAGGAGAACGGCTATTGCAGTACTTTGCAGAAGAATCCATCACGGTTGCTCCACAAGCTTCCTCTGGCGAGGTCTGATCTTTTGACTTGACTTTGGTGCCTCTTGTTCGAGGGCTACTTCAAAACTGGCCACACGGGCTTCGCATCGTAGTTGACCTTTGAACATTCTGAATGCAAGTCCAAGGTTTGAAAATGAGGGGTCGAGTCTCGAGGCTGGGAGCGATCCTAAGCTACACAATCTCGAGAGCGATTCCACACAGGTCTTCGCAGGGCTGCGCAAAACATTTTTATTTTTGAAAGTTTTTAAGAAGGCGACAAATCGCTCGCGCCGAAGATAGTGTGAAACCAGTCTGGATCAAGCCAGGGTCCTTCTCAGTACTCATACTGACATGCATGATTTCAATCATTAAGGGCTTAGCATGCCTCTCTTTCTTTCAATTTGATCAAAGTTTTGCAAATCCTGAGGAATTCCTTCCTCTTTGTTTTTTATCACCGCAGTGTTTAAAAAGGTTTTGAAAAACTTAGGTCAAAGCAATAATTTTCAGGGTACAAGAGAGCAGGCGGAATGTACTAGTGTCTTACTCAAATCCTCTGGCACAACTAGCCCAAAACAAACAATAAGCACAGAAACACGGTAGCCGCAGCTGTTTCATTCAGGTTTCCCGGATGCAACTGGCTCTACGGCAGAGACAGACTCAAAAAGAAAGCAAAAAGGAGTAATTACAAAGCAAAATGGCGCCCGAGGCAACAACCCCGGAATCACCTGGTATTCTATACAAGGGGGACTGACTCGCTACAACAAGGCAGACCCTCAAGCAAAAAAGACTGACTCAAGACAGGGAGACAGACTCAAAACAACACAAAACACTGACTCGACACCCAAGCCAGAACTTACAAGATTAGCATTCGCAGATGCTCAACAAATGCGCGCCAAACGCTACATCAAAAACACACCGGGTGTCGCCCGCAAGCGGTCCAATCCCAATTACATACTCGCAGTATCGGTGTCCTCAAAATCCAATAACTGGGTGGTAACGGATTTAGCTGAGGTGGGCGGGAGGATAACCTCATTGTCAATCAAATCCTGCACCTCATGGCAGAGGCGAAAACAATTATCAGTGGGGTGGCCAGTCTGCTGATGGTACGCACAGTACTGAGTAGCGTCATGCGTAGCAGGGAGATTCTTCGGCAGAGGTTGAGGCTCCAAGGGCTTAAGATGTCCCCTCTCGGCGAGGATCTGAAATGCCTTTGACAACGGCATATAAAGAGCATGGAAGGCCCTATGCCCTCGGGGCAGGTACTTTGAAGCCTGAGTGCTCTTGCTAGACGCACTAGCGAAAAGGTCGGCGGGCACTACCTTTACTTTATGATCTTTCCTAGGTACAGGGTTGGGAATGGGAGAAGCTGTTCTGGCATGACAAGGCTTGTCTCGGTTTTCTGACTAACTTGAATTACCCTCAGGTGGAGTGGGGAAAGCATCCTCCACAGCTTTTGTCACAACTGTAGATATCTATTGCCTGTTCATTCCCCCGGGTTTCAAAGCCTCGACTGCCCACAGCAGTTGTTCAACGGGATCGACATCTGCCTTCGCTTTGTCTTTACCTCTGGCCACAGCCTGATTGAGGGTTTGGGTTGATACTGGTACGTCATTGCCATAGTTGGAGGCCATCTCCGGTTGGCTAAGTTCAATCACAATCCGCCCCAGTAGCGGGGGCTCCTGGGGTACAAAACTCCCAGCATAAGGTGCTGCTGGTGGCGAAGCCGACATTCCGTAAGTGAGATCAGCCATGGACCTGTGGAGATCACCTATCATCCCCATTAGCTCGAACGTAGTGGGCTCGCGAGCCTAATACAACTGGGGTGCCCAGATCGGGTGCGCAGTGGGCGACCTGGGAGGGTGCGGTATTTCGACACCGGTCTCACTTTGTAGGGCGATCTCTTGATCCAATGCGGTTGTCATAACCACAATCCCTTCTGAATTTTGTGTCATCATAAGTCCTGCCTCAGCAAGGGGGGACACTGACTATTCTGTATCAACTCTCTGAATTCTCTGAACTGAAAGGAAAACAAACAGCGTTTCTGCCCAAACAGATCAAACACAGGTGTAGCCGGACAACTGCACTCTACTATTGATCACTGTTCCCCAGAATCAATGCTCTCAAAACTGAACTGATACCCCAGATATAACCGGCTTCTCAACAACACTGATACTGGTGCCTTCGGGCCTGAGACTCAAACTTGCAAACTGATATGTACATTCCTGCAGAGATACACTCTAAAAGCATGTAGCAAGCAAAGAGAGCCAAAACACCCCTATATTGGGGTAGGGTTTCCCTGTCCTATTTTGTCAGGAGCTAGGGTTCCACTACGCACGCAGCGGTTTCAAACAACCTATTATCGGGTAAGCAACCTGTCCTAGTTTGGAATGGTCACTATGGATTCCGAATATGCACTAGGTCAAATGGTCAAAAGAGGGTGCCCCGGTAAAACCGGGGTTTGTGTTCCCATGCTGTCAGAGCCCACAACCGGTCAGCCTTATGGTCATGCCTTGACAAGACAAGCCTCCGGCAAACCGTTCAGGAATGGCAGATGGCCAACACTGTGTTCCTAGGCGCACCAATGCACATGCAATGCAAAGAAACACATAAATGAAATCAAAACAGGATATCACGAGTTCGAGTCAAGCTCTCTAAAATCCCCAGCAGAGTCGCCAGAAACTGTAACATGCCCGCGAGGGACCCCGCGCGCTACGCTACAGTTCGGACTCGATTTATGTCACGGTTCGTAATCTGAACCAAAGAGTCCAAATCTGGCAAATCGTTTTGAGAAAAATAGATTTTTGAAAGAAGTGCCAAACATGGACTGCTTTGCCAGATACAGAGTCACCACCTAAATATTTTTTAAAATGAGGGAATTTAGGAAACCCTGACTCGGTGCTAAAGGCCACGTGTCCGTCATCACCAAAGTTGCCTCGGCTCGGGAGCTTGGGTACGATTGGGAAAGGTCAGCTATGAGCACCCCCTCTCGCCCGGTCCGAAGACCGGCCTCTACTAACCATGATATCCGTTTTTGAAAACGTTATGTCCTCTTATCCCGATTAATTAGCCTAGAATTATTATGTTATGCGCACAGCAAACAAGTATAGACTAGATTGCCTAATTTGGAAATAAGCATTGCATATCCGTTTGTTTTGAAAACATTTTGAAATTTGCTACCCGCAAGTAGGCTAAAACACGGATTTCAACGAGTTGTTCCAACTCAAACAATCCAGTCTTCACCCACAGGCAATCAAGCAGTAATGTCACGTAAGCATTTAGCCGTATGGTAAGCATACTATCATGTTAACATTCACACGCATGCGGTATGCTAAAACATGAAAATACTTACATCGTACTCCGTGCCAAAACAAAAGCTAGTTAGTAATCAATGCATGATCCTAGCTTATGTTAAGGATGGCTAATGCATCGCATACGGAATGTAATTCAGATAGGCTCGGCTAATCCTAAGAATGGCATGTGGAATGCAAGCATTTGATGCACGTATTCGACTTGGAATTAGAATACAATGCAGTTAGCATGATGTACCGAGCCCGGTGCATGTTAAGACAAATGTATGGATGCACGCATGCATAGCATAAGGTATGCTAAAATTAAACGTGCCCTAATCTACCATCATAAGCAGGTAAATAAAAGGGTAGAAAGAAATGGGGGTTGGAAGACATACACACCCACACACCCACACTTATTACAGATTCTCCCTCGCTCGGAGGGACCAAAATAAATATACAGATTAATTAACTACGCAAGCTAATTAAATATTACAAATTACTTAATTAGTTAACAAACTAACTAAGCTAGGAAAAATAGTAAACTGCCTCGGGAAGAGAGCCCAATGCATGCGCGCTCGGATCCTGCTCGGAAGTACACTGCTATGCATAGACTGCCTCTGTTTTCCCTGCTCTACCCTTCTGAAGACTGTCAAAGTCTTAGAGTAGCTTCCCTAGGCATTGGGAGACACCATCGGCTGAGTAGGATGGCCACCGGCAGTAGGATATGGTCATCGACACAAAATGGTCCATCGGCCACCAATTGATTGCCGGTCGGCACTCCATGAGGTCGATCGGCAATAAGTTCCTGCAGAACCTGTTTGACAGCAGCAGGGGACAAGGCTATGCATGGTAAGGCAATTCAAGCCATTTATGCACCAAACAAGCCCCTTATCATGTTTGAGGCTCAAAGGGACATGGTCCTTGGTTCTTGGACCACCAATCGTGCATTTCCATGCATGATGGCCCAAAAACCAAGTGTGCACTTTCATGTCAAATGCAATGCAAACCAAACAAACCAAGGCCCAATCCCTATCACTAAATCAAGGGACAAGGCATGCATGTTTATGTGTGCAATCTTAAGCATGTTAGCTAGTATGCAACATGGGATGCAAACAAGTGAGCATGCAAGTAAGTAAGTAACCATGTGAGGTGAGCATGCAAACAAGCAAATGATGGACTTAAACATGACTTAGGCAACTCTAATTAGGCCCAAAATCAGTGGCCAAATGCTAAGTACATGAAGACCAAAATGCATACAAACATGCAAGCACACATGATCCAACACTTAGGCACATAAAGGCAACTCTTAAGCACACTTAAAGAGACCAAACAATAGACAATTCGCATGCAATGAAGAGTTTTAAAATCATGTTATAAGAGGTGCCAAACCAACTTAAACAAGACAAACACTAGCATGCACAAGTCCAAGTTCTTAGGACAAGCCATGGAGGCTTAAACCAAGGTCAAACCCACCAAGCCTCACAAGGCTAAGGGGACTTAAAACATGTCAAAATAAGGCTTAAACAAAGCCAAGGGTGCACCTAGATGGCATCTAAGTGGCTCAAGTCCAAAGGCATACCCAATGGCCAAAACAAAGGGCATAAGGTACAACCTTTTAAAGCAACAAAGTGACAACCAAGGCAAGCATACAAGCATGTCTTAAAGACTGAAATAACATGAAAAATGACCCCAATCCACTAAATCAAAGCAAGTAATGCATGCAACGCATTCACACACTTAAGGCCCACAAACCAAAAATGCAAAGAGGCTACATAATGCATGTCATGGCCGACCAAAACAGCCATGGACAGCCCTAAAGCATGGCAAAATAAGCACAAAACCTTCACAAGGCTAAGCCTAAAACATGCTAAAACAAGGGCTTACAAGCTAAGGCATGTTAAGGCAACAACAAGGCATTACATGGTAGGTATGCAAGGCATGCATGGCGTACCAAAACCAACTTAAAACAATGTTATATTATGACAATATAAGCATGAAAAATAGTCATGGCATAATCAACACACACTTGAACATAGGCTCCCTCAAGAGGCCAAAAATGGTCATTTTCAAGGACAACAAGGAGAGGGGGTGGCCCTCTCCTTCTTAGGACTTCAAAGTATCATCTTCACCACTAAAATCCCTCAAGATTTCAGTGGTGAAGAGACCCAAACACCAAAGTCCCGGATCTCACCAAAAAGGGTACAAAATGGGGCCTTACAAGGCCTAGGAGGGGTCAACCTCCTCCAAACCACCAAACACTCTTAATAAACTATCAAGAGGGCCTAAAAATAGAACTTTTTTGTATTAAACACTAAGCACAAAAACAGTTCTAAGATAGGCAAAAATACAAAGCAAAAGTGGGGTAAAAAAGGGGAAGATTGTTACCCTTGTAGATCACCTTCACAAATGATGACCTTGTTGCCTCCTTGAGCTCCAATCTAGCCAAGAACAGCAAGAACAAGCCCTGAGAACCTCAGTAGCCAAGGGAAGGTGAAACACTATGTGTTTGTGTGCAATAGTATGGACTAAGACACCTAGAACACAAAGAGAGAAAAAGAGAGATAGGAGATATGTATCAACCCTAACCCTAAAACCAGAGCTTCTCTCTGTGTTTTCTAACCAAAAAACTCTAACTCCTCTCACCCTAAAGCAAGGGAGAGAAGGGCTCCTCATATAAAGGAGCCAATCTTGTAAAGCTTACAAGTTAAGCTCCCAAGAGGGCCATCCCTCCATACACGTGTATGGAGGGGAACAAAATGCAATACAGCTGTTTTAAAATATCTTCAAAAGCAACTGAACAGTAGTCGGCTGGCCAAAAGTGTCATTTTGACACAATAGACTGCCGACCGGCAACAAATAGTGCCGACCGGCAATATACATTGCCGGTGGAAACAAAACCTTGGCCGGTGGCCTCTAGCCACTGCCGGTGATGTATGGGGATGCCTCACAAGGCATTCCCTGCCCCTCCAAGGCAAAACACAAGTGTTTGGTGCAAAACCAGACACAAAACAGTCGAGTTTGGAGATCCTGAGGCAAGGCGCGTAGCCGAGACCTCCGGGAACTCCAAACGAACACAAACATGGATAATCACCGAGTGTTCCAACGGTGACGTCCAAGTCTTGAGGACGGTCAAAAATGGGGTGTCTACAGTTGCCCCTCTTTTACAGAACTCGAAAGTCATAACAATGACGAGAGTGAATGTCAAAGCCCAGAGACGACCCATTTTTGATCAAGCTGAAGACTTAGACAAGCATACGAAGTGCAAGTGGTTGAACCCGCAGGCTGCCTACGTATCCCTTTAGGAATCAAACCAGCGTAGTTCAAGTACAGGCATACAAGCCGCAGATAAGATATGCGCCCGTAGGCAGGGGTAAGATGTAGGACAATGCACGAAGCCGAGCATAACTTATGATCATGCAAAGAAAGCTGTAACGAAGCACACATGCAACAATTTTAAGCTAGAATACTCCAAACTACACTACAATGCAGAAAGGATGTAAGAGAATTATGCAATTCTCAATACGTCTCACTTGGAGGATACAATACCTGTCCGGTTCGTCTGGTTGTACCAGCTTCAAATGAACCGTACATACAATATCGTGCCTGAAAAGAAAACAAACTTAACAGGTACAATATTGTTAGCAACATGCATGACAATGCAATGTGAAAGCTGCGTGACAACGCAATGCACTAACAAGTGGAAATGAGGTACGCAAGATAGCGCGATTGAAATGCATTCAAAATGCAATGAAGTGCACAAAATAGTGCGATGATATGCAATCGAATCTAATGTAATGCAAATGATATGCAAAACTACAAAACAAATATGAACAGTGCAAATAATATGCAATGTAATATGCAATGCAATTGAATCATGATCCAATCATGAGCGGTTCAAAACCACACAAATGTCAAATAGATTGATGGAGGTAACAAGTCCGTCTACCATAGAAAAGGTGCCGCAACCCTCAAACCAACATACCAGCGTGGAATAGGCGTGTGCACATGCAGAACTATGTAGACGGACACAAGAACAAGTATTGGGTGGAATGACATAAGTGGGGTAACAACCCGCTGAGGAGAGAACAATGATCCTAATGCAGGATGCAACAATTACACTACAATGTAATATATACAATGGATATAGCGCGCGGGCCAAACCGTATCTCGCTTAGGAAGGGCATGTACACATACAAGCCGCGTCTAATCACAGAACTGTACGCATGCAGAACTGTGCTTTGACGTGAAAAGTATGGACACATACCAGACCAAGCTCAACAAGGAAAGACGCAAGCCATAGATGGAAGGGATGCAGTGGATGCATGTAAAGGGACAAACACAATGGATATGGCACGCAGGCCAAACCAAGTCTTGCCTAGGAAAGGCATGTATGCATACAAGCCATGTCTAATCACAGAACTGTACGCATGCAGAACTGTGCTTCGATGTAAAAAGTATGGACACATACCAGACCAAGCTCAACAAGGAAAGGCGCAAGCCATAGATGGAAGGGATGCAAAACAATGCAAATGTGTGACACGCATGCCACAAGGAAATGCAAACGTGACACGCATGCCACAAGGAAATGCAAATGTGACACGCATGCCACAAGGAATGCAAGACAATGCAAATGTGACATGCATGCCACAAGGAAATGTAAAATAATGCAAGTGAGACACGCATGCCTCACAGGAATGTGAAATGATGCAAGTGAGACACGCATGCCTCACGGGAATGTGAAATGATGCAAGTGAGACACGCATGCCTCACGGGAATGTAAAATGATCGCAAGTGAGACACGCATGCTTCACGGGAATGTAAAATGATGCAAGTGAGACACGCATGCTTCACGGGAATGTAAAATGATGCAAGTGAGACACGCATGCTTCACGGGAATGTGAAATGATGCAAGTGAGACACGCATGCCTCACAGGAATGTAAAATGATGCAAGTGAGACACGCATGCCTCACGGGAATGTAAAATGATGCAAGTGAGACACGCATGCCTCACGGGAATGTAAAATGATACAAGTGAGACACGCATGCTTCACGGGAATGTGAAATGATGCAAGTGAGACACGCATGCCTCACGGGAATGTAAAATGATGCAAGTGAGACACGCATGCCTCACGGGAATGTGAAATGATGCACATGAGACACGCATGCCTCATGGAATGCAAAACAATGCAAATGAGACACGCATGCCTCATAAGGATGCAAAACAATGCAAATGAGACACGCATGCCTCATAAGGATGCAAAACAATGCAAATGAGACACGCATGCCTCATAAGGATGCAAAACAATGCAAATGAGGCACGCATGCCTCATAAGGATGCAAAACAATGTAAATGAGCTTAGGTGCGTGACGATGCACATTTTTTTTTGAAACGCATGACAATGCATGATAGGGAAATGTACGATAATGCGAATGATGCGCGAGGCGACGCATATATTGAAATGCATGACAGTGCATGGCAATGCTTGTAGTAAAAGGCATGACAATGCATGAGGGATGTGCATGATGGCGCGATGCAACACACCAGACAGTGTGATGAATGCGTGCAACACACACGGGGCAACTTTTGAATCTTTGTAAAAGCCAAAAGGATATAGAAAGGATACACCTTGCACGAACTTGAGTGCCACGTATAGAAGACACGGTCTGAGGTCAAAACGGAGGCCGGTTGAGTGTCAGCATGCACTGTTTTACACTGTTTTGAGCACTGAAGGCCCTGAACCACACATATAACCCAAAAAAAGGTGTAGGAGGCTCAAAATCCACTGTAGGAGACCACCGGATGCCCACTGGTAGTCAGGAGACATCACCGCCGTCCATCGGCAGTAAAACAAATCCACCGGCAAACTATTGTGCCGACCGGCAAAGAGTGTGGCCGACCGGCAAACAATCCCTGTATCGGGGCAATTTTGGTATTTCGCTACGGGTCTTTTAAAATAGGGCTTCTAGCCCTATTTTCTCACTTCCTCCTTGCTCGAAAATTCCTCCTCCTTCTCTCTAGAGTATTTTCGGCCTTCGATTCCCTTGTTTTCGTGCATTTTAGCCTTGATTTCGTCGTTCGATTCGCGTTTACCCTTGCGTTTCGAACGTTTTTGAACCGAACGAAACTTCGTTTTGGTGTCTCTTTCTCGATTTCCGCTTTTCGGGGTTTGTTTCCCTCGAGTTCTCCTC
This sequence comes from Camellia granthamiana, assembly GCA_036172215.1. Taxonomy (NCBI): domain Eukaryota; kingdom Viridiplantae; phylum Streptophyta; class Magnoliopsida; order Ericales; family Theaceae; genus Camellia; species Camellia granthamiana. Next base: position 10,955,689 of record CM069916.1, read on the forward strand.
GATACCCGTGCCTTTTTCGCACTTCGACCTTTCCGGCCTTTTCCGACCCTCCCGGGGTTGACTTTTTGGTTGACCTTTCAGATTCTTGCCCGGTTTTCCCTCTTCCGGCCATTTTCTCATTCCCTCCACGATGGTGGACGACCTTCCATAAGGCGGACCCCCTCCAGAGATCGAGATGGACCCTGAGGCCTAGCCCGTGCCACTTCACATCCGGCCATTCGACCTAGAGACCTATAGGCCAGCGGTTCACGTGATGCTCCCGGATGGACTTCGTCAGTTCCGGAGCTTCGAGAGGGGCGTGGCACGCGAGCTTCTCCTGCGTGAGCCTACCTCCCACCTGTCCTTCGGCGCTTCCGAGGTAACATTCTTTCCCCTGTTTTCTTTCCCGCAATGTAGAACATTTAACTGCCATAGTTGTTTCTGTTCTTTAACTGCTTAATTCTGATATACTGTATACTATAGTTGATTGCAAACAAACGTACAATTGATATCTGTTTTGAAACTCACACGTGCACACACACTGCACTGACCCCGAATCACCCGAGCGCATGGCGCACACTGTATTTCACTGCATACACACTGGTACTCGGTATTTGCTTGAATCCAAAAATACACACGCATGCTGTATTTCTGTACTGAACCACTCAAACATGCTGACACATCACACGTTGTAGTCCACTGTAAACACACGGCACCCGGTATCTGTTTGAATTTGAAAAACCTGCACACATGCACCATTTCTGTACTGATCCACTCAAACACGCTGACGTATCATATACCGTGTTTCACCACTAGCACACTAGTACCCGATGTCTGCTCAAACTTGAAAACGCGTACACATGCACCATATCTGTATGCTTCTTAGAACTACATTTTGAATATTGGCTCGCAATTGTTGTTTTTGATTACAGGGGGATTCCCATACCATCCGCGGGTATGGGAACGTCGTCGCCCGGGACTGGTACACAGAGCTGCCAGAGGCGGTTCGCCAGATCATCGACGAGGCCGGTTTCGGCATCTTCTGCATGGGGCTTTCCATGCTTACGACCTGCAGGCCCTTGCCGCTGCTCTTGTGGAGAGGTGGTGGGATACCACCAACTCCTTCCACTTCTCCACCGCGGGGGACATGACGATGACCCCTTATGACTTCTCGATGCTCACCGGCATCGGGGTGGGGGGTGATCCGATCCCCTTCGACCCTGATATGGATGAGTGGGACACTGCCCAGCTGTACCTGCTCGGCACTCAGCCTCCCCTCGCTCGAGCAGGGTTTGTCAGGTACTCTTGGTTCGAGAGCCACTTCCAGACTCAGCCAGCCTTGACGGAGGAGCCACAGATGACCCCGGAGGAGGTGGACCAGTATGCACGGGGCTTCATTATGTTCCTGCTCAGGACGACTCTCTTCGCCGACTGGGCGAACACCGTGCCTCTTTGTCTGTTGAGCGCACTGGTGGATGTCAGGCGGATCCGCCACTATGACTGGAGTGGCGCAGGCTTGGCCACTTTGTATGGTTATATGAGCTCTTCTTCCCGCCTCAGCAGACAGCTTCTCGGCGGATACTGGCGGGCTTGGGAGGTACATCTTCTTCCCCATTTACATTTCTGCTTTCTGCTTTCTGTACTCTATACACTGCACACACTGTACACTGCCCCACACTGACTGTATACTGCACACCCGGCACACATATACTCTGCTTTGCACTGACTGTACACTGCACACACTGTACACTCTACACAATACACTGCACAACACACGGCTCTGCCATTTTTGCTTTATTTTGTATTTTGCTTCATCTGATAGTCATACTTATATCTGTTCTACAGTTGTGGGTGTATGCCTACTTTCCCAGGCTTGCCCCAGTACCTATTGAGGAGATTCCACTTGGCGTCCCTTTTTCTCATCGTTATGACGTGCGATGCGTTCGGAGACCGCGGGAGTCTTTTATTTTCTTCCGCCGTTACTTCGACACCATTACCGCCGCAGAGGTATGTTCAACTTTAGAATTTGTTTGGGCTTTGCTTAGCACTGTATTTTCGATAACACATAGATAACAAACTGCATGTTTACCCACAGATCACCTGGCAGCCCTGGGCTTCGTTGCCGGCCGGGGTGAGGGACCACTACGAGGGCGCTGATGAGACAGCCCGCCTCCGGATTCTGTTGGAGGGCCCGGTCTATCGGGCTTGGTACCTGGGTGAGCGCTTCTTGCGCCAGACCCTGGGTTTACCGGAGCAGATAGTTCCGGGCCCGCCTCCTGCGCACATGAGGCATACAGAGAGATTCTCCCTTGAGCACATGGGGGAGTACACCGTCGGTTGGGGTGTAGAGCGTCACAGAGGCGAGGGCGACTATGCAGAGTACGTCCGGACCTACATTATGCGACCCTTGAGCAGTGGCCGGCGGACTGAGAGAGAGAGACCCGCAGCACCGGTGGCTAGGGTGGGGGCAGGAGCGGGAGCAGGAGCGTCGCGGGGAGCTCGAGTCCATGGCAGGGGTGGAGTTCAGAGAGGGCGGGGGACCGGCTGGCCTGCTCTGCCCACTTCACTGCCATACAGAGGGCAGGGTGGGACAACCTATCAGATCCCCTTCGGTCCTCCCCCAGCTGATCATGAGTTAGCCGGTATCCCCGACTTGCCTCCGGTATGTATTACTTCATTTTGCATCTCGCATTGGCATTGGCATTTCATTTCAATTTATTTAATATTCCGCATAATACTGATGCATCTGATACTTTTGCAGGCATCCTCCGAGTACACTCGGCAGTCCGTGGAGTTGAATGCCTCCATGATGGGGATGCTGCAGCGGACTTTTGACCTTCTGGCACTTTACAGTATTTCGGTATGTTCTCTTGACCACAGTCTCGAACCATACATAATCTGATTCGTGTAATCTGTTGCACGACACAACACCTGACATACTGATCTCACAGCATTCGATACATTGTATTCTGCACTTATACACTCACTGATAAACTGTTCACGGCATTCACACACTGTACTCATACACTGCATTCTGCACTGATAAACTGCTCACGGCATTCTGATGTATTTGCTTTTTATGCTTTTTCAGCCTCCCTTCCAGATTCCCCCAGTGGGTGATGCTCCGGCTGGGCCCCCCTCTGTTCCTGCTCGAGGAGGGCGTGGAGACACTGCCCTTCCCCGTACTAGGGGGGGACGTAGTATGTCGGGAGTAGCTCTTGGGCGCCAGTTCCAGATGACAATGAGTCGGAGTCGGAGTCGGAGGCGGAGGCAGAGTCATCGGAGGAGGGGACTGAAGGCGGCTCGGACTTGGGCTCAGGTGATGATGCTCCTGGACCTTCGTCCAGGAAGAGGGCGAGGACAGATCCCCAGGCCCGAGACTACTGATGATGATGATGACCCAGACTTCTGCTGTTTTCTTCTTTCTTTTTGTACTTTTCCTTTTTTTTTTTGGTAGCTAGGAGTACCTTGCACGGCCGCAGGCAGGTTTTTGCTTTCCTTAAAACTTTGTACTTTGGACAAGATTATATGAAATGAAACAAACCTTTTGTCTGAAAAAGAGTGTTATATCTGTACCTTTCATACTTTGTATTGCATTGCATCATATTACACCTCAAATGTAAATGAAATTGATTTGTTGTCTGAAAATTGAGCACTTGCACTGTGATAATCGGATAACCAACCAACTAACAGCAAACAACTCATACAAACCATTATTCAACCTGGACACACAGCCCATACTCTGTTGGAGATTAGTCTGCATACGGCCCATAACACCGCACTCGGTTCATTCTGCGCACAGCAAACCCTGAACAAATAGCCCAATCTGACAAGACGGACCACAAAACTGAAACGGTTGAAGTTGAAACACACTCGGATGTCCTAAATTTCCTTTTCTTCTCTTGCCTCGCATAAATGTAGAGAATGGCACAGCATTCTGAGCACAAACGATTGACTTTGGAAAAGGGTTTCACAACCGGGGTACCGAGCCTACAACTGAACACAGCAGAGGGACTCAAGTGAAGAAGACAAAAGGCGCACAACTTGAACACAACGAGATGCGCTCGGAAAAGACTCAAAACTAAAGTTGAGACCGACAAATCAAAAGACACGACACACGGACGTGTTTATAGAAAACAAAAGACCTCAGATCTCGAGGAGCCAGTTCTTCCGGGTATATTTCCCACCCTTTCTGATTTGTGTGATTCTCACGTCACTCGGCCCTCAGGCTCGGCTTTTCTCTAAAAAACCCTTAGCTCACTTTTTCTCTCAACTTACACCTCTCTATTCTTTATTCTCTCATTTTTCATCCCTCCCCAGGGTGATTAATAGATGAATAGAAAGCCGCGGGTTCATGCCCGACATCGTTAGCTCACGGCTGTTTCTTTCGGCGATGTTCAATCGAGGTTCCGGACAGGGAAGGCCTTTTTCGGCGAATAGGTTGCCTTTCTGGCAAGTTTGTTGACGACAGGGGAAAGACAGGATACCTGGCTCACCTGTGCCCCTAGTTCATTACTTTGACCATTTTTTGTTTTCTTTCTAAAACAGTTTTGACCAAAATGAGCGTCAGACCAACATGCTCGTTCAATTTTTGAGTTGAAAATCATGCAAGTCAGATTGTGAGCACTGAAAATTTTCCTTTTTTGGGTCCAAGAAAATGGTCCAGTTTTTGGAAAATGAAATAGTTTTCGAGAAAACAGTCAACCTCAGTAAAATTTTTCAAAAACTATTTTCGCAAACGGTCAATGCTCGACAAGCACGGAACCTACGCTCGAGATGTGCAACCTCAGATCGGAGGCAATTGGAAAATTGCCCCTTACTTGAAGGGACGCATGGCAACGGAAAGTTGCCCCTGGTTGGGATGGCAACTTACGGCGACGGGTGGCAACGGAAAGTTGCCCCTTGTTTGGATGATGCCGCGGCATGCTCATCGACGATTGATCGCGACCGGGCTCTCAGGCACGGAGAGGACGGAGACGGCCACAAACAATATATGGACACAGTCACCTTGAAAGCGTCGGTGGCTGGACTTCAGGAGGAAGTTGATCACGTAGTTCCAGTCGTTGCAACCGAGACGTTGGATTCGGAGGAAGCACAGGTGATCAAAACCATTACATGGACTGAAATGCTATGAAAGCGTTGGGGGCTAGACTTCAGGATGAAGTTGCCTACGTATCCCAAACATGGGAATCAAGCCTTACGTAGTTCCGGTTAAGGTACACTCGGGTATTTTAACCTTCACTTTTCAGGCTCTAACTTTTGCCAAGGCGCCCGATGCGGGTTTTCTACCTTGCGAGCTTCTTTTCATTCTCTTTTTTTCTTTCGATTTTTTTGTATCTTTTCATTCCCTTTTTTATTTTATTTTTTTGTTTGTTCTTTTTCTTTTGCAGTTTTTTTTTTCTTTTTCTTTTCTTTTGCATTTTTTTTTCTTTGCTTTCTTTTGTATTTTTCTCTTGCTCTAACTTTTGCCTGGGTTGCCCTTTTGGGTTTTCGGCCCAGCGAGCCTCTCAAATGGTAAAAATGTAACAAGTCCATGTCAAATGGTTTTTGTAATTGAAGCCTCTCTGTATCTAGGAGAACGGCTATTGCAGTACTTTGCAGAAGAATCCATCACGGTTGCTCCACAAGCTTCCTCTGGCGAGGTCTGATCTTTTGACTTGACTTTGGTGCCTCTTGTTCGAGGGCTACTTCAAAACTGGCCACACGGGCTTCGCATCGTAGTTGACCTTTGAACATTCTGAATGCAAGTCCAAGGTTTGAAAATGAGGGGTCGAGTTTCGAGGCTGGGAGCGATCCTAAGCTACACAATCTCGAGAGCGATTCCACACAGGTCTTCGCAGGGCTGCGCAAAACATTTTTATTTTTTAAAGTTTTTAAGAAGGCGACAAATCGCTCGCGCCGAAGATAGTGTGGAACCAGTCTGGATCAAGCCAGGGTCCTTCTCAGTACTCATACTGACATGCATGATTTCAATCATTAAGGGCTTAGCATACCTCTTTTTCTTTCAATTTGATCAAAGTTTTGTAAATCCTGAGGAATTCCTTCCTCTTTGTTTTTTTATCACCGCAGTGTTCAAAAAGGTTTTGAAAAACTTAGGTCAAAGCAATAATTTTCAGGGCACAAGAGAGCAGGCGGAATGTACTGGTGTCTTACTCAAATCCTCTGGCATAACTAGCCCAAAACAAACAATAAGCACGGAAACACGGTAGCCGCAGCTGTTTCATTCAGGTTTCCCGGATGCAACTGGCTCCACGGCAGAGACAGACTCAAGAAGAAAGCAAAAAGGAGTAATTACAAAGTAAAACGGCACCCGAGGCAACAACCCCGGAATCACCTGGTATTCTATACAAGGGGGACTGACTCGCTACAACAAGGCAGACCCTTAAGCAAAAAAGACTGACTCAAGACAGAGAGATAGACTCAAAACAACACAAAACACTGACCCGACACCCAAGCCAGAACTTACAAGATTAGCATTCGCAGATGCTCAAAAAATGCGCGCCAAACGCTACATCAAAAACACACCGGGTGTCGCCCGTAGGCGGTCCAATCCCAATTACATACTCGCAGTATCGGTGTCCTCAAAATCCAATAACTGGGTGGTAACGGATTTAGCTGAGGTGGGTGGGAGGATAACCTCGTTGTCAATCAAATCCTGCACCTCATGGCGGAGGCGAAAACAATTATCAGTGGGGTGGCCAGTCTGCTGATGGTACGTACAGTACTGAGTAGCGTCATGCGTAGTAGGGAGATTCTTCGGCAAAGGTCGAGGCTCCAAGGGCTTAAGATGTCCCCTCTCGGCGAGGATCTGAAATGCCTTTGACAACGGCATATAAAGAGCATGGAAGGCCCTATGCCCTCGGGGCAGGTACTTTGAAGCCTGAGTGCTCTTGCTAGACGCACTAGCGAAAGGGTCGACGGGCACTGCCTTTACTTTCTGATCTTTCTTAGGTACAGGGTTGGGAATGGGAGAAGCTGTTCTGGCATGACGGGGCTTGTCCCGGTTTTCTAACTGACTTGAATTACCCTCAGGTGGAGTGGGGAAAACATCCTCCACAGCTTTTGTCACAACTGTAGATATCTGTTGCATGTTCATTCCCCCGGCTTTCAAAGCCTCGACTGCCCACATCAGTTGTTCAACGGGATCGGCATCTGCCTTCGCTTTGTCTTTACCTCTGGCCATAGCCTGATTGAAGGTTTGGGTTGATACTGGTACGTCATTGCCATAGTTGGAGGCCATCTCCGGTTGGCTAAGTTCAATCACAATCCGCCCCAGTAGCGGGGGCTCTTGGGGTACAAAACTCCCAGCATAAGGTGCTGTTGGTGGCGAAGCCGACATTCCGTAAGCGAGATCAGCCACGGACCTGTGGAGATCACCTATCATCCCCATTAGCTCGAACGTAGTGGGCTCGCGAGCTTGATACAACTGGGGTGCCCAGATCGGGTGTGCAGTGGGCGACCTGGGAGGGTGCAGTATTTCGACATCGGTCTCACTTTGTAGGGCGATCTCTTGATCCAATACAGTTGTCATAACCACAATCCCTTCTGAATTTTGTGTCATCATAAGTCCTGCCTCAGCAAGGGGGGACACTGGCTATTCTGTATCAACTCTCTGAATTCTCTGAACTGAAAGGAAAACAAACAGCGTTTCTGCCCAAACAGATCAAACACAGGTGTAGCCGAACAACTGCACTCTACTACTGATCACTGTTCCCCAGAATCAATGCTCTCAAAACTGAACTGATACCCGCAGATATAACCGGCTTCTCAACAACACTGATACTGGTGCCTTCGGGCCTGAGACTCAAACTTGCAAACTGATATGTACATTCCTGCAGAGATACACTCTAAAAGCATGTAGCAAGCAAAGAGAGCCAAAACACCCCTATATTGGGGTAGGGTTTCCCTATCCTATTTTGTCAGTAGCTAAGGTTCCACTATGCACGCAGCGGTTTCAAACAACCTATTATCGGGTAAGCAACCTGTCCTAGTTTGGAATGGTCACTATGGATTCCGAATATGCACTAGGTCGAATGGTCAAAAGAGGGTGCCCCGGTAAAACTGGGGTTTGTGTTCCCATGCTGTCAGAGCCCGCAACCGGTCAGCCTTATGGTCATGCCTTGACAAGACAAGCCTCCGGCAAACCGTTCAGGAATGGCAGATGGCCAACACTGTGTTCCTAGGCGCACCAATGCACATGTAATGCAAAGAAACACATAAATGAAATCAGAACAGGATATCACGAGTTCGAGTCAAGCTCTCTAAAATCCCCAGCAGAGTCGCCAGAAACTGTAACATGCCCGCGAGGGACCCCGCGCGCTACGCTACAGTTCGGACTCGATTTATGTCACGGTTCGTAATCTGAACCAAAGAGTCCAAATCCGGCAAATCGTTTTGAGAAAAACAGATTTTTGAAAGAAGTGCCAAACATGGATTGCTTTGCCAGATACAGAGTCGCCACCTAAATATTTTTTAAAATGGGGGAATTTAGGAAACCCTGACTCGGTGCCAAAGGCCACGTGTCCGTCATCACCAAAGTTGCCTCGGCTCGGGAGCTTGGGTACGATTGGGGAAGGTCAGCTATGAGCACCCCCTCTCGCTCGGTCCGAAGACCGGCCTCTACTAACCATGATATCCGTTTTTGAAAACGTTATGTGCTCTTATCCCGATTAATTAGCCTAGAATTATAATGTTATGCGCGTAGGAAACAAGTATAGACTAGATTGCCTAATTTGGAAATAAGCATTGCATATCCGTTTGTTTTGAAAACGTTTTGAAATTTGCTACTCGCAAGTAGGCTAAAACACGGATTTCAACGAGTTGTTCCAACTCAAACAATCCAGCCTTCACCCACAGGCAATCAAGCAGTAATGTCACGTAAGCATTTAGCCACATGGCAAGCATACTATCATGTTAACATTCACACGCATGCGGTATGCTAAAACATGAAAATACTTACATCGTACTCCGTGCCAAAATAAAAGCTAGTTAGTAATCAATGCATGATCCTAGCTCATGTTAAGGATGGCTAATGCATCGCATACGGAATGTAATTCGGATAGGCTCGGCTAATCCTAAGAATGGCATATGGAATGCAAGCATTTGATGCACGTATTCGACTTGGAATTAGAATACAATGCAGTTAGCATGATGTACCGAGCCCGGTGCATGTTAAGACAAATGTATGGATGCACGCATGCATAGCATAAGGTATGCTAAAATTAAACGTGCCCTAATCTACCATCATAAGCAGGTAAATAAAAGGGTAGAAAGAAATGGGGGTTGGAAGACATACACAGCCACACACTCACACTTATTACAGATTCTCCCTCGCTCGGAGGGCCAAAATAAATATACAGATTAATTAACTACGCAAGCTAATTAAATATTACAAATTACTTAATTAGTTAACAAACTAACTAAGCTAGGAAAAACAGTAAACCGCCTCGGGAAGAGAGCCCAATGCATGCACGCTCGGATCCTGCTCGGAAGTACACTGCTATGCATAGACTGCCTCTGTTTTCCCTGCTCTACCCTTCTGAAGACTGTCAAAGTCTCAGAGTAGCTTCCCTGGGCATTGGGAGACACCATCGGCTGAGTAGGATGGCCACCGGCAGTAGGATATGGTCATCGGCACAAAATGGTCCATCGGCCACCAATTGATTGCCGGTCGGCACTCCATGAGGTCGATCGGCAATAAGTTCCTGCAGAACCTGTTTGACAGCAGCAGGGGACAAGACTATGCATGGCAAGGCAATTCAAGCCATTTATGCACCAAACAAGCCCCTTATCATGTTTGAGGCTCAAAGGGACATGGTCCTTGGTTCTCGGACCACCAATCGTGCATTTCCATGCATGATGGCCCAAAAACTAAGTGTGCACTTTCATGTCAAATGCAATGCAAACCAAACAAACCAAGGTCCAATCCCTATCACTAAATCAAGGGACAAGGCATGCATGTTTATGTGTGCAATCTTAAGCATGTTAGCTAGTATGCAACATGGGATGCAAACAAGTGAGCATGCAAGTAAGTAAGTAACCATGTGAGGTGAGAGTACAAACAAGAAAATGATGGACTTAAACATGACTTAGGCAACTCTAATTAGGCCCAAAATCAGTGGCCAAATGCCAAGTACATGAAGACCAAAATGCATACAAACATGCAAGCACACATGATCCAACACTTAGGCACATAAAGGCAACTCTTAAGCACACTTAAAGAGACCAAACAATAGACAATTAGCATGCAATGAAGAGTTTTAAAATCATGTTATAAGAGGTGCCAAACCAACTTAAACAAGACAAACACTAGCATGCACAAGCCCAAGTTCTTAGGACAAGCCATGGAGGCTTAAACCAAGGTCAAACCCACCAAGCCTCACAAGGCTAAGGGGACTTAAAACATGTCAAAATAAGGCTTAAACAAAGCCAAGGGTGCACCTAGATGGGATCTAAGTGGCTCAAGTCCAAAGGCATACCCAATGGCCAAAACAAAGGGCATAAGGTACAACCTTTTAAAGCAACAAAGAGACAACCAAGGCAAGCATACAAGCATGTCTTAAGGACTGAAATAACATGGAAAATGACCCCAATCCACTAAATCAAAGCAAGTAATGCATGCAACGCATTCACACACTTAAGGCCCACAAACCAAAAATGCAAATAGGCTACATAATGCATGTCATGGCCGACCAAAACAGCCACGGACAGACCTAAAGCATGGCAAAATAAGCACAAAACCTTCACAAGGCTAAGCCTAAAACATGCTAAAACAAGGGCTTACAAGCTAAGGCATGTTAAGGCAACAACAAGGCATTACATGGTAGGTATGCAAGGCATGCATGGTGTACCAAAACCAACTTAAAACAATGTTATATTATGCCAATATAAGCATGAAAAATAGTCATGGCATGATCAACACACACTTGAACATAGGCTCCCTCAAGAGGCCAAAAATGGTCATTTTCAAGGATAACAAGGAGAGGGGGTGGCCCTCTCCTTCTTAGGACTTCAAAGTATCATCTTCACCACTAAAATCCCTCAAGATTTCAGTGGTGAAGAGACCCAAACACCAAAGTCCCGGATCTCACCAAAAAGGGTACAAATTGGGGCCTTACAAGGCCTAGGAGGGGTCAACCTCCTCCAAACCACCAAACACTCTTAATAAACTATCAAGAGGGCCTAAAAAAAAAACTTTTTTGTATTAAACACTAAGCACAAAAACAGTTCTAAGATAGGCAAAAATACAAAGCAAAAGTGGGGTAAAAAAGGAGAAGATTGTTACCCTTGTAGACCACCTTCACAAATGATGACCTTGTTGCCTCCTTGAGCTCCAATCTAGCCAAGAACAACAAGAACAAGCCCTGAGAACCTCAGTAGCCAAGGGAAGGTGAAACACTATGTGTTTGTGTGCAATAGTATGGACTAAGACACCTAGAACACAAAGAGAGAAAAAGAGAGATAGGAGATATGTATCAACCCTAACCCTAAAACCAGAGCTTCTCTCTGTGTTTTCTAACCAAAAAACTCTAACTCCTCTCACCCTAAAGCAAGGGAGAGAAGGGCTCCTCATATAAAGGAGCCAATCTTGTAAAGCTTACAAGTTAAGCTCCCAAGAGGGCCATCCCTCCATACACGTGTATGGAGGGGAACAAAATGCAATACAGCTGTTTTAAAATATCTTCAAAAGCAACTGAACAGTAGTCGGCTGGCCAAAAGTGTCATTTTGACACAACAGACTGCCGACCGGCAACAAATAGTGCCGACCGGCAATATATATTGCCGGTGGAAACAAAACCTTGGCCGGTGGCCTCTAGCCACTGCCGGTGATGTATGGGGATGCCTCACAAGGCATTCCCTGCCCCTCCAAGGCAAAACACAAGTGTTTGGTGCAAAACCAGACACAAAACAGTCGAGTTCGGAGATTCTGAGGCAAGGCGCGTAGCCGAGACCTCCGGGAACTCCAAACGAACACAAACATGGATAATCACCGAGTGTTCCAACGGTGACGTCCAAGTCTTGAGGACGGTCAAAAATGGGGTGTCTACAGCCGGATACCTCTCCGATGCTTAAGTCAGCAAATTGACAATAGACAAAAAGCTCTGTGTTTTTTAGAGTATGAATTGTGATACCTGTACATAGGTCCTGCTTTGAGCTTTTATAGATTCTGCCTGGCACAATCCTAGTAGGATTCCAACTCTCCTTATAAGAGTCCTCCTAGGAATCACACTCCCAGTGAAGAGTATCTATCCTGATAACACTCTACTAACTACCCACCAAGTGAGATGGTTTGCACCATTCTAGTAGGACTCTAACTCTCTTTAGCAGAGTCCTCCTAGGAATTACATTCCCAAGGATAATGCATATTCTGATAACACCCTACTCACTGCCAACCAAGTGAGATGGTTATCACCTTGCTCGGCTCGCTACACCTAGCCGAGCTACCCGGCGCAAATACCCTAACCGTGCCAAACGATCACCAATCGCTTTGAATCCTCTCGCTGGGCTACCTCTAGCTCGGCTTCTTATATGTGGCCGACATAGTACTTTGGTTCACCCACCGACCACAACTGGAGCTCACCGACCGGCCTATCAACCATTGTTCTCACACTGAGCTATCCTGAGCTCATAACTTGGCCCATAACGCGACCCAATATTCAGAAACAATGTTTCCTAGCTCGGCCCAATTTGGTTATACAAATTACCCTCTCAATTGCCCCTTAATTCCATCTGCGAAACATGATTGAGATTACTTTCTTTTAGCCGAGCTAAAAACGCTCAACTCTGCCAAACTAGAGAAGTTGTTCGGTCTCATAACTCTTTCAGTCCCAACGAGTCTTGTCAGTTGCTCAGCACGTCCTTTCACTAATCTAGCATGTTTGATATAACATATTCCTAGGACACGTAGCGTGCCCCTATTAGTCCCGTTCTTCTGTTACAGCCGTCATGTACCTCCCAAAAATTTGAATAGCCCCACATTTTTGCCTTCAATTTATATAACCTTCGAATTCGCAACCGCACGAGAAGACATTATTTCTATGTAATCGGGCTATATGTTCCACCTTTTGTAATGAAAAATTTCAATCTCTTTGCATGGTTACTATGTTTCCTTTTCAATTGTTTTGCATCATTCCGACTGTATGTCTAGCCGAGCTCACTAGCTTGGCCTTACTTGATCCTGCCAACCTTTTTTGGCCGAGATACGTACCTTGGCTTCAGCCGAGCTAAGAAATGCCCAATCTGACCGAGCTAAAATACGAGCTTGGTCCCTTATTTTTCATTTATTGTAGTGCTTTATTTTAACTGCATGTCTGGCCGAGCTCACCGGCTTTTACTTTATCATGCCAACCTTCATTGGCCGAGAGACCTATCTCGGCTAAAGAAAAACTTGTTGGTCAACCTGTCAACCTTCTTGAGCCTAGATCCTAATCTCGGCTAAAGAATGCAAAAAACTTGTTGGTCAAACTTGCCAACTTACTTTGGCCGAGGTAACTGTCATCCTAGCCAAAGAATGCAAAAGATTTGTTGGTCAAACCTGCCAACTTACTTTGGCCTAGATCCTCATCTCGGTTAAAGAAAGCAAAAGTGTTGGTGAAACCTACCAACCTTCCTAAGCCTAGATCCTTATCTCGGCTAAAGGAAAAACATGTTGGTCAAACCTGCCAACCTTCTTCAGCCTAGATCCTTATCTCAGCTGAAGAAAAAAAAAAGTGTTGGTTAAACCTACCAACCTTCCTGAGCCTAGATCCTTATCTTGGCTAAAGGAAAAACATTTGTTGGTCAAACCTGCCAACCTTCCTGAGCCTAGATCCTTATCTCGGCTAAAGGAAGATAAAGTGTTTGTCAAACCTGTCAACCTTCTGAAGCCTATATTCTTATCTTGGCTAAAGAATGAAAAAACTGTTGGTCAAACTTGCCAACCTTTTTAATTGCCCCCCAGTCAGGCAAAGACTTGTTAGAAAGAGTTGGTCAATCTTGCCAACCCACTTTGCCCCCAGTTGGGCAAAGAATTTTTACTTGGTTAGTCTTTCTTGTCGACCGTGTTAACTTTTGCCGAGGGTGTTTCGCCCATCCTCGCTATTATGTCGGACTCTGCCTAGGTGCGAATCACATCTTCCTCTACCAAGATGTGTTGGTGCACTCTCTCTATCAGGCTTCCATAGTAAGAGGCGGCGTCATTGTCATTGAATCTCTCAATTTGTTGCCTGCCGGCAAACCTTTTTTGTACTATGCGATGGTGATGTTTGTGGGGCAATCCCCTGTCTAGTTGAAAGTCTCCCAATATCGACTGTTGTAAGACCTCAATATTTCTTTCTCACCCATGTCAATGGAGAGTAGCTGGTCAATCTCCATTGGTGTCTTGGTATTCGTTCTGAACCTAGTCACAAACGCCTCTGCTAGTTGCGCCCATGAAGCTATGCTACCTTCTGGCAACCTTTCAAACCATGTTAGACCCATGTTACCAAGGCTAGAAGGGAATAGGATACACATTAGAGCCTCGTTTCTCCGATACACTGCCATGACCTAGCGGAAGTGGCTCAAGTGCATGTAGGGGTTCGACTTCCCCTCAAAAGTTATGAATTTAGGCTGATGGAAGCCTACGGGTAATGGTGCATTCTCAATTGCCGGAATGAACGGTGAGCTCTACAACCTTGCTATCACTTTGTCCTCTGGTTCATAGGCAAGGCGCGACTTTGGCATTCCTTCCTCGACACTCTCATGTGTTCTAGGAACCAATCGTTGTAGTGCAGAGACTCTGCGAGGGTTGCAAGCCTGAGTGTCTTCTCTCCTTCAAGCCCTTTCCTCAAGCACTGTCCGCAGGTCCACCGACTTAGGCAACTCTGTGTGCCTAGATGTCGTTTGGTGCGAATGCGAGGGCCGATAACTGCTTCCCTTCTTGTAAGACCTTTCAGTCCTCGTTCTCTCAGACCTAGAGTAGCGCGTCCTAGATGTCCTTGATTATGTATCGCCCGATCTGAGGCTTCTACTTTCAGCTTGTGATGGTGTGACTTGGCTATCACGATCTTCTGAGTGGCAAGAGCGTGTGTTGCCTTTGCGCCCTTCTTTTATTGCCACCCCTTTGCCTTTTATCTGGCACTTCATAGTCTCCATGTCTGCCGCCATCCTCCGTATCAATTCGTCTTGCTCCCTTACCCGTTCTTCTAGAACCTGAGGATCCAACCTTCGCCTTTTACCTTTCAGGGCTTTGGAAGCGATGAGGACTGGAGCCCCATCTATCTCGGGTATCCCTCCGTGGGTTCCGTCGCTGGGGATCTAACTCTGCCATGGGCAGGATAAAAGGTAAGCCTTCGCGCCTTCCACCCCCCTCCGGGGTTTGCCCATCAATGGTAGAGTGTGGCAAGTTTTCATTGTGCGCCATTGAAATTAGTTGAAAGAAAACTTAATCAAGAGGCTCGTTCTTTGTGATTGCATTTCCCACAGATGGCGCTAATTGTACGAGCTCGAAATAATCTTCTCGTATAATCCTGTTGATCAAGTTTGCACTCCTCCAAATGATGTCGCTTTGTTTCCTGAAAACACAAACGTGAGCTAGCCGGCGGGTGTGTGCCGGATACCTCTCTGATGCCTAAGTTAGCAAATTGACAATAGACAAAAAGCTCTGTGTTTTTTAGAGTAAGAATTGTGATACTTGTACATAGGTCCTGCTATTAGCTTTTATAGATTCTGCGTAGCACAATCCTAGTAGAATTCTAACTCTCCTTATAAGAGTCCTCTTAGGAATCACACTGCCAGTGAAGAGTGTCTATCCTGATAACACTCTACTCACTACCAACCAAGTGAGATGGTTTGCACAATTCTAGTAGGACTCTAACTCTCCTTAGCAGAATCCTCATAGGAATTACATTCCCAAGGATAATGCATATTCTGATAACACCCTACTCACTACCAACCAAGTGAGATGGTTATCACCTTGCTCAGCTCGCTACACCTAGCCGAGCTACCCGGCGCAAATACCCTGACCGAACCAAACGATCACCAATCGCTTTGAATCCTCTCGCCGGGCTACCTCTACTCGGCTTCCTATATGTGGCCAACATAGCACTTTGGTTCGCCCACCGACCGCAACTAGAGCTCACCGACCGGCCTATCAACCATTGTTCCCACACCGAGCTATCCTGAGCTCGTAACTTGGCCCATAACGCGACCCAATATTAAAAAACTATCATCGAAAGTCAGATTTGCACAATTGGGGATCGAGGAAGGGGAGTGTGACAGTAGTCAGAGACTACCTAAAAAGTCGTATTTTTTATTTTTAGTAATTTTTTAAAATATTTTAATTTATTTATTTTTACTTTTTAGATACATGTAATCTAGATGTACCTAAAAAATAAAATATTTTATAAAATTAATATATACACAAGAATACGAAAATATATCAAATTTTTGAATTTTTGGTATTTAATAAATTTTTTAAAGATTTTTTTCACAAATATTAGATTTTTTAATCGTATTTATATTAACTGTATCTACAAAGTAAAAAATTTGTTTAAAATATTAAAAAAAATTCACTAAAATAAAAAAATCACGAAAAAAAAAAAAAAAAACTCAATTTCTAAAAAATTAAATTCATTAGAGTCGATTTCACCATTGGAATGACTAAATTAGTGTAGATCTAGAACTAAAATGATGGATTATGGATAGGGTTGTAAAAATGGCCCACGGCCCGTAGGCGGCCCAAGGCCCGAGGTGAGCCCTTTCCATTTCGGCCAAGCTAGGCCCGAGCCCAAGCCCAAGCCCAAGCCCAGCCTAGCCTAGTACCTTGGGCCTGGGTCTTCCATTTGAAGCCCGACCCAAAAAAATCGGTCCCTGCGAACCGACCCTCTCTCTATCAGTGGCTAAATTTCAAAAATAAAAAATAAAAGGCAACTTGCAACAGTTAAATAATTTTAAAAATATAATAAATAAATAAATAAAAGATTGATTTTGCAAAAATTTAAAAAAATAAAAATAAAAATAAAACAAAACAAAACAACACAATAGTCATTTCCTTGCCATGAATGAATGAGAATCTATATATATATATATAATTATAGACCCATGCCCCTACCTAGCCTACCCCCTTGCCCTATCCCTCTTTATGCATCACATCACTCTCACTCATAATCAAGTTCAAGTTACTATTGCAATGAATGAGGAAAAATAAATAAAATATTGTAGCTTAATTGCTGTTGCCCACCCCTGTCGCCCCCTACGGCCTACCACTGTGCTATGCTTGCATCACTCAACTCACTCTTCACTCACATTCATTGAATGAAAAAAAAAAATATTCTGCACCTGAACACCTCTACAAACTTAAAATAATAATAATAAATAAATATTTAAACGGTTATGTTACCGTTTAACACAACAGGAATTTTTTTTTTTTTTAAATTTACTTCAGTCTTTTAAACTATATAAATATCCCTCCTTTTTCAAAATAAGTCTCACAAATAATTCTCTCTCTCTTAAACTCTTTCAATCTCTCTTAACTGTTAATTAATTTTGAAGTGTCATCCCTAAGTGGCAATTGCAATTGTGCAACAAGAAACTTTTATCAGAAGAAGCTAATTTTTGTATCACATTCACCAGTTGGTAACAATAATTAGTTTAATTAAACTTATTAGTTACTCATTTTTTTTTCATTAATTATTTGTGAATATATATTAATTATTATTTTTTACTCATTGTATTTACACATTATTTAAATTAATTGTTAATTCTTATATATTGTTTTACTTACATTATTATGAACTTTTATGTTAATACATATACTACACAACATGAATTTGTTGATTCTCCTTCTAATATCCCTCTTCAAACAGTTAGACCATCATCTAGGGGAACAACTAGTACGGTTTGGAAACATTTTGAAAAAATATCTATAAATAATCCTCATGGTACAATTACATTTAAAGCAAAATGTAAATATTGTGCACATTACTTAGTGCTACATCTGCAGAGATACTAGTCATCTAAAAAGGTATACTAACAAACATTTACAAAGTCAACAATCTGATATTAGAAGTCAAATGCAATTAGGGATTTCATCAACTGGTAATTTACAAACACTTTCATATGATCCTACACGTACGCACAATTCTGTAATTGATAATATTATTAAAAAAAGAACAACCTTTTACTACTAGTGAATATTTCAATTTTACCGAAATAATTCACGAAAGTTTTGTATCGCAATAGTAAAGTTTTTTTAAGAAACACTACTAGAAACAGGATTTTAAAGAAATTTGAGAATTTTAAAAGTGAATTATTTGACATCTTTAAAAAATTGAATGGAAGAGTTTGTTTAACAACTGATCTGTGGTCAAATGATAGTTTTGAATATCAATGTATCACTACATATTTTATTGATAATGATTGCAAATTAAATAAAAGAATTATTTCATTTAAATTAGTTGAACTTCCATACACTGGTCATTCATTTGGTGCAGAAATAAAAAATGTATTATATAAGTGGGCTTTACAAAATAAAATAGTTACGATTAATTTAGATAATGCAGCATATTATAATTAAACTGTAGCCCATTTAACATCAACTTTACAATTACTTGTTGATGGTGATTTATTTCATATTCGTTGTTGTGCCTATATTTTAAACTTGATTATTAAAGAAGTTATGCATGTATTCGAGACTTCTTGTACTTGTAATAAAAAATGTAGTTGTTACTATTGTGTTTTTTGCTAATCGAATTTCGGAATATAGAAAAATTTGTTAACGTGAAAATATGTCATTTAAAAAATTAATTTTAGATATAGATAGTAGGTGGAATTCAACGTATAATATATTAAAAAGAGCTTGTAAACAACGAAGAGCAATAGATTTTTTTTTTGCAATAACATCAATATGAGGAGTTCTAATTCCCACAGAACTTAATTAGGGTCAAGTAGCCTTGTATAAAGATTTTTTAAAAGTTTTTGATATTTCAACAAAATTATTTTCTTATATATAAATTTTTACTTCACCATTTGTTTTATATATGCTAGCAGAAATAATTAAAATTTTCATAAAATATATGAGTAATGAATATTATATAACCATTATTACTTCAATGAAAGCAAAATTTGATAAATATTTTTGATCATTTGCCTCATCTTTTAGGTTTAACTATAATAATTGATCTTAGGTGTAAAGAAATTGATTTACAAGAATTTTTAGAACGTATTTCGTTGATCAAATACAGTTTGCCCCTATTATGCAAATATGCAACAGATTATTTGAAGAATACAAGACAATTGCATCTGTAAATACACCTACACACACTACACTTGCAATCTCATCTCGAGGTGGGAGATTAAATATTTTTTCAACAATAAAAAGTAGAAGAATATCTCAACATAGAAGCGTAAGTAGTTCTGAACTACAAAGTTATTTGGAAAGCCCATCAGTGGATGATGCCGATGATTTTGACATTTTGGAATGGTGAAAACAAAATGAAATTATGTGGCTTGTGGTTTCACAAATGACTCGTGATATACTAACTGTTCTTATTTTTATTGTTGCTTCGAAAACAGCTTTAAGTGCAGGTGGACGAGTGTTGAACAATTACCACAGCAGCCTTTTACCCCAAATGGTTGAGGCATTTATGATATCCAGAGATCATATGTATGCGCTTATGAGAAGACAAAATTATAGTGAAAATGAGCGAATTCAAAATGATTTGGATGACATATCCTCAGGCAACGCGACTGAAATGTCTATTTCCTCCGATGATTGATCAACAATTTATTTTTTACTATTTCATTTTTTTTTTTTTGGTATTAGACTATTGAGGTGGAGTATAATGCAAATGATTGATAGGTTAGTAGGTGCCAACCTAGTTGGGATGTACTTGACCTATAGTGATGCAATTGCTCTACTATCATCAATAATTTACACCTATTTTATTTGATGATATAAATTTTTGTAATATTTTATTTCATTTTGTAATAAAAATTATTCATTCAATAAATGTTATATAATTAATTTAATATTGTAATATTTAAAGTTTTATTTTCATATATATAAAATTATTCATTTCGAAAGAAAAAAATTACATAATTGCATATTTTTTTAGTTCTAAGTTCATAAATAAAAAAATACATGTCATACATAATTAAATTTAAATGCCACCATGAAATATAATCAAACAAAACATCTCATTAATATTAACTAAAATACTATAGTATAAGTTTTCTTTTATTTTTTATCCTAATAAATAATATATATAGATAATGTATTTATCGTTCATTTTTTCAAAAAAAAAAAGAGGCCCGACTAGGCTAGGCCCGACTGGTTCGGCACTAGGCCCTATTATGAGTGGGCTTGGGTTTGGGCTTGGGAATGGGCTCACTTTTCGGCCCATGGGTCAAGCCGAGTCGAACCATTATTACATCCCTAATTAGGGACATTGGAGTATAGATCAGAGACGGCTGAGTGTACTTGGTGATAGTGGAGTGTAGATCAATAACAATGAAAGTGGTTGGGGACGGTGGTGATGGATCGACAACAATAAAATATAGATCAGAGGTGGAGAAATGTTGGAAAGAGAGAAAGAGAAATAGAAAAGAGAAGAGAATAAATTAAGAGTTAATTACCTAAAAGTCTTGTTTACAAATGTTATGATAGTTCAAGTCCTATCTAAATTTTTTTGAACCAATAAGTTCTATTTAGTAAAACTGAGAATATTATCAGTTTTTCCTAATTTCTAAAACTAAGAATATTATCAATTTTGCATAATAATGTTTTAGATAATTGTTTCACTAACTGATAAAAAAAATAGAGCTTGAGATTAAACGTTTTTGTCCTTCTATTTATTAGTTTGATTCAATTATTCAATAAAATCGAGAACATTATCAGTTTTTTTTCAGTTTTAAAATTGAAAACATTATCAGTTTTTTTATTTATTTTCAATTTCCCACATCTATATTCCATCATCACGCTCCTTTATAGATATAAAAATTTTAGTTTTGTACAAAAAAAAAAAAAATTAGTTTTTCCAATTTTTTCAAAAAAAAAAATCTTTTGCACATATATATATATATTTAATTTTTTCAATTTGGAAGTTGACGTTTTAAAGTTCTGAAAATTAAAATAAATGTCAAATTCATTATATTCCTTTATAGATAATCATAAATGATAAATAATTATTATTTAAAGGGTAATTCCGATTATTAAAAATTTAATGGGACTTGAAGATCTAAAAAATGACTTGATGAAATATAAATTCATAAATTAAAGCTTGTGTAACGCCCTCAAAATAATATAACATTAAACCCATCAATATAGGCATGCATTGATATATGAAAGACCAACAGTTTCTATTCATCAGAGTATTTCATTACAAAAGGCATTACATATTAACAACAAAAGCAAATACCCTAAGGGCTTAAGGCTTTCCAAGTTAACACTTGGTTACAAAAAGAGAGCACTAGCTCAATTACACATTAAGCCCTTGGCTTGGATCTACATGTAATACATCAAAAGGAATAAGACAGCAAAAGGATGTCCGTCTCTAGCCTTCCAAGCTATGTCCTTGGAAGTGGCATGCTACCTGTACCTGAAAATGATGTTCCCATATAGGGTGAGCCACAGCCCAGTAGAAATACACTAAATCAGCTATAAACTATGACTAAAAGATTAGCAATTGATAGATGGTTAACACTCATACCTCCATTTACATCTCATTACAATTCCATGACAATCAGATCTATGTTACAATTCACTTTCCATTTCTTATTCAACTTTGAGTTTGAAAACAAGGCTCAGTACTCTGGCCAAAACATTTGATGAGATTGTAATCCCTCACTAAAACACTTTCGAAATTCATTATGGATACACATGTTGGTGTTGTATCAATAACACATAAACCACTTCCGTACTTCACAAAATGATGATGATATACATTTTAGTGCTATATCAAATCAACAAACATTTTAGTTGATAAGCATATGAGCTATATCACTACTACAACAGATAAGCATATGAGCTATATCAACACTTCCATAGATAGGCATATGAGCCGTATTATCACTCTAATGGGAGAGCATATGAGCTGCATCCCTGGGTCTATCCCCTATCTTCCCTTAACCATTAACCAGTTTAGAGGTACATCCCTCATCTTCCCCTAAACCGTGGAGTACATCCCCCATCTCCTCCCATACACAAGCAATGCATATAAACACAGAATTATATACATAATCAATCAATACATAAATTTAATATGCTATTACAACCATCACACTCAAAGACACATCCAATTGATTAGTTTTAGTCTGCCTAATCATCATGCATTGTCTACAACAATCAAAATTATCCTCCACCGATAGCCCAAGCAGTTATTTCTAAACATAAAATAAATGCACAAAATGGATATTAAATCAACATTTCCAATTAGGTGAGCGATAAATAATCCAACTACACCCTCTAATCCCATACATTCCCAATCTCAACATTTCCAATTCAATTCCTCATTTTCTCACTATTAATTATACCAACTAATTTAACCAATGTAATTAGAGCATTTTCCATAATTAACATTATAACCCTAAGGCTCCATTTTTATCAATGTTTCAACATTAATTCCATTCCTCCATGCCAAACATGCATATAGGTTTTATATGTTTGGAAACCTCAATTTTTTTTATAAAATTACACAAAGGCCCCAAGTTCTTCAAAATTACACAACAACCCCCAACATATCAAAATGCTAAAATTTAAAGACAAAGCTTATAAGGAGGAGTAGGATATCCCTACCTCGAAGTTTGATTTCAAACGGAGATGAAGACCCAAAGACCAACGTGCTCCAAATCCAAAGGTTTTCAGATTAAAACGATGCCCAAGTCACCCTCTATCTTTTTAACAAAGGACCTAGGATAGATTCACCCTAGAGGGAGATGATTTCTTAGAGAGAAGGCAAGTCTAGAGAGAGAAGGTCTCGGATCTAGGGTTTGAAGATGAAAAAGTTTTGAAAAAGTGATGTTTATCTCGGCTGCTGCTAACTGATATAAACAGGCTCGCTCGAGCGAAGACTTGGTCGCTCGAGCGACCAGACACAGAAAACCCTCGCTCGAGCTAAGAAAGTCTCGCTCGAGCCAACAACCCAGAACCTCGCTCGAGCGACGAAACGCTTGCTCGAGCCAACAACTCAAACCCTCAGGTCTGCAACCAGACGCACGCTTGAGCGACAAACTGCTCGCTCGAGCGAAGAACAAACCAGGTTGCTCGAGCGAAGAAAATCTCGCTCGAGCGAAGAATTGCAGCTCTCAGGTCCAAAACCAGACGCAATCGCTAGCTCGAGTGAAGCCACTCTGGCTCGACCCACCAGACACAAAACTCCACTCTCGCTCGAGCGACCAAACCCTGGCTCGAGCGAAGAAACAAAAACAAAAGCTCGCTCGAGCAACCAACTCCTAGCTCGAGCGAAGGTCAAAAAATCTGGACAGCAACACTTGGTTCTCAAACACAACCGACCTGTAACAAACCTACCCAACACATCCTATAACTCAAAAACAAAGAATGAAAGGATATAAACAAGATACTGACAACTGTTAACATCCGCGGACATACGTCCGGATCACTGTACAACAAGGGATGAAACCCAAAATCGCTATAGCTTGTGTGTAAATACTCCATAAATTAATAAGAGCAAAATAAGTATATTAGAGCTTATTAGTGCATTCAAAACGTGTGTAGGACTCATAAATATTTAAGTTCATCAAACAAAATTGGCCAACAATTTAAATAGATAAAAAAAAAAAATGCTCCAAATTACCAACAAACCCAATTACTCGATAAGCCATAACTTGCAGATCTCACTTATAGATTATATAGCTTCAATTCTATATTTCTCAGCAAATGTACCAAAATTAAAATACAACAATACAAATTATAACTCAACACATTCAAATCACAAACTTGAGCTACAAGCGATTGCGTTTTTAGTAATGTTGCTGGTGCAGATATTCGATTATCTAAAAATAAAAAGAAAGTGTGTAGAACAGAGAAAATAGAAATGATATGAGAGGACATACATATATACATGTATATTGTAGGGAAAATGATTGGTGGCCCTAAAAACTGTGGCTTAAATGGCTCAAATTGTCAATTTTGGTAACTTTATTTTATTTTATTATTTTTTTTACCTGATAGAAAAATTCGAGCCATTAGGGACACCCAAATTTAGACCCCCTACCATTGCCCATGTTGCAGTCTTGCAGGAGAGAGAGAGAGAGAGACCCGAGAATTGGGAAGCACAAGCCCAAAGCTGAACCTTTGTCAGAGTTTGAATCAATAGCAACTGAACTGTGTTTTTATAATAAAATATCTAGGGACCAGAATTGACCATTGAAATTCTTAGGCCAAGTTTGACATACCAAAATAAGTGCACTTATTTCATCTTTTTATCTTTTTTGGATCACATCAATCAACATCTCCTCTCTACTTTTTCTACACATAATACAAGAAAAGTCAAAAAGTGCACTTATTCTAAACTTCCCAAACTTGGAATAAAATACAAGATTCATAATTTAAATAAATTTAAACAATTGATTTTCATTTCTTAATAAATTTTAGATAAATAATTTTGGTGTGGATAAGGATTTATACGGTTACTATTTTATAATCCATTCTTTATTCTTTTTTATTTTAATATTTTGGCCACCTCAGCAGTCTCCATGTCACTCCAATTATTTTGGAATTAAAATATTAATATCACAGCTACGTTATGAATATAATAATTAAATATTAAAATTAAAGTTGCGTTATAAATATAAAAATTTTTACATAATGAGATTTAAATATAAGATAAATGATGTGCATTACATTTTGTATAAATTATCTGTATCAACATATGCCTATACTATTTTTGAATTACATATACACTTTATTTAGATTTTTTTAAATAAAAAGTTTAATATAAAATATTTTATGGTAATGTTCAAGCACTTTGACCACTTTGCACCATTTTTTGAATAAATGAATCACGTGTATAATTAAATACACACCTTCTATGCTAAATAAAAATAAAAGAAAAAAAATAAATGTAAAATATTTTATGGTAGTGTAGTCCTCGAGAGCTTTAGCATTTTGCATATTTAAATATGGAAAACATTGGTGTATTTTATAATTAAGAAATAATTTTATATTTTTTAAATTATAATTAAAAATTTTGAAATATATATGATACACACCTTGCATGTTAGAATTTTCCTTTAACTACACTCCTCATTTTTTTTTTAGATGGGGCAATACACACTTCTTGTTAAATTTAGAAAAGTCAGTGTAAGATATTTTGGCCGTGTTTGACTACAAAGTGGATATAGAGACAATAGCCCTAAATAGAAAAGAATAATGCCTCGTAGCTCGAATGCTACGAGGCTCGAATGGCTCGAATGAAGAAAGAGGGAGAGAAGAGAGGAAACAGAGGAGGAAGGGAGGAAGAAGAGAGGAGGAAGGGAGGAAGGAAGTCCTCGTCGCAGCCCAGCCCCGCCGTGGGTCGTCCGCCCGGCGTCCTCGTCAGACCGTCGATCGTCGCAGGGAGGGCTCGTCGTGGGAGGGAGACAGCCTCAGATCGTCTCGCCGCCCGTCGGTCGTTGGCCCAGCAGAGCTCGTCGCAGCCTCCGTCGCCTCCGCCGAGCTCGTCGCAGCCCCGCCGAGATCGCCGAGCTCGTCGCAGCCCCTCCGTCTTCTTCCTCCATTTTTTAGGCCCCCTCCAGTCCCCCTCACCCTCCCCCCCTCCCCCTCCCCCTCCTCCTCCTCCTCCCTTCTCTTCTTCTCCCTTCTTCTTCTTCTTCTTCTTCTTCGTTCTGCAAAACGAAGCCAAAACCAAGAAAGAAAAGAAAAGAAAAAAAAGAAAAGAAAATTGGAGACCCAAAACGACGTCGTTTTGGGTCTCGAGCCAGATTTCGAGCCAGTGATTCGAGCTACCAATCACTGCCGAATAGAAAAAGGCAAAAAAAAATATATATAAATATGAGAGGATAATTTATATGAAAATTGGGCCGAGATGGGCAATGGGCCGACATGGGCCATAATACGAAGGGCTGAGTAAAAAAGCTTTGAAGTTAGTCCAGTCCCAGAGCCCCGAAGTTAGTCTGGTCCGGAAGAGACTTGAAGTTAGGCCGGTCTAAAGACGCTTTGAAGTTAGTCCGGTCATGGCGAATTGTGGTTAGACCGGTCAGAACCTTACTATTCGGTAGCTTGGTCTAATCACGCCATGATTTGTACATGAGAAACTGAGATAAGGAGTAGTGAAAGGAAGAATCGAACTAAATATAGTTCGGCCTACTCTGCGGCTCAGCATAGCCATGATTACCTCGGTCCTATTAGAATCCGACCATGGTAGAACCATCTCACTTGGTTTAAGTAGTGAGGGGGAGTGTTGAAGGATAAGCATTATCTTTCAGGAGTATGAATCCTAGGAGGACTCTACATGGAGGAGTAAAAGTCCTACTAGGATTGTGCTACACGGAACCTCCAAAGCTCACAAACATCACCTATGGAGAGATAACACAATTTTGATTCCTGAATACACAGAGTTTTTTGTCTATTTGTCTATTGAGCTGACTTAGGCATCGGAAAGGTATCCGGCACACACCCGCCGGCTAGCTCACGTTTGTGTTTTCAAGGAGTGAAGCGATGACGTACGAAGGAGCGCAATCTTGATCAACAGGATTATACGAGAAGGTTTATTTCTTTCTTGTACAATTAGCGCTGTCTGTAGGAATAAATAGAACGAACAAAACCTTTTGATTAAATTTTCCATGCTAATAAAAAGTAATGGCGCACAACAAAGATATACCGCAGTCCGCCATTGATGGACAAACCCCAAAAGAAGGTGGGAGGCGCGAAGGCTTGCCTCCTATCCCTCCCATGGCAGACTTGGAGCCACAACGACAGAACCCCAGGAGGGATGCTAAGGGGAGACGGAATAACAGCCCCCGTCATTCTCGTTCACAAAGTCTTGACAGACAAAGGCGAAGGATTGATCCTCAAGCTCTGGAGGACCACGTGAAGGAGCAGGATGAATTGATACGACGGATGGCGGCGGACATGGAATCTATGAAGCGCCAGATGAAGGGAAAATGAGTGGCGACAGGAGAGGGGCGCAAAAGCAAGACGCCCCCTCGCCACTCAGAAGACCGTGGTAGGCGTGCCACACCGTCACAAGCAGAGAGTAGAAGCCTCAGGACAAGCGATACTCAATCCAGAACCTCCAGGACTCGTTGCTTCAGGTCTGAGAGAACGAGGACTGAAAGGTCGTATACTGAGGAGAGCACATATCGGCCCTCACGCACACACCAGACATCATCCAAGCAAACGGAGATGCCTAGATCGTCAGACTTACGAACTGTACTAGTAGAAAGGGCACGATGGAAGGAGGACACCAGAGCGCGCGACCCCCGCAGAATTTCTTCCCTTCAGCGGTTGGCTCTTCAGACTCATGGAAGTGTCGAGGTTGGAATGCCAATACCGCGCCCTGCCTACGAACCAACGGACAAAGCATTAGCAAGGCCGCAGACCTCGCCATTCGTTCCGGCAATTGAAAACGCGCCCTTACCTTCAGGCTTCCTTCAGCCCAAATTCACCACGTACAAGGAGAAGACCGGACCCCTACATGCACCTAAGCCACTTCCGCCAGGTTATGGCGGTATATTGGCAAAACGAAGCTTTGATGTGCATCCTCTTCCCATCAAGCCTTGGTGACCTAGGCTTGACTTGGTTCGAAAAACTTCCAGAGGGCAACATAGCCTCCTAGGCGTAATTGGCGGACCCGTTCGTAACAAGGTTCAGGACAAACACCAAAACCTCGGTGGAGATCGGCCAGCTACTCTCCATCGACATGGGCGAAAATGAGACACTAAGATCCTACAATAGCCGCTACTGGGAGACATTCAACCAGATTGGGGACTGCCCCACCAATCTCGCCATATCACAGTACAAAAGAGGCCTTCCAGTCGGGAACAGACCAAGGGACTCAATCACCATGACACCGCCCCTCACCATGGAGGCCCTGATGGAAAGAGTGCATCAGCACATCAGGGTGGAAGAGGATAGCACCCGTGCCAAAACAAAATCTGGCGTGACCACAATACCAGAGAAAAAGGCCTCAGCAAAGGTCAACACGGTAGACTGTCCGAGCAGAAATGGACGAGGCAGGCAAGACAACGGAGAGGACCAGGATAAAAGATGGTTGAGAGTCCGTACTGCCATAACCACGATATTTAAGAAACTGATATATCGAATTCTAAGCGAAATACGCAATGAGCCTTTCGTCAGATGGCCAGCTAAACTAGGAGAAGCACAGAAAGACTATGACGAAAGATCGCAGTGCACCTTCCACAAAGAAAAGGGGCACCGCACTGAAAATTGCATGCCATTGAGACAGCATCTTGAGGAGTTAGTGGCAGCCGATCTCCTGGATAAATACATTGAAGGAGGGATGCAACCAGCCCCCCAGGACCACAATTACCCCCAATGGGATGCCAATTGACGCACCACCTCAAGGCGTAATCAATGTGATACATGGAGTATTCAAACCTGAGTGTGTATGTGAGCTCAGAGGGTCGATCAAGAAGGCTGAGCACTTAAGGGAGGTACTAAACGCTCAAACTACCATCAAGAAGGGAAGAACGGAGGCTGCCAATGTCATCTCTTTTTTAGACAAAGACTTAGCCAAGATATACTGCCCTCAGAACGACGTGCTAGTCGTCACTCTCCGTGTCAAGGATTACGACATCAAACGGATTTTGATCGACCAGGGAAGCTCGTGTGAGATCATATACTACGACACCTTCAAACAACTGAAGCTACAAGACAAGGACTTGGCACCTGCCGTGTCCCTCCTGATGGGATTTAACTTAATGCCGGAGTGGCCAATCGGCAAAATAATCCTCCCAGTTAGAGCAGGGAGCGTGACGAAACAAGTGGAATTTTGGGTGTTGAAAGTCCCCTCCACTTATAACATCATCTTGGGCAGAATATGGCTGCACGCCATGCGAGCGGTAGCTTCATCCTACCATCAAGTAATGTGATTCCCCAACGACACCGAGGTAATTGAAGAAGTCTTTGGAGACCAGATCATGTCCAAGCAATGCTTTGTCACGGTAAATGGTAGTTGCGCTGCCAAGGGATATGTTCATTCGGTGGAAGAACCTGAGAGTAATGAACTGTTCGCAGATGTCGGCAAAGCAGCTGATCAAAAAGCGGTGGAAGACTTGGTAGAGGTAAGAATAGATGAAAAGAACCCGGATAAGTTCTTTTTGCTCGGTTCGTCGTTGTCCAGCACTGAGAGATTAGAGGTCTTGGAATTCCTGACCTCTAACATCGAAGTGTTCGCCTGGACACCCTACGACATGCCAGGCATTGATCCAAACTTCATCTGTCACCAACTCAATGTCCACCCATCCGCCAGACCAACGCACATGCAGATCAGCACTCCACCACGCCGAGTTAATGGCGGAAGAAGTAGGAAATCTGCTGGAGGCAGGAGCTATCAGAGAAGTGCACTACCCTAGATGGATCTCCAACACAGTCGTGGTGCCAAAGAAGAATGGAAAATGGCATGTCTGCGTCGACTATAAGACAGTCAACAAAGCATACCCAAAGGACAGTTTCCCCCTACCACGGATAGATCAACTGGTAGACCTAATGGTGGGGCACAACCGACTTAGCTTTCTTGATGTGTACAGAGGCTACCATCAGATCGCCATGTACGAACCAGATCAGGAGGTAACATCCTTTACAACTCCAAAGGGACTATACTGCTACAAGGTTATGCCCTTTGGCCTAAAGAACGCAGGGGCAACATTCTAGAGAATGGTCACCAAGATGTTTGAGCCGTTGTTAGGCAGAATAATGGAGGCCTACATCGACGATATGGTGGTCAAGAGCAAGGATGAGAATGACCATCTAAGGGACCTAGGTAAGATGTTCCAGATTCTGAAGAGGCACAAGTTGCGCCTTAATGCGTCCAAGTGCGCGTTCGGGGTAAGATTTGGCAAATTCTTGGGCTTCCTGGTGACCAACCGGGGTATAGAGGCAGACCCTTCCAAGATCAAAGCAATTCAGGATATGGAGAGGCCTAACTCAGTGAAAGAAGTGCAGCATCTCATCGGCATAGCAGCTGCACTCAACCGATTCATTAGCCGGTCGTCAGACAGACTGCGACCATTTTTTCAAGCATTAAAAGCCAAGTTCGAGTGGGACGAAGAATGCGACCGCGCTTTGGAAAACTTGAAAGAATACATGTCTTCTCCACCACTGCTTGTCACCCCAATACCTGGAGAAGAACTCTTCTTGTACCTGTCAGTCTCTCAGCACGCAATTAGTGCAGTGTTGGTCCGTGCGGAAGGAATCCAACATCTGCCCATCTTTTATGTTAGCAAGACATTGCTGGGAGCCGAAACAAGGTACTTGCCACTGGAAAAATTGGCATTGGCCTTGATGATGGCCTCAAGGAAGTTGTCGCACTACTTTCACGCTCACACCATAGTCGTCCTCACAGCTTTCCCATTAAAAGCTTTGTTTGAGAGGGCAAACTTTTCTGGGCGAATCCTAAAATGGGCAGTAGAGTTGGGACAATTCGACATCAAGTTCCAACCCAGAACCGCAGTAAAGGCCCAAGCTTTGGCAGACTTTGTCGCAGAATTTACCCTGGGAAGTCATCATATCTGCCCAGTCAACCTGACTGACACAACCGAACTAGGAATGGAAGTTAACGCCGGAATAGCACAACCCCTGGTGCAGGATACTCAGCCAGACTCCAAGGCAGACCAGAGTAAAGAGAGCAAGGAAGAAGCGAACCATGCTACATCAAGCCCAAACTCACCAACAAATAAAGGCTTAGTTCAATCAGATGGCGAGGGGCAGACAACAAGCATGGACCTTGGAGAAAACACCAGCGACATTCCTGACCCCATGGCATCATCTGATCTCTCCACATGCTGGAAGTTGTTCATTGGAGAGATATGGAAACTCTTCGTGGATGGAGCATCCAATCGGCATAGTACAGGACTTGGCATAGTCCTCATCTCACCAGATGGCCTAGTTGTGGAGCAAGCTATCAACCTTGGCTTTTCAGCATCAAACAACGAAGCGGAGTATGAAGCGCTTCTTGCAAGTCTCAAGTCAACATTCTACATGAAAGCCACCGAGCTAATGATCTACAGCGACTCACAGCTAGTGGTAAACCAAATTTCAGGGAACTACGAAGCGAAGGATGACAGGATGGCTAAGTACCAAGACTTAGTCAGAAAAGAAATCAAGAAATTTGAAGTAGTGAGGATAGAACAGATTGGCAGGGAGGAAAACAGCAGAGCAGACGAACTAGCAGGCTTTGCTTCAATGGCAGATACAACCATTCCTCATCCGTTGCTCATCGACTACTTACCAAGACCAAGTATTGAAGACCCCGAAGCAGAAGAGGTATGTTGCACCGAACTAGGCCCCTCATGGATGGATCCCATCATACTGTTCCCAAAAGACAGCGTCTTACCGAAAGAAAAGAAAGAAGCCAACAAAATTAGAGCAAAGTCGCAGCGATTTTGGCTCCCCCCATCTATGACATTGTACAAAAAGTCATTCTTAGGACCTTATCTAAAGTGTGTCCACCCCAGCAAGGTGGAAGCCTTCTTGTTCGAGATACACGAAGGCGTGTGCGGAAGCCACCAAGGAGGAAGATCGTTAGCTTACAGAGCCATTTCACAAGGATACTGGTGGCCATACATGCAAGCAGACTCAGAGAAGTATGTGAAGAAGTGCGAGAAATGCCAGAAGTTCGCACACCAAATACATCAACCAGCCAGAGAACTCCTACCATTGATTAGCCCATGGCCTTTCGCAATGTGGGGCTTGGATATAGGAAGACCACTTCCAACAGCACCCGACAACAGGAAGTTCTTTCTCGTAGCAACAGACTACTTCACAAAGTGGGTGGAAGCAGAAGCATTGGCATCAATCAAGGAAAAGGATGTGATGAAGTTCGTCTGGCAGAATATCATCATGCGGTTTAGCATACCAAAAGCCCTAACATCAGACAACGGCACTCAGTTCGACGGCAGAATCTTTAGAGGCTTTTGTGAAGAGTACAAGATAAAGTTCTACAATTCTACACCGGTATATCCCCAAGCAAATGGTCAGGCAGGAGCAGCAAACAAGGTCGTCTTGGATGGACAGAAGAAAAGGTTAGAAAAAGCAAAAGGCAAGTGGGCTGAGGAACTTCCTTATGTTTTATGGGCTTACCGCACCACACCTCGACGATCAACAGGAGAAACTCCATTCTCCTTAGCCTATGGTATGGAAGCAGTAATCCCACTAGAAGTTGGCCTCCCCATAATTCGAAGCAAAAATTTTGATCCAGACTTAAATGGCGAAGCCATAACATTAGAGCTCGACCTTGTAGAAGAAAGAAGAGAAAGAGCACTGGTTTACATTGCCTCATACCGACAAGAGTTATCCAGGAAATACAACAAAACAGTGCGTCCAAGGCAATTCAAGATCGGCGATTGGGTATTGTGCAAAGTGATGGGAAACACCTTAGTACCAGGAGATGGCAAGTTAGGGGCTAATTGGAAAGGACCGTACAAAGTGGTTAGATTAGCTGGAAAAGGGGCATACCACCTAGAAAATGAGGACAACAGAGCCATTCCTAGGCCATGGAACATTACCAATCTGAAACTATTTTATTTTTAGCTTTTTTCAAGTATATGTAATTTTCCTTTTTCTCAATAAAACAAAGTAGATTCTTTTCAGCTTAGTTATTTTCTACAAAAGATAGTTTTAGTGAGTTAGGAACATTGTACACTTAGTGGTTGGCTGGATTAAACCAACACCCTTCCTAAGCCCAGGATAAGGATCCAGGCTGCAGGACGTTTGGTCGGAATAACCAAACACCTTATTCTAGGTTGGCTGGAAAAACCAACTTAGAGGTTGGCTGGATTAAACCAACACCCTTCCTAAGCCCAGGATAAGGATCCAAGCTGCAGGACGTTTGGTCGGAATAACCAAACACCTTATTCTAGGTTGGTTAGAAAAACCAACTTAGAGGTTGGCTAGATTAAACCAACATCCCTCCTAAGCCCAGGATAAGGATCTAGGCTGCAGGACGTTTGGTCGGAATAACCAAAACACTTCACTCTAGGTTGGCTGAAAAAACCAATCTAGAAGTTGGCTGGACTAAACCAACACCCCTTCTAAGCCCAGGATAAGGATCTAGGCTGCAAGACGTTTGGCAGGAGTAACCAAACATTTTTCTAAATTGGCAGGAATAACCAAATTAGAGGTTGGCTGGATTAAAACCAACTCTTAGTACTCTTCAGCCGAAGTAAGGATATCGGCTAAAGAGTGGTTGGCTGGATTAAAACCAACTCTTAGTACTCTTCAGCCGAAGTAAGGATATCGGCCAAAGAGTGGTTGGCTGGATTAAACCAGCTCTTAGTACTCTTTAGCCGAAGTAAGAATTTCGACTAGTTGGCTGGATTAAACCAACTCTTAGTACTCTTCAGCCGAAGTGAGGATTTCGGCTAAAGAGTAGTTGGCTGGAAAAACCAACTCTTGTTGGCTGGTACGGCCAGGTAGAATACAAAGTTAAAACCGGGATAAGTTATCTCGGCAAGAGAATATTAGTCTGAACACAAAATAAATGCAAGCATGGCAGCAGACCGAACTAAAAGTTCTTCATTCAAAATCCAAAAGTACAGAGAAAAGAGTTTATTCAAAGAAAACCAGATTGTCCAAAGAAAAGAGTTCATTCAGAAGAATGTTACTTCAGTCGGGTTACAATTGTCCAAAAGCAGAAAAGAAAAGAAAATACAAAATCAGTTAAACAGATCTTCTATTTCGGCGTCAAGATCAGTATCAACATCAACCCGAAGACCGGTTTCAGACGGGAGCTCGGTTTCGGTCAGAAGTATGGTCTCTGTTGGAAGCACGGTTTCAGCTGGTTGCTCAATAGTTAGGTCTTCCACCACGGGCTCCGCCCGAACTAACTGATCGGTAGAATCATCGACGACCGGGGTGTCATTAGGCTCGGTTTCATCATCATCTGAACCCTCAAGGAATTGCTGTTGAAGGGTAGCAGCGTACTCCGCCAGTGAGCTCGGTATGAAGTATGAAGGAGGATTGAATACCTCGGCTTCAGGTCCATGATCGAGCTGCACCACGGCCCCCCTCCAACCGCACTTGAAGAATAGGTCCTTGGCTGCTTCGCACTGCTTGATGTAAAGGGCTTCGCCTTCCTTGAAACCCCGGAGCTCGGCGTCGTCTGCCTTCTTTTTCAGCTCGGCTATCTTCGACGTTCTTCTTGCCTTCAAGCTTGGCCAACTCGCGCAAGTATTTGTCCTTCATCACGGTCAGGGCCTTCTGTTTGTCGGCATTAGCCGAGGTAACTAGTCCGGTCAGACGGGTTACCTCGGCCTCTAGCTCGGCTGCCTTCTGTTGGGAGTCTTTTAGCTCGGTGGTTTTTTCTTCAACTTCGGCCATGGCTTGCCTTGCCGTTTTACGAAGTTCCAACACACGCTTGTGAGCAATGTGGTTCTTCTGCAGGGCTTGCAAAGGAATGGAAAGAAACTAATGTTAAAACCGAGCAGAGAGTTGGAAAAATTAGAAAGACAAGAGGAGCTACTTACTAGGATCATTGATTTTGTTGCCGACCGAATAGCCTTTAGCTTGGTCAAATTCTTATGGTGCTCCATGTCCGCTGGTAGGCAAACACTCTTGGCAAGGTTGAACGCCATGAGGTGATCTTTTTCAGCAACCACTGAGTCAGTGTCCTGAATAGCTCAGTTCTGAAAAGTAATTTTGGGAGCCCACTTCGAAAAGCCAGCTCGGTCGGAAGGCTCCGATTGGGGGCTTGGTGGAAGAATGGTTTCGTCCTCATCAACAAGGCAGTGCTCAGTTTGGGTAGTTCGGGCACACTTGCTTGGGCGAGATGAAGAAGGTTGTTGAGTTGGAAGGGCCACCACGGTCTCTTGAGCTTGGTTGGACGGTGGTACCTCGGCTCGGTTGGTTTCAGTCAGGAGGGCCCTCACTCTGTTCCTCTTCGCCATTTCTTCTTCTTCAGTAGTACGGACCAGGTTAATTTGTGGTAAGGTTGGATCCAATTCAGGGGAGGCTTCTAGTAAGAAGTCTGTTACTCTGGCTTTTCGTTGGCTACTGTATCTGTACGTCGGCTCAAAATTCAACAGCTTGGCCCAACTTCTTTCAGGATAACGTAGTGCGGCGCGGAGTGTGTTTAGATTGGGATAGTTGTACAATGACTTCAGGTGGGCTGAATCTGCATAAAGAAGACAACTGTCAATTCGGTTTAGGAACAGGAAATCGAAATAAAGAGAGGCATACAAAGAAGCCGAGGTAGTTATACCGGGGGGTTCCTTTCTTCCAGTTTATATTGCGGCCTGGGATCTGGGCTTGGTAGTCTTCAAAATTCGTAGATACCCAGAAAAAATCGTCATCATTTAAGTCTTTTTCCGGTGTGTTCTTTATTATTTTCTCTCGGCGGCGACGTATTCTTAAAAACAATGGTAGAGGGCCCTAATATTTGTGGCTCAAATGGCTCGAATTTGTCAAAACGACGTCGTTTTGAGTACGAAACAACATCAAAATTGTCAAAACGACGTCGTTTTGGCAATTTTGAGTCATTTGAGCCACAGAAATTAGGGCCCTCAAACATTTTTCATTCTTAAATAGTATACCCAACCATCTTCTTTTGATCCTATGGAGTATTGATGGAATAGATCGGCTAAGCCAAGGTTAATGTCAGCTCGGCGGTTTAGCTTGGCTATACCATTTATTATGCAGTATGAATTAGTGGAAAGCTGGGTGGGATATATCCTAGTTTGCTTAAGGAATTCACAAAGTAATGGCTGTACAGGGAATCTTAGTCCGGTTTCTATAATGGACAGGAGGGTAAAAGGTATAAAACCTTGGTTTCCCCATGGTGTGATATTTTGTTTGGCTAAGGTGAGATGGACATCGTCAGGGATGTTATACTCCCTTCGGAATTCGGCCAAGCCACTAGGTGTGTATACTAAGAACCTATATTTACCCATTCTCTTTTAAGTTATGAATAAATTAAGCTTGTGTTAGCTCGGTCGGAGAAAGGTGCTGAGTAGTTCGGTTGAGTGCTCAAAGAAGTGCCTGGGCAACCTAAAGTCTGCAAAGTGAAAAAAAGAGAAGTGTTAAGCACAGCTCGTGGGACCGTGCTAAAAGAACAAAAAGGGGCAAGATAAATATAGTCCTAGCTCGGTTTGAAGAAAGAATTTGGTATCTTGGTTTGTGTAAGGGTTTGTTATTTCGATTTGTGCAAGGGGTTTGTTATTTCGGTTTGTGCAAAGGTTAGTGTTAGCCCGGTTGAACCTCTAGGGGCAGCGCTCTTAGTTCGGTTTGAACTACGAAGGCTGGTTTAGCCCCAAGTTATAACTCGGCCTTGGTTGAGACTAACAAACGCACTATTACGCTGACTTAGTGTGGTTTGCTAGCTCGGCTGAGTTAAAACAAAAGGTGGTTTGACTTGTTAAAACTAATGGTATAACATGAAGTATTAATTCAGTTGGATAAATCTAACTAAGATTCACAGCAACTACAAACAACTTTTTAGTTCGGTTATATTGTGATTTGGGATCAAATACAGTTACTGCTTAATGAAATACAAGTGGTTCTTATGAGGTTTTTCCCAGAAAACGCAAGGAAAAAGCAAAAAGGTGTTTTGCAAAAACACAAACAAGATGCTGTGGATTAAAACAAAATGCAAAAACAACAAAAACAGAGGCAGATTTGAGTAAACTTACCAGGTCAAGAGGAAGAGATCGAAAATGGTCGTAACGGTAATGAAGAACACGAACTCAACAAGCTCAGGGTTGAAGAAGCTCAGGAACGAGAGAGAGAGAGAGAGAAGATGAAATGAATAGTGTGGTGAAGTGATTCAAAAAACAAAGAGTTTTGTTTTGATGCAAGGACCAGATGCGGGAACTGTTCAAAATTCACGGAGTACGAAGACGGCGTGACAGCTGCATTGGGCCAATCAGAGGGGGCCACATGTCATGGGAATAAGAAGCGATTCAGTTGCTGTGATTGAAGAGACGTTCTGACCGAACAAAACCGAGCCCGGTGTGGAATTAGCTCGGTTGGATAGGCTAAAGGGTTTTAGCTCGGCTGGAAAAGCTAAAGGGTTTTAGCTCGGCTGGAAAGGCTTAAAAACCTTAGCTCGGCTGGTAAAACAGGTAATCCCTATCATGCTACGCAGATGAAATTAAGGGGCAATTGAGAGGGTAATTTATATGAAAATTGGGCCGAGATGGGCAATGGGCCGACATGGGCCACAATACGAAGGGCTGAGTAAAAAGGCTTTGAAGTTAGTCTGGTCCTAGAGCCCCGAAGTTAGTCCGGTCTGGAAGAGACTTGAAGTTAGGCCGATCTAAAGACGCTTTGAAGTTAGTCCGGTCATGGCGAATTGTGGTTAGTCCGGTCAGAACCTTACTATTCGGTAGCTCGGTCTAATCACGCCATGGTTTGTACATGAGAAACCGAGATAAGGAGTAGTGAAAGGAAGAACCGAACTAAATATAGTTCGGCCTACTCTGCGGCTCAGCATAGCCATGATTACCTCGGTCCTATTAGAATCCGACCATGGTAGAACCATCTCATTTGGTTTAAGCAGTGAAGGGGGATGTTGAAGGATAAGCATTATCTTTCAGGAGTATGAATCCTAGGAGGACTCTACATGGAGGAGTAAAAGTCCTACTAGGATTGTGCCACACGGAACCTACAAAAGTTCACAAACATCACTTATGGAGAGGTAACACAACTTTGATTCCCGAATACACAGAGCTTTTTGTCTATTTGTCTATTGAGCTGACTTAGGCATCAGAGAGGTATCCGGCACACACCCGCTGGCTAGCTCACGTTTGTGTTTTCAGGGAGTGAAGCGACGACGTACGAAGGAGCGCAATCTTAATCAACAGAATTATACGAGAAGGTTTATTTCTTTCCCGTACAAAACAAAATCCATATGCAGCATATGTGCGCGGGGGTTGTGGCTGACTGTCAGCCATGCGAAAAGATTATTTTGTTCTTGAAAATTTTTAAAAATCACACCAATCATTTAATTATTAAGAGTAAATTGTTATTTCCCTTTTCATATTTTTTAATAAAACAATCAAACAAAAAATTTAATCTATCTTTTTAAGAATTAAAATTAAAGTAATCAAATAATTAAAAATTTTAAAAATAACCACTTCTCAAACGAAACTTTTGAGACTAAGGGCCCGTTTGTTTTGGGGTTAAGTAGATGAGAGGGGATTAGGATGGTGGAGGGGATTAGGATGGTGGAGGTATTATTTAATGTTGTGTTTGTTTGTAGAATTGGGGAGGGGATTAGGATGGTGGAGGTGATATAGTATGGAGGTTGGAGAGGAAATTGAGATGGAGGTTGCGGAGACGGTATTAGAAAAGTAGTGAGGGGATTAGAAATTTTTTTATTTTTTTATTTGTTATATATTGGGAATTTTTTTTATAAATATTAATGTTTAATTTTTTATATTTTTTTATTTGTTTTATTATTTTATATAAAAATAATTTAACAATTCCTACACTAACAACTATCATCAAAACAAACACAATTTTACTTAATCCCCTCACTATCAATCCCCTCACTAACAATCCTCTCCATTTTAACTCTGAAAACAAATGAAAGGTTGTTATTTTGCCTTATGGCATAGCGGCTTTGTTGTGAGGCTCCGTAGATGTATTTTTTTACTGTATTTTGATAATTTAAACCGTCATATTATAAGATTTATCGAGTATATTATTCATAAAAAAAATTAAATTAATCAGACATCTGTAATTCCACGATCAAGTCCTAATTATTTTTAAAAAATTATTAAAATCATGTTTACGGTTTATTTTTTAAAAAACAAATATGCCCTTATTATAAGGTTAAAAATGTTTAATTTATTTAATTTTTTTATATATAAATAACCTATTCAACGAATCTCACAATATAAACGATTCTAAAAAAAAAAAAAAAAAAAAAAAAAAAAAAAAAAACTCGAGACACGTCCCTCTTAGGCCTCACAGCAGCCTGCTGCGTCTTAAGCAGGAACCCCAATTCCAAAGTTTTGAGGGTGTTTGGTCAACCCCTGTCCCCTCACATCACCTACCAATTGAGTTCGCTAGTTGTGAGAAACTACTATCTTTGAAATCTACCATTGGAAACTACCAGCAACCAACCACCAGTTTCACCATTTAACCTCCACCATCTTAGATTTATTATTGATGAACTCATCTGATATCGAAAACCTCATATCTGTGACAAGAATACGATTACGATCACAATTGTCCATTCTTTCTGTAACAAATAATAAAATTTTAAACCAAAATCCTTCTATTGAGTCATTCTTTGGTGAAAAAGACAGTTAATAAATTTTTTCTCCATAAACCCCCTCACTTAGAAGCGTATACTTAATGGAAGACAAAGAAACATATTTCTATTTCTTTTTGGACAATCTCACCTTTTCATATATACGTGAGAGATTTGAGTGAGAAGATAAAAAACTGACATAACCAGCAATAATCCTTCGTCTCTGACCCTATTTCCTGTTCTGGCACCGGTTCTTCTGGGTTTTGGTTACTCTCTCTCTCTCACTTAACTCACTCACTCGCTCACTTTACACACACACACACACACACACACACAGAGTAAAAGAGAGGAAAGGCTTTTTCTTGAGTAATAATATGGGTGTTGGGCACGGAATAACTACTCGTTAATTAGATTAAAAATTTATTTTGAAACACACTAAAATTTTATTAAGTTAATTTTTATAATTTTTTTTTTTAGAATTTTATAGTCAACTTGAATATTATTTAATAGATTTTGATGAGAAAATTTTAAAACTATTAATTTTACTAAAAAGTTACATGTAAATCAAAAGTTGTATCGTTTTAAAGTTTAAAATATTAAATTACTCACTGAGAATATTTTGATAGCATTGGTGTGTGTTGAATTTTTCAAAAAAAAAAAAAAAATTATGCTTATTCATAATGCATTAAAATTTTATTATTAACGAGTTTTGACTAAATTTTCCTAAAATTTTACACTAGTAACATTATTTATTCACTGTTTTGATAGTTTTTCCATTTACCGTTTCTACTAATAATGATTAAATCATAACAAATGCAGTAATTAGTGATGATAATAGTGAAAATTTATTGTTTTAGTGCTAAATTTACACATACACAGTAAAATTGTATTATTTACAAAATAATAAATTTTGAATAGACTTTTTTTTTTTTATTTGCTACGCGGTGATGCTAGTTGTTGCCTTTTGAAAATGGTCATTGAAAATTCACATGAAAAAGTATTTGCTGGAAAGTTGATGGTGATTGATGGCCGGAGAACATTCGCAGAAGGCAACCACTGGCCGCCGGAGGTTGTGATAGGCTAATAAAATTTCACCCACGTCGTGTTTGGTTTGAGAAATTTTCAAAGAAATTTGAAAAAAAAAAAGAAAAAAGTAGGTAAAATATTCAAAAGATTTAAAAAAAATTTATATTAATAAAATATATACAATGTTTGACTTTATTTTGTACTTACCGCATGAACACGAATAACATTAAGGTCATACTCATTACGGATGGTCACACCAACATTTTTAGATGAAGTTGTAGGAGTAGGCCTACATAAATAGATTGTGAATAAATTGAAATCTGTATAATAAAGTGGTAATAGTAAGAGTATATATTTCAAGAATTAAACAGAGTTGTTTACCAATTGAGTGTTACAGAAGGTTGTCTTGGGTTAATACATTTATTTGATCTCTCTTGTTCTCGTCGCGGGCGTTGTCCTAATTGGTATACAGAACATGAGTTTTAATTTTTTTCACGTTCTCGCCGTGCATGTTGAGCCAATACAGCTTTTGATAACACATTATCATTGTGTGCCTAAAATGAGAATATTATATAATTAGGTACACAAAATGTGAAGATTATCCCCTCTCTTGCTTCCCTTTTATCATGTATTTATTCTCAAAAGTTTAACTAGCTTTTCTTCTTCGCTCGGTTGAATTGTTGGTCACATAAGAACCAATGCGTGTATTGATAAAATTTAAAAAATGAGGAAAAAAACAATTTGAAAACACATTAAGCACACAAAACTGCAAACTCACTATGCATTTTCAGCCAAAAAGACACTGCCCATCTAGTGTAAATAATATTAGTACACATATTCTACAAAAATCAATTAACATAAATTAGTAATATTGGTATCACATCCTTTACAAAAAAATCAATTCAAAATGATAATAATTTCACTGCTACATAAATCAATTGTAATAAAAAAATTCAACAATCTTGCTAAACATAATTATTTTAACCTACTAAACTAACCAAAAATTAAAATAACTTACTAAATTAACCAACCTACCATACACCTCCTATAATTCTGCATGGCTTTATTATTTTTTTTAGAGACCACACTCTTGTTGCTAATTACACTCATCTTTTTTGTCCTACGTTGAAAAGATAAATATAAGATCATTGGGTACGTACAATGTAAATATTAACGTGTAATGTTTTTGTAATAACCCTCACCATTGTTTACCGATTAACTACCGATTACTGCTAAACTGAGACTGATTATGATAAGTAATGGAACTTATTGAAATACTGAACTGACTGATTGAAATCTGGAACTGAATTGATTTAGTATATCTGTTTAATTGTATATCTATATGTTGCTTGTTTGATTATCTGTTTGTGTATTTGTGTTTAAACTGCTAATTGAAGGCCTTATCGGCGACCGAACCAAAAATTGATTAGTATTTCATGATCAGTAGAATTTATGTAATTTTTTAGTATATTTATCTGAAATGTGATTTAGTACGATTAAATTAGATTAAATATGTTAAATTGCATAGGTTTGACTTAATTACCATGATGCCATTGTGAATGGCCATTACCTAGGACATCTTTGAGCCTTATACACCCAAACAAAACATTTCATCAGCCAATTTTCTTGAGAGCAACCGACTAGAGAGTGAGGGATAGGGGATTTGTGCTTTCAACAAAGAGAATTGGCTTGAATATTGAAGGAATTGAAGAGAGTATTGCAAATTAAGCTCCTAGACCTTTAATTTAAGACTTAGGTAAGGAATTCAATCTCTAAATTGTGTCTTTAAGTTGATTCTTAAATGGTTCAAGTCATTTTGATGGAGTTTAGAGCCTAGACATGGTTTTAATGTTGAATTGAGACTCATTCCAGGCATGCATGTTCACATCCTTGAGTTTTGATGTTATTCTTCATGAAAGTGTACATGCATGTTCATATTTTTACAATAGACCATGAATTCACCATGTTTTTGAAATTATAGACTCCTTTGAGCATGTGTTTGAAGCTTGAAATTGGTTTAAACTCTTGCATGTTCCATGTTCATCTTGTTCATGAAATTTGGTTGGAAATTGGATTTAATTGAACCACCCTTGGGCTTTGGTTTCTCAAATTGAGCTTTAGAACTTGTTATATTTTGAGTTTAGATGTGTTTTCCAGAAATTGGGCCCAAGAGGTCAAGTTTTTAGCTATAGAATGCTTGGTTTGAGCTTGGAAGGCAAATCTGGATATTCTAGAATTTGGCTTCTTCACTCGAGTGAAGGATTCCACACTCGAGCGACCATCGTTTATTCTGAGCTCCGTTCGAGCGAAGAAATGGTAGCTCGAGCGTAAATTGCAGGCTCTCAGATTCTTGGTGCACGCAGACGCACACTCGAGCGAGAGAACCTATGCTCAAGCGAGGACTGTGTCTTACGCTCGAGCAAGCGTCGAACGAACATCGAGCGAAGATTTCCAACATCCAGCACTTTTTGCATTTTTACAGACCGCTCGAGCAAGGAAGTCCACGCTCGAGCGACCCCACTGTTTTGTCAAGCTCGCTCTAGCAAAGAAAGCCACGCTCGAGCGAGACCCTTGTTTTCTGGAAATTTTGAAAATGCTTTTAAAGTGCATCTTTGCATCCTCATCCCATAGTTTAAGGCATCTTAATGAGGATGTAGATGTAGAACACACTGAGGCAAATTAGGGATTAAGTTATTATCTTTCCCAACTGTGTAGCTTAGTGTGTGTTCGTCCTGTAAACTGTGTAGGGTTGGCTTTCGAGGAGACGCTCTAGCTTACTGTAGCCCAGAACTCTGTGAGTAACAATTGTGTAAAGATATGTTCAACTGTGAATATTTCTGACTGTTTAACTGAACTGCTTTATGAACCGATACTGTTAATTGAATGAATGTATGTCCTATATTCTGAACTGTATTGTGTCATCCTTAGCACTACTGTTTACTGTTACTGTTACGGAGATCTCTATCGGCTCCCTTGTTGGAACCACTACTGTTTACTGATTGATGGCCATCATTTAATGTTCGGTCTTTTAAGACCTACTGTTTACTGTACTGCTATGCTAATGGATGTACCACATATGACTGTTTAACTGAATGACTGATATACTGAATCAATGAACTGTTTTCATTACTGTAAGGACATCCATTCTTAACCCCTTTACGCATTATGTTATTCACTAGGCTTTAGCTCACTGCTCATATATATATGTAGGCGTACAGGCACCAGACTGCGGCTAGAAGCGTCAGGGTAAACTCCAGTTTTGTCAAGCTAACCACTGTGCCTCACTGCGAGGTTCCGAGCCAACCAAGCTATGGCTTAGGGGTGTTTTAATTTCCCCGTCAGTTT
This sequence comes from Camellia granthamiana, assembly GCA_036172215.1. NCBI lineage: Eukaryota > Viridiplantae > Streptophyta > Magnoliopsida > Ericales > Theaceae > Camellia > Camellia granthamiana. Next base: position 10,999,389 of record CM069916.1, read on the forward strand.
CTGTACTTGTTTTTGTATAACTGTATAGACTGACAGACTGTTACTGTACTGTGTTAATAGGGATTAAATCCCTGTCCCATACGATTGTAAATGTTATACATACTGTTCTGTACTGTTTATGTTTACATGTATAAAAAGTATTTTTGCATACAAACTGTCACAGCTCATTGGACATTGTTTATTTACTGTATTGGCTTCAGCCATGCCCCTGTACTCTGTTTTACTGTATTACTGTTAAACAAGCCTTCGGTAATCTCGGATTACTGGCCGGTTACGATACTAAACCCATAGGGGCAAGTTTGGGTCGTGACAGAGTGGTATCAGAGCGATACTTACCACGAGTTATACCGCACACACGTGTCCAAATGAGCTATAGGATGTCCCAGAAAAGCAATTAGGGCATTACATGAGCATGATAAGTGTGTGGCTATGACATGACTGAATATATGCTAATGTGTTAATTTGTTTAAACAAATGACTGCCTATGTTTATAACTGTTATAACTGCCTATAGTGAAATGGATAATGCAAGAACTGCAAATGAATCTGAATCCTCATCCTTTAAGGCAAGAATGGCAAGACTGGAAAAAATGATAGAACTAATAATTGAAAGACTAGATCAACAACAGAATCAACAGCCCCCACCTCCTCCTCCTGTACAGCCGGAACAGAATGTGAATGTTAATGACGGGGACATAATTGCTCTCACCCATAAGTTCAGCAAAATGAAACCGCCATCCTTTCAGGGAGGCCTTGAACCACTGAAAGCTGAAGCATGGGTTCTTGAGACTGAAAAGTTATTTGAGGTGTTTCCGTGCTCTGAAGCACATAAAGTACTATTAGCTACCTTCACCCTACAAGAAGAAGCTAGAAGGTGGTGGATGTTAATCCGTGACACCGACACTGTTATGACTTGGGCTCAATTCAAAGGAGCCTTCTTCGAAAAGTACTTCCCTCAGTGTGTCAGGGACAGGAAGGTGACTGAGTTTGAACAACTAAAACAAAGCACTATGTCGGTGGCAGAATATGAGACAAAATTTACTGAACTTGCCCGTTATACACCGCACATGGTTGACACTGACTACAAGAAGGCCAGGAAATTTGAAGGCGGCCTTAATGTTGCAATACTGGACAAAATTAATGTTCTAAAATTACCGAATTATGTAAATGTTCTTGACCGAGCACTGATGGCTGAGTTGAACATCGAGGCACTGAAAACTAAAACACCAGCGTCTCAATGGCATGGTAAAAGGCAGGGTTTTAAGTTCAAGAAAGGCAAGCATAACCCAGTGAATAAGAAATAGAACATGGGGTCAACAACTAGCCCCAGCCAAGGGAGTAGTTTCATACCACCCTGTTCTGAGTGTGGCAAGAAGCACAGAGGGGTTTGTTACAAAATATCTGGAGCCTGTTACAGGTGTGGCAAGGTGGGCCACATGGTTAAAGACTGCTCCTCTGCTCCGCAAACCAATAGTAAAGCTGCACCTAGCACAACAGCATCAACTGTGGCACCGAAACCGAACCCTAAAGCTACCGGGAAAGAGCCTATGAGGCAGGGTCGAGTGTTCGCCCTAGTACCGGGAGACGTACAAAATACTGAGACCGTTGTGTCAGGTATCCTCTCTATTTGTGCTCAAGATGCATATGTACTGGTTAATTCAGGGTCTACACATTCATATATATCACATGCTTTTTCGCGAAAATTGAATAGACCCTTAGAACTCATGAATTATCTGTTAGTTGTATCTTTACCCGTTGGGGGATCCATGACTTGTGCATATATGTACCCTGCTTATGAAGTTATTGTTAGAGATGCACATTTTTTTATTGACTTACTGCCACTGAACATTGACCATTTTAATGTAATATTGGGATGAACTGGTTAACAAAATATCATGACACCATAGACTGTGTAACGAAACAAGTAGTTTTCTGTCCACCTGGTTTGCCTGAATTTGTGTTTAATGGAAGTGGAGTAGTACCTCCTCCGTATTTGATTTCATCTGTGAAAGCTGTTAAATTGATTAGAAAGGGGTGTAAAGGATATCTGTGTTCTGTATTGACTGTATTTACTGATAATAATGCTAATGTGAACAGTATTCCTATAGTCAGAAAATTCCCAGATGTTTTTCCAGATGATTTGCCAAGGGATTTAATTGATAGGGAGATTGAGTTCACTGTTGATGTGGTTCCCGGAACACAGCCAGTATCTAAAGCTCCTTGCCGAATGGCTCCAACTGAACTGAAAGAATTGAAAGTGCAACTGCAAGAACAGTTAGACAAAAAGTTCATCAGGCTTAGTACTTCACTGTGGGGCGCACCTGTCTTGTTTATGAAAAAGAAAGACGACTCACTGAGACTGTGTATTGACTACCGTGAACTGAACAAGGTAACTGTGAAAAATAAATACCCATTGCCTCGTATTGATGACTTATTTGATCAGTCACAGGGTGCTCAAGTGTTCTCTAAGAACGATCTCAGATTCGGACATCATCAGCTGAAAGTTAAACCAGAAGACATAGACAAAACTACTTTTCGAACGAGGTATGGACATTACGAATTTTTAGTTATGCCTTTCGGAGTTACCAATGCACCTGCTGCATTTATGGACCTCATGAACAGAATCTTTAAACCATTCCTCGATGACTTTATTGTTGTATTCATTGATGACATCCTGATTTATTCTAATACTAGAGAAGAACATGAACATCATCTAAGACTTGTCCTACAGACCCTAAGAGAACAGAAACTTTATGCTAAACTGTCTAAATGTGAGTTTTGGCTTGATCATGTTATGTTTTTTGGGGCATATTGTTAGCAAAGATGGAATTTCTGTTGATCCGCAGAAAATTGAAGTTATAGTAAACTGGCCTAGACCAACAAATGTGACAGAAGTCCAAAGCTTTTTGGGACTAGTCAGGTATTATAGAAGATTTGTCAAAGATTTCTCCAAAATTGCCTTACCATTGACTCAACTGACACAAAAGGGGACATCGTTTGAATGGACTGACCAAAGGGAATCCGCTTTCCAAGAGTTAAAAACTCGACTTGTGACTGCACCGGTTCTTACCCTACCTTCAGGTACGGATGGTTATACTGTATTTAGTGATACTTCTCATAAGGGTTTGTGGTGTGTTTTAATGCAAAATGGGAGAGTTATTGCTTATGCTTCCTAACAACTGAGACCGCATGAAAAGAACTACCCGACCCATGATCTGGAACTTGCTGCAGTAGTATTTGCACTGAAAATCTGGCGCCACTACCTATATGGGGCGACATGTGAAGTATATACCGACCACAAGAGTTTAAAATATTTCTTCACACGGAAAGAACTGAACATGAGACAGCGGAGATGGCTAGAACTGATTAAAGACTATGACCTACAGATTTTGTACCATCCCGGAAAAGCCAATACCGTTGCCGATGCACTGAGCCGGAAATCAATTGGAAACGTAGCATGTTTGCTCACCGAGCAGAAAGAATTGCTTTGTGACCTTGAAAAATCTGAAATAGAAGTTGTTTTGCGAGAACAAGGTGGAACAATAGCTGCTATTTCTGTTCAGCCGGCACTTATTGAAGAAATTAAAAAGAAACAGTAATTGGATGACTTCTTGAAGAAGATCATCGAAGAAAGGGAATCTAAACCAAGATCGGGTTTCAAATTTGAAAATAATATACTGAAATTTCAAGAAAGACTGTGTGTACCGAATGATTCTGAATTGAAAAGAAGAGTTCTGCAATAGGGCCACAATTCAAAATTTTCTATCCATTCGGGGAATACGAAAATGTACCAAGACCTGAAACTTAATTTCTGGTGGCTGGGAATGAAGAAAAAAATTACTGATTTTGTATCAAAATGTCTTCATTGCCAACAAGTCAAGGCCGAACATCAACGGCCCGCAGGCTTATTACAACCCTTACCGATACCGGAGTGGAAATGAGAATATATCACTATGGATTTTATCGTTGGGTTTCCTCGCTCCAGTAAAAGTATGGACTCAATTTGGGTTATTGTTTATAGACTGACTAAATCTGCTCACTTCTTACCTGTCAAAACAATTTATAATGCGGACAAATTGGCTGTAATTTATATTAACGAAATTGTTAGACTGCATGGAGTGCCTGTGTCCATTGTTTCTGACAGGGATTTGAAGTTTACATCAAGGTTTTGGCAAAGCCTACAGACTGCATTGGGTACTGAACTGAGACTGAGTAGTGCCTATCATCCTTAGACAGATGGCCAGTCAGAAAGGACTATCCAAACTCTGGAGGATTTATTGAGAATGTGTGTCCTTGATTTTCAGGGAAACTGGGAAAGCCATTTGCCCTTAGCTGAATTCGCTTACAACAACAGCTATCATTCAAGTATTGGTATGGCACCTTTTGAGGCATTGTATGGCAGAAAATGTAGATCTCCGATTTGCTGGGCAGAAGTTGGAGATGGGCCTTTGCTTGGGCCCGAGATTGTATATGAAACGACTGAGAAAGTAAAGCTGATACAACAGAGATTGAAAACTGCACAGAGCCGACAGAAAAGTTATGCAGATGTCAGAAGGCGAGATAGAGAATATGAAGTGGGTGATAACGTTTTTGTGAAAGTGACGCCGATGAAAGGCCAGACTCGTTTTGGAGTAAAGGGCAAGCTGGCGCCGAGGTACGTCGAACCGTATGAGATTATTGAGAAAATCAATCCGGTGGCGTATCAAGTTGCGCTTCCTCCTGAAATAGAGCACATGCATAACGTCTTCCACATCTCTATGTTGAGAGACTACCTCTGGGATCCTTTCCCTGTGATAAAGCTTACTCATGTAGTGTTGAGTGATGACTACACTTACGAGGAACGACCTGTTCAGATTGTAAACAGACGGATCAAGAAGTTGAGAAATAAAGAGATCCCGTTAGTGAAAGTTGACTGGGAAAACCATGGTAGCGTATATGCCACTTGGGAAAGGGAAGATGACATGGCCAAAAGATATCCTGAACTGTTTCCACTAAATCCTGTTTTCTTCCAGAATGAAGGTAATTCGAGTTTAGAAGACTAAACTCTTTTTAAGGAGGGGAGACTGTAACAACCCTCACCACTGTTTACCGATTAACTACTGATTACTGCTAAACTGAGACTGATTATGATAAGTAATGGAACTGATTGAAATACTGAACTGACTGACTGAAATATGGAACTGAATTGATTTAGTATATCTGTTTAATTGTATATCTATCTGTTGCCTGTTTGATTATCTGTTTGTGTATTTGTGTTTAAACTGCTAATTGAAAGCCTTATCGGCGGCCGAACCAGAAATTGATTAGTGTTTCATGACCAGTAGAATTTATGTATTTTTTTAGTATATTTATCTGAAATGTGATTTAGTACGATTAAATTAGATTAAATAAGTTAAATTGCATAGGTTTGACATAATTACCATGATGCCATTGTGAGTGGCCATTACCTAGGACATCTTTGAGCCTTATACACCCAAACAAAACATTTCATCAGCCTATTTTCTTGAGAGCAACCGACTAGAGAGTGAGGGGTAGGGGATTTGTGCTTTCAACAAAGAGAATTGGCTTGAATATTGAAGGAATTGAAGAGAGTATTGCAAATTGAGCTCCTAGACCTTTAATTTAAGACTTAGGTAAGGAATTCAATCTCTTAATTGTGTCTTTAAGTTGATTCTTACATGGTTCAAGTCATTTTGATGGAGTTTAGAGCCTAGACATGGTTTTAATGTTGAATTGAGACTCATTCCATGCATGCATGTTCACATCCTTGAGTTTTGATATTATTCTTCATGAAAGTGTACATGCATGTTCATATTTTTACAATAGACCATGAATTCACCATGTTTTTGAAGTTATAGACTCCTTTGAGCATGTGTTTGAAGCTTGAAATTGGTTTAAACTCTTGCATGTTCCATGTTCATCTTGTTCATGAAATTTGGTTGGAAATTGGATTTAATTGAACCACCCTTGGGCTTTGGTTTCTCAAATTGAGCTTTGGAACTTGTTATATTTTGAGTTTAGATGTGTTTTCCAGAAATTGGGCCCAAGAGGTCAAGTTTTTAGCTATAGAATGCTTGGTTTGAGCTTGGGAGGCAAATCTGGATATTCTAGAATTTGGCTTCTTCACTCGAGCGAAGGATTCCACGCTCGAGCGACCATCGTTTATTCTGAGCTCCGCTCGAGCGAAGGAATGGTGGCTCGAGCATAAATTGCAGGCTCCCAGATTCTTAGTGCACGCAGACGCACGCTCGAGCGAGAGAACCTACGCTCGAGCGAGGACTGTGTCTTACACTCGAGCGAGCGTCGAACGAACATCGAGCGGAGATTTCTAACATCCAGCACTTTTTGCATTTTTACAGACCGATCGAGCGAGGAAGTCCACGCTTGAGCGACCCCACTGTTTTGTCAAGCTCGCTCGAGCGAAGAAAGCCACGCTCGAGCGAGACCTCTGTTTTCTGAAAATTTTGAAAATGATTTTAAAGTGCATCTTTGCATCTTCATCCCATAGTTTAAGGCATCTTAATGAGGATGTAGATGTAAAACACACCGAGGCAAATTAGGGATTAAGTTATTATCTTTCCCAACTGTGTATCTTAGTGTGTGTTCGTCCTGTAAACTGTGTAGGGTTGGCTTTCGAGGAGAAGCTCTAGCTTACTGTAGCCCAGAACTCTGTGAGTAACAATTGTGTAAAGATATGTTCAACTGTGAATATTTCTGACTGTTTAACTGAACTGCTTTCTGAACCGATACTGTTAATTGAATGAATGTATGTCCTATATTCTGAACTGTATTGTGTCATCCTTAGCACTACTGTTTACTGTTACTGTTACAGAGATCTCTATCGGTTCCCTTGTTGGAACCACTACTGTTTACTGATTGATGGCCATCATTTAATGTTCGGTCTTTTAAGACCTACTGTTTACTGTACTGCTATGCTAATGGATGTACCACATATGACTGTTTAACTGAATGACTGATATACTGAATCAATAAACTGTTTTCATTACTGTAAGGACATTCATTCTTAACCCCTTTACGCATTATGTTATTCACTGGGCTTTAGCTCACTGCTCATATATATATGTAGGCGTACAGGCACCAGACCGCGGCTAGAAGCGTCAGGGTAAACTCCAGTTTTGTCAAGCTAACCACTGTGCCTCACTGCGAGGTTCCGAGCCAACCAAGCTATGGCTTAGGGGTGTTTTAATTTCCCCGTCGATTTCTGTACTTGTTTTTGTATAACTGTATAGACTGACAGACTGTTACTGTACTGTGTTAATAGGGATTAAATCCCTGTCCCATACGATTGTAAATGTTATACATACTGTTCTGTACTGTTTATGTTTACATGTATAAAAAGTATTTTTGCATACAAACTGTCACAGCTCATTGGACATTGTTTATTTACTGTATTGGTTCCCGCCATGCCCATGTACTCTGTTTTACTATATTACTTTTAAGCAAGCCTTCGGTAATCTCGGATTACTGGCCGGTTATGGTACGAAACCCATAGGGACGGGTTTGGGTTGTGACAGTTTTCTACTTTCTGTTTCCCTCTTCCTTATTCTTGTTCTTTTCGTTATATTAAAATTGATTGTTGTCTTTTTCTTCTTTCTTTAAGTACTTATAAGTAAAATAATTTTTTAAAAAAAATCTATATTCTATAATTAAAAACTTCATTTCATTTTTCGTTTTCTTCTTTTATATGTTTATTATGATATGTTGTAAATGCAACATGTGTTCAGATTAATGTTCAGATTGCATTAACATGTTGTATAAATGCTTACTTTAACATGGTTTAGAAAAATATTTCACAATTAGTCAAAACAATTGAATAAATATTTAAAAAATAATAACTCCTAAAAATATACATAAAAAAGAGTATATGACACTATGCAATTCTTACAAAAATCTATAAAAAAAAATTAATAAAGATTCAAAAAACAAACTTTTTAAAAATGTTGAAAAATCATACCACGGGATTTGCATATTCCTTTCCTTTGCCAAAAGGGATAGCCTTTTCTGTCTCCTTTGATATTCTTTGTGTTTTTCCTTTGCCTTTGCCCATAAAAAATACGTAGAATATATTTATAAATATATTTTTTAAATGATAATAAAATGCATGCGAATATAAGTTGCTTGTAGGCTTGCCTCACGAATGCGAATAGTATTAAGGTCACGTTCATCACGAACAATAACATTAACATTTCTTTTCTTGAAGAAATTGAATCTGTATATACAAAAAATTTAGAGTGACAAATAAAACTTTGTACACATAAATAAGAAAAAAAATCATTTCTTTCTTGATATTACTGTTTGGTGTAAGTCTTCATCCACCTATAAAGTATGAGGAAAAAAGCATTTATTAGAAGAAAATTAGATATGATAAGTTTAAAATAAATAAATAAATAGGCCTTACATAATAAGAGAGGTACTTATGGAGGGAAAAAAAAAAAAAAAAACTTACTTGACCAAAAATAGTGATATTGTCCATAACTGTTGTATTTCAACCTAAAAATGTTTGGTTCAATTGATTCATCCATAAGACCATAAAACTAAACATTTCTCTCAACACTGAACCACAGAAATTCAGGTGTCTTGTAGGTTGTCTAATTTTATTATTTCTGGTAATTTTACTGACATAAAGAACAAAAAGCATGATACTCAAATTTTGTTTTCTTTCATTTTTCTTTGCTTTCCCAGCAACCAAACAGTAGTTTTGGGCTAACAACTAACAATAGGATATTAGAGAATGCCAAGAATGAGAAGAACAAATATCAGAATAAAAACCTAACTTCAAGTCAAAAAATTTCAATTAACTCAAACCCAGATCTAGATATCTAATAATAGATCATTTTCATCAAATAAGCATGAAATTGTATAGATTTAAACAATACCCAGAAACAGAAAACGATTCAGCTTGCTTGGTTCCATTTTTCGAAAAACACTTTTCAGAAAATTCTATCCTCTTATTTTTCATGTTTTGTTGTTTTTACTGAATTTTTTTAATATTCTAAGTAATTTTTTTTATTTTTTTTTTTTACTTTCTAGACATACCTAACATAAATATACCTAAAAAGTAAAAAAATAGTGAAAAAAAGCCTTTTAAAAATTCACTAAATACCAAAAATACAAAAAAAAAATACAATAATTCAGTACATTTTTTGTATTTTTATGTATTTATTAATTTTTTAAAATATATTTTCACAAATTTTTTACTTTTTAGATACATATTAGTAAGGTGCATCTAGATACATATTAGTAAGGTGCATCTAGTGATGGGTTTTACTCTGTGCAGGAAATTGTTAATAACGTCGAGCAATTCAGAGGTCACTCTTAGCTTCTTGGCAATGGATGCTTGCGAGATGTTCTGATGGCTGATTATTGCTGGTTTGGTAGTATCTAGATGCTAGTTCTGCTGTATATTGCTGTCGGTGTTGCTGTTTAAAGGGCAATTTGTTTGTTGATGCTGCTGTCTACTGCTGCTGTAATGTTGGGTTGTTGATTTTGCTTTGATGCTAGTTGGTAATCTACTCCTAGTGGAAGGAATCTGGTTTGGCAGACAATTTTGGCTCATTGGGTTATATTATGGAAGTAATCTCGGTAGCTGCTACTGGTTTATTATAGTTGTTGCATATTCTTTGTGTTTTGAATTGGGCGAGCAGTTATAGTTGTTGGGTGTTCTTAGGTTTGGGGTGTTTTGTTCTTCTTGTTTATTTGTGTTTTTTGGGTGTTGTTGATTGGCCTCTCCCCAATTTCGGGCTTGTGTTAGCATATGATTGTGTTGTCTCTTCGGTGCCATCTTAGTTGGGATTGTAGAGGATCAGCTATGATACTCGTTTTGCACAGCCTTGTTTTTTGTTGTAAGTTTTTCTCTTATTTTTGGTTCATCTTTAATAAAATTTCATTTGCTGATCAAAAAAGTAAAGTGCATCTAAAAAAGTAAAAAAATTATTTAAAATTTTAAAAATATTCACTAAAAACAAAAAACACGAAAACCAAAAAACTCAGTTTTCAAAAAACTTAATCCAGAAAACTCAAACCAAACACACTGAATATAATTTCAAAGAAAAAATATGATCAAAATCTAGAATTGGCAAGAGAATGAGGGTAATTGTTGGGCAATGAATGAATATCACATTGGAGGTCTTCTGTGGGAGTAAGATTCTAGCATTGGTCTTGGATAGAGGAATGATTTACAATATTTGGTTTTGTCTAGGGTAATGAATCTAGTAAGGCAGAACCTTGATGATCTGTGTTGTACAAATCTAGCAAGCTAAAATTATGGAAAAGCTTAGGATTGATAGCTTCTTTTCAAACAGTAAATACAACTTATTTTGTTTTTTTGTGCTTTTTTAGTCCCAAAATATTAGCCAAACAAGCACTTATGTTACGACCCAAACCCGCCCCTAAAGGTTTAACGTCGTAACCAGCCATTAATCCTTGGATTACCAAAGGCCTCTTAACAGAATAATATTTAATTGGGGGCTACAGAAGGAATTATACCAAATATGAATAGTCCATGGAGCCGTGCAAATATGCATGGGACAGAAATTTGAAACCTTATATAATATATTAATGTATGTGACATCATGATGCATTAGTCTTCATCACATTTGAGACAGTTGTAGCCCAAAAAGGAAGATAGCTTTTATACACAAAACAAAAGACTTGCTCGTATTACAAACAAAACATATGGTCTTTACTCATGCCATTTAGACTTGACTTGATCACACAAGGGAACCTCCTCGGAGGTACAACGGTTGGCTGACAAAACAGGAGTGCCAGATCCCCAACTTTGGGTCTGGTCACGCGCCTGGTCACCTACATATATAATATAAATAGTGAGCGGAAGCCCGGTGAATAATAACAAAGTAAATATTTTAATAAATGATGTCCAAAACAGATTTCAAATCTCATAGAAAATTAGAATCATAATCAGGTAGCGGAAACAGAGTCATAATCTTATTCGTATTCAAATCATATGGGGGTACATCCATTAGCATAAACATGTCTTTTTGGTCAAGCTTATCAAGTTCCATAAAGGAACCTCCGGTACCGGGTAACATATCTCATACTTGAGCCGTGGCATTGTTTTCCCCGGGCGAGGGCCTGTGCCACGGTATTATTTCCCCGGTGCGGGGGCCTAGGCCACGGTATCATCCTCCGGGCTAGGGCCTCATGACCATAAGTCACAGTATTATGTCCCTTGGACGAGGGCCTCTGCTAAGGATACCACAATTACATTTCAAAGAAAATTTGGACAGTCATTCATTCATACAAAACATAGCATTTCAGAAAACTAATAATTTCATATCATCAGAAAATAATTAAAGTCAAACATAACTTTACAGAGTTATTACTCACAGATAACTGGTGGCTCCAAATAGACGAGTAGAGTAGGTAATTCACTTAACTTGAGGTGCGTGACCTACATAACATAACAGATACATACGTTGAAACACATGCTCGAATTGTACATAACTTATTTCATTTTTCCTTAGTGTGTTTCTAGCATTTATCCTCATTATAGTGTTTTAATCTTGGCCTAGGAATGCCTAGGATGAAATGAGGATGCAAAAATGTACTTGAAAATATTTTTCAAAACTTGTTGAAAACAGGGTCCATGCTCGAGCGGACATGCAAAATGTGAGGGTCCGCTCTAGTGTAACTTTCTTCGCTCGAGCGATCTGCAAACTTTGACAAAAGTACTAGTTGTTTGATTTTCACGCTTGACGGACACTCGATCCTCACTCGAGCGTGAGACTCAGACCTTTGCCCGAGCGTGACTTTTGTCGCTCGAGCGATCTGCAAAACATATAAACTTCTGGGAACATGCATTTCATGCTCGAGCGGACTTCAGGTCGCTCGAGCGGAAGTGCACACACTCAGAGTGGCCACTCGAGCGTAAACTCCTACGCTCACTGCTGGAAAATTATTTAAACGCCGCTAAAAATATTAAAAACGTCGCTAATTCTTTTTGTGACGTTTAGTACCAAACGCCGATGACGCAGCCGTCGCTATAACTTTATGACGTTTGAAAAACGTCGTTATATTACTATAGGCGGCGTTTTTAAAAACGCCGCCAAATGTCCTTTCCTAGCTGGCTATGATGTCACTGTCACACATAGCGACGTTTTTAAAAACGCCGTCATAGACATTTATACATTTTAAAAATCTTACCGTTGGGATGGGATATAGTGACATTTTTAAAACGCCGCCATAGCCTTTTTTGTAATTTTTAAATTGTGCTAATTTTATATAGTTGAACAAAAAAAATACCTGCCAAACAATTATCAAGAACTAACAATTGATGTTTATTAAAATAATAAATAAACTAAGCTTGGAAAATACCTATCAAACAATTATCAAAAACTAATAATTGATGTTTATTAAAATAATAAATAAACTAAGCTTGAAAACAAAATTAAAAATAAAAAACAATACATTGCATACCTAAGAATAGAAACAATTCAAACTTTAAATCCATCAATTAAAATCAAAATGGTCAAGAAGTGTAATTTGCCCAAAAAAATTAAAAAGGAATAGAAAGCACACTAATATGGCTTATAATATTAAAAATACCACTTGTCTTCCAACTATATCCAAAGATGAGCCTAAACTATATGCAACAGATGATACATTTGGAACCATACAGTACACTATAATCCAATTAAACAAGATAAAAAGAATTAGAGGGAGGGAAAAGTAAAAGAACAAGAACAAATAAAAAAAACTTCAGCATATTCCCTCTTCGCCCGAAACATTTTCTTCTTTGCCTGAAACAACCCATCTTCAAATTTATTATTAATTTCTCATATATACATCAGAGGAATGAAGGCAGCCACCTGCAAAAGAAAAACAAATTAATTTACAAGGGCATTTTACAAAATAGAACTTCACAATTGAATTGATGGCAGGGTAATATTTTTCAAGCAAAGAGGCCACACCCCTCATCAACTCCAAGCTGACAGTAATTAGTCTAGTCTGCATCAAAATATCAGACAATATGGTTCAAATCAAAACAATCTTGCACCATGCCTAACAGGAGGGAAGTCATGAAACCAACACCTATTGTTTTCCTCTAGTCAACTGAACCTGATGTGTTTCAAAATCAAAAGGAACTATGGAATTAACTAATACTCAGTCATTTATGTTTTACATTGACAAAGCACAAGAGACAATTTTGCAGAGAACAAAAAGAACAAGAAAATTTAACCCTGAGGGGCCATCAACAACACAAGAAATCCAACCACATCCTTTGCCTGCTTTTAGAACAAATATACAAGGTTCATATTCCTAGTTCTCTAATTTGAATGGAACTTTGTATTCTCAAGAAAGTCAATGATGAGGACCTAAATCAGATTTTATCTACTTTATTTCTCGGCTTTGCAATTTCACATCTACCACTACTAATAAATAAGGTCCTTTAACCAAGTCCACAGCTACATGCAAATATGCACTTTGGTTCCCCCCTCCTGGCAACTCTTCACTTCACTTGGTTCACATTAACAGAATTCTATGAACCGGGATGATAATCATTATAGTGCTACATAAAAAAACCTTTCAGATTGGAAGGTGAACTATCCAAAGCATCTTTTGGAAAACCTTCACAGCTTAGGTTATGCCAAACAGATTAGGACCAAAAGGTGTTATTCCTCAACCACACAGTATAATAAATATATTATCCCTGCTTAATGATGGTTTTTCCTCGAAAATTTATTCAGAACTTTTAATTGCTACTAAATTACGTATGGCATGTCCAAATATTTAGCCTCCCACATTTTTTTATAAAATTATTCATGGAGGAAAAGTTGTGACTCTTATTTTCTTATGTGGAGCTATCCATGAAAAGATGGTTGAGGGTGAGAGAAGCAAACTTCTTTTGTTTTTCCTTTGATTCAGTTTTCTCAGGAACCATTTCCTTTATGATGTTCTCAACAACCAAATAGAGAGTAATGGAAATGAAGGAGTGATTCATGATTAACTAGACATTTTTCACATTGAAATGCACCATCACAAGAATAAAACAGAAGTCTAACTTGCCACTGTATAAAACTACTACAGGAATAAAATGAGGATGTGGTCCAAAATTTCCATTGTCAAATCAAGTTATAGTTTGTTAGTTGTACTCTGGAATCAAACAAATCTTAATTGAAAACTTAAACCGAATTACTAAATATCCACAAAGTCCACGTTTTTAGTGCTTTTAGCGGCGTTTTTTAAACACCGTCATAAACTAGCTTCATTTTTTTTTTTTGGTTTCCATAGACACAAAAACATAAACAAATGATCAATTAGCAGACATGGAATTGTAACTCACTTATTGTGAACATCAACATATTCATCAGTTTCATCCAGTATTTCTTCCTTCAAAACAAAACACAAATATTAGTTCATCAACAGAAAAAACACATTAAGTCTATGTACCCAGAAAAAGAACTCAGAAAAAACAGTGCCATGTCTAGATCTGGTGAGGTTTAAATTAAAAAAGAATTTGAACCACAAACCATTACTGTTTTTTTTCTTTTTCTTTTTTGTGAATAAAATTTTAGGTGTTTTATCAGGATACCTAGAAGGCTTGCGGAAAGAAAAGCATATATGAATGGACTGATCTAATATTTACATATACGAAATTTCCTATCACCTATATGGAAGAAAAGCGTTCATATTGAAGCTAGTTTTGTGTACTTGGATAGAATTAACTTCTACAAGTTATATCTAAAGCAGCAATATTAATTAACTATAATGGAACACAAAATAACATTTGCATGAAGTACATCATAGTATTTATTAATACTAGTTAATTAGTTATATATATTACTAACCTGTAAGAGTTCCTCTAAAACATCTTCCATAGCAATGATACCAATGACTTCTTCCTCTTGATCTGGAAGTGACCTCTCAAAAGAGGCACAAGATTTTCGCAAGAAGTGCTTGGTTAGGGATCCAAAGTCTCGGTGGACTGCTGATATGCTCTTAGGCCATCCCTTTGTTTCTGTTGCAGATAGCGCCTTCACTGGAAGTATTGAAGATGAAAGAAACAGAGTCTTTCTTCCAAAAATAGCAAAAGCTGTTCTGAATTAATCATTCCCGAGTTCATTGAATCTTCATATACCTTACTTTCTCAAGTCATATTCAGCATCAAATGGACACATTGTACCTAAGAGTTTCATGGCCGCAAAGCACTTGGTTGATATTGTTTTTGAACACTTTAGTGAATTTCTTACCCACTCCAATACAATAATACTACAAGAAGTTTCATTACCCACTCCAATACAATCAAACACCAAAATGCTCCATATAACACAGTTTTTCGAAAAGTTCACATACCTTTAATAGAAAGGGGCAATACCACCAATGAGAAGGAACATAGAACAATGGAAGCCACCTCTGGATATACATGATTGTAAATGCCTTTTTCAAGACCTTAGCCAATTTTCCAGTACAATCATAAGCGAGGCAATCAAATATGCATTACAGCAAACACCTAATATGCGCGCGCACACAAAAAAAAAAACACCTAATAAAACAAACCCATTCAAACAAAAATTCAATGTCAAACAAATGCATGGGATAGTCTTTGCTCACACTTTGAAGGCTTGTGGAAGCAAAGTCATTGTACCACGACAGCCTTCGCATCTTCTTCCGAGGATTTTCCACCTCTAGAGAAAATAAATCAGAAATTTATATATCTCAAATCTTGGTTACAGGAAGTGATTCTCTGGTAAGAGCAGACTGCAAATGTCAGAGACATATTAAATATCTCAAACCCTGGAAAGTAAATTATTTTGAAGAAATCACTGGCTCTTTAAATCGTAATGAAGTTGTAAGAGCTAAGAACTTGAGGGTTAGATGTAAAATTTTGTTTTCATAGACTTTATCAACTTCCACTAGATGCAGAACTCTGAAGACTGCTTACAACACCTATCCAAGCAACAGAAGTGCACAACAATTTTTTTCTTATTTTTTTCAACTAGACTGTGTATGTAAAAGTTGAGATAACTCATATTTTGGAGTGAATCACATACCTGATCAATTTTTAGAGGATCTCCTTCAAGAAGGTGTGCATCAGCAGGTACAATGTCCCCAAGTTTGATGCTTACTATGTCACCAGGAACTAACACTGAAGCATCTTCCTCACTCCACTTCCCGTCACGCAGGACCTGGTAGGAGTAATTAGAGAGTCAAATATAAGTCATTCCCTTACTTATGTTGAAAGTTCAAGAGAAAAAAAAGGAAATAGAAATAGAAAACAAAATTTTTGGATCTGTATTTATTCGGGAAGAGGGAAACCTTGGCTTTTGGAGCTAACCGAGCCGTAAGAGCAGCAGCCGCATTGCCAGCATTATTTTCCTCAATAAAACTGATGATAGAGTTGATAATGAGCAAGATCAAGATGCCAAAGAAGTCATGATAATCTGTGCCCTTATGCTGCACAAAATAAGGTTTGTCAGTATGGAATAATCTTAAATTGTCTTGCGCGCGCGTGGATATAATAATGAAGCTTTGACTAAATGATTAGTCAACACTATACTAAAGTAAGTTAGGAGCATATAAATTTACCCCTCCATGTGCAAGAGCAATGGCCATTAAAGCTGCTGCTTCCATGACCCATGACAGAGGATTCCACATAAAGCCCAAAAACTTCAATATTTTACTTTCCTAGGGAAGAAAGAAAAGTATACAATAAATCACGCAGTGTAAAAAAAAAAATAGAGATAAGATGAGATGTGGAAAAAGAAAAGGAAGTTATCCAACATAAATTTTCCTAACCTTTTTCTCTTCAAGTTTGTTGTATCCAAACAGTTCCAACCGTTCTTGAACTGCATCGGTACTCAGACCCTCTTTTGTACATTTGAGATGTTCAAATACTTCTTTGAGGGGCATGTTCTCCTGCATGAAGCAAATTACAAATTCAATATCACCTTTATTCATGATGGACAAAGCTTGTTGTCGAGTTTGGGTAACTAGTCAAAGTCGTCAAATTTGGACCGAAACACCCATGTTTGATTCGGCATGGCCCAATTCGGCCAGTGGGCTGAAACTCGCTGCATAGCGGTGATAAGCCATTTTTGGCCAAATTCTATCATTTAGGCTTTCAAAATTTTGTTTTTGCTATTTTGTAGTTGTGGAAAGTATTCTTATAGCCATAACTTCAATAAAGAGTTTAAATTTTAACCCCGTTTGTTTGGCATAGTTCCAAGACTTTATAGTGTTAGTTTTTATTTTGTTTTATTTTTATTTTCATATAGTTTTTAGTTTTCCTTCTTGTTTCATGTTTTCTTAAGAACATGATAATTCAGTTTATAGAGTTGTAAGTGTATTGAAGGATAGAAACTTTAATAACATCACTGTTCTTGGTATTTTCTCTTGGTGGATTCAAGGCTTACCTCATGGATATGAGAATGATAGCTAGTTCCCTCTCGCTATCATTGCTACATCATTTATTGAGCTTTTTTCCATTGTCTTTTGTTTTTCCCTTCTTTTTTTTTTATCCCCCTCCAGAAATTAATTCATCAAATGTTATATTCATTTGAAGCATAGAAAAACACATGTGACGAAATTAAGAAGACTTGCAAGAAGAACCAAATCATTTTGTTGGACTTCTCATACTAACTCAGCAGATTAATTTAAATACACTCTCTAGTTCTTATATTCACACTAATCATCATGAAAGAATTCAAGGGTGTACAAGAGCATTAACATAAAAAAGAAAATAAGGAAAAAAAAAAAGCACATTAACAACAGAATTGTAACTCAATAGATTTTGTTTCAATTGATAGTTAGTTCTGAGGAGACAACAGGCAACAAAATTGTAACTGAAAAGGGAAGATTAGAAGATAAAAACAGAAAACAAAAACACAACCAAACAGACTTATGGATTTTGGTTCAATTGATAGTTCTAAGGACATACCAGATCAACAGCTTCCTTGTTGACGGCATCAAGGGCAATCGATTTATCATCCACTCCCATGTCTCCGTCAGCTCCAACTCTCTGCCCACCAAGTTTTTCGTAAAGAAGCTGCATTGTTTCAGTTACTTCAAATGAATCCTGAATTCCTCTCTTTCATACACAATTCTCCCAGCAACAACTTTAGCTCACAGTGTACTTATTTTGAATTTTTTTTTCAAAATTTGTTTTAGAATTTTTTTTTTTCCAAGAATGATATCAATGCGGCATTATATATGATTGTGATAAAATCCCTTAAGTTCAAATTTCATTTTTATTTTCTTAATATCATGAAGGGATTGTCCTGTGATCATTTCTAAATGATTCTAAACAAGAATGACCAAGAGAAATTTTGCCTCTAGAGGTTAAAGAGGGTGAGACTTTTAGCAAATTCTACATTCTAAGCTCTTTGTTGAAGCTTCATCTTTAAACTTGCAGACCTAACAACCATACCAGATGAACCAATTTTATATAAGCCATCAAGATTGAGTATTACATAATGCTTTGATTGTTTAGCTACCTCCTAGAAAGTATAAGATATGAATTACAAAGAGAAAATTGCTTGGAAGCTATCTAATCTGAACAATGCTAATTGAACAAGACATCATGCAATTTCAAATGCAAATAAAGCTAATTGTGTAACAATAAAGCTTCAACAGAGTGCACCAACCAAATTTCAGTACTCCAAAAATAAATAAATAAAATATAGTGCTATGCTAGAGTTTAGAAATATCCCAAACCATTAATCATCCAAATGAGCTAGAGCAGAAACACCAGCTTTCTCGATTCTCCGTGCTAATTCTACCGTATCCTGGGATGATTTTAGAAGTTGAATCTTACATGTTACTCGTGTGTCCAAATTTCGCTTTAATGTCGTCAATATCTAGATCAACAGAGAAACAACATGAGGGTTAAAGCTTTTAGTTCAAACAATGAACAGAGAAGGAAAAAGAAAAATAGAACTCCATGAATGCCATGTACCACATACATCATGAATAAGCTCCAGCACAGTCAATAATGCAGCGCCCATTCCGCCACTAATAGAGAATGATTTTGGGCAACCCATATTGATATCTACTGCGGCAACATCTTTGCAACTGAAAAATCAGTTACCAAGACAAAACTCTAGATTAGAGGTGGCAAAAAGGCAGTTGCTATTTTGTATAACCATACATACATCTTAGTCCAAATTCATATCTGACCAAATTGTTAGGTTAGACCCAGTTAGACAACAGATGCACTGGAGGATATACAAATCTTGAGACCAAACTGAATTGTATTTTGTATAAACATATATAGCATTTTTTGCATTCTCAATTGTATCCTTATCCAATGTTCAAAACAAAATTATATCATTATTCCTATGTTTTGAGAGATTCTTACGTTTTGAGATTTTGTATTAAGAATATGGATTTATTTAACTGAGCATATAACTCAGAAAAGCTCATGTAGCCTTCCTCAATCAGTTAGAACACAGCCACAAGGGATTGGTTTGCTTTGGCTTATTCCAGATTAGCAACAAAATAAAAATAATTTCTCACCATTTCCTACCTAATTTCTAAACCAAACATGAAAAATACTCGTTTTTCTCATCATTTCTCATCAAATCACTCAATCCAAATGGTCTATTAGATATTCTGAAACTCTATATTTGAAAGATTTCATTTTTTTTTTCTTCCTTTGTTATTGAATACACAAAACAAAACCCTAGAAACCAGTATAGAAACAGAAACCAAATAGATCCACAAGTTTAACAAAAAAACAAGAAATAGAGATTACAAATGGGATGAATGCCTGTACTTTTTTGTCGAAGGTTGCAAATGGGGTGTTGTCACTTGCACACCTCAACTCCACAAATACTAAGCAAAATTTCCTCAAACAAACAATGAGATTACAACAAAATAAACAAACCACCAATTTCTACCACCACAGCAAAATCACAGCAAAATCAAAACAAAATCAAATGAAATGGAGTGATATCATAGCAAAATCAAATGAATCACCGATCTGTTTCGCTGAGATGAAATTCGATTTCGATTTTGAGAGAGAACTGAAATGGCTCTGATGAATCACCGATCTGTTTCGCTGAGACCGAGCTGAATCTCTCAATCACAGAGCTGAACTGACAGAGATAATTAGGGTTTAGACAGCAGAGAGAGAGAGAGAGACAGTCGCTCACCGATCTGAATCGATTTTGAGAGAGAACTTTGAAATGGCTCTGATGAACGCTCACAAGTTTGCTGTCACCGATCTGAATCGATTTCGATTTTGAGAGAGAGAGAGAGAGAGAGAGCGAGAGTGAGAGTGAGAGTCAGATTTAGATTCAAAATAAAGGTGGGGAGAGGGAGCGTGCGGGACAAACTATTTCAAGACGTTTATAAACGTGGTCTATTCATGAAACCGTGAAACGGCGCCGTTTTGATTAGAGAAAAATGCGACGTTCACAAAACGTCGTTAAATATTACAAACAGTGGCGTTTTAAAAAACGCCGTTAAAAATGCGCCTTAAAAACTGATATTTCCTGTAGTGGCTTGAGCGTAGGTGCAAATTCTGGAATTTCCAGATTTGTTCTCCAAGTTCAAAACTCAATCTTTAAGCATCAAAACTTGATTTTCTTGGGCCAAAACTTGAGAAAGCACTTAGAAACTCATAAAACATCATGAATTAAGGATCATTTCAATAAATCATGGCCCAATAGCTTGCCAATTGTGCAAAATTCAACTTGAAATGTAGGAATATGCTATAAATATGGCATGCTTGTATAATTTGAGTTCATAGCTTCCCAAAACATGATCAAATGAAATATCCAACTCAAAAACATGGTGAATTCTTAGACTACAACCAAAACATGAACATGCATGTGAGAATTCTCATGAAAACAACTTCAAAACTTCATGATATGGATATGCATACATGGAAAGACTAAGCTTTCTTAAATTCTGGATCAATTCCCATATGAATTCACCTATTTCATTTGTATTCATGTACTAAATGACTGAATTTCAAGGTTGTAAGGTTGAGCTCTTACCTAGGCTACTCAATTGAGTTTCACTTAAGCAAGATCTTGAGCAATTCACCAAATCTCCTAGAAATTTTCTTCTATCCCAACTTTTGATCTCAATTTTTCTTCCATCTCTCTCTCTCTCTCTCTCCCACGTTTTGCTTGTTTGGGTGAGCTCAAATATGTTGAATGAAGAAAAAATGAATGAAGGCATATAGGAAGCCTTATATAGGCTCACTTGAAGATAATTAATTAAGGCTAAATAAGTGGGCATTAAATTAATCTAATTTAATTGTTCCAAATCGAATCTTAATTAAACCTACCATAATGTTCTAAAAATTCCAAATAGTACATAAATCAAGTCAATTTTTGAATCGGTTGCTGATAAGGCCTTCAATTCGCAAACCGAATAAAAACATGAACAGATCTTTTTACGTTAAACAGATATAAACACAAAAATAATGCAATGCACACATAAGTAACTCAGGATTTCTTCTTAATTATTTGTTAGGCATACTTAAGCATGAATTAGTGCTAATCATGGGTCGGAGTTGTTACAACTTAGACTTTAGCTTTTTTTATAAAATAAGAAATTATATTATGTGGAGGGTATATATTATAGATATAGAATATTTCTATACGGCTTGAATCGGTTCTAATTTGGAACCATGGAGTTCAATTTGAAATCGATCTGTGGCCCATGGATTTTTAAATTTTCAATCCGAAACCGAACCACGGATTTAAAAAATAATCCAAACCTAACCAATTAGACTGAATCAGATTGAATTACGGATTATACGGATCCCTTACTCAGCTTACAATTTACATATAAAAGGTTTAGAGAGACAGATCAAGCATCCTAGAACAACATGTTGAGCTTATACAATTTTATTATATATAATCGGGTGTTTCTAAAAACTACTGTTAGTTTTGCATTTTTCTTCAAATCACAAAAATTATGTATATATTTTTTAAGGAGGTAATGGACGAAATAGATTTGTCATTGTTATAAAGACATCAGATGCGAGAGGCAATGGAAGAAAATCAAGACTTACACTTGCTTGTAAAAGAAGTGGTTACTATAGAGACAACATGAAGATTAAGGGGAAACGATTGAGGTTGATAGGTTCTAAAAAGTGTGGATGTCTATTTCTATTAAGAGGGGAAAAATTACTTACAAATTACTAAGACGAATTGTGATAACATGTTTGATTGATGGATGCAAACAATGACAAATTTTATGGATATTTTATGGATATTCGTATACTTGATTTTTTATGAATAATTTTATGGATACTTTTTATGTATAATTTTATGAATGCGTGTTTGATTTATGAATTTTTTATGGATGCTTCAAGGAAAAAGTAAATTTTTCAATGTACAGCGACAGGGTCTAGACAACTCTATTGTAGTTTGGCAACATGACACTAGAGTAATCACATTTGTATAACAATGTATCACTGAACAGTCACTTCACAAATGGCCCAAATTAATTTATTGTTATCATCTAATTGGACAGCAAAATAATGAATGCTAGGACAAAAAAATTGTCTGGTAACATGGCACTGGAGTAATTCAAATTAATCAATGTTGTATTACCGAACAAACCCACCACAAATTAAAGTGGCTCTGTAAATGTATAGCAACAAAATATTGGAGAGATCTATTTTTTCCGACAACATAACACTGGAATAATGTAAATTGTTTAGCACCGTGTTACCAAAATTAGTGGTGTAAAGAATGAAGTAGTTAATTTAGGGTTAGTTTTGGTAATATATTGCGGGTGTAATGAAAATTACATTTTTTTTAAGGTGTAATGAGATGAAGGGTGTAAAAAGGTTAAATAGTGGTGTAAGTAGAATCACCCATTTGATTGTAGCTTATAAAAATGAAAATGGGTAAATTACAAATATATCCTTGAGTTTTGTTTAAAATACAGATTAGCCCGGTGATTTTCGAAATTACAAATACCCTTGTTAGAATTTTGGGAAAATTGCAAATACGTGGTATCTTCACAAAATATTTACAAATTCATGGAAAAGTTTATGACTTTAATTATTAAAATTGATAAAGTTTACAACTGATTTGAATTTTTTTTTTTTTTTTTTTGAAAACTTTCATTGAATTGCAATTTCCCCTAGAATTTTTTTATTTATAGAATTAACCAAAAAAAAAATTCTAACTAGTCTGATATGCAACAATAAAATTATCAGAATTGTTAAATGAAATATAAATATGTCATTATTAAAAATTATTGATTGACTTAATGATTTATTAACAAAAAGGATTATGTGTTATGCGATTAGAAATTTAAAGAAACGAGATGTAATTTCTAAAACTATAGAGATCAATTTATATTTTAAACAAATCTCAAGAGGTAAATTTATAATTTACCCGAAGAAAGTTGATTGTAATTTTTCATGGCCTATCGCATTCTACTATAAAGAAAACTTTGCATAATTAATAGTTAATTCAAGTAAGTCAAAAGGAGGTGGAAAAAGGGGAGCCATGAGTGATTTACATGCGAAAGGGCTAACCGATTACGTACACTAGTGGCAAGCACAATGAATGGTGGGAAATCATTTAGGGTGTTTGGTTTGAGTTTTCTGAATTAAATTTTTTGAAAATTAACTTTTTTAAGTTGTCGTGTTTTATTTGTTTTTAGTGAGGATTTTTTAAATTTTAAACATTTTTTTTATTTTTTTAAATGCATCTTATTTAGATGTATCTAAAAAGTAAAAAATAATGTGAAAAAATATTTTACAAAATTAATAAATACAAAAAATATACTGAATTCTTGTATTTTTTTTTTTTTAAATATTTTTACTAGCATTATATTTTCTTATCAATCCTTACTTTGTATGAAGTATGGATAGGATATGAATGAGAGATATGGTCGGCACATTAAAGATATGTTAATTTGACAAATTCTGATTTAGTAGAGTATTACTTTAATATCATTATTTTCTTATTCTTTAAGAAGTAAGCAAAGTATTGAAAAATTGATTTTGTATTTATTCTAATAATTCTACTATGATACTATAGCCCTGTTTGGTAGAGCTGTGGGAAAGTGCTTATAACTTATGCTTAAACAGCTTATAGCTTATAACTATGAACATAAGTTGATTTCTGACTTATAAATTAAGCATCTCCTGCCCCACTCAAAGAATAAGCTGATTTCTGATTTCCAAAAAACTATAAGTTATAAGCTATAAGCTAAACCAAACACATCAAAATAGCTTGAATTAAGCTGAAAACTGAAATAAACAGCTTTTAAGCTGCACCAAACAGGCCTTATACTGTGCAAGAAAAATATTATAATTCCAATTCCAATTCCAATTCCATAATAGTTCATTATAGGGATGATCTCTCCAATAGACTACTAATATCCAGAATCCTCTTTATTTTCTACCTTCCTCATATCGAACACAACTAGGATTTCTGTCTCCAAACCTTAATTTAGTTTCCACATTGGCCGTCTCCCCCTTAATTCTCTCTTAAAAAACTGGGATAATTATTGCTCCTTCCTCGTCCCTAAACCATCACTCTTGGGTTTTTTGGACAAATTCACTTGGATATTTATTTATTTATTGTTATTATTATTTTGCCCAAGTGATTTGGGTAATTCTCCAACACAATGCATGATGATTTCACCATTCAGTGTTGAGGGGGAATTGATCTCGACCACTAGGGTTTTGAAAATGAACAATTTGATTTGGATGTCGTTGCACCTGACAGTCTCATTGTCAGGGGTTTTGGTTGGGTTGAGAATTTGGGGTGGAATAGTGAAGAAGGGCAGCACATAAGAGAAGAAGAGAAGAAAAAATAGAGAATGGGGGGAGGACCTTTTATTTCTCTATGTAAAATGTATACGAGACTCTTAAACAAAATGGGCAACGATCATTATCTTTAAACAGTAGAGGATTACAATATTTTAACATTTTAAATGAGGTGGCGACAGGTGAAGTAATAAACTGGACTATTCTCTTCCATCTCCATCTCCTCTCCTCTTCCGGGCCTACACGCTTATAGTCATACCTTTATAATCATTTCTATTTTTTTGAACTTTTAAACAATCTGAGGCGTTAAATTTGTTGCAGCGCAGTTTTGGAAGAGGAGGATGAACGTGGAGTTGCTCATATAGTTGAGCATCTTGCTTTTAGTGCCACAAAGAAATACACAAATCAAATCATGATATCGTTAAATTTCTTGAAAGTACTGGGGCAGAATTTAGCTTGGAGGTAGCAACCAATTCTCTGTTGTGTGATAATCTTCATAGTTTCATTTTTTTTACTTTATTCTTTTTACCACCTGTTACCATGTAGGTGCGAGTCTCAACAGACGATTTGGAGAAAGAAAGAGGGGCTGTTATGGAGGAGTACAGAGGGAACCACAATGCAAATGGAAGGATGCAGGATGCACATTGGGTTCTGATGATGGAAGGTTCTAAGGTAATTTTTTAAACTCTACCAATTTATCAATTTTGAGTCACATGCACTGGTGAGGTTCTTTACATGGTCATTGTACTTGATTCTTCCTGCATGGTTGGAGCTTGTTTGACCATTTACTTTCAAACTAACTTGAATCGTCTTCATATAAAGATCACTGCTCCCTTGTAATGTTAATATTGTGCTCACATCTTCTGTTTAATATTAACATCTTCAATATGTTATTTCAGTTGCTATTTGTCATTTCAACTATGTATGTAGCAATACTCACACACATAGAAAAGGCTGTTGCATTTTTTGCCTTGTTGTTGTTGTTGTTGTTTTTTTTTTTTTTTTTCCTTCTTTGCAAAAAATGGTTTCTGGGTTTTTCAAATTGTGTTGTATTATAGTTTTGTGTTTTACTAATATCATTGCTTCATTGAGCATCCTTGAGTCAGTTATAAATGCATATTTATTTGATTGATGACTTGATAGTTGGTTTTTTGCGGAGTTTTATTAAGTTTGTGCCCTTGTAAAATTTCATTTGTTGATTGCAGTATGCTGAGCGTTTACCTATTGGGTTAGAAAGGGTAATCCAGACAGTTTCTGCTGATACCGTGGAGCAATTTTATGGGAAATGGTACCATTTACACAATATGGCTGTGATAGCTGTTGGAGATTTTTCCGATACACAGGTTGGAATATGCTAACATTTAGATTTTCCTTTTATACAAAGAATTTTATTTGTTGTCGAACTTTTGTTAACTCTCTCTCTCTCTCTCTCTCTCTCTCTGTCTCTCAGAGTGTAGTTGAGTTGATAAGGACCCTCTTTGGAGATAAAAGTTCATCACCAGATCCTCCACTTTTACCTCTCTTTCCAGTTCCATCTCATGAAGAACCCCGTTTTTCATGTTTTGTTGAATCTGAAGCTGCTGGGGTTAGTAGCCACTGGACTTTTCATCTAATTGTGTAGATTTTGGTTTACTCCTGAATACATCAACATGCAAGTCCATTAAACTAGCACCTGAAAATTTTAGTTTTAGAAATCTTACTTTTAATTTCTGCATAACAGTCTGCAGTGATGATAATTGTAAGATGCCTGCGGATGAGTTAAAAACTGTGAAGGACTACAGAAATTTACTTGCAGAGTCGATGTTCTTTCATGCTTTAAATCAGAGGTTTCTTAAAATATCTCGTAGAAAGGATTCTCCATATTTTTCATGCTCTGCTGCTGCTGATGTCGTAGCTCGTCCAGTGAAAGCCTATATAATGACTTCATCTTGTAAAGAGAAAGGGACTATTGAGGCCCTAAAATCAATTCTTACTGAGGTGTGTTTTTAATATTGATGTAGGGATCTACTTGCTTTTCCTTTGTTTTATTAATGCCCTGCATTTCAGGTTGCTAGGGTTCGGCTGCATGGATTTTCTGAATGTGAAATTTCTGTTGCTCGAGCTTTGCTAATGTCAGAGATTGAATCTGCCTATTTGGAACGTGATCAAATGCAATCAACCAGCCTGAGGGATGAATATTTACAAGTATATACGAATTATTGATTTTATATTTTTTTAATCAGTTTTTATGAAGTCTGGCAGCAATTTACACTTATTTTTAAAAATTTCCCAGCATTTTCTCCTCAGTGAACCTGTTGTTGGGGTTGAGTATGAAGCACAACTTCAAAAAACTAGACTACCTTGTGAGTATTTATTAACGTAACATTATTAAATTTGCTGGTTTTCGGTTTCCTATATAAAATAAGATGTGGAAATATGTTAATTGGCTCTTGTAACATTTAACATATGCATAGATATATCGGCATCTGAGGTATCCAAGTATGTGGAGAATTTTCGAACATCATGTAGCTGTGTTATAAAGATCATAGAACCTCGGGCTATTGCAACAATGGATGATCTTAATACTGTTGTGTCAAAGATCAATTCTCTTGAGGAAGAACGAAGCATACCTCGTTGGGATGATGAGCACATCCCAGAAGAAATTGTTAATATGAAACCAAGTCCAGGGTAAACTTCTAATCTCTTTACACTACAGTAACTCTTACGTTATCTGCTAATAAATATAAGAACCCTGAAATATTAGGAATTCTGCAGCAATTTCTTTTGTTTTGTAGTCATATGTTCATCCTTTAAATCTTGTGAGTTCTCAAAAGCATTATTGTCAAACACAATGGTGCATTTATAGTACTTTTTGGCTTCTGTGCATAATCTTGATTGGGTCTTTTTGCTTCAAATCATATTTTGGATGCTTATTCCTCTGTCCACTTTTGAGGTACAATTTTCGTAAGGAAATAAAATTATCATTGATCTATAACTCTTTCTATATGCACACAACAATAACATTGTTTTGCTGCAGAAATATTTGCACTTGTTTCTTTTTTGATGGTCCCCTGTGAGGCTTATAAGTTATATAAGATTATGAGTTTTTAGTCTTAATAACCAAAGCATAGAGTGAGCTGCAGTTTTAAAGTCTTCTGAAGTTATCCAATGCTCTGGAGAATCTACAAACACCAATGATAATTGCTTCTATACAACGGTTTTAAAACTCGTAAGTAAATCCGTAAGTAATCAAAGGATTATTTGAAGTCTGAACATGGTCATTCTATCCGCTGTGTTCCAGGGGTGAAATCCTTACAAACTGATGATGCTTTACTTTCTAAGAAAAATGGGATAAAATTAAATTTACCTATGGCATGCACAATTATCCATATTCAAATATTTCAATTCGATGAACCTTGTTTAAGTATGCTTTTTGAAGCCATTCACTCTAACCAAGCCACACACACATGGACCTCACTCCCTCTTTCCTCAAATAAGACTAGAGGGGGATCTGATAAATTAGGTTACAGAAAGGTTCCTATCAATGTCCATAATTACTTGCAACCATGAATAACTTGAGGTTGTCAATATTCTTATGATTGTCAAAGAATTTGCATTAGTCTCAATGACTTCCCCAAGGCATGTGGGGTTCAACTTTTATCAAATCATATACAATACTCACATAATTTACCTGTTTAGGGCAATGATTGAAGTTCTCATAGCATCCAATTTACAAATCATATTTGTATCAGGTTCCAATACTCGGCACCGATTGAAAAAAGGTTCCAATAATCTTTGAATACTTGTTAAAAAAGAATGAAATGAATTATTTGGCTTACTCATGAATGAGGTAGAAACCATGTATATATAATAAATTCATGATGTAATTTAGAAAACGATATAAATAAGAAAATAATACTAATCAATGATTGACACAATCACAGATTATATACATAATACTAAAAATAAAAAGATTGTATGTACTCTAATTTCTATATTCAACACTCCCCCTCAAACTGGTGTGAAGATGTTCAACAATCGCAGCTTGCCAATGGATGACTGGAAGAAGCCCGAAAAAAACTTAGCGGCTAGTCCAAATAAATGCTACCGAACAAATCTGGTAGTCCACAAATAAAAAAGGCCAAAAAGTGTTTAATACATCAACACCACACCCTAGAAAGGGAAAAAAAACAGGGATTGAACTGCCCTAGAAGAGCTGCCGAAGCATCTATGGCCAGGAAACACTCTGGTCGGCATCAGAGGCCGGAGCTAATGCCTGGAGATAGCTTATGGTTGTGCCGGATCGTAGTAGAAACTAGTCGGAACTAATGTTGGGACAGTTTAAGGTCATGCTAGACCGTTGTAGGAACTAACCGAAATTAATGCCGGGACAGTTTGCGTGGTTATGCCGGACCGTTGTAGGAACTAACTGGAATCAATGTCAGGACAATTTTAGGGGTCATGTTAGATCGATGTAGAGAACTGGATGTTGAACCAGCACGCATGACACACACATAACTTATGACATGATGTTGAACGATGATAGCAACAGATGACTGAGTGCGCCAATGGGCGGCTTATTAGAAGCGTACCAGGGGGCGGCTTTGGTGGTGCGCTAGAGGGGGCGGCGTTAGTTATGCGCCAGAGGGGGCAGCTTGGGTTGTGCGCTAGAGAGGGCAACTTGGGTCGTGTGCTAGATGGGATGGCTTAGGTGGTTCACATAGTATATCACCATGCTCACCATGATATAGGTATAATACCCCCCCTCAAACTCAAATAGGTTTGAAGATAGAAACTTATTTGGGGTTGAAGCAGAGGAAAAGACAAAGTAGATCAGAAACACACACACACACACAAAAAAAAAAAAAAAAAAGGATTGCGAGTAAAAAAAAAATATGAGAGAGATATTTGGGATAGGAATAAATCAGTGAACAAAAGAAAAGATCACCATGAAGCAATACTAAAAGGAAAATATGGCAGCGGAATAGGTTGAGGTCCGGCGGGCGGCCAAGGCAAGGCTGCCGCCCGCCGGTGAAGCAAAATTACTAAGTACTTAACCTAACTCTGATACTAAAATGAATAAAAAGAATTATTTGTCTTACTCATGAATGAGGTAGAGGCCATGTATATATAATAGATTCATGATACAATTTAGGAAATGATATAAATAAAGAAACAATACTAAATCAGTGATCGACACAATCACAGATTATATACATAATACCAATAATAAAAAGATTGTATGTACTCCAATTTTTATATTCAATAGCAGAGATTGGTCAACATTTCCTAAAAATATCCATACATTAGATATATACACATTATTTATACCTGCATCTATTTTGAACTTAAAAATGTGTATCCCAAATTTCTTGAACTCTTGCAGACACGTCTGATATGTTTTGAAATTTGAGATGTTTCCGCTTCTCAAAATTTGAGATGTTCTCTGTACTCATTGAGTGTAATTGTTAGGAAAAACACAACTAGTGTTTCAAACATTTGCAATATTTCTTATAAAGGAAATGAGTGAAACTAGTAATAATTTGTTTTGGATTTGGTACCAACTTCTAGTTCATGCAACATGCCATCACTTCCTCACATGAATTATTATAATTGAGTTGGAATGTTGATAAAATCATAACGATTGGTTATTTGTTATCATTATGTGTACCTATGGGATAGTGCAGCAGTTTGAATATATGATCTGACCTTGCTCATATGTTTTGTTTCAGGCATATTGTGCAGCAATTTGAATATTCGAATACTGGAGCTACTGAGCTAATTCTGTCAAATGGCATGAGAGTTTGCTATAAGTATACAGACTTCTTCGATGACCAGGTATAAGCTTGTGTGGGCAATGTAGTAAAAAATTTACATTTTGAATTTCCTGTGCATGGGTGAGATGGTTTATTGACACTATCTTATACTGACATAGAACACAGACCCATAATTCAATTAGAAGTTTCACTAAAGAATTAAAGATAGAAGAGTGTAAATTCGAATTTTCAAATTAAATAAGAATTTGGCAGGAAATTTCAATGATATTACATTTTTGTATACATACAGGAAATTCATTGTTTTGAGAAAGAGTTAATCTACAGAGAAGCATGTACTGCTAGTTTATGGCACAAACATTAACTGGAATCCCTATGCACTGGCCAGCATGTTGATACAGTAGATATTTAACCTAGTTTCTACCAAATTATTTCTTTGTTTGCTTGTAGATTTAAATGAGTGAATATCCTCTAGCATCAGTCATATCATAATAGTAATTACTATTAACATTTTGTTTAAATAGGTTCTCTTCACAGGGTTCTCATATGGGGGTTTATCAGAACTGCCAG
Organism: Camellia granthamiana; assembly: GCA_036172215.1. Taxonomy (NCBI): domain Eukaryota; kingdom Viridiplantae; phylum Streptophyta; class Magnoliopsida; order Ericales; family Theaceae; genus Camellia; species Camellia granthamiana. Next base: position 11,030,444 of record CM069916.1, read on the forward strand.
AAAATGAGTACTTCTCATGCTCAATGGGTTCAACCATCGCTGGAGAAATTGGTGTTTTTGGTTATAGACCATCAGTTCTAACGGATATGCTTGCTGGTAAGAGAGCTGAAGTTGGAACAAAACTTGGAGCATATATGAGAACCTTTTCAGGTGACTGCTCGCCTTCGGACCTGGAAACTGCCTTGCAGGTTCGTACTTTAGATAGCCTCTGTCCAGTATTCTGTTTTCTTTTCCTCAAAGCACTTTAATGTATATATGTGGTAGTTTGCACAAAAGGATTTAGAATGTCACATTCTTCTATATTCTGCCAGCACATCAACAAGTGTTGTTAGATTGCAAACACTTTGTACTGTCCAACTCTATTCGTTTCATGAGGACTGGAACTAGGCTGGGGGGTTGAGGGGCCCAAATTCCAAGCCTTGAAATATCTCTCACGTTCTACTGTATGTTTTTGTGGGGTGTACTATGGACATACCTGTGCGCGAGGCTCCCAGCTAGAGAAGGATCTAGGATAGGTAGTCGGTAGGATGGATTGCTTCTGCTCTTTTGTGGAGAGACTGATTCCTGTGACTCGAACCCACGTCATAGCATCAGGGCAAATGATCATGACCTCCATTTTTTGGGATTTGTTATTACTAATGAAAAAGAAGAAATCACATAATATAATATTACTCAACCCAACAAAGCTTTAATCCCTTATTATGTAAGATTACTAGTGATAAACGTTACAGTGGCACTCTGATGCTATTTTGTCTTAACAGAAAAGTATATAGACTTTTACAGTTGCATTTAATGAGGTTTTATTTTTCAGAAATTGTTGCATAATAACTTCATTGTTAATAATGTCAAACACATTTTCATGTATATATGTAATGAAGAAATTATTCATTTATTGATGTCAAACTATATGATGTGATCCCTTAGTGTTTTATTGAGGTTAAATTATAACATTTATAATATAAATAATTTTTTTTTAAGAGTGTTTGACAAGTTGATGGGGGAAGGGGACCCCATCACCTACGAGCTGGAGTAGCCCCTGCAAAAGGTTAAAAAATTCATAGATGTTTTGACTGTGATCTGCCAGCCAAATGACTTAACTGGACCAAAGACAAACCAATAGAACAAGAAACGCAACGCAAGGAAACATAGTTTAATGCAATTAAAAAGAGAAACTAAGCATCTCACTGCATATCTTATATGAGTTTATTCCCTTACGGATATATACCGACTGCATCCTACTATCACCATTAAAAATGTATGTTTGCATAGATTATATATTGCTTAACCATCCAGCACCATTGTATTCTATAATAATATAATGTCCATATCAAACTCAAGGATACACAAGACATGTTGCTCCAACCCCATGCATGCGGGGCAGCAGAAAGCCAAGGAGGATGCTGCGTAGTTGGGCATCTGCAAGTCTCTCCCTTCCCTTTATGTTGTTGCCATGTTTGACACTCACCATTAAGAAGGTAGAAAATTTTGGTGGGTTTGTCTCCTCTCTCTCTCTCTCTCTCTCTCTCTCTCTCATCTTTGTGTATAAATAGAGACGGGAGGGAGATGACGTATTGTATCAGAAAAAAAGAGAGTTGTGAGAAGTGTATGAGAACTCTGAGTTGAGTAGAGAGAGTGAGATGATACTCCTCCTCCGTTTTGTATTTTTTTGCTCTGTTTTAGTGAAATTTTCATTTCTGTCCGTGGATGTAGGCATTGGGCCGAACCACGTAAATATTGTGTTCTGTGTGTGTGTGAGATTATTTTATGGGTGTGTTTGATCCTAACAAGAAAGCCACGATAAGCTACTGCCTCACAAAGTGGAGGTGCTGATTCCAAATCATCTCTTTCGGGCCTTCCCATGGAATTCTTCCTGTAGTAACTCAGTGCATGTGGGACAGGCAGACTTCATTCCAAGGGGACAATAGGATGCTCTACAAGACTTGGACACCTTGTTAACTAAATATAAAATATACACTTATGCATTTGAAAAACATAAGGCGGTGCCATACAGAAACCGTGGGAAAATGAAAAATTATTAAGTCCCTGTTCTGGCAGAGCGAGGAGAAATCCAGCAGCCCAAAGATATCTATATACTCATCACTTTGATAGGAACTTGTTAAGAGAAAGGTCCAGCAAACTGTTGGAGCTCTTCAAAACTTTGAAAATGGAGACATCTAGCAGCCTAAAAATCTATATACATGTCAATTCCATAAGAGATTAGTTCAGACATCAAAGAAATCTCTACACATCTATAATGTTTCAATTCTTTCTTCCACCTTTTTAAATCTCAAACCTACAACAAAACCTTTAGCCCACCACATAATGAAGCATAGCCTTTATTACTCCAGCTAGTAGTCTCACAAATCTCCAAAATCCACTGGATGGTATTTTGAGGCAATCCTAATTAGAGGGCAGGTGTTGGCACCACAGTAACATTGCTCTATTGCAACCTGAACATCATGGATTCAAAACACAAAAACAACCTCTCACATGGGGAGGGGAGTAAGGCTGCATACATCTAATCATCTCTGGACCTTGCATTTAAGGGAGCCTTGTGCATTGGCCTGCCCCTTTTGTTTTAAGTGTTTTCACTTCACACCATTTAAACCACAACCTTTTAGGGAATGGAGACAGGCTCCTATAATGAGGAGCTTTTTAGGACTAAGATTTGGAGCAACCATAATCTAAAATGACTTTTTTCTTAGAAAAGGTCAAACTTATAGTTCATAGTAGTACTAAACCAGCAGGCATCAATGGAAAAAGGCTTCCAACGACACAGCAGCAAGAGAATTGCAGAAGAGACAGCAGAGTTAGGGATTTCAAGGAGGAGATACTTATATACATGTTACATCAATATTTTTGCAGTTTATTCTACTTAAAGTTTGAGAAGTTTAAGACATCATTTGAGGTTTAGCTTTTTAAATAATTTTTTGGCTTTTTGGTTTCTTTTTAAAGTGAAAAAAGTCGATGTATTTGATAATGACTTTTCTAGTTGTATGAAAAAACATACTAACTGGTATGTATGACTTCCTTTTTTTAGGAGTTTTTAGCTTTTTTGCTTTTGGATTTTTTTGGGTACGTTTTTTTTAAAAATAAATAAATAAATAAACCTTTTGGCTTTTTCTAGCCTAAAAGTCAAGTTTTCAAGCAAGGTCTAAATGTTATTTAGTTTAAAAGTTCTTTTTTTTTTTGGAAAGAATTTCTGGAACTTGAGCATGCTTAGTGACCCCGTCTCTAAAAATTTCTGGAGTTGCGACTGACCTTTTGATTTTTTCTTTCTGGCAGCTAGTTTATCAGCTATTTACAACAGATGTAGAACCAAGGGAAGAAGACATCAAGATAGTGATGCAAATGGCAGAAGAAGCCGTCCGTGCTCAAGAGAGAGATCCTTACACTGCATTTGCAAATCGAGTGAGGGAGCTCAATTATGGAAACTCCTATTTTTTTAGGTATGATTGACCTTCTGGTTTAAATTATCATATTTTTTTGATGGATTTGTCCTGCTTATGATTTAATGGCAATTTCTTCTTATGCAGCCAATTAGAATTGGTGACCTTAAAAAAGTTGATCCATTTAAGGCTTGTGAATATTTCAACAATTGTTTTAAGGATCCCTCGACTTTTACAGTTGTGATTGTTGGGAATATTGATCCTGCTATTGCATGCCCTTTAATTTTGCAGTATTTGGTAAGTCATCGAAGCTAGCTAGGCCAAGCGTCTTCTAGTATTCATTGTTCTTTTTCTGTTTTGTTTTTGCTGGGCTTCTAGTATTTGTTGTTAAATGGATTTGTGATTCATCATGATGTAGGGTGGAATTCCAAGACCTCTTGAACCCGTTTTCCATTTCTGCCGTGATGATCTCAAAGGCTTGCCTTTCACTTTTCCATCGACCATAATTAGGTAGGTCTGCATTTGATTTTTATTTTATTTATGTTAATGCTAAATCATTGGTTCAATTGTAAAACCTTGGCCTAATAACCTTGAGGTTATGGGTTCAAGTCTTGGGGCAACCACTTTGTGCACTATGCCAAAGGTAAAGTGTGTACCCAATCTTTCCCCTCCCAAACACACATTAATGTGTACTAATTGGGCGTTGTTTTTTTAATGCTAAATCAATGTTTCAAAATTTTCACAATTGTTGGAATGGCAGATAGCGAGTATGGGATTAATTTGTTGGACCTGTTGATTTGTTGTGATTTGCACTGGCTTAAACTTTAACTTTAATACAATGACTTGAGGAAACAACCATTCATATTTTTCACAGATGGAGGCTGTGAAACCATTAGTATGTACTCCACTGGCTATGCTTGCTCCTGGAGGAGCTGACTTGGAAATGGTGGTCTTCAGAAGCTCTGGGGTTTTGACTATGTTAAATGATGATGTTGGGTTGAAGGATGGGTCTGGGTGAAGGGATAAGTAGATTAGGTAGGGGATCTAAACTTGTAGTGGTGAAAAGGTCAAGTTATTGGCTATTGCGATGGATATGGGAGATGGAACAGGGAGGAGGAAACCTAATAAGTCAGTTGAAGCCAATATTATAGCTGGTGCTTCAGGAAGAGAAAGGCACTGGCAAGGGGAGATAGAGCAGGTGATAGGGACCAAGGAAGGGGAAGAAAGAAGCCATATGTGAGGCGTAAGAGGGTCCAACTGGAAGATTAGTTTTTTGGGCAAAATTCACTTTATTCCTCTGTGGTTGGCCCATGGTTGCATAACCCCCCTGGTCAATAAGAACATAACCCGTAGTGGTTTGCGGTCTAAAGTGCATCATCAGGGCTGTTAACAGCTTAACTGAAAAGACTAAACTACCCTTGTACATAATTAACTCGTTGTCCAAACCATAGACATTTTCGTCATTTTTAGGGAGGCAAAATTCACTTTAACCCCGTGCTTTACTCTATGTGCAGTTTATCCCTGATATTTGGAAATGAGCACATAACCCCCTTATGTCCTGCCATGTGTTTTACACTTGTCATCTTGGACGGAATGCCTGATGGTGCACTTTAGTCCACAATAGGGGGTTATGTGCATATTTCCCAATGACAGGTAAACTACACATGGAGTAAACCATGTGATGGTAAAGTGAAGTTTGCCCTTGTTTTTTTAGGAGACTTAGTTTTTAACATTTTGTTTCCGTTTTTATTTTGTTTACATACATGGATGTATGGGCATTGTGTAAGGAAAGACTTATGTTTTGCTTGATGAATATTGATTGAGATTTTCTGAAACCCTAGTTTGCTTCTTCGTCTTCTCATGTTCTACACCAGCAGGTGGGTGTTAGAACTTAATGGAGTGCAACCTAACTGGTACGCTAAACCATTTTAAATTGGGAGAAAAGATTGACGTGTCACATTGAGTAATGAAAATGATTAATGGTCTAAGTTTCTCGGGTTCCCGGTTGAGGGATTTGAGGATCTGGCCTTCGAAGTTGTTGATGACAATGAAAGCGAAAACAAGACTAGAGAGGGATGGTTTGAATTGCAAAGTGGAATGGGGGTAGCAAAGCTAGATGTGGAAGGGAGTTAAAAAATTTGGTTAGCTTCATCAATTATGGTGGTAGATAAAACCCCTTGCAGTGGGGGGAGGTAGAGGAGGCGATCGATGTTGGGTGCCCTTGGTTTTTGGTTAGAATCTTGGATAGGCTAGCTGCTAGCTTTTTATTGCCTTTCCGGTTTTTTTGAGGTTCTGAGCTGCTGTAGTGTGTGTGTGTTTTTTTATTACTTGGATGGCACTTCTAATTTAAATTTTGTTTTTATTAAAAAAGAGTATACATATATGCACACAAGAACACATGAATAGTCTTTATGTTGTAATGAGATGCCGATTTGATGCCCTACATTTGTTTGTAGAGAAGTTGTTTGCAGCCCCATGGTGGAAGCACAATGTTCGGTCCAGCTATGCTTTCCTGTTGAACTAAAGAATGAAAACATGGTATTTGGATTTGTTTTGTTTTTTTGCTCCTCTATTGAGAACTCAAAAGTCATGATGGTTCATCATCAGTAGTCTTTTACGACTTTCTTTTCTTTAGTGATGATTTTGTCCTTTATTTATTTATTTATTTTTTGATACGTGTGATTGATGGAAGACATTCAATTTGTTGGGTTTTTGAGCAAACTTCTGGAAACAAAAATACTGCAGGTTCTCCGCTTCAAGCATGGCCAGGTGTCTATGCTTGTATTTTGTATATCCTCTTGTATTATTTGATTTGCTATTTGGTCTAATTCTTCACTGCATATATTTGCATCCTAGATATACTCTGCTGGGGTTTCTGTATTCCTTGGTGGTAATAAGCCTTCAAGAGTTGATAATGTTCGTGGGGATATTAGTGTTAATTTCTCTTGTGATCCGGATATATCCACAACACTGGTATGTTCACTATAGTTGTGCAATTTTTTTAGCAGTTGAATGGCTAATTAACTTAATTGTGCAATGTTTCTTGCAAGTTGATCTGACTTTGGAAGAAATATTATGTCTCCAGGAGGAAGGACCTACAGATGAAGATGTTTTAACTATCCTTGAAATTGAACAAAGGGCCCATGAAAATGGATTGCAGGGAAGTTCCGCGCCTTTAGTTTCTCCCTCCATCCAAGAGATAATTTCTTACTTTCCTTTTTTAGTTGTCCAAAATGAATGTCCACAATAAAAAAGTCAAATTAGTTATTCTTTACTTTCCTATATTACCCTTTTGATAAAATATATTACAAATGCCATAAAAACTATACAATAATTATTTATCGACTTTGTTCAGGGCAATTTTGGAAGAGTAATGCCAAAAAATGAAGGGACTTCCATATTTTATTGCTTTCTTAAATTTAGTGTTTTTTTAATCAAACACGGCACTCATTTTGGACCGAGTAGCGCATTCATTTTCTATTTAATTTCCAGAATCAGATGAAGAGAAGAGGGAAGTTATATGCATCGTGTGTCAAACCTCACATATTTATATTTTTGTAATAATCCAAAATTTCACTGCATTTTCCTTATGCATCCAAACAAAGGACTAACATTTTAAATGTGGTAATAAATGAATGCTACTATATATAGTTGGCACTCTTAAGAGGTCCAGATGCGCAAGTTGTACCCATGCAAAATTGATAAAAATGCTAAAATTGATCCTGTGCATTAGAGAAAATTAAGGTCTAAAATATAATTAAATGAAAGCTGCCCCTAACCACTTTTCATTTTCCATCAAACATTGCTTGCTAAGGTTTCTGATACCGCATCATAGCTCCTGCCCCATCCTCTGTGTTTAAGTGACTTCTATAGAAGCAAGTAGCAGCCTCAGTTTTTATAGTAATTTGAATGGTGCTAATTGTAGTACTAGTGCTTATACATATACAGGTGGCAACCAAAAGCCTTGAACAACCGAATTTTTCCAAAAAGAAAAAAAAGGATAAGGGGAACCAACAAAAGGTGAGGGGGGGGAAAAGTAGAAGGAAGAGGAGAACTGAGTTGAGGGGGAGGGGGGGGAGTTTTGGTGAGTGGGAATTTAAAGGGATAACTAAAGCTCATTGTCGTACTTATTTTTCTTGAGAGTGCAGAGTAGCTAATCAGCATTTTTGTTTGATTCATGTAGTGGTGCATTGTTACTTTACTCATCCCAATCTCATTCTCTATCCATTTATTCCATATTCCAATTCATATGCTCTTTCAGGAGAATTACGACTGGGCTGGATAGGATTTTACGTAGCTACCAATCAAGGATCTATTTTGGTGATGTTGGCACATCTTTTGAGGTTAGTTACTGTGGTTTTTGCATCTCTACTGCCTTGCATTGCAGTCTGCTTCCTATTAGTTACCCCTGTTAATTGAATATTCAGTTTCCATGCTAATGATTCGGTTGCTGTCAAGCTCATCCATAATGTTGCCTTGCAATGTATAACATTGTCACTCAACATATGCATGGGTGTAAAAACCTGTTGAGAAATGGGCTTTTTGTACAATTAAATGTTTTTCTTGATAATATGAATATTATCAAACAAGCAAGGACATAGGGGCTATGTTACACGGACTCTTCAAAATAGATCAAATACCCGTGTCGGACACCCGACACTCAGACAAGGGTATGGGATATGTGTCGGATACTTTTTAACGGATACTTCTTATATAATTGTATATAACACAATTATTATATGTGCATATTATTGTATAATTACTATAAATGTCATTTTGACATTGTAAGTTACATATAATACCATTTTATTTCACATATTAGATTAAAGGGCAAATTACATATACCTCCCTCGAGGTTTAGCTAAATTACAGATATTCCCCTGAGGTTTCAGGAATTACAAATACCCCCCTGAGGTTTATATTTTCATAACAATTTGTCCTCTAATTTGTTATGTAAATAGTACCTTCAGGGGGGGTATCTGTAATTTCTCAAACTTCAGGGGGTATCTGTAATTTTGCTAAACCTCGAGAGAGGTATATGTAATTTGCCCTAGATTAAAAATATAAAAATATGATATTTTTTTTCTGAGTCCGCATACCCTTAAATTTAAGATTTAATGAGTCCGACCTCTAGATACATATCCGCACCCGACACCTGTACCCGAGTCCATATAACATAGCATAGGGGTATGATGAGTGGTTCTCTCTTAGAATAAGCATCCAAGATATGTGTCTGCCCCTGGCCTGGTTACAACTACAAAACTGACATGGGACACAGTTAAATTAAATTATACAAAAAAAAAAAAAAAAGATTCATGTACCCCAACCCACTTGATTGAGACGCATGGCTTTGTCTGGTTTGGTTTGGACCATGCAACATAGTCAAGCAGTTTTCTTTTTTATGTTCTGTTAGCTGCTTTTCCTATTATCAGAAATGTGAAAATAGAGCCATCTAAACTGTACCTATATTGCCATCCATTTTTATGGACTTACATAGGTTTAGAAAAGTTCAATCTTTGTGAAGCAAATTTTCCACTATTATTTGATAATCTTTGCTGCACATGTTCAAGAAGAGGGTCGTTCCAAAGTTAGAAAGACTCTAACACCATTAACAGCACAGTGGCATTACGAGGGATACTGCATTTTCCTTGCAAAAAACAGTATACTATAGTGATTCTGATGTCTCAGAGACCTCGTTTAAGAAGTTAGGGCTACTCATCCGCTCAGCGCCAAACCGTTATAGTAGAGATGCAAAGGTAAGTCCTATGCTCTCTTTCTTTTTTTTTCTTTTTTTACCCTGAGCACATTGGATGGAGGGATAGGAGAATTGATCTCGTTATCTCATTATCTCATTAATAAGATACACTTGCTTTGGCCACTGGGCTAACCCCCGTCATATGTGTGTTCTGGCATTGTTGTGCACCTAGCACATGTGTCAGCAAATTGCATTTTCTGTTTGCCATGTGTAGTGAAGAAATTCCGACAGTTCTTGAGAGCCCACATTATAATGCTCTATTTTTTCTTCTATTTCTAATTTTGTTTTGTGATCCACAACCTGGTTCTTATTTGCATACACTTTATGTAGTTCACATCGTTTAGATTTTGAATGTTGTTAAATATCATTCTAGAGCTCCTCGTGATTATATTTATATCTTCCCTGCACATGATTGATTTTTTTACTCCCCCTCTTTCTTCCCTGTGAACAATTCCCAGAAAATCTGCAAATGTCTAACACCTTTGTTTCTGTGTCCGTGGCAGATTTTAGCAGGCATGGCCGGCCTGACTGTTTTGGTTCTCAATTTGTGGAGATATTCGCGCAGTTTGCTGAAACCTTAAGGGTGTGTTTGTTTAGCACAAGATTGTTATTTGGAAGATTAGAGATTTTCAACAAGAACAGGGATATACATTCCTTCTTCATTATGAAAATATTGGAGGTACATATCAATTCGATGAGTTAAATCCCCAAGTAATGACATCCCCGTTCTCATATGTGGACAGAGCGTGAAGACTTGAAATTTGAGTGGCCAACCAATTTGGGTGAGGCTAAACCATGTACGATGAGTCTTTTTAATTCATTGATAACACGAACAATGTCCATAGATTGTGTTATCTTTCACAAGATTTAGAGAGTGAGGTCTCCATAGTAGTCAAATACTGGGGATATAGAAGAACATTTAGTAGTATGGCATGACTGACCTAGATTTTGATGTTGAACTCTCGTCAGATGTAATATTTCATCTTGTTATAATGAAATTTATTGCATTTTAAGCGTAAAACGAGTGTGTTTACTCTTCGTGCTGTTAAGGTTGGTCCGTAAATCACTTTTCGTGTATAGGGAGACCTTAAAGGTTATAAATCTGTGGAAAAAAAAAAAGAAAAAGGAAAGTAAATTACACCAACATTTCAAGAGAAATTTAAGTGCGTTCAACATTATCAATTTTTTCACAATTCTCGCATCGCTTAAAAAATAGAGCATAAATAAATTATCCAGTTTAGCAAGAGGCTTAACAAAATAGAATGACCCAATTCAAAACGTTCAAATGTAGACGAACAAAATACTTGAATAACTTCACTAGTAACAAGGTTGGATATTGAGGGGAAACCAAAGGGACTAGCTAGTTTATAAAAGTTATTTGGTGAGGAGGTGAGATTCATGATTTTATATTGAGTTACGAGGAATAGCAAAAGGACATGATATTTGATAATTGGTAGGGGTATTGTTAGGTGGTGTCAAAGTGTTGTGATTAATAGAAAAGGTGACACTCCCGATTTTGTATTGAGTCATGAGTAATAACAAAAGAGCATGACATTTGATGATTGCTGAAAGCATTGCCAGATAATATCCTGAACTACTTAATAGTTTTTAGTTTATAGTGTTCCATTCTCTGTAATCCTCTCTCTCTATTCCTAGACTATAGTTTCTAGGCGTCGTATGGGAAGAAAAAGCCAAGGCTTTTTGGCTATTTTAGTTACAAAAAAACAAAATAGGCTTTTTAGCCCAACAAGACAAAACATCACATCCAACCGATAATCATTATATTTTTCTTTCACAAAATTCAAAAAAATCAAAAAAGTCCATCGCAAACGAGGGCTTTTTAGCATAGGCTAAAATTACAAAAAAAAAAGCCAAAAAGTCAACCTGCTTCTCAAACGAACCCGAATTTAGAATTCTAGGAAAAATTGAGAATCAAACCAACCACTTAAAATGATTTTAAAATAATTTACACCCACACCGATCAAAATATAACAGTTAAATCCTTCTTATATTAGTAATATTTTGGGTATATTAGAAAATAAATGACTAATACTATATATTTTTTAACAAAAATTAAGAGGAGAGACATTTATAGAGTATCTTCTACAACCTCTCTTCATTTATTCTCAGTATGAGATTTTATAATTTTTTATGAAATCCTTGATACCTTCTATGTATCCTTTATTTATAGTAAAATCAAAAAAAAAAAAAACTAAACTAAATACTAAGCCCCGCGTTTGGCATGAGATTTTTTTGAGGTTGGGGACTAATTTAGTTAAAAAAAGATAAAATAGGCTAAAAAGTTAATAACACAAAATATCACATTCAAATCATAATCATTTCACTTTTTCTCTCACAAAAATTAAAAAAATCAAAAAATCCAATCCAAACGAACTTTTTAGCACCAGGACATAGTCAAAAAGCCAAACCACTTCCCAAACGAAGCCCAAGAGCATCACCATCAAATTAGTTATTTTCATATTTTAACTAAAATAGTGAGTAAATCACTAAATTTCACCTCCATCAAACTAACTATCAAGTTGGCCATTTTAATTTTGGTGGTTTTGATTCAACAAATGTAACTAGTGTTTTCATCAAGTCAACTATTAAAAAAATATTACTTTTCATACTTTGAAATTAATCATGTTTAGTTTATAAAAAAAAAAAAATACTAAATTAAAATGAATAAAAATAATATAGAAAAAGAATAGAGAGCTTGTTAGATAATGTATTTAAGAAAGTGTACAGTCAAAATAGAAAAAGTAACTTTCAAGTTAAAATATAGTAAAATTTTAATTAATTTGATGAAGATGCTTTAAAATATGTTCGTTTTCAATTTCTTAATATTATGTTTAGTTGGGGGGATTTAGAGAGAGATTTAAAAAGGGAAAGAGAAATGGTGTGCAAAACTAGTTGAGATATAGATATATTTTATTCACATTTTACATACTTTTTCTATTTTTCATTTTAAATCCCTCCTTAAATCTTCCCAATCAAATACAGCGTAAACGAACCAGATTGGATCCAAAACCAAACCCAAACCCAAAAGCCGTTGATGTGGCCTCTGGAAAAGGCTGGTCTATCTATATATGCATTATAGCTTGTTGATTCTATGTGTTACTATATAAAGTTTGATTCTTGGTAGTGTTGGATCAATTGGTTATGTAGTTGTGAAGGGTTATCTTAATTTTTGGTTAATTATATTATTGATATTGCTTTTTTAAATGTTTGAATAATCAGAATCATCTATATGTTCTAGTTCTTAGATTTAACATAAAATGTGAATCTATTGTGGCTCTTTATGTTTCTGAATCTATTTAGCCATGCCTTTGAGACCATAATTTGAAATTTACGGTAAAATAATTAATCCCTGGAAGCTCAATCTTAGTTGAGTACTTTACATTACAGTGGATTCAAGGTGAGCAAGAGATTCATTGCCCGCTTATTGAATATGTCAGTTTTCTTATGATCGTGATTTGATCGGTTTGGTTGAACAATTAATGTCCAGAGAATTGGTTTCTTCTGTTACAGTATTGTGCATTTTTTCCATGCAATATTGTACAGAATTGTGTTGAAATCTGTATTCTTTTCATGCAATCGGTATTAGGGTTTTCAAAGTGGCTCTTTGATGTAACTAGCTTGTCTATGTGATGTAACTGAGTAATTTCTGAATTGTTAGCTCTGCATGACTTCACTAAATAAATGTAAAGTAATTGGTGAGAGTTTAGTTTTGGGAAATGGAGATGTCACTTCTGTTGATGCTGTTAACTGTAACCGTCCCCAAATACTTTTTAGCTCGCATCTTTGACAACCTTGTGCAATTTGCTGGGTGATGCTATTTGTTCCCCAGCCCGCAGTTTCTGTTCTCAGGATGTACTGTGGACAGTTGGTGTATTTCCTAGTTTTTTATAGCAATCTTAGGTCAGATTGGGAAGATGTGTAGGTTGTGAGATTGTTCAACCTTCATGTGGTTGGTTTAAGGTGGGGTCTCACATTTGGTGCTTTTTTTCATATGGAGACTGTTACATCACCCATGTAAACAGACTGCCATTATGATACACACCTTTGTTCCCTTTTATTGCTGAAATTACAGCATTCCCTTCCTCACACTGTTTCTCTGCTTTTGTTCTCACCTGACTTCATAAAACCGTGCTTGGCAATGATGCATATACTAGTGAATTGCGTGATGGGTCGTGTATTTAAAAGAAAAAAATTATCGTCTTTACTGCCTTTGCATCTTTTGATTAATGCTAAAAAGTGATCGAATCTTTTTAATTCACGATTTGATTCGATTCGTGATTCGATTCGAGGCCATTTCGATTCATGATTCGAATCCCGATTTGACAACTATGCTACCGTATACATTTGTATCACATTTTTTTTCATTTTGTTTGAATAACTATAGAATGACTGAGATATTTATCCAAAAAAAAAAAAAAAAAAACTATAGAATGACTGAGATAACCTTGTACAACCACACGTATTTATTGTCTTTATATGGTTGACCTGTATTTTTTATTTTTTATTTTTGCTTGAACTGTTACTTATTCTGTGATATATCATGAGATAGGATGTGATTGTGTGTTTTTTGTACTGTCATTGTAAATAACAGCACACTCAAGAAGAAGGCGCCTAACGCCATAAAAGAGATCAGGAAATTTGCCCAGAAAGCCATGGGCACAAAGGATGTGAGGGTGGATGTGAACAATTCTGGAGCAGAGGCATCTGAAGTGTCCCAAGGCGGATTAGAGTTCGCATTGCTTGCAAGAGAAATGATGATGAAGATGCAAAAGAAGAGTTCTACTCTCTTGTTACTGTTGCTGAAATCCCACTGGAAGGGCTGAAGGGCCTTGGTACCGAGGTCATTGATGAAGAGGATTGATTTGTCGATACCTTCCTGAGAGTTTTGTGCACTGTTGATTGTTTTGAGACTCGTTGAGTTTTCTTGATATTTGGTTCGTTTTATTGCTTAGAGCATATGGTCTTCAGTGTCCTTCTTTTGGTTGACATAATACAATTAGTGTTTCTACTTTGTTATGGCTTCATTTCTTCTGCCCTTCAAAAGGGTTGGGTACGATTCTCAATTCATCTTCTCCTGTTTTATAGTCTGATTTTTGTTTATTAACGCAAACAAAACACGGATCTTAATTTTAAAAAGAAAACACACGCGTCGAGACGACTGAAGACTGGTTTCAATACTAGAAGTCTGTAGTTTTGGTTTTCCTAACGGACTATATACTGTCTTCAACTGATGTACCTAAGCAGAGGTCCATGTATAGTATAGCATGATAAACGATAAATGAAACACAGGAATCTTTGTTTTCTTTTGGGTAAATAACACTGATCTTCCTGGGTTTGAATAAAATACAGCAAGTCTTACAAGTTTTGCCATTATATTATTTCTCTCTGTACTCCTTTCCCCCCAACCATTATATTAGCACCCCCTCTTTCATTCCCTTATTTTTCTTCTCGTCCTTTCCTATTTTTCTTTTCTTTTTCTGGGTCACCCATCAACCTAGCTTTTCCCATGACTGGCAGTGTGCCACCTCCGATCAGCCCCATCCCACCCATCTATGTCTCTCTTGCTCTCCTCAAGCAGCCACCCACTGCACAATCACTTCAATACTCACATCTACTGCACCTCCACTAGCTCCTACCCCTTACACACCATCACTGAACCGCCTTCCGCGTCCCTACCTCCCATGTCAAGCTTCATGAATTTTTAATGTGCAACCAACACACAGATTGATTGCCCACATTGTTACCATATATTTGTTTTGCTTTGATATTGGTGTCTTAATCTAATACTTCTCTGATATCAGACTGTATATGTGTATTTAATAGATATAGAAACGAGTTTTTTACGAGTTGCGTGCAAAATTTCTGCAGCATATGGGTGGTGGACGTAGGGTGTTTGGGTTGGTGAAGGTAGCGTGTTACTAACATCATTAGTTAGTGCTGAAGCAACATGAATAAATGAAAATTGGTAAAGAAAAAATGAATTCCATAGTGTCCAAGAAAGTGTAGAACTGAGTGTGTTCCATTGGCCATTTGTATGGGTATTTTTATTGTTATGAATTGTAAGAGTACTGGGTGAGGGATTTCCTAGTATGCAGGTGTGTGCGCCTCTTAGGTTCGTGTCGCTTGCCGAAGTAGAGATGAAATTTTGGTTATGTTTGGCATGGGTTGCTTTCGCTATTTTAGTTACAAAAAAATAAAATAGGCTAAAAAAGGGCCCATGCTATAGACCCCCAGTGGGGTGACCCCCACTGACAACCCCCAGTGAGGTGTCACCCCCTCATTCGCTGGAAAATTAAAAAAAAAAAAAAAAAAAAATAGAAAACAGTTTTGCACCAATGGGAGACCACCCCCAGTGACCCCCACTGGGGGTGTTAGGCATTTTTCGGCTAAAAAACTAGTAAGACGAAATGTCACATCCAAATCATAATTATTTCATTTTTTTTTTTCTAAAAGAAGTTAAAAAGTTCATCCAAATGAGTTTTTTAGCCTTAGGCTAAATAGCCAAAAAACCAAAAATATTCGAAATGAAGGCTTTTTATAGTTTGGCAGCAATCGAAGAAGAAGAAAGAATATATATATATACAAGTTTATTAAAAGAAAGAAAGAAAGAAAGAAGACAAGGTTATAAAGGTCAATTTACATGTTCTATGTTTTAGTCTATAAATTATATAAGGGTTATGTAGTTATTTCCAAATGATAAGAGGGCAACCTGCACGTGGACTAAACCATAAGGAGGTGAAGTGAAATTTGTCAAAGTTTTAATTCATATAACATTTCATTCCGTTTTGATCAGAAATTCGTTTTTTATAAAGTTTTTATATTTAGTGGAAGGTAGGCTGAAACTCTGGCCCAACCAAGTGCAACTAAGGATTGAAAGAGTTCACAATGTGATCTTATGGGGCCTTAAACCTCAGAGAACAGCTAAGAATCTCCATTACAATTATTTAAACACTATTCATTTTGCATTAAACTCATATAATTTCACAAGTGACCTAATGAAAAACACTAAAACAAACAATATTACGGTCTAATGGTCTCAAAATTAGAAATGGTTCTCAAATGGACCAATTAAAAAACATAGAATGTTGTATGATACTGATATCAAATTTACAGATAGTTTTCATCTAATCCTATGACTGCAAAAGGGGAATATTATAGTCAGCAAAAACCTAAAAGCACCACGGACCAAAAGCACTATATCATGCAAAAATACAGTAACAAATGGAAAAAAGAGAAACATAAACAGATGTCCCTATACAAGCGATAGAAAATGAAAAAACTTCAAATTTATAATTTACAAACTTGGAAGCTAGTGTCAACTCTCTCAAATCACAAGTAAAGCCCACATATCATGTGCATCATAAATAATGTAATAATAACGCCAATTCCCATGTTAACTTAAAGTTTTTTTAAAAAAAATATTAAATTAGTGCCCTAATACATTTAGCATAGGGGCACATGTTTGCTCTTGTTTTTCGGTTTCACTTCTAGATTCCTCTATTATTTCTTCCAAACTTATCACAATATGGATGATTTTTGCATTATGAAAAAGTTAAGATCATGGCAAAAGCAAGCAAAATAAACCACAAACATGCGTCTACTTTAACAAGAAAATAAACTTACATAATCAGTTCTTAACAAATGAGAAAGAAGCAAAAGACACATGTACACAAACACAAACATGTCAAGAGCTACTTTATATATATAGAGAGAGAGAGAGAGAAAGAGAGAGAGAGAGAGAGAGAGTAACAAAATAAAAAATGATAAATTATACTTACAAGGGAAAAGAAATAATTGGAATAGGGACACATTAGCTTCCTAAATTTCTATATGCCATATCAGGATTTAATTCATTATTTAAATTAGCTTGCTCCATGGAAAGATTGAGTGTAGTTGAGGCTTCTAGTCTGAATATGGTTGTAAGCTCCTCCAAAATTGTTCAATAAATTTGTTGAATTAGACCATAGATAGAAATGATGTTCCTAAAATCATTTGCAATTGACATAAAAATAAAAAAAATTCAAAACTATTAAACCCATGATTTGCAAGACTTCACAAGTTTAAGTTCTTAACATTTAACAGTGAAAATGTGAATCGAAGCTAGAAATACCAAGGAAGCATAATTTACAACTGACACTTAACTGGAAGTTGGTTGCTCAAGATCTTTGATTTATTTCATCTAATGTTTTAAAAGCATAAACAATTCAATAAACCATGCAATAGACAGTATTAAAACTATGCTATTAAAATTGTGTATTTTATCCCATATTTGGATTGATTTAAGATTATGATGAGAGATTCACAAAATTTTATCAATTTTGTAATTTAAGTAATTAGTTCAAATTTCACCTTCTTCTCATTTTTATTTTTTACTTTTTATTTTATCAACAAAAAACTTTTATTAACGTCTATTTCCTTAGTTTTGAAATCAGACCAAAATTTACCTTCTTTTTTATATCTTCCCAACAAAAGACTAATTAGTCTAGAAATCGATTGAGAAAGGGATAGACGTTATTGTTGCAGATGGAGGGGTTTGGATTTAGGGAATCGTATAGGGATTGAAGTTAGGATGAGGGTTTAGGGTTTAGGAAAAATTGCTGGAGTGAAGAGGGCGAATAGAGAGAGAGAGCTCCATACCAGATATCTGGTTGGAGAGAATGCCTTGTTATCTTGTTGCCTGGATATCTGGTTTGATCCAAATCATCTTCGGAAACAATTGCCTATACCATTCGCTAGGGGTGCAACTTGGGCGGACTCAACCCGAGCAACCCGAACCCAGTCCGAATTTTTTTTAAGGCTTGGACAAGATATTTTCAAATTCGGTACGGACTTGAGCAAAAATTCAGAAGCCCGAATTAAATTTGAACGGGTTTGGGCAAAGACATCAAACAATCCAAGCAGCCCGAAACGTGAATTATACATATGTAGATATATAAAAATATTATATATATAAATTATTAGCCATTACATGATATTAATGTAATTTAGATTATTAAATCATATTATATATATTATTTATACAAATAACATAAAATCTTTTTTTTATTTTTTATTTCACTCATAAATTGTAAAGACTACTATAGCGGCATCTTTCTTACATTATATAAATTATTTGTTTTGATAGTATTAATGATTTTTTATATATAAAAAAAATGTAAATAGATTTAAATTTTAATAATTTAATAATGTAGCTGCAAAAAAAAAAATATAATTCGAGTAATTCGGGCAACTCGGACAATTCTAATTTAACTCGGGTCGGGTTTGGGCAGGCAACCTCAGGTTACAATTCGGGCTTGGACAGATCTCAACACAACTTGGGTTGGACTTGGACAACCTCTCAACCCGACCGAACCCACCCGAGTTGCACCCCTACCATCCGCTAAATATAAAGGAAGTGCCAAAAAAGAGTTCAAAAGGTTGGACAATAACCAATCAATTGTATTTTATTGAATTAGAAATGACTTAAATTTCCTAAACCAATCAATTAACTTTGGCAATAAACCATACAATTACATAACCATGTGAACAAAGGAAAAGAAGAGAGGAGAGAGAGAGAGAGAGAGGAGGAGGGTTCAGATATAGAGAGAGAGAGTGGGTGTACTATGATCTTTTCATAAACAGCGGTAAACAAACAAATTTTGAAGTCAGTTATAAAGTATATGGGCAACATCGACTTTTCAACTATTTAAAAAACAATGAATCATAAATGGCGCTTTATATATGTTGTATTGTATAGCCGTTTCTTTTTTTTTTGATTCAAAAATCATCACCGTTACCAAAATCTCACTTTAGATATATTGCATAGAAATCACACCGTTCCAAAACACCCTAACTTCTTTGCAAATCTCATCCATCATCATGACTATTCGGGTCTTCACAGAGGAGGAGAAGATGACCAAGATCACTCGTTTCACAGAGAAGACCGCACGCATTCTTCAATACTGCTACCCATTTTCTGTTGAAATTCGAGTAGTAGAGAAATTGGAACAACAATTGTGCATTTGTAATAATATACAAAGAAGAAGAATCAAGAGGGGTAAAGTTTTGCGGACAAATAGACGGTTCAAATTCAAGCCTTTTGCTAAATTCTTGGCAAGAGGAGACCGATAAACAAGAAAAGGGTCGCCAAACAAGAATTTCGATTGAGTTGTATCCAAAGCAAGTTGGATCTTATTAATCGAAAGCTACTTGTTGCTATTCAATTACTTCTTAATAACGTGCCCCCTACTGCTATTCCGATCAAAGCAAGTATGGCTTCTCAGCCTTCTTGAAGATGCGGTCCATGGTTATCGTGGAAAGCTAATATTTCTCAATGGCATCGGAGAAGATGTGGTTGGAGAACTCTTGGAGGAGGCTGAAGAGGAGGGAATCGACTATGAATTGCCGACAACACTAGGCTACTTCGACGGCCACAATTTCACAAAAAGAAGCGATATTGAGAATGCTGAAAGGGCACAAGAAAGGGCACGGGAGGTTGAAAGGGCACGAGAAAGGGCACGAGAAAGGGCACGAGAGGCTGAGTACTCACTGATCGAAACTGCTAAAACGAGCGATGAGGATGCCGTTGTTGATGATCATTCATCTTCCTACTCATTTACAGATCATTGGAGATACAATGACCATTGACAGGTTTGTGTTCGATTATTTAATTATGCAAGTTGTTCCTATTTTTTCTTGAAGGCTACTTAAATTTAGTCTTCGATTGTTCAGTTACAAAGTTGTTAGATCATCAACAACTCTATCAATACCACGTTTTTTTTTTTTCAATAATTATAGTCTCGAGTGCCATTAACCATATGTTTTCTTTTCCAAGTGTATTGACTCACAATTATGTGTTCTTTTGTCCTATTTTACTATTGCAGCGGCTACTTGAGAGAGCAAAGTGTGCGAAAAGGAGTCAAATTGGCATGCAGCTAATTCTTACACATATCTTCACTGTGTTGCAAGAGGATTGAGAAAATTCTAGTTGTGTCTGAAACTTGAAGAGGCATTGTTAGTTGCAATATTTTTCAAAATCCATCAGACTATTAGTAACTCTAGTAGTACATACAATTGGTTATATGATGGCAAAATGAGTATATTTATGCTTTTTTGATCGCCTTTTTATATTCTTTCTTCTTTTTTAGAGGTCGTCTTATACCTGCTCTTGTCTTTGTTTGCTTTAATATTATCAAGTCTAGTAAACATACGGAAGAATGACTTGGGGCTTATTAGCTGAATGTTTTTGGCCCTTTGCCTTGGCCACTTCCATGCTCCTTGAGGATTATGTCTCTTAAACTTTTAGCTTTAAGGAACTCCTCAAATTAAATACTACTTTAATCAACACATAGGATCCCAATTATCACTCCATACCAAAGTGGACTGACCATTTCCAATAATATATCTGATAAATTGCCACCTCAAAGCTCCAAATTTGAAGATTTCCCTCATGGTCCATGAAGAGTAGGTTGGTATAGGCATCCTCCACAAACTGTTAGTCTTTAAGGGCCTTTTATACCCTAACCCCCTTCGCATTTTGGAGCACATACAGCCTTCTGTTGAATTTTTGCTCCTAACTGTCTAAGATCGGAACTAGTCCATTAGAAGGCTCCAAGAGTTCCTTCATCACCTTCCGAGGAAGAATGAACTGAAAGCTCTAAATTTCATCCTCTTGATATCAACGTGTCAGGTTTTGATTCCTATTCTTTTGTATGTACATCAAAACGATTTGAGCTCTTCCATTTGTAGCCCCGGCAATATAAATTTGAGGCCTTCATTTGGACTATGTGATCAATTTCACCAAACAATCTATCTTATATCGTAGATGTTATGATTTCCTCATTAGGAGAATGTGCACCGACCTCTTCCAAATCTTCCTAGTTTATGTCATGTCAAGTGGAATTGAGAATGAAAAACAAAAAGTTTATTTGCAGCATCTGTTCTCAAATTTGGGAATACAACAACGTATCCGAACTACTTTCTATTTTGAATGATTTCTGAATTTTATCACAATTTTTTTTTTTGCCAACTTTGTATTATTAGTTTTTGTTTTTTTATTTTTAGCATTCAGAATAAGTTCATCTGCCCATTAAATGTTGATAAAGGGAAGCATGCCCAAATGTGTGCGTGCCTTTACATATCTGGTCTCATCATTTCAACTGCATGCAACCATTAACCAATAGCTTTTCTTCCATTTATTTTTAAATTTTTGCCAAAATTGTTGTTGACTTAATCAGTTTCTAATCTAAGTTTCATCAAAGTAAAAATTGGCCTTCAAAATATGACTCTATGCATAAATGTAAGGGGCACTCAAGAAGAAAAAAAATGAAACAGATTGTGCTGGACAAAATAATTGGGAAAAGCCTATTGATGCTCTGTTTAGTTGTTTTGTTTGGCACCACCAGTTGGCTCTCTGTTTGTATGTTAATTTGATTGTTGATTGGAAGTGTTTGTTGGGTGGAGTTCATGGCAGCAGGGTCACTGGGGTGTTTCTTGAGTGATGCTGCTGCCAAAGGTTTGGTGCTGCTGCTGATGTTTTGTAGTTCTGTTGCTTTTTTTCTATTTCTTCTTTGGTGCTGCTGTTTGCTGCTTGTATAACAAGAAGTACAAGGTGCTTTGCTGTTTTGTAGCTCTGCTGCTGCTATTGTTGTTCTGTTTTTTTCTTTGGGTGCTTTTGATTAGTTTATCACCATCTTGAGTCAAGTGTTAGCATATGATTGTGCTTCCTTTGCGGTGCCAACATAGTTGGGATTGTCCCGGGGACACATACGGGACACGCCAGATTGCGTGTCCCTTTAATTTAATGATTTTTTTGTAGGGGACACGGTGGTCCATATCGGGACACGGCGGGGCTCACTTCTTTTTCTTTCTTTTTTCTTTTTTTTCTTTTGCCTCTCTTATTTAGTGCTTTTGTGAAGAATATTGTTGGATGTTGAATGTTTTTCCCTTCTCATATTAGTTCTTGTTATCATTTGTTATGACTTTTTTGTGAATGGATGATTTATTAATTTGTTTAAATGTAGTGGTTATATTTATTGAATTAATGTTACTATGTTAGTATTTGTTAATTTTGATTTAGGATGAATGTAATATGAATCTATATAACACATAAAAATATATTTTTAAAAAAAATTTCACCGTGTCCCCCGCTGTGTTTGTGTCCCCATTTTTTGGAAATTACCGGGTCTCGTGTCCGTGTCTGTGTCCGTGCTTTATAGGTGGTTAGGTTACGACTTTTTGTGATTGCCAAAAGCTTTATTGTTTTCGTTATGTCAATTTATGGTTAGGTTATCTGTTTTTGTGGGTAACATTATGTAACTTCATGGTTACATTACAATATTTTGTGATTGTCAAGAGTTCTAAGTTTTCGTTAGGCCAATTTATGGTTAGGTTACACATTTTTGTGGGTAACATTATGTAATTTTGTGGTTAGGTTACAACACTTTGTGGTTCCCAAAATTTTTATGCTTTTCGTTATGCCAATTTGTGATTAGATTACACATTTTTATGGCTGATGTTACATGAGTTCGTAGTTAGGTTACGACATTTTGTGGTTACCAAAAGTCTTATAGATTTCGTTACACTAATTTGTGGTCAGGTAATTCATTTTTGTGAATGACGTTGCGTAACTTTATAGATAGATTACGACATTTTTGTAGTTCTCAAAATTTTTATGCTTTTGGTTACACCAATTTGTAGTTAAGTTATCCGCTTTTTGTAGGTGATGTTATGTAACTTTGTGGTTACGTTACAACATTTTATAGTTTCCATAATTTTTATGATTTTTTTTTATGCGATTTGTGGTTAGATTTACTTTTCTTCTTTTGAGGTTATGTGTTTTAGTGAGTTGTGTTACGAATGTTTGTGGTTATATAATATTATTTATTATTTTAATATGTTTACCTGTTAGTTAACCTATTTTACAGGTCATCAATGTATAATGAAAACCACAAAAAAGTATTAACTTTAACCACATATCCCTCAATATATTTTTTAGTGGTAAAAGGACAACTAAATTGTTTTTAATATATAAGTGTCTTCATAAAAGATTTTTGTTGCAACATAGACACAAAATCAACGTTTAAACTACCTCTTATTATATATAGATCTACATTGATTTATATTGATTAGAATGGGAAAAAAGATCTCTTACTGTATAGATGTACATTGATTTATATTGATTTAGAGTCAGAAAAAGAAGTAAAGAGATAATGCAGACGTTCAATGTAATTCTTATCCCCTCACCATCGTCATTGCTAATGTGGTCCCTTGTTAATTTTCTTGTGACGATCTTTGAATATCACACAAAGTCATATAGTCTCCATAATCCTTAATATAGATAAATAGAGTGTGTGTGTCCTATTTTACTCCCGGGAAAACGATTTTTCCAAATTCCGTTTCGCTGTAAAAATAATAGTACGATTTCATTGTATAGATATGGAGAATTTTTATTTCTTATCTAAGCAATGGAATTGAATTTTAAAAAAAAATGTTTTATATTTATAAACATTTAGAATCAATTTCATGATTTTTTGAGCAAGTTGAATTTTTATAGTAATTTTGAGTCATGTTTATTTGCTTTTTATATTTAAAATCATAATAAATTTGATAAAAAAATGAGAAGTGTTGTGATCATTGCAGTGATTAGAGATGTTGATAACAAAATTTCACTGTCCAAGCTAGCCTTTACATAATGAATGAAATTTTACTATGTGTGTATGTCAACTTGGACGGTAAATTTTATTAAATTCTCTTATTGCATAATCCATATTGACCCAACTAAACCCACCCATTTGCCAACTGCATACATGATAAATGTTAGAAACACTGGATGAAGCCCCAAGCTTCACTGAAAATGGAGCACCATAAAGGTACTCCTAGACGAGCAGTGATCAGTTGCTTGTATTAGCATTACGGCACCAACATTTTTGCTAAATTTGCAGGCAAATGTCTTGCCACAAGGGGGAAAATAATTATACTTAAATGCAATAGAATAAAAATCAAATAATCCCCCAGCCAAATAATAATAATAACACCACACCATTTTGTAAATAACCTTCATCTCAAATTCAAAGTTCAGATTGAACACCGATTTAAAATAATATTCGTAACAACTAATATTAGTTTTCTCACTACTAGCAGATTGTGCCCCAAACAATAAAATAAAAACCCGTATCCTTGAAGACCCAGTATACAAGTAGATACAAGCCAAGAAGTTCATAAATCGTTATCTCAACACCAATTGTGTCCCAAAAGGTAATCTTGTTTCCAAGTGCTGCCTCGCACGAGTTCCAGCCAGTTGTTGCTTGTCAGGATCTTCAGGTGCCCATTTATTTGGATGGCTGGATCAATGATTATCTCCTGAAGTGACACAGTACTGCCAAGTATGTATGAGGCAATCTGCGGATCAGCTTTGCATCCAACAAATCCATTCAATTCAAGCACCTTGAGGCCTTTATGTAGATGTTTAGACCTTTGTATCTTCATTTCTTTCGTGGAGTCCTTGAAGTCCCATAACTGCAAAAGAGAAAATATAATCCAAACAAAGTTCCAAACAACATATGCTCGAGTCAAGCATGGGTCTGCACACACCCAAATGTATAATAGCAATTCCTAAGGGTTTTAGGAATCAAATTTTTTCATCTCCAAAAACAAAAATTCTGTAGCCAAAAACATTAAGAAGACCAATTTCTGCTGTTATGTCGGTCATCATGAAACACCATTCCCAAAAAAAAAAATTAGCAACAAATTTTTGAAAATGTCACTAATAAAGGCACTTTTAAGGACAATATTTTTGTGCAAAGATTAGACCAAAATTGTCCCAAAAAGATAGTAATTCTTATTCAATGTCCAATTTCGTCGCTAAAAATATAACCACACTTTTAACAACTAAGATATTTCATCCTAAATTGTGATTTCATCCCAAAATTTGTCTTCAAAATCTTAATTTATTGTAATGCCATCCAGGGGCAAAGCTAAAACTCGGGTTAGAGTGGGTACTTTTTGGGGTGAATTAGAGTGGGTACTTTTTGGGTGAACTAGGACCCCTTCCAAACCGACCCCTCCCAATGCCCGTATACAACCAACATGGGCAACATACCAGGGATGGATTGAAAAGGGGATGGCAGGGTGCCACCCTTGATACATTTAAATTACATAGATTCATATCTCTAAGATATTTTTGAGAAATTACCTATCCCCTAACAACTCCCTATAGTATGCTATATTTTTTGGACAAAAAAGCCCTTATATGACTCTTAGTGGTTGAGAAGACAAGGTGGGAAGAGAAGAGAGGTTGAGAAGAGAGAAAGTGTTGGAATAATTTTGGAATAAAACAATATTAATAATTATGAACGAATCAAAAAGTGACGCATGTATCAAATAAGTGTAAAAAGTTAATAGAAACAAACGAAAACCGACAGAGGGTCAACACTGGGACACGGTTAAAAATTCAGGATTTAAATTGTCAAAATTAAAATGTTGGGGTTTAATGTGCAAAACACGCCAAACCCTGGGTTTTTTTTTGTTATTTTCCCTAAAAATTTTAATAACTTTTATCTAAATCATTGTTTTTCATAAAAATATAAAACAAGACCTATAATGAATATGAAGTTCTAAAGAAAAAAATTGTCAAAATTTTCATAGTTTGCCATCCTCGGACAGTGCCGTTTGGTAACACTTACGCTTTCAGTTTTCTGTTTATATTTACAGAAATTTTAAAAACTCTAATAAAAACTTGTTTGGTAAAATTTCTGATTTATAAATCAGTGGTCTCAGTTTATAAATTTGGCTAAAAAATGAAAACACAAAAAATGTGTTTCCATTTTGAGTTTTCAGTTTTTTTTTTTTACCACCCAACACTAGCCACCACCCGCCACCATTTTCCACCACCGTCTTTCGCCACCACCACCCGCCACCCACCACCACCACTCACCTGCCACCCACTCGCCACCACCACCCACCCCTCGCCACCGCCGCCGCCACCACTGCCACCACCACCACCACCACCACCCACCACCCACCTGCCATTCACCCGCCACTACCCACCATCCACCACTACCATCAATCGCCCGCCACCACCATCCGCCACCTACTTGCCACCACCACTCACCACCTACCTGTCACCACCATCCACCACCTGCCACCCACCACCACCACCCACCCGCCACCACCACCCACCACCCACCTGCCACTACCATCCACCACCACCACCCCCTCACTAGCACATACCACCCGCCACCATTACCCACCCACCCACCACCACCACCACCACCCACCACCCACCTGCCATTACCACCCACCACCATCACCACCCACTCGCTACCACCTACCACCCGCCACCATCACCCACTCACGCACCACCACCACCACCCGCCACCTACTTGCCATCTGTCACCCACCTGCCACCACCACCCGCCACCACCACCACCGCCACCACCCACCTGCCACCATCACCCACCCACCCACCATCACCACCCACCACCACCCGCCATCCGCCACCCACCTTCCACCACCACTCACCACCCGCTACCACCACCACCGCCACCGCCACCACCCACTCGCTACCACCCACCACCCGCCACCGTCACCCACCCACCCACCTTCCGCCACCACCCACCACCCACTCGCTACCACCTACCACCCGCCACCATCACCCACCACTACCACTCACCCGCCACCACCCACCACCATCCGCCACCCACCTGCCACCACCACCCACCATCCGCCACCACCACCCACTCACTACCACCCACCACCCGCCACCGTCACCCACCCACCCACCACCACCAAGTACCCACCACCCACCGTCACCACTTTCCACCACCGTCTTCCGCCGCCACTTGCCACCACTTGTCATTTCTCACTCTTTTTTATATTTTAAATTTTTTTAAAACATTTTGTCAATTACCAAACGCGTTTGTTATTTATGTTTTTCTAAAAATAAATAAAAAATAAACAAAAACCAGTTTATAAAATTTTTATAAATATAAACTGAAAACATAAACGTTACCAAACTTTCGGTGACTAAAATTCAATGAAATTTCATTGAATATTCCTTTGTGTATACATATGTGTGTGTATATATATATATATCGAAGGAGAGAGTAACAAGAGATGAGAAGATTTACCTCCACAAAGATCTATTTCTAATGACATCCAAAGATGGTGCCCTATAGTTATCACAGTTCAATCATATACATTGTTGATGATATAGGCAAATTAGGAAGAAAAAACAGAAGCGTTGAATGTGTACCTATTTTCTATAGGTGTGAAGTAAGCATATTCACCTCAATTTTAAGTATCCTCAATAAAGGAGACGCCCTTAGCAGGTATGTACAAAGGAGCCCAGAGACACCAGGATTGAGCATCAATTCCAACTGCCTGAGATTCCTTAACTTCGGAAATCTAGGGAAGCATCTCAGCTTCTAGACAATTCAACCAAAAGTGAAGACAACAAATATTAATAAGCACATTATTTAGACCCCCAAAAACAAAAACACAGATGATAAAAGAAAAAAATAAATGAGACACCTACAAACACATGGAATCACATGCTAACCTTAAGTCCCCAACTCAAGTTCAATACAAGTGTCTCTAGTTGAAGGAGATGGCTTGAAACCTGTATAAAGTTCTTAACAATATAGCGAGCATAAGGCCCATCAAAAGATGCCTTAACAAGATGCCGGTGTGTTTTTAAAGGCAATGTCGGTCTTTAGTCCGCTGTGTTTAAACAACATTAGATTTGCATCATAAATATCAACACTTCTCAAACAGAAGCAACCTTCGATCTCTAAGTACTTTAGCTTGAATGAAGGCCCAGAAACTGCAAAATTTACCAAAGATCGTGAATGCAACATACATAACTCTTCAAGCAATGGGCAAACGAACAAAATGTATTCCAAAACTTCCCTTGTCACATCTACATGGCACAAATAGAGGCTCGTTAGGGAATCAAGTCAGCGATTATGAACAATATGAGCAGTAAGAGGGTAATTCCAATTCCCATTTGTCCAGGTACATCTAAAGTTGAACTTGAGCCTTTTAACTCTCTTTTGAAAGGCAAAGTTGATCCAACCATCAATATCACTTTTAAAGATTTTATCACGCAAACAAAATTGAATGCTAAATTCATCAATAATCGTACCACGATGAAACTTCAAGATATGATTAACCCAATCAACAAATTGCCTGCATTTAAGACCAAATAACTTATCTTCATGGTCCGCTATCTGCCAATCGCAAAATTTGAATATCAAACTACTAGTGAATGTCCACAAATATCTCCATCTGCGAGATAGGGCACCAGTTCTTGCTGCTTGTTCAATTTCCAAAAGAGAGAAAACGGAAACGAGAATTCCATCGGGCAAGTTACTAATTAGGTCCTTTATGCTTGTCCAACCACACTAACAACAGTTCCAAAAAGAAAAGAAAAAATTACAATTTAACACAAGTTAGCAATAACTGCACAAATTTGTTACTTTTTTTTTTTACATAATTTGCTCTAACAACTTAAAGCATTGTAATGGTGTATAAAGGAGCTGTTTGGTGCAGCTTCTAGAGCAACTTATAGCTTTTTTTATTTGGAAATTTGTGCCAGTGTTTGATGTAACTTCTGCTTACACTATTTTAGGCAAAATAACTTAAATAATCTGGGGAAAAAAAACAAAAAAAAAAACTAATTTTTGAGGTGTTTTAAGTTTCTACTTCTACATATCAACTTTTAGCTTGCTAAAAGTTGCACCAAACAAGCTTGAATTCTAGTAACATTTTATCAATCCAAACTTGAACAACTTCATATGGGTAAATTTTATTAGAGTTAATTATACTTTATCCCCTCATGGATTGTTCCTTAAACACTTACCCCTTCAGATTTTAAATGTACACAACTCCATTGTGGATTGGATTAAAGTGCTCAGCCTAAATCCTTTAATGATTTTCACAAAAAGTCAAAATTACCCTTATTTTTTCCTCTAATTTTCTTCTTTATGCCACTGCACGACAGTCTCTCCTCTATCTCTCTCTAGAAATTGTACCACATCACAACCCTTCCCAAACCCACTTATTTTTAAATAATAAAAATGATTCAAGTGTCATGCACATAACAATTTGCTAGGGGTGAGCATGGTCCGGATTGGGATAAAACCAAGACCGATCCTTTATCTACAGTTCCTGAGAAATTAGAACCAATCAAATCCGTTTAAATCGTAGAACCAATCCGAACCAATCAGTTTAAACACGGATTGGATCGGTTTAGGACCACTGATTCACATAATTAAATAACAAAAAAAAAATATAGAACAAACATTTAAAGCAAACAAAAGCAAACAGCATCATGTGTGAACTGATCAACAAAAACAGCAACATATAAAATAACAAAGACCCATTAAAACAGTATCACCAATTCGCCAAAATGTCATCTTATGTAACAAAATTTCAAGCAAACAAACAGCAGCAGTAGTAGACAACAACAAACAAATTGAGCAGTAGTAGACATTTCCCTTTCCACAAATTCTAAGCAAACAAACAGAGATAAACTGGTTTTAGAAGGGGGGGCATACCTTTGAACCAGAAGGAGTTTCAGGCTGAGGATCATGATCTGGCTCAGACTGAGACTGAGGGAGGTCGATGACATCATTTGCCTCTCCAGTACTTGACATCTATCAAACAAGAAAAATAAATACATCAAAAAAATAGGTTTAATTTTATTAGAGATCAGAAATCATACCAGAAATCAAAGAAAAAATATACACTGTTTCTCTCCATGCCACAGAAATCATACCAGAAATCAAAGAAAAAAATTTATCCACACCACAGAAACCAAAGAAAAAAATAAAAACAGAAATCATATAATATACACACACGCATTTAAGATAAAAACAGAAAAAAAAAAAAATAGGTCTTGAGATGAATGAGAGTGCGAGAGGCAGTACGAAGAGAGAGAACTAGGTCTTGAGATCAGAAAGAGAACTCCGTGTGGCGTGAACGAATTAGACTCTAGCTTTCTCATGGGGTGAGAGAGAGAAAAAAAATAATTTTGTTTTCTCATCGTCATCTTTGGATGTATAAGAAAGCAAAGCTTGTGACAAAGGAATATGCGTGAGACTTTTTTTCCTCCTTTAAATTTAAATGGAAAACTCGGTATTATAAAATTTGTATAACCAATCAGCTTATTTCACACTCAATCTCATCATTTTGATGAGAAATGAAATAGTAAAAAATAATAGAGTTTCATGATTTCTCATCATTTCTTACCAAATTTAGAAGGAAGTATTAGACTCAATAAATGATAAATTATTTATAGAGGAGTGATTGGGACCCCCTCGAATCACCACCCCTACCACCCCCCTACACACACGTGGCGGGTGGTGATTGGAGGAGAAGGAAAAAAAGAAAAAAGAAAAAGAAAATCTGACCAATCAGAGAGAGAGGACGTCAAAGGGGGTGGGGAGAAAAGGGGATCCGGATCATTTTTCTTATTTATAAGGCTTTGTTTGGGAACATGCTAATTTAGTAACTTTTTTACTATTTGACTAAAATATGAGCTAAAAAAATTAGTATGTTTGGGATGACTTTTTGACTTTTTACGAAAAGATGTGCAAAAAGTAGAGAAAAAATATAATCTTTGACTTTTTGGTATGGGTTGTTGACTTTTTGACTTTTTTAGTAACTTTTTGACTTTTTGACTAAATGGGCTAGTTCCCAAACGAGGCCTAAGTAAATCCATCAAAGTTAAAATTTAATTCTAAAATCATCAATTAGGAATTTATTTATAGATTGATCAAAAATAAATCCAAATGACATTTTTGTCCTACAGTAACCAGTGAAGAACCCAACAACACCCGTTGCAATCCATTGTCTTGGTCTCGTCGCTTGCAGTACTTGTGGTGACAGTCGATGTCTTGGTCTGCAATCAACACAGACAACCATGGGTGGAGCTAAGTACTGTTTAGTGGGTTCAATTCAACCTACTAACACAAAGTACTATAATATTAGTGGACTCTAGTCATTGGCCCTATTTGGTAGGGCTTATTTCTAGCTTATTTCAGTTTTTAGCTTAATTTAAGCTATTTTAATGTATTTGGTTCAGCTTAACAATACAATTTATAGCTTTTTGTAAGTCAAAAATTAGCTTATTCTTCGAGTGGAAAAGATAAGTTTAATTTATAAGTCAAAAATCAACTTATGTTCACAGCTATAAGCTATAAGTTGTTAAGTTATAAGTTATAATCACTTTCCCACAGCTCTACCAAACGGGGCCATTTATTCATTACATACGAGCTTTGTTAAGTGTGTTTTTTTTTTTTTTTTTTTATGAATTCGATTTTTTCTTATTTTTAATTTGTATTGAGTTTTATTAATAATTTGATGTATAAATATATTTATTATCTTTATATTTTTAGTAGTCGTGAAGTATTAATTAAATGGGCTTCTGACATTGGGAAGAAGACTAGATTTGTCATTGTTATAAAGACATCAGATGCGGGAGGCAATGGAAGAAAACCAAGACTTACACTTGCTTGTAAAAGAAGTGGTTACTATAGAGACAACATGAAGATTAAGGGGAAACGATTGAGGTTGATAGGTTCTAAAAAGTGTGGATGTCTATTTCTATTAAGAGGGGAAAAATTACTTACAAATTACTAAGACGAATTGTGATAACATGTTTGATTGATGGATGCAAACAATGACAGATTTTATGGATACTTGTACACTTGATTTTTTATGAATAATTTTATGGATATTTTTTATGTATGATTTTATGAATGCGTGTTTGATTTATGAATTTTTTATGGATGCTTCAAGGAAAAAGTAAATTTTTCAATGTACAGCGACGGGGTCTAGACAATTCTATTGTAGTTTGGCAACATGACACTAGAGTAATCCCATTTGTATAACAATGTGTCACTGAACAGTCACTTCACAAGTGGCCCAAATTAATTTATTGTTATCATCTAATTGGACAGCAAAATAATGAATGCTAGGACAAAAAAATTGTCTGGTAACATGGCACTAGAGTAATTCAAATTAATTAGTGTTGTATTACCGAACAGACCTACCACAAATTAAAGTGGCTCTGTAAATATATAGCAACAAAATGTTGGAGAGATCTATTTTTTCCGGCAACATAACACCGAAATAATGTAAATTGTTTAGCACCGTGTAACCAAAATGAGTGATGTAAAGAATGAAATAGTTAATTTAGGGTTAGTTTTGGTAATATATTGCGGGTGTAATGAGAATTACATTTTTTTTTAATGATGTAATGAGATGGAGAGTGTAAAAAGGTTAAATAGTGGTGTAAGTAGAATCACCAATTTGATTGTAACTTATAAAAATGAAAATGGGTAAATTACAAATATATCCTTGAGTTTTGTTTAAAATACAGATTAGCCCAGTGATTTTCGAAATTACAAATACCCTTGTTAGAATTTTGGAAAAATTGCAAATACGTGGTATCTTCACAAAATATTTACAAATTCATGGAAAAGTTTATGACTTTAATTATTAAAATTGATAAAGTTTACTACTGATTTGAATTTTTTTTTTTTGAAAACTTTCATTGAATTGCAATTTCCCCCATATTTTTTTTATAGAATTAATCAAAAAAAAAAATTTCTAACTAGTCTGTTATGCAACAATAAAATTATCGGAATTGTTAAATGAAATATAAATATGTCATTATTAAAAATTATTGATTGATTTAATGATTTATTAACAAAAAGGATTATGTGTTATGCGATTAGAAATTTGAAGGGACGAGATGTAATTTATAGAACCATAGGAAACAATTTGTATTTCAAGCAAATCTCAGGTGGTGGATTTGTAATTTACCCAAAGAAAGTTGATTGTAATTTTTCACGGCCTATTGCTGTGAAAACCCATATTTTATTAGTCTTAAAAGAAAATAAATAAATAAATTAATTAATTAATTTTATTCAGAGTCTATCCAAAATATATAATAGTGTAAAAGTTAGTTTTAAACTAACCCAATTCAATCACTAACAAAGACATTATTAAAAATAATAATTTTGTGAGTATTCAATATTTGTTGTTTATAAATTATTTTAATTAAGATTCAACATGATAATTATTCTTACTAAATACCTTAGTTAAAAAAAATAAAAAATTTAGTGTATCAATTTTAAGCAACTCAAAAAATAAAATAAAATAAAATAACAGAATTTCGGTGGCAACTTTGCCACATGTTTGTTTGCATGTAATTGTAGGAACCCTAATCTCATTATGCATCATTGGAATTGAGAGGCACGTTGGACTTCATGGAATGAAGAGAAAGAGAAAGAAAAGAGAGAGAGAGAGAGAATCTTCTATATATTCATATACACACAGTGTTCATGTTTTCTAAAGGCTAATCGGAGAGAGTAAGAAAAAGAAGTATAGGGAATTATTGTGGAAGAAGAGGAGGAGGTTAAGGTTGCATATTTTCCTACCATTTCACTAGTATATTTAAATCCTACAACTAAGTAAGGAAACCCTCTCAACCTTCTCATTCTTTTTAATTGTTAAAATTTTCACATTTGTGTTCATATGTTATAAATAGCTAAAAATTTAGATAAAATATTGTTTATAGTTGTATGTAAATTTGTGATTTGTATGTTAAATATTTGAAGGTTATTTTTTTTTATTAGTAGCCTTAAAATCATGATATAATCTTGGAATTAGACTTGCATGTGTAGTTTGTGCCATTAAAGAGATGATTAAAGATTTTATTTGGTTTGATTATATAACTCTTCAATCTGTCATAAAATTTGTACGAATTTTTAGACAATTTTATACTCAAAATTTGAAGATGATTTTTTCTACAAAGTTGTTTAAAATGATGCCTAATTAATCCATGAATTTTTGTAACAATTACGGAGTTTTGTACGAATTTATACAGATTTTTAACCAAATCTGGAGCTATAGGCAGATTTTACTATGCGTTTGAAAAATCATTAAAAAATTTATATTAAACCAAATCTGGTAATTTCTAAACAAAAAATGAAATTTGAGAAGTCTAGTTTCATAATAAATTTTTATATTATGGAATTAATTTATAAATTTAAGTATGGAATTAATTTAAGAAAATGTGATAAATCTGTGTCATAAATTTTCTTGGAATTTTTCAGAATTATTTATAACTTATTTTTGGAAAATGCTTTCTGAAAAATGGCCATAACATGTTTATTGAGTATTCTGTAGATTTATATGAATTTTAGAGTTGTATAAGTAATTTATTTATAATTTTAATTACGAGTTATGCATTCTGAAAATTCAAACAAATTAAGGAGGAATAAAAAATTATCTCTTCAATTGTTTATTTGGACTAAAAAATTTAATATTATGCTAGTCTAATCTTGTAGATTAAAAATCTATGCATGTGCGCAATTATGATTTATTGATATCTAAATTATTATTTCATACCATGGTTTAAATAAATTATTTATTTAAATTTTGTACAATTATTTATTATTGTGTGACATATGTAATATTTTATGTTTAAAATTTTAATGAGTTGGTATAACATTATTTGTAATTAAAAATTGAAATTATTTGTGATTAATATCAAAACTAATTGAAATAATTAACGGTATATACAAAGTTAACAATTGACGGTTAATATCAGTTGTTCAGTGTGAGTCTTGGTTTTGAAGAGAGTACAAAGTAAAGGGTTGACGGTTAATACCGGTTGTTCACGGTGAGCCCTGGTTTTGAGAATTCTCATGTAAATTGTGTCGCGAAACCCTAAGATGGCACGAGACTTATTTGAACCCTTTTCAATATTCGGTTTTGGAATAAGGGTGGATGTGCAGGTGGCACACAGGGAGGTTACGTACTCCTGGCAGACCGTTTTCTTGGGACAGACCACGGATGCCACTACTTGGGTATATAACTCCAGACGTGGGCATTCCTGGTAGTTACGGTTGGTAACACTTGAATATTTGACAAAGGGGGGTTTCAAATTAATCGTTGCCATGCTTAGTGGTTGGTAAGTTAAATCTCTTTGGTGAGATTTTGAGTGTCACCTAAACTATTAAAATTGTCGAAATTATTATAACAGTTGTTACATATATCATGCTACTGAATTTTACTATTATTTTAATTGTTATGATTGATTATTTTCTCTTAAAAAGAATGGTAGGTTGGTTACGTTTTCTTACTGTATTGCAAAACTTATGGCATATGTTTTGTTGTCCTGGCGTTTCATGCTAGATTATGTCGAAGAAGGGATTGAGGCCGAATTTGGAGCTGCTGCTAATACTGAACATTGGCTAACTTAAAGTTAAGACTTTATCAAAATAAATTTTATTATCTCTTGTATTAGTATTTAAATATGTTGTGACGTGGAATGTGAACTTGTAGTTTTATTTTGTTGTTGAACTCTGACTACGTGAGAACCTAAAATTTTCCAATAAGTTGTTAAAGTTTTATTCAGGGAATCATTTGTTATTTAAATTTTATGACGTTCCATAAGAAAATTTGGGGCTGCACAATTGCATTCTATTATAAAGAAAACTTTGCATAATTAATAGTTAATTCAAGTAAGTCAAAAGGAGGTGGAAAAAGGGGAGCCATGAGTGATTTACATGCGAAAGGGCTAACCGATTACGTACACTAGTGGCAAGCACAATGAATGGTGGGAAATCATTTAGGGTGTTTGGTTTGAGTTTTCTGAATTAAATTTTTTGAAAATTAACTTTTTTAAGTTGTCGTGTTTTATTTGTTTTTAGTGAGGATTTTTTAAATTTTAAACATTTTTTTTATTTTTTTAAATGCATCTTACTTAGATGTATCTAAAAAGTAAAAAATAATGTGAAAAAATATTTTACAAAATTAATAAATACAAAAAATATACTGAATTCTTGTATTTTTTTTTTTAAAATATTTTTACTAGCATTATATTTTCTTATCAATCCTTACTTTGTATGAAGTATGGATAGGATATGAATGAGAGATATGGTCGGCACATTAAAGATATGTTAATTTGACAAATTCTGATTTAGTAGAGTATTACTTTAATATCATTATTTTCTTATTCTTTAAGAAGTAAGCAAAGTATTGAAAAATTGATTTTGTATTTATTCTAATAATTCTACTATGATACTATAGCCCTGTTTGGTAGAGCTGTGGGAAAGTGCTTATAACTTATGCTTAAACAGCTTATAGCTTATAACTATGAACATAAGTTGATTTCTGACTTATAAATTAAGCATCTCCTGCCCCACTCAAAGAATAAGCTGATTTCTGATTTCCAAAAAACTATAAGTTATAAGCTATAAGCTAAACCAAACACATCAAAATAGCTTGAATTAAGCTGAAAACTGAAATAAACAGCTTTTAAGCTGCACCAAACAGGCCTTATACTGTGCAAGAAAAATATTATAATTCCAATTCCAATTCCAATTCCATAATAGTTCATTATAGGGATGATCTCTCCAATAGACTACTAATATCCAGAATCCTCTTTATTTTCTACCTTCCTCATATCGAACACAACTAGGATTTCTGTCTCCAAACCTTAATTTAGTTTCCACATTGGCCGTCTCCCCCTTAATTCTCTCTTAAAAAACTGGGATAATTATTGCTCCTTCCTCGTCCCTAAACCATCACTCTTGGGTTTTTTGGACAAATTCACTTGGATATTTATTTATTTATTGTTATTATTATTTTGCCCAAGTGATTTGGGTAATTCTCCAACACAATGCATGATGATTTCACCATTCAGTGTTGAGGGGGAATTGATCTCGACCACTAGGGTTTTGAAAATGAACAATTTGATTTGGATGTCGTTGCACCTGACAGTCTCATTGTCAGGGGTTTTGGTTGGGTTGAGAATTTGGGGTGGAATAGTGAAGAAGGGCAGCACATAAGAGAAGAAGAGAAGAAAAAATAGAGAATGGGGGGAGGACCTTTTATTTCTCTATGTAAAATGTATACGAGACTCTTAAACAAAATGGGCAACGATCATTATCTTTAAACAGTAGAGGATTACAATATTTTAACATTTTAAATGAGGTGGCGACAGGTGAAGTAATAAACTGGACTATTCTCTTCCATCTCCATCTCCTCTCCTCTTCCGGGCCTACACGCTTATAGTCATACCTTTATAATCATTTCTATTTTTTTGAACTTTTAAATAATCTGAGGCGTTAAATTTGTTGCAGCGCAGTTTTGGAAGAGGAGGATGAACGTGGAGTTGCTCATATAGTTGAGCATCTTGCTTTTAGTGCCACAAAGAAATACACAAATCAAATCATGATATCGTTAAATTTCTTGAAAGTACTGGGGCAGAATTTAGCTTGGAGGTAGCAACCAATTCTCTGTTGTGTGATAATCTTCATAGTTTCATTTTTTTTACTTTATTCTTTTTACTACCTGTTACCATGTAGGTGCGAGTCTCAACAGACGATTTGGAGAAAGAAAGAGGGGCTGTTATGGAGGAGTACAGAGGGAACCGCAATGCAAATGGAAGGATGCAGGATGCACATTGGGTTCTGATGATGGAAGGTTCTAAGGTAATTTTTTAAACTCTACCAATTTATCAATTTTGAGTCACATGCACTGGTGAGGTTCTTTACATGGTCATTGTACTTGATTCTTCCTGCATGGTTGGAGCTTGTTTGACCATTTACTTTCAAACTAACTTGAATCGTCTTCATATAAAGATCACTGCTCCCTTGTAATGTTAATATTGTGCTCACATCTTCTGTTTAATATTAACATCTTCAATATGTTATTTCAGTTGCTATTTGTCATTTCAACTATGTATGTAGCAATACTCACACACATAGAAAAGGCTGTTGCATTTTTTGCCTTGTTGTTGTTGTTGTTTTTTTTTTTTTTTTTCCTTCTTTGCAAAAAATGGTTTCTGGGTTTTTCAAATTGTGTTGTATTATAGTTTTGTGTTTTACTAATATCATTGCTTCATTGAGCATCTTTGAGTCAGTTATAAATGCATATTTATTTGATTGATGACTTGATAGTTGGTTTTTTGCGGAGTTTTATTAAGTTTGTGCCCTTGTAAAATTTCATTTGTTGATTGCAGTATGCTGAGCGTTTACCTATTGGGTTAGAAAGGGCAATCCAGACAGTTTCTGCTGATACCGTGGAGCAATTTTATGGGAAATGGTACCATTTACACAATATGGCTGTGATAGCTGTTGGAGATTTTTCCGATACACAGGTTGGAATATGCTAACATTTAGATTTTCCTTTTATACAAAGAATTTTATTTGTTGTCGAACTTTTGTTAACTCTCTCTCTCTCTCTCTCTCTCTCTCTCTCTCAGAGTGTAGTTGAGTTGATAAGGACCCTCTTTGGAGATAAAAGTTCATCACCAGATCCTCCACTTTTACCTCTCTTTCCAGTTCCATCTCATGAAGAACCCCGTTTTTCATGTTTTGTTGAATCTGAAGCTGCTGGGGTTAGTAGCCACTGGACTTTTCATCTAATTGTGTAGATTTTGGTTTACTCCTGAATACATCAACATGCAAGTCCATTAAACTAGCACCTGAAAATTTTAGTTTTAGAAATCTTACTTTTAATTTCTGCATAACAGTCTGCAGTGATGATCAATTGTAAGATGCCTGCGGATGAGTTAAAAACTGTGAAGGACTACAGAAATTTACTTGCAGAGTCGATGTTCTTTCATGCTTTAAATCAGAGGTTTCTTAAAATATCTCGTAGAAAGGATTCTCCATATTTTTCATGCTCTGCTGCTGCTGATGTCGTAGCTCGTCCAGTGAAAGCCTATATAATGACTTCATCTTGTAAAGAGAAAGGGACTATTGAGGCCCTAAAATCAATTCTTACTGAGGTGTGTTTTTAATATTGATGTAGGGATCTACTTGCTTTTCCTTTGTTTTATTAATGCCCTGCATTTCAGGTTGCTAGGGTTCGGCTGCATGGATTTTCTGAATGTGAAATTTCTGTTGCTCGAGCTTTGCTAATGTCAGAGATTGAATCTGCCTATTTGGAACGTGATGAAATGCAATCAACCAGCCTGAGGGATGAATATTTACAAGTATATACGAATTATTGATTTTATATTTTTTTAATCAGTTTTTATGAAGTCTGGCAGCAATTTACACTTATTTTTAAAAATTTCCCAGCATTTTCTCCTCAGTGAACCTGTTGTTGGGGTTGAGTATGAAGCACAACTTCAAAAAACTAGACTACCTTGTGAGTATTTATTAACGTAACATTATTAAATTTGCTGGTTTTCGGTTTCCTATATAAAATAAGATGTGGAAATATGTTAATTGGCTCTTGTAACATTTAACATATGCATAGATATATCGGCATCTGAGGTATCCAAGTATGTGGAGAATTTTCGAACATCATGTAGCTGTGTTATAAAGATCATAGAACCTCGGGCTATTGCAACAATGGATGATCTTAATACTGTTGTGTCAAAGATCAATTCTCTTGAGGAAGAACGAAGCATACCTCGTTGGGATGATGAGCACATCCCAGAAGAAATTGTTAATATGAAACCAAGTCCAGGGTAAACTTCTAATCTCTTTACACTACAGTAACTCTTACGTTATCTGCTAATAAATATAAGAACCCTGAAATATTAGGAATTCTGCAGCAATTTCTTTTGTTTTGTAGTCATATGTTCATCCTTTAAATCTTGTGAGTTCTCAAAAGCATTATTGTCAAACACAATGGTGCATTTATAGTACTTTTTGGCTTCTGTGCATAATCTTGATTGGGTCTTTTTGCTTCAAATCATATTTTGGATGCTTATTCCTCTGTCCACTTTTGAGGTACAATTTTCGTAAGGAAATAAAATTATCATTGATCTATAACTCTTTCTATATGCACACAACAATAACATTGTTTTGCTGCAGAAATATTTGCACTTGTTTCTTTTTTGATGGTCCCCTGTGAGGCTTATAAGTTATATAAGATTATGAGTTTTTAGTCTTAATAACCAAAGCATAGAGTGAGCTGCAGTTTTAAAGTCTTCTGAAGTTATCCAATGCTCTGGAGAATCTACAAACACCAATGATAATTGCTTCTATACAACGGTTTTAAAACTCGTAAGTAAATCCGTAAGTAATCAAAGGATTATTTGAAGTCTGAACATGGTCATTCTATCCGCTGTGTTCCAGGGGTGAAATCCTTACAAACTGATGATGCTTTACTTTCTAAGAAAAATGGGATAAAATTAAATTTACCTATGGCATGCACAATTATCCATATTCAAATATTTCAATTCGATGAACCTTGTTTAAGTATGCTTTTTGAAGCCATTCACTCTAACCAAGCCACACACACATGGACCTCACTCCCTCTTCCCTCAAATAAGACTAGAGGGGGATCTGATAAATTAGGTTACAGAAAGGTTCCTATCAATGTCCATAATTACTTGCAACCATGAATAACTTGAGGTTGTCAATATTCTTATGATTGTCAAAGAATTTGCATTAGTCTCAATGACTTCCCCAAGGCATGTGGGGTTCAACTTTTATCAAATCATATACAATACTCACATAATTTACCTGTTTAGGGCAATGATTGAAGTTCTCATAGCATCCAATTTACAAATCATATTTGTATCAGGTTCCAATACTCGGCACCGATTGAAAAAAGGTTCCAATAATCTTTGAATACTTGTTAAAAAAGAATGAAATGAATTATTTGGCTTACTTATGAATGAGGTAGAAACCATGTATATATAATAAATTCATGATGTAATTTAGAAAACGATATAAATAAGAAAATAATACTAATCAATGATTGACACAATCACAGATTATATACATAATACTAAAAATAAAAAGATTGTATGTACTCTAATTTCTATATTCAACACTCCCCCTCAAACTGGTGTGAAGATGTTCAACAATCGCAGCTTGCCAATGGATGATTGGAAGAAGCCCGAAAAAAACTTAGCGGCTAGTCCAAATAAATGCTACCGAACAAATCTGGTAGTCCACAAATAAAAAAGGCCAAAAAGTGTTTAATACATCAACACCACACCCTAGAAAGGGAAAAAAAACAGGGATTGAACTGCCCTAGAAGAGCTGCCGAAGCATCTATGGCCAGGAAACACTCTGGTCGGCATCAGAGGCCGGAGCTAATGCCGGGAGATAGCTTATGGTTGTGCCGGATCGTAGTAGAAACTAGTCGGAACTAATGTTGGGACAGTTTAAGGTCATGCTAGACCGTTGTAGGAACTAACCGAAATTAATGCCGGGACAGTTTGCGTGGTTATGCCGGACCGTTGTAGGAACTAACTGGAATCAATGTCAGGACAATTTTAGGTGTCATGTCAGATCGATGTAGAGAACTGGATGTTGAACAAGCACGCATGACACACACATAACTTATGACATGATGTTGAGCGATGATAGCAACAGATGACTGAGTGCGCCAATGGGCGGCTTATTAGAAGCGTACCAGGGGGCGGCTTTGGTGGTGCGCTAGAGGGGGCGGCGTTAGTTATGCGCCAGAGGGGGCAGCTTGGGTTGTGCGCTAGAGAGGGCAACTTGGGTCGTGTGCTAGATGGGATGGCTTAGGTGGGTCACATAGTATATCACCATGCTCACCATGATATAGGTATAATACCCCCCCTCAAACTCAAATAGGTTTGAAGATAGAAACTTATTTGAGGTTGAAGCAGAGGAAAAGACAAAGTAGATCAGAAACACACACACACACACACAAAAAAAAAAAAAAAAGGATTGCGAGTAAAAAAAAAATATGAGAGAGATATTTGGGATAGGAATAAATCAGTGAACAAAAGAAAAGATCACCATGAAGCAATACTAAAAGGAAAATATGGCAGCGGAATAGGTTGAGGTCCGGCGGGCGGCCAAGGCAAGGCTGCCGCCCGCCGGTGAAGCAAAATTACTAAGTACTTAACCTAACTCTGATACTAAAATGAATAAAAAGAATTATTTGTCTTACTCATGAATGAGGTAGAGGCCATGTATATATAATAGATTCATGATACAATTTAGGAAATGATATAAATAAGGAAACAATACTAAATCAGTGATCGACACAATCACAGATTATATACATAATACCAATAATAAAAAGATTGTATGTACTCCAATTTTTATATTCAATAGCAGAGATTGGTCAACATTTCCTAAAAATATCCATACATTAGATATATACACATTATTTATACCTGCATCTATTTTGAACTTAAAAATGCGTATCCCAAATTTCTTGAACTCTTGCAGACACGTCTGATATGTTTTGAAATTTGAGATGTTTCCGCTTCTCAAAATTTGAGATGTTCTCTGTACTCATTGAGTGTAATTGTTAGGAAAAACACAACTAGTGTTTCAAACATTTGCAATATTTCTTATAAAGGAAATGAGTGAAACTAGTAATAATTTGTTTTGGATTTGGTACCAACTTCTAGTTCATGCAACATGCCATCACTTCCTCACATGAATTATTATAATTGAGTTGGAATGTTGATAAAATCATAACGATTGGTTATTTGTTATCATTATGTGTACCTATGGGATAGTGCAGCAGTTTGAATATATGATCTGACCTTGCTCATATGTTTTGTTTCAGGCATATTGTGCAGCAATTTGAATATTCGAATACTGGAGCTACTGAGCTAATTCTGTCAAATGGCATGAGAGTTTGCTATAAGTATACAGACTTCTTCGATGACCAGGTATAAGCTTGTGTGGGCAATGTAGTAAAAAATTTACATTTTGAATTTCCTGTGCATGGGTGAGATGGTTTATTGACACTATCTTATACTGACATAGAACACAGACCCATAATTCAATTAGAAGTTTCACTAAAGAATTAAAGATAGAAGAGTGTAAATTCGAATTTTCAAATTAAATAAGAATTTGGCAGGAAATTTCAATGATATTACATTTTTGTATACATACAGGAAATTCATTGTTTTGAGAAAGAGTTAATCTACAGAGAAGCATGTACTGCTAGTTTATGGCACAAACATTAACTGGAATCCCTATGCACTGGCCAGCATGTTTATACAGTAGATATTTAACCTAGTTTCTACCAAATTATTTCTTTGTTTGCTTGTAGATTTAAATGAGTGAATATCCTCTAGCATCAGTCATATCATAATAGTAATTACTATTAACATTTTGTTTAAATAGGTTCTCTTCACAGGGTTCTTATATGGGGGTTTATCAGAACTGCCAGAAAATGAGTACTTCTCATGCTCAATGGGTTCAACCATCGCTGGAGAAATTGGTGTTTTTGGTTATAGACCATCAGTTCTAACGGATATGCTTGCTGGTAAGAGAGCTGAAGTTGGAACAAAACTTGGAGCATATATGAGAACCTTTTCAGGTGACTGCTCGCCTTCGGACCTGGAAACTGCCTTGCAGGTTCGTACTTTAGATAGCCTCTGTCCAGTATTCTGTTTTCTTTTCCTCAAAGCACTTTAATGTATATATGTGGTAGTTTGCACAAAAGGATTTAGAATGTCACATTCTTCTATATTCTGCCAGCACATCAACAAGTGTTGTTAGATTGCAAACACTTTGTACTGTCCAACTCTATTTGTTTCATGAGGACTGGAACTAGGCTGGGGGGTTGAGGGGCCCAAATTCCAAGCCTTGAAATATCTCTCACGTTCTACTGTATGTTTTTGTGGGGTGTACTATGGACATACCTGTGCGCGAGGCTCCCAGCTAGAGAAGGATCTAGGATAGGTAGTAGGTAGGATGGATTGCTTCTGCTCTTTTGTGGAGAGACTGATTCCTGTGACTCGAACCCACGTCATAGCATCAGGGCAAATGATCATGACCTCCATTTTTTGGGATTTGTTATTACTAATGAAAAAGAAGAAATCACATAATATAATATTACTCAACCCAACAAAGCTTTAATCCCTTATTATGTAAGATTACTAGTGATAAACGTTACAGTGGCACTCTGATGCTATTTTGTCTTAACAGAAAAGTATATAGACTTTTACAGTTGCATTTAATGAGGTTTTATTTTCAGAAATTGTTGCATAATAACTTCATTGTTAATAATGTCAAACACATTTTCATGTATATATGTAATGAAGAAATTATTCATTTATTGATGTCAAACTATATGATGTGATCCCTTAGTGTTTTATTGAGGTTAAATTATAACATTTATAATATAAATAATTTTTTTTTAAGAGTGTTTGACAAGTTGATGGGGGAAGGGGACCCCATCACCTACGAGCTGGAGTAGCCCCTGCAAAAGGTTAAAAAATTCATAGATGTTTTGACTGTGATCTGCCAGCCAAATGACTTAACTGGACCAAAGACAAACCAATAGAACAAGAAACGCAACGCAAGG
Source organism: Camellia granthamiana (assembly GCA_036172215.1). Taxonomy (NCBI): domain Eukaryota; kingdom Viridiplantae; phylum Streptophyta; class Magnoliopsida; order Ericales; family Theaceae; genus Camellia; species Camellia granthamiana. The sequence continues at coordinate 11,074,889 of CM069916.1, forward strand.
AAACATAGTTTAATGCAATTAAAAAGAGAAACTAAAGCATCTCACTGCATATCTTATATGAGTTTATTCCCTTACGGATATATACCAACTGCATCCTACTATCGCCATTAAAAATGTATGTTTGCATAGATTATATATTGCTTAACCATCCAGCACCATTGTATTCTATAATAATATAATGTCCATATCAAACTCAAGGATACACAAGACATGTTGCTCCAACCCCATGCATGCGGGGCAGCAGAAAGCCAAGGAGGATGCTGCGTAGTTGGGCATCTGCAAGTCTCTCCCTTCCCTTTATGTTGTTGCCATGTTTGACACTCACCATTAAGAAGGTAGAAAATTTTGGTGGGTTTGTCTCCTCTCTCTCTCTCTCTCTCTCTCTCTCTCTCTCATCTTTGTGTATAAATAGAGACGGGAGGGAGATGACGTATTGTATCAGAAAAAAAGAGAGTTGTGAGAAGTGTATGAGAACTCTGAGTTGAGTAGAGAGAGTGAGATGATACTCCTCCTCCGTTTTGTATTTTTTTGCTCTGTTTTAGTGAAATTTTCATTTCTGTCCGTGGATGTAGGCATTGGGCCGAACCACGTAAATATTGTGTTCTGTGTGTGTGTGAGATTATTTTATGGGTGTGTTTGATCCTAACAAGAAAGCCACGATAAGCTACTGCCTCACAAAGTGGAGGTGCTGATTCCAAATCATCTCTTTCGGGCCTTCCCATGGAATTCTTCCTGTAGTAACTCAGTGCATGTGGGACAGGCAGACTTCATTCCAAGGGGACAATAGGATGCTCTACAAGACTTGGACACCTTGTTAACTAAATATAAAATATACACTTATGCATTTGAAAAACATAAGGCGGTGCCATACAGAAACTGTGGGAAAATGAAAAATTATTAAGTCCCTGTTCTGGCAGAGCGAGGAGAAATCCAGCAGCCCAAAGATATCTATATACTCATCACTTTGATAGGAACTTGTTAAGAGAAAGGTCCAGCAAACTGTTGGAGCTCTTCAAAACTTTGAAAATGGAGACATCTAGCAGCCTAAAAATCTATATACATGTCAATTCCATAAGAGATTAGTTCAGACATCAAAGAAATCTCTACACATCTATAATGTTTCAATTCTTTCTTCCACCTTTTTAAATCTCAAACCTACAACAAAACCTTTAGCCCACCACATAATGAAGCATATCCTTTATTACTCCAGCTAGTAGTCTCACAATCCTAATTAGAGGGCAGGTGTTGGCACCACAGTAACATTGCTCTATTGCAACCTGAACATCATGGATTCAAAACACAAAAACAACCTCTCACATGGGGAGGGGAGTAAGGCTGCATACATCTAATCATCTCTGGACCTTGCATTTAAGGGAGCCTTGTGCATTGGCCTGCCCCTTTTGTTTTAAGTGTTTTCACTTCACACCATTTAAACCACAACCTTTTAGGGAATGGAGACAGGCTCCTATAATGAGGAGCTTTTTAGGACTAAGATTTGGAGCAACCATAATCTAAAATGACTTTTTTCTTAGAAAAGGTCAAACTTATAGTTCATAGTAGTACTAAACCAGCAGGCATCAATGGAAAAAGGCTTCCAACGACACAGCAGCAAGAGAATTGCAGAAGAGACAGCAGAGTTAGGGATTTCAAGGAGGAGATACTTATATACATGTTACATCAATATTTTTGCAGTTTATTCTACTTAAAGTTTGAGAAGTTTAAGACATCATTTGAGGTTTAGCTTTTTAAATAATTTTTTGGCTTTTTGGTTTCTTTTTAAAGTGAAAAAAGTCGATGTATTTGATAATGACTTTTCTAGTTGTATGAAAAAACATACTAACTGGTATGTATGACTTCCTTTTTTTAGGAGTTTTTAGCTTTTTTGCTTTTGGATTTTTTTGGGTACGTTTTTTTTAAAAATAAATAAATAAATAAACCTTTTGGCTTTTTCTAGCCTAAAAGTCAAGTTTTCAAGCAAGGTCTAAATGTTATTTAGTTTAAAAGTTCTTTTTTTTTTGGAAAGAATTTCTGGAACTTGAGCATGCTTAGTGACCCCGTCTCTAAAAATTTCTGGAGTTGCGACTGACCTTTTGATTTTTTCTTTCTGGCAGCTAGTTTATCAGCTATTTACAACAGATGTAGAACCAAGGGAAGAAGACATCAAGATAGTGATGCAAATGGCAGAAGAAGCCGTCCGTGCTCAAGAGAGAGATCCTTACACTGCATTTGCAAATCGAGTGAGGGAGCTCAATTATGGAAACTCCTATTTTTTTAGGTATGATTGACCTTCTGGTTTAAATTATCATATTTTTTTGATGGATTTGTCCTGCTTATGATTTAATGGCAATTTCTTCTTATGCAGCCAATTAGAATTGGTGACCTTAAAAAAGTTGATCCATTTAAGGCTTGTGAATATTTCAACAATTGTTTTAAGGATCCCTCGACTTTTACAGTTGTGATTGTTGGGAATATTGATCCTGCTATTGCATGTCCTTTAATTTTGCAGTATTTGGTAAGTCATCGAAGCTAGCTAGGCCAAGCGTCTTCTAGTATTCATTGTTCTTTTTCTGTTTTGTTTTTGCTGGGCTTCTAGTATTTGTTGTTAAATGGATTTGTGATTCATCATGATGTAGGGTGGAATTCCAAGACCTCTTGAACCCGTTTTCCATTTCTGCCGTGATGATCTCAAAGGCTTGCCTTTCACTTTTCCATCGACCATAATTAGGTAGGTCTGCATTTGATTTTTATTTTATTTATGTTAATGCTAAATCATTGGTTCAATTGTAAAACCTTGGCCTAATAACCTTGAGGTTATGGGTTCAAGTCTTGGGGCAACCACTTTGTGCACTATGCCAAAGGTAAAGTGTGTACCCAATCTTTCCCCTCCCAAACACACATTAATGTGTACTAATTGGGCGTTGTTTTTTTAATGCTAAATCAATGTTTCAAAATTTTCACAATTGTTGGAATGGCAGATAGCGAGTATGGGATTAATTTGTTGGACCTGTTGATTTGTTGTGATTTGCACTGGCTTAAACTTTAACTTTAATACAATGACTTGAGGAAACAACCATTCATATTTTTCACAGATGGAGGCTGTGAAACCATTAGTATGTACTCCACTGGCTATGCTTGCTCCTGGAGGAGCTGACTTGGAAATGGTGGTCTTCAGAAGCTCTGGGGTTTTGACTATGTTAAATGATGATGTTGGGTTGAAGGATGGGTCTGGGTGAAGGGATAAGTAGATTAGGTAGGGGATCTAAACTTGTAGTGGTGAAAAGGTCAAGTTATTGGCTATTGCGATGGATATGGGAGATGGAACAGGGAGGAGGAAACCTAATAAGTCAGTTGAAGCCAATATTATAGCTGGTGCTTCAGGAAGAGAAAGGCACTGGCAAGGGGAGATAGAGCAGGTGATAGGGACCAAGGAAGGGGAAGAAAGAAGCCATATGTGAGGCGTAAGAGGGTCCAACTGGAAGATTAGTTTTTTGAGCAAAATTCACTTTATTCCTCTGTGGTTGGCCCATGGTTGCATAACCCCCCTGGTCAATAAGCACATAACCCGTAGTGGTTTGCGGTCTAAAGTGCATCATCAGGGCTGTTAACAGCTTAACTGAAAAGACTAAACTACCCTTGTACATAATTAACTCGTTGTCCAAACCATAGACATTTTCGTCATTTTTAGGGAGGCAAAATTCACTTTAACCCCGTGCTTTACTCTATGTGCAGTTTATCCCTGATATTTGGAAATGAGCACATAACCCCCTTATGTCCTGCCATGTGTTTTGCACTTGTCATCTTGGACGGAATGCCTGATGGTGCACTTTAGTCCACAATAGGGGGTTATGTGCATATTTCCCAATGACGGGTAAACTACACATGGAGTAAACCATGTGATGGTAAAGTGAAGTTTGCCCTTGTTTTTTTAGGAGACTTAGTTTTTAACATTTTGTTTCCGTTTTTATTTTGTTTACATACATGGATGTATGGGCATTGTGTAAGGAAAGACTTATGTTTTGCTTGATGAATATTGATTGAGATTTTCTGAAACCCTAGTTTGCTTCTTCGTCTTCTCATGTTCTACACCAGCAGGTGGGTGTTAGAACTTAATGGAGTGCAACCTAACTGGTACGCTAAACCATTTTAAATTGGGAGAAAAGATTGACGTGTCACATGGAGTAATGAAAATGATTAATGGTCTAAGTTTCTCGGGTTCCCGGTTGAGGGATTTGAGGATCTGGCCTTCGAAGTTGTTGATGACAATGAAAGCGAAAACAAGACTAGAGAGGGATGGTTTGAATTGCAAAGTGGAATGGGGGTAGCAAAGCTAGATGTGGAAGGGAGTTAAAAAATTTGGTTAGCTTCATCAATTATGGTGGTAGATAAAACCCCTTGCAGTGGGGGGAGGTAGAGGAGGCGATCGATGTTGGGTGCCCTTGGTTTTTGGTTAGAATCTTGGATAGGCTAGCTGCTAGCTTTTTATTGCCTTTCCGGTTTTTTTGAGGTTCTGAGCTGCTGTAGTGTGTGTGTGTTTTTTTATTACTTGGATGGCACTTCTAATTTAAATTTTGTTTTTATTAAAAAAGAGTATACATATATGCACACAAGAACACATGAATAGTCTTTATGTTGTAATGAGATGCCGATTTGATGCCCTACATTTGTTTGTAGAGAAGTTGTTTGCAGCCCCATGGTGGAAGCACAATGTTCGGTCCAGCTATGCTTTCCTGTTGAACTAAAGAATGAAAACATGGTATTTGGATTTGTTTTGTTTTTTTGCTCCTCTATTGAGAACTCAAAAGTCATGATGGTTCATCATCAGTAGTCTTTTACGACTTTCTTTTCTTTAGTGATGATTTTGTCCTTTATTTATTTATTTATTTTTTGATACGTGTGATTGATGGAAGACATTCAATTTGTTGGGTTTTTGAGCAAACTTCTGGAAACAAAAATACTGCAGGTTCTCCGCTTCAAGCATGGCCAGGTGTCTATGCTTGTATTTTGTATATCCTCTTATATTATTTGATTTGCTATTTGGTCTAATTCTTCACTGCATATATTTGCATCCTAGATATACTCTGCTGGGGTTTCTGTATTCCTTGGTGGTAATAAGCCTTCAAGAGTTGATAATGTTCGTGGGGATATTAGTGTTAATTTCTCTTGTGATCCGGATATATCCACAACACTGGTATGTTCACTATAGTTGTGCAATTTTTTTAGCAGTTGAATGGCTAATTAACTTAATTGTGCAATGTTTCTTGCAAGTTGATCTGACTTTGGAAGAAATATTATGTCTCCAGGAGGAAGGACCTACAGATGAAGATGTTTTAACTATCCTTGAAATTGAACAAAGGGCCCATGAAAATGGATTGCAGGGAAGTTCCGCGCCTTTAGTTTCTCCCTCCATCCAAGAGATAATTTCTTACTTTCCTTTTTTAGTTGTCCAAAATGAATGTCCACAATAAAAAAGTCAAATTAGTTATTCTTTACTTTCCTATATTACCCTTTTGATAAAATATATTACAAATGCCATAAAAACTATACAATAATTATTTATCGACTTTGTTCAGGGCAATTTTGGAAGAGTAATGCCAAAAAATGAAGGGACTTCCATATTTTATTGCTTTCTTAAATTTAGTGTTTTTTTAATCAAACACGGCACTCATTTTGGACCGAGTAGCGCATTCATTTTCTATTTAATTTCCAGAATCAGATGAAGAGAAGAGGGAAGTTATATGCATCGTGTGTCAAACCTCACATATTTATATTTTTGTAATAATCCAAAATTTCACCGCATTTTCCTTATGCATCCAAACAAAGGACTAACATTTTAAATGTGGTAATAAATGAATGCTACTATATATAGTTGGCACTCTTAAGAGGTCCAGATGCGCAAGTTGTACCCATGCAAAATTGATAAAAATGCTAAAATTGATCCTGTGCATTAGAGAAAATTAAGGTCTAAAATATAATTAAATGAAAGCTGCCCCTAACCACTTTTCATTTTCCATCAAACATTGCTTGCTAAGGTTTCTGATACCGCATCATAGCTCCTGCCCCATCCTCTGTGTTTAAGTGACTTCTATAGAAGCAAGTAGCAGCCTCAGTTTTTATAGTAATTTGAATGGTGCTAATTGTAGTACTAGTGCTTATACATATACAGGTGGCAACCAAAAGCCTTGAACAACCGAATTTTTCCAAAAAGAAAAAAAAGGATAAGGGGAACCAACAAAAGGTGAGGGGGGGAAAAGTAGAAGGAAGAGGAGAACTGAGTTGAGGGGAGGGGGGGGGAAGTTTTGGTGAGTGGGAATTTAAAGGGATAACTAAAGCTCATTGTCGTACTTATTTTTCTTGAGAGTGCAGAGTAGCTAATCAGCATTTTTGTTTGATTCATGTAGTGGTGCATTGTTACTTTACTCATCCCAATCTCATTCTCTATCCATTTATTCCATCTTCCAATTCTTATGCTCTTTCAGGAGAATTACGACTGGCTGGATAGGATTTTACGTAGCTACCAATCAAGGATCTATTTTGGTGATGTTGGCACATCTTTTGAGGTTAGTTACTGTGGTTTTTGCATTTCTACTGCCTTGCATTGCAGTCTGCTTCCTATTAGTTACCCCTGTTAATTGAATATTCAGTTTCCATGCTAATGATTCTGTTGCTGTCAAGCTCATCCATAATGTTGCCTTGCAATGTATAACACTGTCACTCAACATATGCATGGGTGTAAAAACCTGTTGAGAAATGGGCTTTTTGTACAATTAAATGTTTTTCTTGATAATATGAATATTATCAAACAAGCAAGGACATAGGGGCTATGTTACACGGACTCTTCAAAATAGATCAAATACCCGTGTCGGACACCCGACACTCGGACAAGGGTATGGGATACGTGTCGGATACTTTTTAACGGATACTTCTTATATAATTGTATATAACACAATTATTATATGTGCATATTATTGTATAATTACTATAAATGTCATTTTGACACTGTAAGTTACATATAGTACCATTTTATTTCACATATTAGATTAAAGGGCAAATTACATATATCTCCCTCGAGGTTTAGCTAAATTACAGATATCCCCCTGAGGTTTCGGGAATTATAGATACCCCCCTGAGGTTTATATTTTCATAACAATTTGCCCCCTAATTTGTTATGTAAATAGTACCTTCAGGGGGGTATCTGTAATTTCTCAAACTTCAGGGGGTATCTGTAATTTTGCTAAACCTCGAGAGAGGTATATGTAATTTGCCCTAGATTAAAAATATAAAAATATGATATTTTTTTTCTGAGTCCGCATACCCTTAAATTTAAGATTTAATGAGTCCGACCTCTAGATACATATCCGCACCCGACACCCGTACCCGAGTCCATATAACATAACATAGGGGTATGATGAGTGGTTCTCTCTTAGAATAAGCATCCAAGATATGTGTCTGCCCCTGGCCTGGTTACAACTACAAAACTGACATGGGACACAGTTAAATTAAATTATACAAAAAAAAAAAAAAAAAAAGATTCATGTACCCAACCCACTTGATTGAGACGCATGGCTTTGTCTGGTTTGGTTTGACCATGCAACATAGTCAAGCAGTTTTCTTTGTTATGTTCTGTTAGCTGCTTTTCCTATTATCAGAAATGTGAAAACAAAGCCATCTAAAATGTACCTATATTCCCATCCATTTTTATGGACTTATATAGGTTTAGAAAAGGTCAATCTTCGTGAAGCAAATTTTCCATTATTATTTGATAATCTTTGGGGCGCAGGTTCAAGAAGAGGGTCGTTCCAAAGTTAGAAAGACTCTGACGCCATTAACAGAGCACAGTTGGCATTACGAAGGATACTGCATTTTCCTTGCAAAAAACAGTATACTGTAGTGATTCTGATGCCTCAGAGATCTCGTTTTAAGAAGTTAGGGCTACTCATCCGCTCAGCGCCAAACTGTTATAGTAGAGATGCAAAGGTAAGTCCTATGCTCTTTCTTTCTTTTTTTTTTGTTTTACACTGAGTACATTGGATGGAGGGAGAGGAGAATTGATCTTGTTATCTCATTAATAAGATACACTTGTTTTGGCCACTGGGCTAACCCCCGTCATATTTGTGTTCTGGCATTGTTGTGCACCTAGCACGTGTCAGCAAATTGCATTTTCTGTTTGCCATGTGTAGTGAAGAAATTCCGACAGTTCTTGAGAGCCCACATTATAATGCTCTATTTTTTCTTCTATTTCTAATTTTGTTTTGTGATCCACAACCTGGTTCTTATTTGCATACACTTTATGTAGTTCACATTGTTTAGATTTTGAATGTTGTTAAATATCATTCCAGAGCTCCTCGTGATTATATTTATATCTTCCCTGCACATGATTGATTTTTTTACTCTCCCTCTTTCTTCCCTGTGAACAATTCCCAGAAAATCTGCAAATGTCTAACACCTTTGTTTCTGTGTCCGTGGCAGATTTTAGCAGGCATGGCCGGCCTGACTGTTTTGGTTCTCAATTTGTGGAGATATTCACGCAGTTTGCTGAAACCTTAAGGGTGTGTTTGTTTAGCACAAGATCGTTATTTGGAAGATTAGAGATTTTCAACAAGAACAGGGATATACATTCCTTCTTCATTACAAAAATATTGGAGGTACATATCAATTCGATGAGTTAAATCCCCAAGTAATGACATCCCCGTTCTCATATGTGGACAGAGCGTGAAGACTTGAAATTTGAGTGGCTAACCAATTTGGGTGAGGCTAAACCATGTACGATGAGTCTTTTTAATTCATTGATAACACGAACAATGTCCATAGATTGTGTTATCTTTCACAAGATTTAGAGAGTGAGGTCTCCATAGTAGTCAAATACTAGGGATATAGAAGAACATTTAGTAGTATGGCTTGACTAAGCTGGATTTTGATGTTGAACTCTCGTCAGATGTAATATTTCATCTTGTTATAATGAAATTTATTGCATTTTAAGTGTAAAACGAGTGTGTTTACTCTTCGTGCTATTAAGGTTGGTCCGTAAATCGCTTTTCGTGTGTAGGGAGACCTTAAAGATTATAAATCTGTGGGAAAAAAAAAAAAAAGGAAAGTAAATTATACCAACATTTCAAGAGAAATTTAAGTGCATTCAACATCATCAATTTTTTTACAATTCTCGCATCACTTAAAAAATAGAGCATAAATAAATTATCTAGTTCAGCAAGAGGCTTACCAAAATAGAATGACCCAATTCAAAATGTTCAAATGTAGACGAACAAAATACTTGAATAACTTCACTAGTAACAAGGTTGGATATTGAGGATATTGAGGGGAAACCAGAGGGACTAGCTAGTTTATAAAAGTTATTTGGTGAGGAGGTGAGATTCATGATTTTATATTGAGTTACGAGTAATAGCAAAAGGACATGATATTTGATAATTGGTAGGGGTATTGTCAGGTGGTGTCAAAGTGTTGTGATTAATAGAAAAGGTGACACTCTCGATTCTGTATTGAGTCATGAGTAATAACAAAAGAGCATGATATTTGATGATTGGTGAAGGCATTGCCAGATAATATCCTGAACTACTTAATACTTTTTTAGTTTATAGTGTTCCATTCTCCGTAATCCTTTCTCTATTCCTAAACTATAGTTTTTAGTTTCTATGCTTTGTTTGGGAAGAAAAAGCCTGGGGCTTTTTGGCTATTTTAGTTACAAAAAAAAACAAAATAGACTTTTTAGCCTAACAAGACAAAACTTCACATCCAACCCATAATCATTACATTTTTCTCTCACAAAAGTCAAAAAAACTAAAAAAGTTCATCCCAAATGAGGCTTTTTAGCCTAGGCTAAAATAACCAAAAAAACTAAAAAGTCAACTCGCTTCCCAAATGAACCCGAATTTAGAATTCTAGGAAAAATTGAGAATCAAACCAACCACTTAAAATGATTTTAAAATAATTTACACCCACACCGATCAAAATATAACAGTTAAATCCTTCTTATATTAGTAATATTTTGGGTATATTAGAAAATAAATGACTAATACTATATATTTTTTAACAAAAATTAAGAGAGACATTTATAGAGTATCTTCTACAACCTCTCTTCATTTATTCTCAATATGAGATTTTATAAATTTTTACAAAATCCTTAATACCTTCTATGTATCCTTTATTTACAATAAAATCAAAAAAAAAAAACAAACAAAACTAAATACTAAGTCCTCGTTTGGCATGTGATTTTTTTTGAGGTTGGGGACTAATTTAGTCAAAAAAAAGATAAAATAGGCTAAAAAGTTAATAACACAAGATATCATATTTAAACTATAATTATTTCACTTTTTCTCTCACAAAAATTTAAAAAATCAAAAAATCCAATCCAAACGAACTTTTCCATCAAAAAATAAAAATCCAATCCAAAAAATCCAATCAAAAAATTAAAATAATCATTTCACTTTTTCTTTCACAAAATATCACATTCAAACTATAATCATTAGCCCTAGACATAGTCAAAAAATCAAACCACTTCCCAAACGAAGCCTAAGAGCATCACCATCAAATTTGTTATTTTCATATTTTAACTAAAATAGTGAGTAAATCACTAAATTTCACCTCCATCAAACTATAACTATAAAGTTAGTCATTTTAATTTTGGTGGTTTTGATTCAACAAATGTAACTAGTGTTTTCATCAAGTCAAATATTAAAAAAAAAACTACTTTTCATATTTTGAAATTAATCATGTTCAATTTATAAAAAAATAATACTAAATTAAAATGAATAAAAATAATATAGAAAAAGAATAGAGAGCTTGTTAGATAATGTATTTAAGAGCATTAGTATCAACCTCTTCAAAATTTTAGTCAAATTATAACTTAAAAAGCCATTCTTCTATTTTAGCTAGTCACCCCACTCCATCAAACTCTCCATTTTAACTTAATGCTATTAAAATATTTGTTATTCTTTTTTTTATAATTAAATTGATGAGCTATGAACAAAACAATTCTTATGTCTTACAAAAGGTAAAATTGGAGGAAATGTAATAAATAAATAAATAAATAATAGAAATAATAAATAATTACTGTTGACCAACCAGACGTCTGGCCAGACTTTCGGGCGGACGTCCGATAATGCACAACTAGTGATGAACAGTATCTTGTTTGTTGTAGCGATGTACTGTAGCACTCATATATTAACGATAAACAGTAGCGAGACTAATGCAGACCATTTTTATGAACAGTACCACTAATCTAGCCAAAAAATGAGTTTGGCTAGTTTGATACAGATGCTCTAAGAAAGTGTATAGTCAAAATAGAAAAAGTAACTTTCAAGTTAAAATATAGTAAAATTTTAATTAATTGGATGGAGATGCTTTAAAATATGATCGATTTCAATTCCTTAATACTGTATTTAGTTGGAGGGATTTTGAGAGAGATTTGAAAAGAGAAAGAGAAATGGTGTGTGAAACTAGTTGAGATATAGATATATTTTATTCACATTTTATATATATATTTTTTTATTTTTCATTTTAAATCCATCCTTAAATCTTCCAATCAAATGCAGCATAAACGAACCAGATTGGGTCCAAAACCAAAACCAAAACCAAAACCAAAACCAAAACCAAAATCAAAATCAAAACCAAACCCAAACCCAAACCCAAACCCAAACCCAAAAGCCATCGATGTGGGCTCGGGAAAAGGCTGGTCCATCTACCCGGGTCCAAAACAAAACCCATAAAGCAGCTTGTAGAGCATAACTAGGGTGTACAATTAGGGCTTTATTATTACATCAACCCCTCTCTAGTCCTCGCTCGCGTCTCCATCTTCCAAACCCAAGCCCACAGGTCTCTCTCTCTCTCTCTCTCTCTCTCTCTCTCTCTCTCTCCATTAAAGCTTTCTATGCGCCTGTCGATTACATTGAGCAGATCTGTTTTTTTTTCCTGGAAATACCAATGGAAGTTCCAATTTCTGTGAATTGAGATTGATTTATGGTATAACAAATGAGCTGAAGAGTGTGTTTGTTTGCTTGTATGGTTGAGTAGTGCAGGCATTGCTGAGTAGTGCTGCTGGAAGAGAGAGAGAGAGAGCGAAAATGGTGGAGAAGACGAAGGGAAGAAAGGAAGAGGTGGTGACTAGGGAGTACACCCTCAACCTCCACAAGCGAGTACACCATCAACCTCCACAAGCACTTGCACAGCTGGTACTAATTTATCTATCTATATATGCATTATAGCTTGTTGATTCTATCTGTTACTATATAAAGTTTGATTCTTGGTAGTGTTGAATCAATTGGTTATGTAGTTGTGAAGGGTTATCTTAAATTTTGGTTAATTATATTATTGATAATGCTTTTTTAAATGTTTCGATAATCAGAATCATCTATTTGTTATAGTTCTTAGATTTAACATAAAATGTGAATCTATTGTGGCTCCTTATGTTTCTGAATCTATTTAGCCATGCCTTTGAGACCATAATTTGAAATTTACGGTAAAATAATTAATCCCTGAAAGCTCAATCTTAGTCGAGTACTTTACATTAGAGTGGATTCAAGGTGAGCAAGAGATACATTGCCCGCTTATTGAATATGTCCGTTTTCTTATGATCGTGATTTGATCGGTTTGGTTGAACAATTAATGTCCAGAATTGGTTTCTTCTGTTACAGTATTGTGCATTTTTTCCATGCAATATTGTACAGAGTTGTGTTAAAATCTGTATTCTTTTCATGCAATCAGTATTAGGGTTTTCAAAGTGGCTCTTTGATGTAACTAGCTTGTCTATTTGATGTAACTGAGTAATTTCTGAATTGTTAGCTCTGCATGACTTCACTAAATAAATATAAAGTAATTGGTGAGAGTTTAGTTTTGGGAAATGGAGATGTCACTTCTGTTGATGCTGTTAACTGTAATCGTCCCCAAATACTTTTTAGCTCGCATCTTTGACAACCTTGTGCAATTGGCTGGATGATGCTATTTGTTCCCCAGCCCGCAGTTTCTGCTCTCAGGATGTACTGTGGACAGTTGGTGTATTTCCTAGTTTTTTATAGCAATCTTAGTTCAGATCGGGAACATGTGTAGGTTGTGAGATTGTTCAACCTTCATGTGGTTGGTTTAAGGTGGGGTCTCACATTTGGTGCTTTTTTTCATATGGAGACTGTTACATCACCCATGTAAACAGACTGCCATTATGATACACACCTTTGTTCCCTTTCATTGCTGAAATTACAGCATTCCCTCCCTCACACTGTTTCTCTGCTTTTGTTCTTACCTGACTTCATAAAACCGTGCTTGGCAATGATGCATATACTAGTGAATTGCATGATGGGTCTTGTATTTAAAAGAAAAAAATTATCGTCTTTACTCCCTTTGCATCTTTTGATTAATGCTAAAAAGTGAACGAATCTTTATGATTCATGATTCGAATCCCAATTTGACAACTATGTTACCGTGTACATTTCTATCACATTTTTTTCATTTTGTTTGAATAACTATAGAATGACTGAGATATTTATCCCAAAAAAAAAACTATAGAATGACTGAGATAACCTTGTACGACCACACGTATCAATTGTCTTTACATGGTTGACCTGTATTTTTTATTTTTGCTTGAACTGTTACTTATTCTGTGATATATCATGAGATAGGATGTGATTGTGTTTTTTGTACTGTCATTGTAAATAACAGCACACTCAAGATGGCGGCGCCTAACGCCATAAAAGAGATCAGGAAATTTGCCCAGAAAGCCATGGGGACAAAGGATGTGAGAGTGGATGTGAAGCTAAACAAGCACATCTGGAGCAGAGGCAGCCGAAGTGTCCCAAGGCGGATTAGAGTTTGCATTGCTCGCAAGAGAAATGATGATGAAGATGCAAAAGAAGAGTTCTACTCTCTTGTTACTGTTGCTGAAATCCCACTAGAAGGGCTGAAGGGCCTTGGTACCAAGGTCATTGATGAAGAGGATTGATTTGTCGATACCTTCCTGAGAGTTTTGCGCAGTGTTGATTGTTTTGAGACTCGTTGAGTTTTCCTGATATTTGGTTCGTTTTATTGCTTAGAGCATATAGACTTCAGTGTCTTTGTTTTGGTTGACATAATACAGTTAGTGTTTCTACTTTGTTATGGCTTCATTTTTTCTGCCCTCCAAAAGGGTGAGTACTATTCTCAATTCATCTTCTCCTGTTTTATAGTCTGATTTTTGTTTGTTAACGCAAACAAAACACAAACAAAACACGGATCTTAATTTTAAAAAGAAAACACATGCTTCGATACAACTGAAGACTGGTTTCAATACCAGAAGTTTGTAGTTTTTGTTTCCCTGACAGGCTATCTACTGTCTTTAACAGATGTACCTAAGCAGAGGTCCATGTATAGTATAGCATGATAAATGAAACACAGGAATCTTTGTTTTCTTTTGGGTAAATAACACTGATCTTCCTGGGTTTGAATAAAATATACAAAGTCTTACAAGTTTTGCCATTATATTATCTCTGTACTCCTTTCCACCCAACCATTATATTAGCACCCCCTCTTTCATTCCCTTATTTTTCTTCCCGTCCTTTCCTATTTTTCTTTTCTTTTTCTGGGTCACCTATCAACCTAGCTTTTCCCATGACTGGCAGTGTACCACCTCCGATCAGCCCCATCCCACCCATCTCTGTCTCTCTAGCTCTCCTCAAGCAGCCACCCACTGCACAATCACTTCAATACTCACATCTACTGCACCTCCACTAGCTCCTCCCCCTTACACACCATGACTGAACCCCCTTTCGCGTCCCTACCTCCCATGTCAAGCTTCATGAACTTTTAATGTGCAACCAACACACAGATTGATTGCCCACATTGTTACCATATATTTGTTTTGCTTTGATATTGGTGTCTTAATCTAATACTTCTCTGATATCAGGCTGTATATGTGTATTTAATAGATATAGAAACGAGTCTTTTACTAGTTGCGTGCAAAATTTCTGCAGCATATGGGTGGTGGACGTAGGGTATTGAATTGACCCTTTTGAGGTATTTAAAATCTGTTAAAACAGGAAAAAATAAAAAATAAAAAATATAAGAGTACATCAATAAACAATAAACAATAAACAATAAAATTTTGGGAAGACTCTCCAAAAGAACTATACCCCTGCATGTCCCAATAAAAAGAAAAAAGATAAATGGACATATGCGAAAACAACAAACAGAGAAAAATACAAATTATGACTTAAAAGGAGAAGAAAGAGGAAGCCACCTTATTGGTAGAACGGAAGTATTAGAATACCTTGCTGAAGTACCGGTGAAGCAGGATCTCCTTTAGCAAACCAGACATGCCATAAAAATATAATAAACTTGAAATCACCTAGAGATTAGATGTAAAATGGATTTGGTACTAGAAACCTTCACCTAGATTTTTTTTTATAGCAATAGACTTCCCTAATCAAGGTTTTTTTTTCTCTACGTGATAATATATCCACTTAAAATAAGATTCAAACTAAGAGTTTCACTGTTTCAATATAAATTGACCCATTCTCAAATAGCAGATGAAAATGATGCCCAATACCCAAACCTCGAGACAGTTCAAATTTCAGAGTATATTTCAAAAGCCATAGGTCTATAGGGGATGTCAGTGATATCATCAGAAACATCAAACCAAATATTTTTATCTACCTCTTTGAGTGGTTATTGTTCAAGCAAATGATAAACTATGCAAGGCTCTAATTTGAAAGGAAAAGAAAACAAAATGAAGATTAGTTACCTTAATAACTTTTCTGATGCAATCCTGGCAGCATCAATGGTGCCACGGTCAGGTACCCACTTTACAACACAGTTTGGATTAGATCGCATTGGAGAATGAATCTTAACAAGCTGGAAAAAAATAAAAATAAAAAATAAAATAAAAAAAAGAGGTGGGGAAGTAGGAGTAAAATATGAGAAACTACTGTAGGAACCGAATAATTGTAAGGAATACAATTCTATGCGTACCACAAAGGACTCATGAGGTGGTGAAATTGTGAAAGCATTTTCGTACTTGCAGCAATAGGGAAAAAAACAATTCACATGGATTACTATAATTTGGATGCTTTGAGCTAAAGCAGGAAACAAATAATGATTAAAAGAGTTGTGATAATCCTTTAATTTGAATGTTCCACTCCCATCTGGTATCCATAATGGTTGTGGTTCGCATTCCTTATTTTTGTCATCAACATTTTTATTTTATTATATTATATTTTCAATTCTTACAACTACATTGAATTTGTTAAATTTGTTCGAGCAAGATACAAAATTCAGCATAAAAGAATACAGAAGCCATAAACTTACTCCTAAACACTCCATCATCTGGTAGTAAGCCCTACCCTGTACTGGAGTATGACCTTTTCGGGACTCCGAGAAATACCTTGTCCTGAAATGAATTTAGTTATGGCACCTTGGTAAGTAAGGTACATGCATTACAATTGTTACAATTATCTCCTCGGTACAATATGCTAATTCAAATTCTATAGTTTCTTACCATTCCTTATAACTTGGATTAACAGTGAAACTCCTCCTTGGTACAATATGCTAATTCAAATTCTATAGTTTCTTACCATTCTTTATAACCTGGATCAACAGTGAAACCATACATGTCGACAGTGTCACAAATGGAGATAGCAACCTCAAGAGCCTTGAGCCCAGTTCCTTTTACTACTGAACCAAAAGATGCACCTAACATGAGATATACAGGATTTTGAATTGGAATTTCCTACAGAAGACAAGACCCAAAAGTTGTGACTTAGTGAGACGTAGGTTGAAAAGAAAAAGAATTGGATTGGAATTTGAATTGGAAAAGAAAACAAAATGAAGATTAGTTACCTTAATAACTTTTCTGATGCAATCCTGGCAGCATCAATGGTGCCACGGTCAGGTACCCACTTTACAACACAGTTTGGATTAGATCGCATTGGAGAATGAATCTTAACAAGCTGGAAAAAAATAAAAATAAAAAATAAAATAAAAAAAAGAGGTGGGGAAGTAGGAGTAAAATATGAGAAACTACTGTAGGAACCGAATAATTGTAAGGAATACAATTCTATGCGTACCACAAAGGACTCATGAGGTGGTGAAATTGTGAAAGCATTTTCGTACTTGCAGCAATAGGGAAAAAAACAATTCACATGGATTACTATAATTTGGATGCTTTGAGCTAAAGCAGGAAACAAATAATGATTAAAAGAGTTGTGATAATCCTTTAATTTGAATGTTCCACTCCCATCTGGTATCCATAATGGTTGTGGTTCGCATTCCTTATTTTTGTCATCAACATTTTTATTTTATTATATTATATTTTCAATTCTTACAACTACATTGAATTTGTTAAATTTGTTCGAGCAAGATACAAAATTCAGCATAAAAGAATACAGAAGCCATAAACTTACTCCTAAACACTCCATCATCTGGTAGTAAGCCCTACCCTGTACTGGAGTATGACCTTTTCGGGACTCCGAGAAATACCTTGTCCTGAAATGAATTTAGTTATGGCACCTTGGTAAGTAAGGTACATGCATTACAATTGTTACAATTATCTCCTCGGTACAATATGCTAATTCAAATTCTATAGTTTCTTACCATTCCTTATAACTTGGATTAACAGTGAAACTCCTCCTTGGTACAATATGCTAATTCAAATTCTATAGTTTCTTACCATTCTTTATAACCTGGATCAACAGTGAAACCATACATGTCGACAGTGTCACAAATGGAGATAGCAACCTCAAGAGCCTTGAGCCCAGTTCCTTTTACTACTGAACCAAAAGATGCACCTAACATGAGATATACAGGATTTTGAATTGGAATTTCCTACAGAAGACAAGACCCAAAAGTTGTGACTTAGTGAGACGTAGGTTGAAAAGAAAAAGAATTGGATTGGAATTTGAATTGGAAAAGAAAACAAAATGAAGATTAGTTACCTTAATAACTTTTCTGATGCAATCCTGGCAGCATCAATGGTGCCACGGTCAGGTACCCACTTTACAACACAGTTTGGATTAGATCGCATTGGAGAATGAATCTTAACAAGCTGGAAAAAAATAAAAATAAAAAATAAAATAAAAAAAAGAGGTGGGGAAGTAGGAGTAAAATATGAGAAACTACTGTAGGAACCGAATAATTGTAAGGAATACAATTCTATGCGTACCACAAAGGACTCATGAGGTGGTGAAATTGTGAAAGCATTTTCGTACTTGCAGCAATAGGGAAAAAAACAATTCACATGGATTACTATAATTTGGATGCTTTGAGCTAAAGCAGGAAACAAATAATGATTAAAAGAGTTGTGATAATCCTTTAATTTGAATGTTCCACTCCCATCTGGTATCCATAATGGTTGTGGTTCGCATTCCTTATTTTTGTCATCAACATTTTTATTTTATTATATTATATTTTCAATTCTTACAACTACATTGAATTTGTTAAATTTGTTCGAGCAAGATACAAAAGTCTCCTATTTTAGATGATTCACATTCCCCAAAACACAATTATAGTACATTGCAAATGCTGTCAAGTAAAGAGAAAACATATATTTGATTCTAACACTAGTAATAACAAAATCAAGAAACAGGACTTGATTTGTTTTGCTTATTAGTCATCCTTGGCAATATCTAAAATTCAATACCATAGTCTGAATCCTATTACATAATAGCCAATTTATAGGCAAAAAAGAAAACCCTAATAAGAGTTACCAAAATCAGAACAATAAAATAAATAAATCTTAATTAATATTCTAATGTTGATAAAATTCCTAAAAATAAAACTTTCCAAAGTAAGCCTTTTCTTTCCTCATAACAAGGACTGATTATAATATAAAAATGTTGACTCAACCAAATGATATTGAAGATATCTGCTCAAAAAGTCGCAAGCACTATTATATTGAAGATATATGCCAAAAACCAAAACAAGGAAACAGCGACAATGAAACATAGAAACCGCTAAAATGTAAGAATCAAGTTTAAACATAAGAAATAGGAAGGAACAAATCTAAGAATTACGATTTAGGGCTAAATCAGGATAGGCAAGCAGTGCTGGTTTGTCTTGGTCTCCATACACAATAACAGACACAGGACCATGGGCAGTTCGTACAATATGTTCCTGCAGTAAAAGCAAAATAAAATTTGGGCATTAGAAACACATAAATCATGGATAGGGAACAAAAAAAGAAGCATTAATCAACAGAGGAAGATAATTTCCAAGAATTCATCAAAATGGTAGAAAACTATAAAGGTCCATCAAAAATTCAAAATGAGAACACCCTTGGTATAAACAATCATTTGTTTTGTGTACAGACCATTCAAATAAAGAAAAATTGCTGCTTACTAATCTTATTCCCATAAAATGTGTGTGATCCCATTGTCATAAATAATAAAAATAAATATAAATATTTTAGGCCTGAACAAATATGTTTTTTAGTTTATGTTTTTAAATTTTTTTTAAACATTTTGTTCAAACCAAACGCGTTTGTAATTTATGTTTTTCTAAAAATAAACAAAAACCAGTTTATAAAATTTTTGTAAACATAAATAAAAACGTAAACGTTACCAAACACTACCATAGTGTCCAAAAAAGTGTAGAACTGAGTGTGTTCCATTGGGCATTTGTATGGGTATTTTTATTGTTATGAATTGTAAGAGTACTGGGTGAGTGATTTCCTAGTGTGCAGGTGTGTGCGCCTCTTAGGTTCGTGTCGCTTGCCGAAGTAGAGATGAAATTTTGGTTATGTTTGGCATGGGTTGCTTTTACTATTTTAGTTACAAAAAAACAAAATAGGCTAAAAAATCAGTAAGACGAAATGTCATATCCAAATCATAATTATTTTATTTTTTCTCTCAAAAAAGTTAAAAAGTTCATCCCAAATGAGTTTTTTAGCCTCAGGCTAATTAGCCAAAAAACCAAAAAATATTCCAAACGAAGGCTTTTTATAGTTTAACAGCAATTGAAGAAGAAGAAAGAATATATATATATATATATACAGGTTTATTAAAAGAATAAAAGAAAGAAAGAAAGAAAGAAGACAAGGTTATAAAGGTCAATTTACATGTTCAATGTTTTAGTCTATAAATTATATGAGGGTTATGTAGTTATTTTCAAATGATACGAAGGCAATCTGCACGTAGACTAAACCATACGGGGGTAAAGTGAAATTTGTTAAAGTTTTAATTCATATAACATTTCATTCCATTTTGATCAGAAATTCATTTTTTATAAAGTTTTTATATTCAGTGGAAGGTAGGCTGAAACTCTAGCCCAACCTAGTGCAACTAAGGATTGAAAGAGTTCACAATGTGATCTTATGGGGCCTTAAACCTTAGAGAACAACTAAGAATGTCCATTACAATTATTTAAACACTATTCATTTTGCATTAAGCTCATATAATTTCACAAGTGACCTAAAGAAAAACACTAAAACAAACAATATTATAGTCTAGTGGTCTCAAAATTAGAAATGGTTCTCAAATGGACCAATTAAAAAACATAGAATGTTATATGATACTGATATCAAATTTACAGATAGTTTTTGTCTAATCCTACGGCTACAAAAGGGGAATATTATAGTCAGCAAAAACCTAAAAGCACCACGGACCAGAAGCACTATATCATGCAAAAACATAGTAACAAATGGAAAAAAGAGAAACATAAATAGATGTCCCTTTACAAGCGATAGAAAATGAAAAAAATTCAAATCAATAATTTACTAACTTGGAAGCTAGTGTTAGCTCTCTCAAATCACAAGTTAAGCCCAACCCTACTTTTGTTAAGTCAATATGTAGCTAAGTTATGCATTTTTGTGGCTAACGTTATGTATCTTTGTGGTTAGCTATAAAGCATGGACACTCCAAAATTGGTGCCGTGGCGGTGTCCGAAACGCGGACACGCCGAGGACACTTACGGGACACACCAGATGACATGCCCCTTTAATTTAATGATTTCTTTGTAGGGGACATGTGTGTCCATATCCGGACACAGCATGGGACATGGCGGGGCTCACTCTTTTTTCTTTTTTTTCTTTTGCCTCTCTCATTTAGTGCTTTTGTGAAGAATATTGTTGGACGTTGAATGTTTTTCCCTTCTCATTTCAGTTCTTGTTATCGTTTATTATGACTTTTTTGTGAATGAATGATCTATTAATTTGTTTAAATATAGTGGTTATATTTATTGAATTAATGTTACTATGTTAGTGTTTGTTAATTTTGATTTAGGATGAATGTAATATGAATCTACATAACACATAAAAATATATAATAATAAAAAAATTCGTTGGGTCTCCAGCCGTGTCCGTGTTCCCATTTTTTGGAAATTGTCGTGTCCATATCTGTGCTTCATAGGTGGTTAGGTTACGACATTTTGTGATTGCCAAAAGCTTTATAGTTTTTGTTATGTCAATTTATGGTTGTAGACACCCCATTTTTTACCATCCTTAAGACTTGGACGTCACCGTTGCAACACTCGGTGATCATCCATGTTTGTGTTCATTTTGAGTTCCCGGAGGTCTCGGCTCCGCGCCCTGCCTCAGGATCTCTCAACTCGATTGTTTTGTGTTTGGTTTTGCACCAAACACTTGTGCTTTTGCCTTGGAGGGCAAGGAATGGCTTGTTGGCCATCCCCACACCCCACCGGCCTTCCCATTACCTCACCGGCCATTCATTGATGCCACCGGCCTTGGTTTATTGATACCAATGGCCGGTTGGCACTTTAGATGGTCGACCGGTACTCTGTTTGGCCGATGACCTCCTTTCCTGGCCGGTATTACCCTTTTGCACCTTTCAGGCATGGTGCATGCCAGCTATGCCAGCTGGGATGCACAGACCCTGCTCCCCGTGCACATTTGTGGCTGTTTTGAACCTTTGCCCCTTTTTTGGTCCAAGCTTCCTAGGAAAGATTGCACCCTTTGATCAAGCTTCTTGAAGAAGCTTGACCCTTTGTCAAAGCTTCCTCAAGAAGCATGCACCCTTGCCTTAGCTTCTCTAGGAAGCCTTGACCCCCTTGACCCTTCTCACTTGGCTTGTCTTGGAAGCTTAGTCTTTGCATTGTCTATATATGAGCCCCACCCTCTCCTTTGTTTTGGTTGAGCAAAAACCAGAGAAAAATACATATATATATATCTGATATATATTTTCTCTCTCTATATCTCCCTCACTCTCTTCTTTTGTGTGTGTTTGGAGGCCTAAAAGTGTGTTTTTGTTCTTATTATTGCACTAAGACACACACCATTACACCATACTTTGACTTGAGAGGCCTTGAGGGTTTGTTCTTGGAGTTTTGAAGTGGTTTTGATCAGAAGAAGGTGGCTGACCTTGTTGTTCTTCAAGGGTTTTTCAAGGGTAACATTACTTACTTTATATTCCCCAATCTTGCACTAGCCTTTAGCTTATCTTGCTTACCGTTTTAGACTTTGTGTATAACTGAAAAAAGTCTTGTATTTTCATGCTTAAGATACTTCATTAAGGTTGTTTTGGTGTTGGGGGTCGACCTCCCACTCTTAGGCCTTGTTTGGCCCTTTTTGTGCTTCCATTGTTAAGCTTTGGTTACTTTGGTGTATTAGCCTTCTCACCACTGAAATCTAGTGGATTTTCAGTGGTGAAGAAGGGGGTTTGAAGTCTTGCATAGGGGAGGGACACCCCTCTCCATTGGTCTCTCATTTGTGTATGTTTTGGCCTCATAAGGGTAGCATATGTGCTTGGTTGTTTTCGGCCCCATTTCAGAGGTTTTTAGGCTTCGTTTGGTCATAATATGTCTCTGTTTTTGGTTGGATTAATGGCCTCTCTCATGCTTAATGCACTTGCTTTGAATTCCCCCATTTTGCCTAGAAATGTGCCATGCATTTAGGCCATGATTCTTGCATGTTATAGCCTAGCTTCATGAAGGTTTTGGCCATGTTTTACCATGCTTGAGGTCTGTTGGATGCTGTTTTGATCATATTTTCCATGTTTAGGGTAGCCTCTTTGCATTTTGGCTTGTGAGCCTTAAGGGTGTGAGCCATGAGCATGCTTGAGTTGGGTTGTTTCAATGATTTGGAGTAATTTTCCATGCTATTTCAATCCATAAATCATGCTTGTATGATCGCATTTATCATCCCTTTCATGCCTTGAAGAGTTGTTTTGTTATGCCTTGAAATGAGCATTGTGCATGCTTAAGTGTTTAAGTCTTCGGGGCTGTCATATCAGTGGGTTTTGGGGGCTCATTTTGCATGTTAAAACTCTGTTTTGGGTTGTTTAGTCGATGCCATGTGTGATCATGAAGAGTGGTGGTCTTGTGCCCCATGTTTAGTCTTGGTGCATGCCTCTTTGCTTGAGTCATTTGGGATGCCATGTATGTGGGTTTTGGGGCCTATTCTATCATACCATATCTCTGATTTTGTGGGGTTTGATATCCATGCTTACCTCCTTTTGGGTGCTCTTGAAAATTGCCTTCCATGTCTTAGCTTTAGGTCATTTGGTTTGCATATTTGTTTTGCATGTTGGCACCTCCATTTTGGGCACTTTTAGCCACTGTTTTTGGGGGTGGTTGAGGCCTCTCATTTCAGTCTAAGTCCCTTCTAGTACATAGTTGTATGCTTGACTTGTTGCCTCTAATTGCATGCTTGCATTATGCCATATTCGCATTACATGATAAGTTGCATGGTAGCATTGCATGTTTGGAACATTGTATGCTTGCATGATGGAATGCGTTGTATTTGGCATGTTTTGCATCTTAGCCTCATGTTGCATTTTTGAGCCATGTTTGCATACACGCATTGCATTGCTTGGTTTGGGGTGTCAAACCAAGCATGAGGGGTGAGGTGTGTTCGTACTCAAAGTGACGAAACACATCTCAACCCTTGGTCGCCAATACCCTTGACCTCAATATGATAGGGTGTTAGCACTCATCTCTTTTGTTGCATGCATTTTACATCGAATGGAAAGCTTGGCCTCTTAGGCCATCATGCATCAAAAATGCATAATTGATGGCCCGAGGGTCGAGGGCCATGCTCCCTTGAGTTCATCGCATGATAGGGAGTGTGTCTATACTCACATTTGCTTGAAAATTCCATGCCATACACTACTTGCCCTCTGCTGCTGTCAACTGCAGGATTCTGCAGGAAGAATAGCCGACTGGCAACTTGGAGTGCCGACCGACCAACAATCGGTGGCCGATAGCTTAATAAGTGGCCGATGACCATTCCCTTCGGCCGATGGTGTTCCTACTTGGTTGGTGATGCTCCGCAGTGTTCAGAGAAGCGTCCTTGGGACTTGTGAAAATTTTCAGAGGAGCGCGACAGTGTAAACAGAGGCAACAGTGCTATGGTAGTGAGTTTCCGGGTAAGACGAGTCAAGCATACATCATTCACGCATTCCGAGGCAAAGCCGCGGCAGCCTCTTTAGCTTCGCATTTAAATTATCTTTGTGATTAATTCGTTAATTAGAGGGTCTATAATAATTAATTAGCTAGGATACTTGATTCATTATTCGGAGTGCATTATTCTTTCGGACCCTCCGGGCGAGGGCAATTGTGTAATAAGTGTGCGTGAGTGCGTGTATGTCTTTCAACCCCACGTCTTTCTTCCCTTTTATTTACTAGCTTTCAATGGTTAGATTAGGGCATATTTCAATTAGCACATAGTATGATAACATGATTGCATTCATTCATTCGTTTTGCACGCACCGGGCTCGGCGCATCACTCTAACTGCATTTGTATCTCAATCCCAAATTGAATACGTGTTATCTTTAGCATTTCACATGTCATTGTAGGTTAGCCGAGCCTGTCTTAGTTGCATTTTGCATGTGTTGCATTAGCCATCTTAACATGAACTAGGATCATGCATATGATTACTAACTAGTTTTTTTGTTTTGGCTCGGAGTACTCTGTAAGTTCTTTTGCTTTAGCATTCTTGCATGTGTATGAGTGTTGCCATAACAGCATACTTACCATGAGGCTAGCTGCTTATGTGATATAACTGCTTGAGTGCCCGTGGATGGAGGTTGAATTACCTAAATTGGAATAACGCTCTAAAACTGTGAGTTTTAAGCCCACTAGATAGTGGCAAAACCATCTTTTCTAAAGTCCACTTGAGGGTGACAAAACCTGCATTTTAGCCTACTTGCGAGTAGCAAACCATTTTCAAAACAAACATGCAATGTTTTGTTCCAATTTAGGCGATTTGGTCTATACTTGTTTGTTGTGCGCATAACATAGTAATTCTAGGCTAATAACCGGAATAAGAACACACAATGCTTTCAAAACAAGATATCACGGTTAGTAGAGG
This sequence comes from Camellia granthamiana, assembly GCA_036172215.1. Lineage (NCBI taxonomy): Eukaryota > Viridiplantae > Streptophyta > Magnoliopsida > Ericales > Theaceae > Camellia > Camellia granthamiana. The sequence goes on from CM069916.1 coordinate 11,100,118, forward strand.
CCGATCTATGATCGGGCGAGAGGGGGTGCTCATAGTTGACCTTCCCCAATCGTACCCAAGTTCCCGAGCCGAGGCAACTTTGGTGATGACGGACACGTGGCCTTTGACACCGAGTCAGGGTTTCCTAAATTTCCCAAAATAAAATATTTAGGTGGCGACTCTGTATCTGGCAAAGCAGTCCATGTTTGACACTTCTTTTCTAAAAATCTGTTTTCTCAAAAACGATTTGTCGGATTTGGACTCTTTGGTTCAGATTAAGAACTGTGACAATTTGAGTCCGAACTGTAGTAGACCCACAAATGAACAGAGCGAGGGGCCCTCCCCCCGGGACGTTCGGGGACGTCTACAATGGTTAGGTTATACGTTTTTGTGGGTAACATTATGTAACTTTGTGGTTACGTTACAATATTTTGTGGTTGTCAAAAGTTTTATAGTTTTCGTTAGACCAATTTATGGTTAGGTTACACATTTTTGTGGGTGACGTTATGTAATTTTGTGGTTAGGTTACAACACTTTGTGGTTATCGTAATTTTTATGTTTTTCGTTATGCCAATTTGTGATTAGATTACACTTTTTTATGGCTGATGTTACATAAGTTCGTAGTTAGGTTACGACATTTTGTGGTTACCAAATGTCTTATAGATCTCATTACACTAATTTGTGGTTGGGTTATTCATTTTTTTGAATGGCGTTGCATAACTTTGTAGATAGATTATGACATTTTTGTAGTTCTTAAATTTTTTATATTTTTCGCTACAACAATTTGTAGTTAAGTTATGCGCTTTTGTGGGTGACGTTATGTAACTTTGTGGTTACATTACAACATTTTATAGTTTCTATAATTTTTATGATTTTTGTTATGCAATTTGTGGTTAAATTACGTATTTTTGTGGCAACGAAATAAATTTTTGTGGAGAGGTTACTCATTTTAGTTGTAGGTTATGCTTTTTTTCTTTTGAGGTTATGCGTTTTAGTGAGTTGTGTTATGAATGTTTGTGGTTATATAATATTATTTATTATTTTGATATGTTTACCTATTAGTTAACCTATTTTACGGGTCATCAATTTATAAGAAAAACCACAAAAAAGTATTTACTTTAATCACAAATCCTTCAATATAATTTTTAGTGGTAAAAGGACAACTAAATTGTTTTTAATATACAAGTGTCTTCATAAAAGATTTTGGTTGCAACATGGACACAAAATCAACATTTAAACTACCTCTTACTAAATAGATCTACATTGATTTAGAGTGAGAAAAAGAGGTAAAGAGATAATGCAGATGTCCAATGTAATTCTTACCCCTCACCATGGTCAATGTTAATGTGGTCCCTTGTTAATTTTCTTGTGAGGATCTTTCATATAGTCCCCATAATCCTTAATATAGATCAAGGGAGTGTGTGTGTGTGTCCTATTTTACTCCTGCAGAAAAGTTTTTCCAAATTCCCTTTTGCAGTAAAATAAGAGTACAATTTCATTGTACGGAGAACTTTTTATTTTTTTATCTAAGCAATGGAATTGAATTTTTTTTTAAAAAAAATATTTTATATTTATAAACATTTAGAATCAATTTTATGATTTTTTCAGCAAGTCAAATTTTTATATTAATTTTGAGTCATGTTTATTTGCTTTCTATATTTAAAATCATAATAAATTTGATATAAAAAATGAGAACTGTTGTGATCATTACAGGGATTAGAGATGTTGATAACGAAATTTCACTGTCCAAGCTAACATTTACATAATGAATGAAATTTACATTTACATAATGAATGAAATTTTACTATGTACGCATGTTAACTTGGACGGTAAATTTTATTAAATTCTTTTATTGCATAATCCATATTGACCCAACTAAATCCACCACTTGCCAACTGCATACATGATAAATGTTGAACACTGGATAATGCCCCAAGCTTCATTGAAAATGGAGCACCATGAGGTACTTCCAAGACAAGCAGTGATCAGTTGCTTGTATTAGCATTACGGTACCAACATTTTTGCTAAATTTGCAGGCAAGTGTCTTGCCACGAGGGGGAAAACAATTATACTGAAACGCAATAGAATAAAAATCAAATAATCCCCCAGCCAAATAATAATAATAACACCACACCATTTTGTAAATAACCTTCATCTCAAATTCAAAGTTTAGATTGAACACTGATTTAAATAATATTCTTAATAACTAATATTAGTTTTCTCACTACTAGCAGATTGTGCCCCAAAAAATAAAATAAAAACATGTATCCTTGAAGACCCAGTATCAAGTAGATACAAGCCAAGAAGTAGATAAAAACATGTATCCTTGAAGACCCAGTATCAAGTAGATACAAGCCAAGAAGTTCATAAATCGTTATCTCAACACCAATTGGGCCCCAAAAGGTAATCTTGTTTCCAAGTGCTGCCTCGCACGAGTTCTAGCCAGTTGTTGCTTGTCAGGATCTTTAGGTGCCCATTTATTTGGACAGCTGGGATCAATGATTATCTCCTTAAGTGATACAGTACTGCCGAGGATGTATGAGGCAATCTGCAGATCAGCTTTGCATCCAACAAATCCATTCAATTCAAGCACCTTGAGGCTTTTATGTAGATGTTTAGACCTTCGTATCTTCGTTTCTTTTGTGGAGTCCTTGAAGTCCCGAAACTGCAAAAGAGAAAATACAATCCAAATAAAGTTCCAAACAACATATGCTCAAGTCAAGCATGGGTCTGGTCTGCACACACCCAAATGTATAATAGCAATTCCTAAGGGTTTTAGGAATCAAATTTTTTCATCTCCAAAAATAAAAATCCTGCAGCAAAAAACATTAAGAGGCCAATTTCAGCTGTTATGTGGTCATCATGAAAACACCATTCCAAAAAGTCCCAAAAAAAAAAAAAAATTTAGCAACAAATTTTTGAAAATGTCACTAATAAATGCACTTTTAAGAACAATATTTTTCTGCAAAGATTAGACCAAAATTGTCCCAAAAAGATAGTAATTCATTATTCAATGTCCAATTTCGTCGCTAAAAATATAACAACACTTTCAACAACTAAGATATTTTGTCCTAAATTGTGATTTCATCACAAAATTTGTCTCCAAAATCTTAATTTATTATAATGCCAACCAGGGCCAAAGCGAAAACTCGGGTTAGAGTGGGTACTTTTTGGGTGAACTAGGACCCCTTCCAAACCCTCCCCCTCCCAATGCCCGTGTACAACCAACATGGGCAACATACCAGGGATGGATTGAAAAGGGGATGGCAGGGTGCCACCCTTGATAGATTTAAATTACATAGATTCATATCTCTAAGATATTTTTGAGAAATTACATATCCCCTAACAACTCCCTATAGTATGCTATATTTTTTGGACAAAAATGCCCTTATAGGACTCTTAGTGGTTGAGAAGACAAGGTGGGAAGAGAAGAGAGAAAGTGTCGGAATAATTTTGGAATAAAATAATTATAATAATTATGGATGAATCAAAAAGTGACGCGTATCAAATGAGTGTAAAAGTTAAGAGAAACAAACGGAAACCGACGGAGGGTCAACATTGGGACACAGTTAAAAATTCAAGGTTTAAATTGTTAAAATTAAAATGTTGGGGTTTAATGTGAAAAACACGCCAAACCCTAGGTTTTTTTTTTGTAATTTTCCCTAAAAATTTTATTAACTTTTTATCTATATCTTTGTTTTTCATAAAAATATAAAACAAGACCTATAATGAATATGAAATTCTAAAGAAAAAAATTGTCAAAATTTTCACAGTTTGCTATCCTCGGACAGTAAAATTTCGGTGACTAAAATTCAATGAAATTTCACTGAATATTCCTTTGTGTATATATATATCGAAGGAGAGAGTAACAAGAGAAGATTTACCTCCACAAAGATCTATTTCTAATGAGATCCAAAGATGGTGCCTATAGTTCTTCAATCACAGTTCAATCATATACATTGTTGATGATATAGGCAAATTAGGAAGAAAAAACAGAAGCGTTGAATGTGTACCTATTTTCTATAGGTGTAAAGTAAGCATATTCACCTCAATTTTAAGTATCCTCAATAAAGGAGACACCCTTAGCAGGTATGCACAAAGGAGCCCAGAGACACCAGGATTGAGCATCAATTCCAACTGCCTGAGATTCCTTAACTTGGGAAATCTAGGGAAGCATCTCAACTTCTAGACAATTTAACCAAAAGTGAAGACAACAAATATTAATAAGCTTAACATTATTTAGACCCCCAAAAAATAAAAGATGATAAAAGAAAAAAATAAATGAGAAACCTACAAACACATGGAAATCACATGCTAACCTTAAGTCCCCTACTCAAGTTCAATACAAGTGTCTCTAGTTGAAGGAGATGGCTTGAAACCTGTATAAAGTTCTTAACAATATAGCGAGCATAAGGCCCATCAAAAGATGCCTTAACAAGATGCGGTGTGTTTTTAAAGGCAATGTCGGTCTTTAGTCCGCTGTATTTAAACGACATTAGATTTGCATCATAAATATCAACACTTCTCAAACAGAAGCAACCTCCGATCTCTAAGTACTTTAGCTTGAATGAAGGCCTAGAAACTGCAAAATTTACCAAAGATCGTGAATGCAATATAGATAACTCTTCGAGCAATGGGCAAACAAACAAAATGTATTCCAAAACTTCCCTTGTCACATCTACATGGCACAGATAGAGGCTTGTTAGGGAATCAAGTCTGTGATAATGAAGAATATGAGCAGTAAGAGGGTAATTCCAATTCCCATTTGTCCAGGTACATCTAAAGTTGAACTTGAGCCTTCTAACTCTCTTTTGAAAGGCAAAGTTGATCCAACCATCAATATCACTTTTAAAGATTTTATCATCCAAACAAAATTGAATGCTGAATTCATCAATAATCGTACCACGATGAAACTTCAAGATATGATTAACCCGATCAACAAATTGCCTGCATTTGAGACCAAATAACTTATCTTCATGATCCACTAGCTGCCAATCGCAAAATTTGAATATCAAACTACTAGTGAATGTCCACAAATATCTCCATCTGCGAGATAGGGCACTAGTTCTTGCTGCTTGTTCAATTTCCAACCGAGACAAAATGGAAACGAGAATTCCATCGGGCAAGTTACTAATTAGGTCCTTTAGGCAGATGCTTGTCCAACCACACTAACAACAGTTTCAAAAAGAAAAGAAAAAATTACAATTTAACACTAGTTAGCAATAACTACACAAATTTGTTACTTTTTTTTTTACATAATTTGCTCTAACAACTTAAAGCATGGTAATGGTGTATAAAGGGGCTATTTGGTTCAGCTTCTAGAGCAACTTATAGCTTATTTGGAAATTTGTGCCAGTGTTTGATGTAACTTCTACTTACAATATTTTAGGCAAAATAAATTAAATAAAATGGAAAAAAAAAAACTAATTATTGAGGTGTTTTAAGTTTCTGCTTCTAATTACCAACTTTTAGCTTGCTAGAAGTTGCACCAAACAAGCTCGAATTCTAGTAACATTATATCAATCCAAACTTGAACAACTTCATATGGGTAAATTTTATTAGAGTTAATTACAATTTATCCCCTCGTGGATTGTTCCTTAAACACTTACCCCTTGAGATTTTAAATGTACACAACTCCATTGTGGATTGGATTAAAGCGGTCAGCTTAAATCCTTTAATGATTTTCTGAAAAAGTCAAAAATTACTCTTATTTTTTCCTCTAATTTTCTTCTTTATGCCACTGCACGACAGTCTCTCCTCTCTCTCTCTCTAGAAATTGTACCACATCACAACCCTTCCCAAACCCACTTATTTTTAAAAAATAAAAATGATTCAAGTGTCATGCACATAACAATTTGCTAGGAGTGAGCATGGTCCGAATTGGTCCGGATTGGGGTAAAACAAGGACCAATCCATTATCTACGGTTCTTGAGAAATTAGAACCAATTCAATCCATTTAAATCGTAGAACCAATCCGAACCAATCGGTTTAAACACGGATTGGATTGGTTTAGGACCACCGATTCACATTATTAAATAACAAAAAAAATATAGAACATTTAAAGCAAACAAAAGCAAACAGCATCATGTGTGAACTGATCAACAAAAACAGCAACATATAAACTAACAAAAACCCATTAAAACAGTATCACCAATTCTCCAAAATGTCATCTTATGTAACAAAATTCCAAGCAAACAAACAGACAACAACAAACAAATTCAGCAGTAGTAGACATTTCCCTTTCCACAAATTCTAAGCAAACAAACAGAGATAAACTGGTTTTAGAAGGGGGGCATACCTTTGAACCATAAGGAGTTGCAGACTGAGAATGAGAGAGGTCGACGACATCATTTGTCTCTCCAATACTTGACATCTATCAAACAAGAAAAAGAAATACATCAAAAAAATAGGATTAATATTATGAGAGAACAATCATACCAGAAATCAAAGAAAAAATATACACTGTTTCTCTCCATACAACAGAAATCATACCAGAAATCAAAGAAAAAAAATTTATCCACACCACAGAAACCAAAAAAAAAAATGAAAACAGAAATCATATAATATACACATACCCATTTAAGATACACTGTTTCTCTCCTTATATACATAAATCACTGTTTCAGAAAAAAATATACACACACCCATTTAAGATAAAACAGAAAAAAATAAAAATAAACACTCTTACTTACAGCTACCGATCTGATCTGAGATGAGATGAGATGGATGATCTGAGATGACTGCGTCTGAGAACAAAGGAACAAAAACAGTGTCAGAGAGAGAGAGAGAGAGAGAGAGAAGTAGCTCACCGATCTGATCTGAGATGAATGAGAGGGTGAGAGACAGTACCGAGTAGGGCTGATCGCGGGTCGGTTTTGGCCGGGTGCGGGTCAAAACCGACCCGACCCGCACACATGCGGGTTGAAGAAAACAGACCCGCAACCGCCCGCGATGCGGTTCGCGGTTTGTGCGGGTGGGTCAGTCGGTTGTGCGGGCGGGTGCGGTTCGGTTTGCGGTTTGGGCTTTTTTTAAATTGGGCTTAGTTATGATATTAATCTGAACAAATTTGACATTTTGTTGGGCCACTTTTTAAGCATTTTTTTTATTATTTATGAAAAAGTTATAAATTAAATTTCATGTGATGATAACATAAATGCCCATATAATGATATAATAAATTTTACATTCTTCTAAAATACAAAAATAATTGATAAAACTAATTACAAACTAAAACATTAAAATTCACACTAAAATCAATCTCCATCCATCCATATTCCAAAGCTTACCTAAATTTTACATTCATCTAAAATGCAAAAATAATAATAATAACTAGTTATCTCCATCCATTACCCACCCAAAAAATCTCCATCCATCCATAATCCAAAGTTTACCTAAATTTTACATTCATCCAAAATGTAAAAATAATAATAATAACTAGTTATCTCCATCCATCCATCCATAATCCAAAGCTTACCTATTAATCCAAAATGCAAAAATAATAATAATAACTAGTTAGAAACTAAAATAAATTAGTTTTCATCAATCCATCCATCCAAAATCTAAAGCAAGCTTACCTAAAATTTAGTGCTCCAATTAATTTTACATTCATCCAAAATAAAAAAAATAATAATAAACATTAGTTACAAACTAAAATAACATTGTCTAAAATAACATCCAAGTGTCCGTAGTGAAGCAAATTCTACGACCCTTCATTAACCTCCTCAATTTATCCCTCTCGTTGTTGAATATGTTTGTCACCTCTCTTGCTATGGTATGACGAGATGGGATTGGTGTGAATTTAGGAACGGCAACATTACAAAATCTTTTAAACCCAACTCCCTCCACAAATCGAAAAGGTAACTCACCAATAATCACCATCTCGGCAAGAGCCCTTTTACAAGCCTCAAAACTAAAACTTGTTGCCACAACCTCAACACCCTCTTCGGCATTTTGTTTTGATTTAAAACTCAATGTTTGTTGCCCATCTTTATCATTGTTTGGAAATTGTTTGCAATTAGGGGTATGACTTCTCAAATTACTAGTCCCATGAATCCTAGAATCGGCCATATACTCTTTAAAACAATACTTACACACTGCTCTACGTTTCCCATCTTCTCCCATAACCTTATCAAAATGGTCCCAAACCGAGGATGGTGCTCTCCCACCACTACTCTCACTCTTTCTTTTGTTCGGGGGTTTAGGAGGCTTAGATTCAGATGGGGAAACATTAGTTTGAGAATTAGATGATTCTGGTGGAACAATAGGGCTTCCGGTAGATTCAAAACTAGCATTATTATCTTTATCCATTCAAACTGGTAATAAAAAATTAAAAAAGTATGAGATAACAATTAAGTCATGGATGGTATAATAATTGAATCTAAACCATAACAATTCTAGCAAAAGCATTAGCTATTTTCAACATGAAAATAAAATAAATAGTCTTATAAACTTGAGTCTTATAAACCTACTTTCCTACTTTCATGGATTAATCATCATTATGGTTCTTTCTCCTATTTATAAAAATGATTTAGAATAATTCCAATGGTAAATGTAAAAATAATTTTGCTAAAGTGTAAAGAAAAAATAACCAATTCTCATTTTTGGCTATTATCAATTTTTATTTTATTTTATGATATTGATTAGTTGTGTTGATGTGCAAAGATTAAAGTTGTGCACTGCCAATAATTTTCGGATTTGCGAAAAAATAATAAGAGTTCATATAAAATCTGCAGATCCACATCTAAAGTAAAGAAAAAAATAATTTTCGGATTTGTGAAAAAATAACAAAATAAAATAAAGTAAAGAAAAAAATTATATGAACTACAAAGGAATGGAAAAGAGATCCACATCTAACAAAATCTGCAGATCCACATCTAATTTCTGCAGATCCACATCAAAGGAATGGAAAAATTATATGAACAAAGGAATGGAAAAATAACAAAATCTGCTGGCACACACCCAAGTTTCTTTTATGCAGATCCACATCTAATTTCAAAAATCGAATGAAAAAGAGAGAGAGAGAGAGAGAGAGAGAGAGAGAGAGAGAGAGAGAGAGAACCGTACCTGTGTTGCTGCCGATCGCCGGAGCCGGTTGCTTTGTTCCTGCCGATCGCCGGCGTCTTGCCTCGCCGCCGCTGCTGCTGCTGTGCTGCTGCTAGGGTTAGCCGCTGTTGCTAAGAAGGGAAAATACAAAAGGGGGAGAGAGGAGAGAAATGAAAGACGGGCTGGGTGGGTGGGTTAGGTTCATCTAGGGTTGGGTTATAATAAATAAAATAAAGGTTTATTTTGTAATATATATATAATGATACGCGGGTCGCGGGTCGTGGTTCGGGTAGGGTCAGAACCGCAACCCGACCCGAACCCGATTTTGGGGCAGAATTCTTGACCCGCACCCGCCCACCTACCTATATCGAAACCGCCCAAAAGGCTACGGGTAGGGTAGGGTCGGGCGGTTTGTGCGGGTGGGTGGGTTCTGTACCCAGCCCTAGTACCGAGAGAGAAAACTCGGTCTTGAGATGAGAAAGAGCTCCGTGTGGCGTGAATGAATTAGGTTAGACTTTAGCTTTTATATGAAACAAAAAATTATATTATGTGGAGGGTATATGGTATAGATATATACTATTTCTTTACTGTCTGAATTGGTTCTAATCAGGAATTGTGGAGTTCAATCTGAAACCGATCTGTGGTCTATACATTTTAAAATTTTTTATTCAGAATCAAATCACGGATTTAAGAAAATAATCCAAACATATCGAATTGGATTGGATCAGATCGAATTACGAATTATACAAATTCTTGCGCTCAGCTTACAATTTGTATATGAAAAGTTTAGAGAGACAGATCAAGCATCCTAGAACAATAGGTCGAGCTTATACAATTTTATTATGCTTCCGTTTGGGAAGTGGGTTGGCTTTTTGACTTTTTAATTTTTTGGCTATTTTAGTCTGGGTTATTTTAGCCTGGTTTGAGAATGACTTTTTGACTTTTTGATTTTTTTATGAGAGAGGATTGTAATGATTATGAGTTAAACTTGATGTTTTGTTTTTTATGACTAAAATAACCTATTTTAATTTTTATGACTATTTTGTTCCCTAACTCACCCAAACCTTCTTGTCAAACCAAGCCATATATTATCGGGTGCTTCTAAAAACTGCTGTTAGTTTTGCATTTTACTTCAAATCATAAAAATTTTGTTTATATTTTTTGAGGTAAAATGTAATCAAACAGGGCCAAGGACTTAAAAACAATTAAAAAAACTTACAATTGTTTTAAGTAACTAAAGGATAAAAGTGCCTCCATCTTCTCCCATGTCATAGAGAAGGGCGACCTTCAATCATAACATGCATACATACAAAATAAATAAACGGCAGCAGTTGGTAGCTCGAAAATTAGGAGTCTGAATGCCCTTAATTTTCATATAAGGCAAAAAAAAAAAAAAAATAAGACAAAAAAAAAAAAAAAACAAAGTTACCCAAAATGAAAATTAGGGGCATTAGGGCCACCTTTTTTAGGGCCACAAAACATTTTTCATAAATAAATTATGATCTACATATATACGCTTTCAGATTTTGTAGAGCTCAACTCCTGACAAGCCTATGCAAAATACAACCAAGGCAAATTTATATTATAGGGATTAGGTTTCTCTCGATTTGAATCGTGGGGTGAGAGAGAGAAAAAATAATTTAGTAGGGTTGGTTTGAGTTTTTTAAATTAAATTTTTTAAAAATTGAATTTTTTGATTTTCGTATTTTTTTTTGTTTTCAGTGAATATTTTAAAAAATTTAAAATTTTTTTTTTACGTCTTAGATACACTTTACTTAGATGCATCTAAAAAGTAAAAAATTTGTAAAAAAATATTTTTAAAAATTAATAAATACATAAAAAAACAAAAAATGTACTGAATTCTCATATTTTTTTTTATATTTTTGGTATTTAGTGAATTTTTAGAATGTTTTTTTCAATTTTTTTTTACTTTTTAGGTATATTTATGTTAGGTATGTCTAAAAATTAAAAAAATTGCTTAAAATATTAAAAAATTCAATAAAAATAAAAAAACATAAAAAATAAGAAAGTAAAATTTTCTAAAAAGTGTTTTTGAAAAATGATAACCAAACATTATGTTTTCTCATCATCATCTTTAGATGTGTAAAAAAGCAAAGCATGTGGCAAAAGGATATGCCTGAGATTTTTTTTCCTCTTTTATATTTAAATGGAAAACTCGGTATTATAAAAATTTTATAACCAATTTGCTACTTTCACACTCAATCTCGCCATTTTGATGAGAAATGAAATAGCAAAAAATAAAAAAGTTTCATGATTTCTCATCAAATTTAGAAGGAATTATTAGACTCAATAAATGATAAATTATTTATAAGTAAATCCATCAAAGTTAAAATTTAATTCTAAAATCATCAGTTAGAAATTTATTTATAGATTGATAAAAAATAAATCAAAATGACATTTTTGTCCTATAGTAACCACTGAAGAACCCAACAACCCCGTCGCAACTCGTCGTTTTGGTCTCGTCGCCTACAATACCTGTGATGACAATCGATGTCTTGGTCTGCAATCACCACAAACAACCATGGGCAGAGCTAAGTAGTGTTTAGTGGGTTCAATTCAACCACTCAGGGGCGGAGGCAGCATGTGACTAGGGGGTCACGTGCCCCCTTGGATTTTGAATTTTTTTTTTTTTTTGCAAACATAAAAAAAAAAAAATTAAATAAAAAATTATAAAAATATTATTAGAGTGAAATGTCAATGACGTTTTAAAAATTATGAAAATAATAATGATTGTTTTGATTGAAAATGAAAAGACTATTATAAATAAACTATATTAGCTATGAAATTTTTTGAATGTAACGACGATGCCATTATTAGTGATATGCAAGTATAAGTAATCTCACTATAAAGATATGAAATTTATTAGATTGTTAGTTACATTTGATATGTGAGGTTCACTCTTTATGCGTTTATTTACCATTAGCGGGTGATATTACATACCAATGATGACGTGGTATTATTATTATATTGAATTTTTAATCAAATTTTATATCAAAAAATAATTGATCATTATATAATTTATTTTAAGGCTTACATCCATATTTTTTTTTGTATTGTCCATGATACACTAGTTACAAATAATATATATTTTTTTATGCTTCCTAAAATCAATCGTAAAAAATTTACGTGAAATATTTTTGTAAAAATTATTATAATTAGTAAGTGCTCCCTCTAAATTAAATTTTTGGCTCTGCCATTGCAACCACTAAAATCTGAATTTTTTTTTATAGAATACACCACAATATGTAAATTTTTTGAGAGGCTTTCGTAAATTGACACCATTAAAATTGTTAAAAATTAAACATGATGGCGTCAAAATGATTTACAAAAAGAAAATTTACACAAAAAATACATCTAAAACAGTGTTGTAAACAAAAATTTCAGAACATAAACCTTACACTTCGGGTCAATTACCATGTGTATCATCAAGAAATCAAGACAAAATGACATACCTGAATCCATTGATGAACGGTTAAACGGAAGCGTGATTATCAATAAACTCTTTGTTATTGATTATGTTATTGCCTTCTAATCCTTTCCCCTTTGGTGCCTTATGTTTCTCCTTGAGAGGATTTAGAAGAATGGCAGTGCTTTTACCACCTGGGAAGGAATAGGGACCATAACCTTTTAAAAGTTGTAATTGGTTTTCAAAACTGAAAGGTTGTGGAAGTTCAAAAGGAACCATAAATTTCTATTTATTGGTTTTCAAAACTGAAAGGTTGTGGAAGTTCAAAAAGAAGGAAAACCAACTTTAACCAATATGTTTTAATTTCTATTTCTGCCCTTCATAGAAATAGAAATTATTCAACTAGTATCTACACATTAGGTCCATAACACATATACCCTTAAGCCTATTAACTAAATTGAATCACTTAAATTGTAGGCTTCTTATAAATGATAACACCACATTTAATTATGTGGTCCCATTGAGACATTATCTAACAATCTCCCACTGGACCACATATGTATCCTGAAAAATGTGCTTAACTTTAGTAAGCTCAGAAATTTGTTATCATAACTTGAGGGTATCCAAACAATCTTGTCCATTAACTATATTAATATAGGATCAAAGCGGTCTTCGTTACATTAATCGTAACTCGACCCACCAATGGTCACGTATACTAATACCAGCTAAATGACATAGATCAATCATGGATGCGTAGCATGGAAATTACATGTGATGTGATCCATACATGCCTATTTCCAACTGGTTCTACTTAACTTTATTGAGATCAATACTTCACAATTGGTATCAGAGCCAACATATCATGTGTATTATCAGAATTGATATGCTTTATTCATTCTATTTAGTTTCATGGAATCATATTCTGAATTTTCTTATGGATGTAAATTCTGTTATTGATTATGTTATTGCCTTCTAATCCTTTCCCCTTTGGTGCCTTATGTTTCTCCTTGAGAGGATTTAGAAGAATGGCAGTGCTTTTACCACCTGGGAAGGAATAGGAACCATAACCTTTTAAAGGTTGTAATTGGTTTTCAAAACTGAAAGGTTGTGGAAGTTCAAAAGGAACCATAAATTTCTATTGATTGGTTTTCAAAACTGAAAGGTTGTGGAAATTCAAAAAGAAGGAAAACCAACTTTAACCAATATGTTTTAATTTCTATTTCTGCCCCTCATAGAAATAGAAATTATTCAACTAGTATCTACACATTAGGTCCATAACACATATATCCTTAAGCCTATTAACTAAATTGAATCACTTAAATTGTAGGCTTCTTATAAATGATAACACCACATTTAATTATGTGGTCCCATTGAGACATTATCTAATAGGTGTGTCAATGATATTATGAAAATAGTAATAGGTGTTTTAATTGAAAAATAACAAGAGGTCACATCATTCCATATAAAAAAAAATATTTGTATATAGTTAATTCTTTTTTAAAAAGTAGAACTTAGTTAAGAGTTATTACTTTTTTTAGGCATGCGATTCTTAAATGTTTACAATTTTTTTTCCTCACATGAAGACTCATTTTATGTTTTTTCCCTCTCTGCTCAATTGATATGAAATAATGATATCAGTAATAACTAACTAAATGACACTACTGAGCCTCCGTTTGGGGAGTGGGTTGGTTTTTTAGCTTTTTTGGCTATTTTAACCTGTGCTAAAAAGCTTGGTTTGGGAAGGACTTTTTGGCTTTTTGGCTTTTTTGACTTTTTTTGTGAGAAAGGAGTGTAATGATTATGGATTGGATGTGATGTTTTATTTTTTGTGGCTAAAATAGCCTATTTTATCTTTTGTGACTAAAATAGCCGAAAAAGCCTGGACTTTTTCTTCCTAAACTGTGCCTGAATCAAATTTGTAATTACGCCACTGTAGACAACATCGTTGTGGACAAAGCTACATTGCCGTGGACGAAACCACCAACATCCTTCCCTTGTCGGATATCTTGTTTTTGTTAATCTCTGTAAAAGTTGGAAAACCAACTTTCTCTCTCTACAATTCCTATATTTCTCTCACGACAAACATAATAATAGATTTTCAACCCACTTTTTTGCTCCCATAGATTTTGTGTTTATTCTCCTCCTTTGCCATGGCCACCCTTGCTTACACAAGGAACCTCTGTAGCTCGGTAAAGTGGTGTGTCAGAGGTAAATTTGTCATTTTAATTCATATTTTTTCCAATATGTAAATAAGTTTCTAACAGAAGACTTTTAGAAGAAAATTTTTACTTTAAAAATGGATGTAGTTATTGACTTGAGTCTAATAATCCCAATTAGAAAGAGTTCTCAAGAGAAACAGTCATTTCTTATTATTTCTCAAAAAATAACTCCACCAAACAAGCTAAATTGGATGGAAAAGGTGTAACTAAAGTTCTCAGTACCGTATCTTTAAATGTACCGTTTTGATAATTGATATGTACCGATAAATTTTTGGGTACCGTTTAAGATTTATCGCTACAAATAGGTAATATTTTTTATAAATATACAATATTACGTCACGCTAAATAATTTGGGCATAATATAAACATTTATCAAAACACAAATATATATTTGGGCATAATATAAACATTTATCAAAACACAAATATATAGTTTCCACCTATTGTAATGATATTAGATAAACCAATTAAACATGATAGGAATTAGAGGGTGGGATTGGACTCCATATCCATTGCATAGAGAAGTCCATTGTTTGGTTGAAATTTTATGGGCGGGATTAGAAGGTGTCTTGGGGGAGGGGTGAGATACAAACCATGGGATACTAATTTATGAAATGTCAATTTTACTCTCAGATTTAGTATTACTATTACTTAGAAAACAATTGAAAAATGGTAAAATAGTAGTTTGAACATTTGTAAATTATAAATTATAAATTTTTATTGTTGTTAAATTAAAAATTAAAAATATTTAGTGTTGTTAAATTATAAATTATAGATTTAAGATAAAAAATTATAAATTATAATTTAAAGGGTAAAATAATCGTTGGAACATTTATCCGTCCAACCAAACATTGGATTGACTAAAAATAATCATTTTCAAACATCTAATCCCATGAGAAAACAAACATAGAATACACATCTAATCTGACCAAATAGTCCAGGGATTCACGGTCCCATAATTCAAGTTCGATGGATTATAATCCCCTTATCTAGTCCGTTAAAACAAACACACCCATAAAGTAATACACTTTTTAGGATAACAAAAGATAAAAATAAATAGCAAAGAAGCCTTAAATTATAATTTTTTTACAAAAACATATGTTGTAATAGGTAATTGAAAGAAGAAAAAAAAAAAAGAGTTGAAACCCGATATTCAAAAATACGGTTCAGTACCGACCAGCATGTTTGGTACCGACCATCACTATTTTTGAGAACTTAGGGTGTGTTTGATTTGGGGGATTAGGGGAGGGACTATCCACTATTTGGACTCCATGTCCGGCCGGACTCCTTATCCGTCGTTTGATTTTGTTTTTAGTCCGCCGAACTCCATGTCCCCCATATGGGGGACTATTCTGTCCTGGGGGGGTGGGATTGTTTTGGGGGGACTAATCACTAGTTGGATTAGATGATGAAATGACCATTTTGACCATCTACTATTTAATTATGTATTATATTTAATAAAATTCAATAAAATTTAAATGTCTCAATTTAAAAATGAAATAATTTTATTTAACTTTTTATTGATGTTTTATTTATTTAATTTTTTAAAATAATTTTTTATGGATATTTTATTGATGTTTTATTTTAAAATTTTGTTTATGTTTTATTTAATTTCATTATTTAAATTTAATAGATATTTTATTTAATTTCATTTTTTGATTATTATTATTTTTAAAAACAAATTTATTTAAAATTTTAATTAAAAAAATAATATATACTTTTATTGATATTTTATTTATTTATTTATTTTTTTTAAAAATAAATTTATTTAATTGTGTAAAAAAATAAAATAAAATAAATTTTTATTTAATCTAGCTAAAAATAATTAAAATATTAAAAATATGTTTAATATTACTTAGTAAACAATTAAAAAAGGGTAAAATAGTCATTTGTTCATTTATCCTATCCAGTCCGTCCAACCAAACGTTGGATTCACTAAAAATAGTCATTTCTAGACATCTAATCCCATGAAAAAATAAACACAGGATACATATCCAATCCGACCAAATAGTCTGGGGGATTCACAATCCCAAGACTCAAGTCCGATAGATTCTAATCCCCCATTTTTCAGTCCGTCCAATCAAACACACCCTTTGTAGAGTCGAAATTAGATAGTTTTATATCGATTTCTCTCCAAAACGGTACCTAACGGCTGCTATGGTATTCAAAACTTGGGTGTAACACCTACGAAAGCTAATATGTAAAAACTCTCATAGCTCGCAAAAAACCTCAAGAAAATTTAAGAAAATATTAGACAGTAGAACATTTATGCTAAAAACCAAAAATATATATGTTTATATATAATATCAGAATTTTTTTTTCATATAACCCCCACACCCCCCCGCCTCAAAAAAAAAAAAAAAAGAAAAAAGAAAAAAGAAGAAGAAAAAGATCGATGCAGATCAAAAGGAATACTAAAACAAAAACAAAAAAACAATCTTTTAAGTATCTGAGCAGGCGGCTCACCGAATTTGTTACAGAGAACGACAGATCTGTCCTGGAGGATTCCAGATGAGAACAAGATATAGAGAATTTGACTGCGATCGAGACCCTTTGGAGAAAATGTCCAAAGGTTCAGTGGGGTGGCTGGGATTGCGTAGGGTTTTGGGACTCCACATATTATCTATACAACAAGGGAATGGGGTTTTTGAATCCTGATAGGAGTTTTGTTTATCTGTCAAAATGTGCACCATTAGATTGATTCAATCCAATGGTTGAAAATGTTTTACTCTCGTTTGTCCTACTTGGACATTTCAATGGTTCAGATTGTTGGGGTGAATATCAATGCTTCAGATCAGTTTTACATAGATATCTTCTCTCTCTTACGATTAAATATCTTAGCTTTTAGATGCTGACCCTTACGATTGAATCAATTCACACATACATCTTTTCTCTCTCTCTCTCTCTCTCTCTCTCTCTTATTTCGATTTCAAAATTTAAAACTTTATTCTCTTACACCTTTTCCTCTTCCCACCACACATCTTTCTCTTCCCCTCCCCCCAAATAGTGAGTGAATCTATCAATTACCGTTTTGGTAATTGATATGTACCGATAAATTTTTGGGTACTGTTTAAGATTTATCGCTACAAATAGGTAATATTTTTTATAAATATATAATATTACGTCACGCTAAATAATTTGTGCATAATATAAACATTTATCAAAACACAAATATATATTTTACACCTATTGCAATGATATTAAATAAAACAATTAAACATGACAGGGGGCGCTTGTGTGAAGGGATTAGAGGGTGGGATTGGACTGCATATCCATTGCATAGAGAAGTCCATTGTTTGGTTGAAATTTTATGGGCGGGATTAGAAGGTGTCTTAGGGGAGGGGTGGGATACAAATCATGGGATACTAATTTATGAAATGCCAATTTTACTCTCAGCTTTAGTATTACTATTACTTAGAAAACAATTGAAAAAGGATAAAATAGTAGTTTGAACATTTGTAAATTATAAATTATAAATTTTTATTGTTGTTAAATTAAAAATTAAAAATATTTAGTGTTGTTAAATTATAAATTATAGATTTAAAATAAAAAATTATAAATTATAATTTAAAGGGTAAAATAATCATTGGAACATTTATCCTTATTCAGTCCGTCCAACCAAACATTAGATTGACTAAAAATAATCATTTCCAAACATCTAATCCCATGGGAAAACAAACATAGGATACACATCTAATCCAATCAAATAGTCCAGGGATTCACGGTTCTATAATTCAAGTTCGATAAATTATAATCCCCTTATCTAGTCCGTCAAAACAAAGGATTACAAAAGATAAAGAGGAATAGAAAAGAAGCCTTAAATTATAAGTTTTTTACAAAAACATATGTTGTAATAGGTAATTGAAAGGGAAAAAAAAAAGAGTCGAAACTCGATATTCAAAAATACTGTTCAGTTCCGATCGGTATGTTTGGTATCGGCCAGCACTATTTGAGAACTTAGTACAGACAGAATTAGACAGTTTTATACCGTTCTCTCTCTAAAACGGTAGCTAATGGCTACTATGGTATTCAAAACTTGGGTGTAACACCTACGAAAGCTAATATGTAAAAATTCTCACAGCTCGCAAAAAAACTCAAGAAAATTTAAGAAAATATCAGATAGGAGAACATTTATGCTAAAAACCAAAAATATATATATTTATATATAATATCAATATTTTTTTTTTCATATAACCCCCACACCCACCTGTCTCAAAAAACAAAAATAAAAATAAAAATGGAAGATCAGTGCAGATCAAAAGGAATACTAAAACAAACACAAAAAAACAATCTTTTAAGTATCTGAGAAGGCGGCTCATCGGATTTGTTGTAGAGAACGGTAGATTCATCCTGGAGGATTCCAGATGAGAGTGAGATATAGAGAATTCGACGGCGATCGAGACCCTTGGAGAAAATGTCCAAAGGTTCAGCGGGGTGGCTGGGATTGCATAGGGTTTTGGGACTCCACGCATTATCTATATAACAAGGGAATGGCGCTTTTGAATCCTGAGAAGACTTTTGTTTATTTGTCAAAATGTGCATCATTAGATTGATTCAATCCAATGGTTGAAAATGTTTTACTCTCATTTGTCCTACTTTGACATTTCAATGGTTCAGATTATTTGGGTGAATATCAATGCTTCAGATCAATTTTACACAGATATCTTGGCCTTGTTTAGTTTGACTTTGGGAGATAAGTTTTCAAAAAATATTCTAGGAAGAGAGTTTAAAAATTTTTGTAGTTTGTTTCGTTGTATATTTTAAAAATAGTTTCGAAGTTTGGGATGATTTGATTTTTTGTTGTAATTGAGTCGATATATGTGAGAAAAAAAGTGATTGAAAAGGAGAGTGGAGAGAGAAAAAGTGATTTATTGATGTGTAGGAGAGAGAAAGTGATTTTAGAAATTTTTTGAGAAAAATTACAAACCAAACAAAATTTTCAAAATTTTTCTCGAAAATCTTTTTCCCAAAGCCAAACCAAACAAGGCCCTTCTCTCTCTCACGATTGAATATCTTAGCTTTTAGATTCTCACCCTCAGGATTGAATAAATTAACACAAACATCTTCTCTCTCTCTCTCTCTAATTTTGATTTTAAAATTTCAAACTTTATTCTCTTACACCTCTTCCTCTTCCCACCACACATCTTCCTCTTCCCCTCCCCCCAAATAGTGAGTGAATCTATCGTAGTTTATTCTACATTCCCCCCTAAAAAAAAAAAGAAAAAAAAAAGTCAATGATACATGCCTTGGATATTTGGTAAGGTTAACAAAAATAGAGGTATATTCAAATTTGTGAATCAAACAGTGGGAGTTGGATCTTATTTTTAACAACAAACAGTGGACCATTTTTAGGGTGTTGATTTTGGATAATGGATAATGGAGCTTGCTTACTTATATATTCTATTATTCCTTTTGCTTCTGGTACATATGCCTCGGCTTGAAAGAGTGTTTGATTAGCTCATAACAAGTTGTTATGGCTTTGTTTGCTGCAATGGTTGATTAGGTAATTGGTCTGCCTTCCATTGATGGATTTGTCAATAATTTGTTTCTTATCTATTGTTCAACTTGGCTTCATTTTACATGTTGTGAAAATTAAGAATCTTAAATTTTTCTTAGATAGGCTTTTTAGGGTGTTGATTTTCGATAATGGATAATGGAGCTTGCTTATTTATATTTTCTATTCTTCCTTTTGCTTCTGGTACATATGCCTTGGCTTGAAGGAGTGTTTGATTAGCTCATAAAAAGTTGTTATGGGTTTGTTTGCTGCAATGGTTGATTAGGTAATTGGTCTGCCTTCCATTAATGGATTTGTCAATAATTTGTTGCTTATCTATTGTTCAACTTGGCTTCATTTTACATGTGAAAATTAAGAATCTTAAATTTTTATTAGCTAGGCTTCATTTTACATGTTGGCTCTCTTATGGATTATTAGCTAGATTCAGAACCAAGAAGAGCGAGTATTTGATTTTTTTTTGGTGATAATTTGGGTCTTCTATTTTAATATTTGAATTTCATACAATTTTGATGATAATCATTGTGATAATTTTTACTATAATTTTAAAAATTAGCATTGAATTTCCTTATGTTTGATTTTATTGTTTTCAAAAACAAGATGTTTTACTTTGTTTTGATTAGACTTGAAAAATTTAGGTTATACAATGAATGGAAGTGTTGTGTGGGTCTATTAGTGAATGTTTCAAGAAATGAAGAGTAATGGCACAGCGGCTCATTGAACAAGTGAGCCTTTTTTTTTCTTCACAATTTTAGATCTTTGTTTGGGGAACTAGAAGTTTATTTATTGAGTTTCTTTTTATTGGAACTTTTCTTCTTGATATAGGTGATTTGGGGGTGGAAGAGAAATTTAGATTATGGTGCTTCAATAGAATAACTTTGCTTGTTACTTTTTTCACAACCTATAACTCCACCAGTGCTTATGATCAATTAAATTTTTCACTTTAAAATTTAGGCACTATAGGCACAATTATATATTCATTTTAAAATATATCTGATAAACAAATATGATTATAATAAATTAAAATTTTGATTGGATGGGTTAGAGTCAATTTTTTTTCTTCTTCCTTTTATCCATGTGGCTCTTAACTCAATTTTTTTTACAAGAGCTAAGCCTATTCTTTCCTTTCTTTTTTTTTTCCCCCTTTCTTTCTTTCTTTCTTTCTTTCTTCTTCTTCTCCTTTTCTCATTTTTTATTTTACTTTCAGAGTAAGGATTGTAAGTTGTGATTAAAAAAAAAAAAAATTATACTTTCAGCTTTGCCAGTTATTTTGTAAGACTATAAACAATGGTAAAGAGGTTTAGAAAGAATTTGTGAAAAAAAAAAAACAGTAAAGAGGTCTAGGGTAACAAAAGCCAGTTTTAAGCTAATTGGCGTTTCTTTTTTTTTTTTTTTCTTCAAATATTTGGTTTTGGAACTAAATTAATTCAGCAGACTACCTTTGTCATTAGTAAGTCATCCTGGAGTAATAAGTGATGACATAAACTTACTTTATGCTTGAAGTAGTTTAAACCTGCTTTATACTTTTAATTGGATGATTATGCATAATGGTACCTCATAAGTGAAGAAGAAGGTGGTTTCACTTTCAACCCTTAATGTTGGTGAAGTGCCCTCTTAAATGTAGTGGGCAAATTCTTGGTGATTGATGGCTTCTCCTTTTTTGTTTCAGCTATTCTATAACGCCCTGAAATTTTTCACAAGAATATGCCCAAACAAATACAACAATATACCCAAAAAATCCACCTTCTCATTGAACTAAGAGATAAAAAGTTACAATTCACCATATACATTCCCATAATGTTCTGAATCTGTATTATAGTTCAATGAACTAGGTGACCTTACAAAATATAAGCTTCTAGGGCGTACAATTACAACAATATAAACTAATAGTCTTGTTACAAAAATTTCAATTCAAAATAACAAAATACACATGGATAAACTTTTCCAAAAAGGAACTATTGCTTGACCATTCCTTCAGGGAGGTGGAACTCTATCATTTCCTGGAAAAAAATAAGATAGAGTTGAGCTATATGCCCAGTAGGAATGCATTTACCCAAGTATTTAATCATTTGAATAAGATTATAGTATCATTGCGACCAAACATTACATGGAAATTTATCTTTACAAGTAATCCTTAACGAACATATAGATCCACGACAACCAAATAATAGCAGTGGCTATTCATGTCATCAAGCACAACAATCAAACATTCACAACCATAGAACGCAAACCATGAGTCCACCTGTAAGAGTTCAATTTAAAACACCCTTTACTTTTGTTTTTAAAACCAACCCCCACATTTTCCGGCTATTATATGGCAGGGAGTGGGCACCCCAAAGAAAACCATTCGTTTTTCCACTTTTGCCAACTATCATACGATAGGACTGTGTGGACACCCAAAAACATTTTTCCTACATTCGTCCAGCAATAAGCCTAGATAGGGCATTTGGGCACCTTTTAAAACTCCCCGCCTGGGTACCAACACAACACCACATTTGGAGAACCGACTCTTACCCAGACTTATGCACAATTAACAATTCATTCATAGTTTATTCCATCAACAACCATCTAACATTACCCAAGAGTTGAATACAACACAAGATTTAAGGAAAGCAAATAACATCCAAGCCACAATTCTTTTACTATATCAACATCCACATCCTTCATCTATTATATTTCATGAATTAAGGAAATTCCCCATTCAATGTGGTGTTTTTAACTCAAATGGAGAATCTAGGGTTTTTACCAAATTTGGGGGGTTTTTCTTCACTATTATAGATATGGATTGTAATAACATTTATATACATGTTTTGAAAAGGAGTAAAGAAATCTCAAGCAAGAGTCAAGTAGAATGGTTTATTTATGTAAACATGGGATTGATCTAACAATACTCTCCAATTAATTCACAAAACAAAGAAATACAAGGTAAAAGTGTCCCTACCTCAAGTTGTGAGGAAGAAAACCCAAAAAACTCAAGGTTGACGAAGCCATGAACTTCTCGGACCAATAGAGAGCCCTTGACAAGATCTTCAAGTTATCTTAAAGGATTAAGGTGAGAAGACACCTCTAAGAGTGTAGATCTAAGGATTGAAGTGGAAAAAGTGAGTTTTTGAGAGAGAGAGAGAGACTCTCGGTTTTGAGAGGAAAAAAAGGAGAAAAATTATGAGAGAGGTGGGGTTTGGGTCTATTTATAGTATTAGATGATTGCCCTAAGGTCAATGAAAAAAGATAAGTCCAAAACCCCCCAAAAATAAGGCCCATTCGAAGCCCAAAATTCTAAAAAAAACACGCAGGGGTCGATCCTTCGGGCAAGGGGGTCGACTGTTTAGGTAGAAAGACAATCTGGCAACAAGCAAGGGGGTCGACCCTTTGACAGGAGAGGGTCGACCTTATTTTCCAGCAACTAACACAAAAATTCTGCAACATAAGAGGGTCGACCCTCCCCAGACTGGTGTCTACCCTATTTTCCAGCAACACCTCTAGGAACTTCTCCAATAGGTAAGGGTCGACCTTTAAGGAGGCTGGTGTCTACCCTATTTTCCAGCAACACTTCCAGAAACATTACAACATGCAATGGTCGACTCTTAGGATGGCTAGTGTCGACCCCAAGGCAAAATTTCTAAGTTTCCAAGGAACTTTTGACAAGAACAAATGCGAACGAACAAACCCAACGAGTTTAAATCAGATTGTACTCCTTCAAAACCAATAGACAACAACTCCAAAGACTTCCAAAACAAAAATAAAGATATTAAACACACCTTCCAATATATTAAAACACCCAAGTGTTACATATTCACTTTTGTGTTTATTTATTTTATTTTATTTTTTGTGTTAAAAAAATTAAGTTCTCTAAAAATGATCTACTTGGATATTTGAGGTTCAATAGAGGGATGGTAGCTTCCTTTTAATTAGTTCCAATTCATGTCATGCTCTTTCTCATGCGTGTTGTTGTATGTGTGTTCTTTTTATACTTATGTATATTTTTGTATAAACTGCCACATTATTATTCTAGTACGAGATTGAGCATTCATGATCATAGCTATCTGTAAGTTGTTATTGTTGAGGATCATGTAGAGATCCCTACTGGACTATATGTTCATTCTACGTTGTTGAATCTTTTTCAGGTATTAAGTAGGATGTGCTATAAGATTTGGATCTTCTTATTTGTTGGCCACGGGGCCTCTTTTGTGTTGGCGGAATACCATATATGTAAAAGGGTTACATCCTTTTTCTTGATTCTTTAATGATGTAAGCCTTCGGGCATTTTATTCAGTATGCTCATGTTGTATTTAATTTACATTCGGATGAGAGAATTGTTATTTATTTCTACTCATGGGACTAAGAGTTTATTTCTGCATTTTATCTTTGAACTTGAATTAAGTTAATGAATTTGGTAATGACTTCGAGAAATAAAAAATGGGGCATTACAACTTGGTATCAAAGTGAGCCGGGTTTGAATACTTTGGGCTCGTGGGAAGTGGTTTTTACCACAGTGGGTGTACTACGTATGGTGAGGACGTTGCATATAGTTAACATGAATGTTAGGACTTGTGTGTTGCATTTATGTGAGCATGGGATTGAGTTTCCTGGATAGTATTTCATAGCCGGTGAACTTGCTTTGAGGTCCTCTTGGAAACACGCCTGATCAACGTGGTTTCTGATAGGAGTTCCTTGAGAGTTCCGGGATGAGTGGCTATCCTTGTGGACTTAATTCGGTTATGTGTTTAAATGTTTAGATGTTTATATGCAATCGTAATATATGTCTTGAGACTAAGTGTGTCTTGTGACTTGAGTGTAGTAAGTGTGTGCCTCGGGGAAGGCTATTGTGTTGAGCACTAAGTGTGGTTTTGTTTTGGGTTTTATAGGATGTCTACACGCGGGAGTAGAGGACGGTTGAGTAGTAGGAGTGTCGGTAGAGGTACAGCAGTTCCTTTAGCACCCGCCGTTGCAGCATCGGTTGTCGGCGAGGATGTTGCGCGCGAGATTGTGAGAGTAGTGCAGGACGCTCTAGCTCGCACTGAGGGTGACAGCGGCGTACCCTCAAGCTTACTAAAGCATTTTTTTGCTCTAGTCCACCAGTGTTTGTGGGGGAGGCTAAATCGTTGGAGGCAGAGAGTTAGTTAGAGCAGATTACCAAGACTCTTGATATGCTCAGAGTCGAAGATGAGGAGTTGAGGGTTTCTTTGGTGACTTTTCAATTGAAAGGAGATGCGAGTTATTGGTGGAAGTATGCTAAGAATACTGTAGGTAGCACGTGGGTTGCTTTTACCGAGGCCTTTTGGGCCAAGTATTTCTTTCCTTCTGCTCAGGAAAGGTTGAGGGAACAGTTTATTGAGTTGCGTTAGGATGCTACTCCCATGGCATAGTTTGAGGTGCGATTTACTAGTTTGTCGAGGTTTGCTTCAGAGTTGGTGGCAACAGAGGAGCATCGTTGTTATGAGTTTGAAAGTCGGTTGTGTTTCGATATTCGGGAGAAGGTAGCTGGATCCTTTGGGAAGGATTATTATAGTCTAGTTGAGGCAGCGGCCCATGTGGAGGCCATGGTTATGAGTGCTGGTCAGGTTAGGGAGGAGGCCATCTCGGTAACTCCTAGGGTTCATAACCACTCTAGGCTCAGTAAGGGGTGGAGGCGAAAACATGCTCAGTCCCAGGTTGAATCCTTTTCTTCGCCAGGGGTTTCGGACTCTTCTGTTGGGAGGTCCAGGGAGGTTCAGATTTCAGACCAGTCCCAAAGTAGGGGGTCTGTTGGTTGTTTTGTTTGTGGTCTGCCGGGCCATGGTAGATGTTTTTGCCCTTTGCGTGTGAATTCTACAAGTGTTTCAAAGCCTAGTCAGACTCAGTCGTACCCGTCCAGTCGGGGATGTTATCGGTACCAGAAACGGGCAGGCCAGGCTTCGAGGGCCTCGCGAGGGGAAACTTATTAGCTAGCCCTATAGTGTTACCCTGAAGAGGGACTTTTGTATTGTTGGTCGGTGATGTTTTATGTAAATCATTTTGTAGTTGACCGGTGTGCTGTTGGATGCTGAGGCATCATGATTATGTATTCCACATATAATTATATTGTGTTTGCTTAATCCTCATGTATTGGGGGCATGCATGGAATTTCGAACCCTCTTTTATATATTGAGGAGTTGTTAATGGGATCGATGATCCTAGTGTTGTTGTATTTTTGGTAGTGAATCATGAGGTGGTTATGTGGTGGTCTGTGAGCCTTGTTCAGTTTGTAGGTTGTTTGTTGAGAACGGGGAATCCGTAGGTGAATGTGTTTGGCTTGATGGTTTCAAGAGTTGTGTGGTCTTGGCATGGTTATGTAAGTTTTGTATCTCGGGTTAGCGGGAAATGGTCCCGGCATATTGTTTAGTGTTTTGGGCTTTGCTAGTTAATGAGTTCGTTGTGATCCCATCAGTTATGTATATGGGTAGTGTTCGCATTGTGACTTGCTATCGCTTGGTGACTATGTGGGTAAGACGAGTTAGTGGTGTTATTGGTTATTGAGTATGGATTGTGAGAGGAAAGAGAATTTCTTGAGTGGATGCTAGCGGCATTCTTTGAAAGGAAGAACTGTTTGGGTTCTTGAGTAACGAGAGTAGCGTTGGTTAAAGTTGTCCTTTGTGTTAGGGACTGTGTGATTGAGGTTGACCATGTTGGTCTTGAGTTTGAGGAGAAGGGCAGGCTTGCTATGTAGGCGTGGGAGGATGATGATTCCCTTAGAAGCAATGATGGTGTGATTCAATCTTGAGAAGTCCGATGAGATTTCATTTGGGGTTTGTGTAGGGAACTCCGTGTTTGGGGTAAATGGTGTTGAGTGGCACATTAGTGTGGGGTTTACTGAGTGTGGAGGTTTATTGAGTTGATTAGTTAGCTTGTTGTCATCGGGTTTGGGTTGGCATTGGTCACTTTGAGGATACTCTTGATTGTTGTAGTCATCGTGTGTTGATTAGGGAAAACTGAAACTAATCACCCGAAATGTGTCATTGAATTTGACGATTAGAATAATACAACAAATTTGTGTATTGATTAGTCATTGTATATGATGAGTATTTGAATACATGGGTGCCGAATCCCGTGGATGAAATTTCTGTAAAATGGCAATTCGAATATAATTATACATGGGTGCCGGATCCCGCGGATGAAATTTTCATAAAATGGCAATCCGAAAACATCTATACATGGTTGCCGAGTCCCGCGGATGAAATTTTCGTAAAATGGCCATAAGAAAATAATTACACATGGGTGCCGAATCCCGCAGACGCAATTTCCGTGAAATGGTAGTTTGGAGTATTGTTGGCATGAGATGTAGTCTCATTTAAATTGTTCGGCCAGGTTCTGAGCCATGTTTATGATTTTAAATTGGTTAAGTAAAGGAAGGTGGAATGAAATTGCAAAATTATGAATTTCTTATGCCTTATGTATTGATAGCAAAGTGTTTATTTCTATTAACTATCATTATAGAAATGTTATATTATGTGTTGGTTGTGGTATCGCCGTGTGAGTGATGGATGTTGCTAGTGTTATCTTGAAAAGGAATGGACAATAAATTCTTCCTAGTTGTTTTGGCCTTTTAAGGGCATTGACAAAAGGAAAATGTTGAGGATTTGATTTAATTTGAATGTTATGAGAATTTCCAAACGAGTAGTTTTTGGCAAATAAATGGGAGATGTTTACATATTATGGGTAACATTATGTTTATGAAAAATGTTTATAAAACTTTTGAGTTTCACTTGGAAAATGCAAAATTTGATTCAGAATGTTAATGTTGAAAATTTGATTATCTTTGAGAAATGTTTCTTAAACAAGAGAATGATTTCCTTTACATTTATACAAAAGGTTTGCTTTGGTTGTCTTTTTGGGAATTATGTTGTTGAGTAGTGACCTAGCTTGAAGCGCTAGTCGGTTGTTGGTGAATTGTTTCGAGAAAAGGTTTGGCTTTGTTGAAGCTTTTTGTGCCTAAGTGTTGTCTTTTGGAACATGTTTCCTTGGAAAGCCTTTCTTTGGTGAGAGCTAACCGGAGGCTTGTTGCGAGAGTAGTTTCTTTCCAAGTACTCGGGTGTTGGGTGCTGTGTGATCTGTTGGCCTTGTGTTTTTGGTGTGTTCTTAATTTCGGGGATGAAATTCCTTAAGGGGGAGAGGTTATAGCGATCCCGGTTTTCCTTTCCTTTGATTATTGCATTCTGGACTTGGTTCCATAGCTATGTTGTTGTCTTATTTTCATTTCCATCCTTTACTCTTTGTATTTGAGTCTTGGGTTGTGTTGGGCAGGTTTGAAACAGGTTGGTTGTGTTAGAAATCAAAAGTTGATGCCCAGATTTTGGCTTTCACGCTCAAGCGGGGATTTTGACGCTCGAGCGGACCCTTTGTTGTTGTTTCTCTGCTCGAGCGGGCGTTTTGACGCTCGAGCGTGAATATTCATCTCCCAGTATTTTGTCTCTGCAGGTCGTCGTATGCTCGAGCGGGAGTTTTGACGCTCGAGTTGGACCTTTCGTTTTTGTTCCTCCGCTCGAGCGGGGACCATGGTCTACAAAACTTCTGGAAGTGTGCATCCGGCGCTCGAGCGGCACTTTTGACGCTTGAGCGTGAGTCTGTGTTTGACGCTCGAGCGGGGAGTTCCACGCTCGAGCGGGGCGACTTGTATATCAGTCCGAAGTTCAACTTTTTGGATCACTTTTTCAACTCCTTCTCTCTCTCTTACTTTTCAAAGCCTCCATTGAAGAGCACCTCACTCTAAAACTCCAACTTCTCTCTAGGGTTTGATCTAGTAGGAGTGTTCTTCTACCCTAATGCCTTTGTAAAAAGTGTAGAGCTTGGTGTGGGTTTCCTATCAATCCGAAAATCTTGAGGTTTGGAGCATTTCGAAATTCTTTATCTTCTTCATTTGAGCTCTGAATTTGAGGTAGGGATTTCCTTGTTCTTTTACAATGCTTCGTCTATAGATAGACATGTGTGTAGATACCCCATTTTTGACCGCCCTTAAGACTTGGGCACCACTGATGGTTTACTTGGTGGAGAAAGGTGTGCAGGGCAAAGGTTCATTTTCTTCGGCAAGGAGAGAGACAAATCCCAACTTCATACCCCTTTTGGACCAAAACAACCTTGATCAAAAGATTTTAGATCTTAAAACCCTCTCTTTCAAAATGTTTTGAAAATAAAGT
Organism: Camellia granthamiana; assembly: GCA_036172215.1. Lineage (NCBI taxonomy): Eukaryota > Viridiplantae > Streptophyta > Magnoliopsida > Ericales > Theaceae > Camellia > Camellia granthamiana. Next base: position 11,129,444 of record CM069916.1, read on the forward strand.
TCTTACGGTGTTCCGACGCTCGCATTTCGGTAAATGTTGCGCTTTTCGGTAAACCGAGCAAGGATAAAGTGGAGATGAATGAAAGAGAGATGAAATCTTTGAAAAATGTTTCAAAACACTTTGTTTAGGGGTTTGGATTTGAAGAAAAGAGGAAAGGAGAGAAGAAAACTAATTCGGGAGAAGTTCGGCATGAATCCGGGTAGGAGAAAGAGAGAGCAGCCCTCGCTGAATCGGGCTTATTCATTTGCATACTTGGATTTTAGCTATGAGGCCACCATTGTTGGAAAGCTTACTTCCGGGGATTTATTGTTCACTCAAGAATCTCCTAAGGCCGAGTCCGGATGGGGGAGATATGATTGGTTGAAGTTGGGGATCAATCCGGTTGGATCGAATCTGCGCGGCTTCACCAAAACGGGCATAACTTTTTGCACATGAGGAATTTTAATGCAAGGTTTGTGCCATTGGAAAGATAACTTCCGGGGCTTCAATATGGACATCCATTGGCCACTTTTATGCCTTGGAAGCCACCTACTGGCCATCAATTTAGCCGACTGGCCAGTCAAAATAGCCGACCGACCAAATAAGTAGCCGACCGACCATTTATTTGGCCGATGGCCTCCTTTTCTAGCCGGTACCACCTTTTTGACTCTTACAGGAATGGTGCATGCCAGCTGTGCTAGTTGGGGTGCACAGACCTTGCCCCCATACGCGTGTGTGGCTGTTTTGGCCCCTTTGCACCCTTTTTGATCCAAACTTCCTCTAGAAGATTGCACCCTTTGCTCAAGCTTCTTGAGGAAGCTTGACCCTTTGTCTTAGCTTCCTTAAGAAGCTTGAACCTTTGGGTTAGCTTCTCTTGGAAGCTTGGCCCCTTTGACCCTTCTTTTATTAGCTTCTTTAAGAAGCTTGGAGCCATTCCCTTGTCTATATAAGGAGAGCTCTCTTCTCCTTTGAAGGGTTCAGCAAAAACCAGACCTAAGACACATGTAAATCTGATATACACCTTCTCTCTCTATATCCCCCTCTCTCTCTTCATTTGTGTGTGTTTGAGGGCCTAAAAGTGCATTTTGTTCTTAGTTTTGCACTAAATCACCTACTACTACATCATACTTCGACTTTGGGAGGTGTTGAGGGCTTGTTCTTGAGGTTTTGAGCTGGTTTTGATAAGAAGAAGGGGGCTGGACTTGCTGTTCTTCAAGTGTTCTTCAAGGGTAACACTATTTGCTTTATTTCTCCCATTCTTGCACTAGTCTTTAACCTATCTTGCATACTGATTTAGGCTTTGTGTATAACTGAAAAAAGTCTTGTATTTGCATGCTTAAGATACTTCATTAAGGTCATTTTGGTGTTGGGGGTCGACCTCCCCCTCTTAGGCCTTGTTTGGCCCTTTTTGTGCTCTCTTTGTTAAGCTTTGGTTATTTTGGTGTATTGGCCTTCTCACCACTGAAATCCAGAGGATTTTAAGTGGTAAAGAAGGGGTTTTGAGGTCATGCATAGGGGAGGGACACCCCTCTCTCTTTGTCTTTCTTTTGTTTGCATTTTTGGCTCATAAGGGTAGCATGCATGATTAGTTGTTCTTGGCTCCATTTCAGAGGTTTTTGGGGGTTATTTGGGCATATATTACCTCTATTTTTGGTTGGATTAAAGGTCCCTTGCATGCATAATATACTTGCTTTGTATTCCCCTATTTTGCCTAGAAGTGCATCTTGCCATTAGACCATCATGCTTGCACATTTTTGCCTAGCTTTGTGAAGCTTTTAGTCATATTTTTCCATGCTTGAGGTCTTTTAGGTGTTGATTTGGTCATGCATCTCATGCTTTGTATAGCCCCTTTGCATTCTAGCATGTTGGCATCGGGTGTGTGAGTCATGAGCATGCTTGAGTTAGGTTGTTTCAGTGATTTGGAGTCATTTCACATGCCATTTTAGTCCCTAATCCATGCTTGTGTGCTTACATTCATCATCACTTTCTTGCCTTGAAGGGTTGTTCTTTTGTGCCTTGAAAAGGGTCATAGTGCATGCCTTGTGTTTAAGTCATTTGGGGCTGCCATATCAGTGGGTTTTGGGGCATATTTTGATGCATGGGAACTCTATTTTTAGTTGTTTAGTTCATGCCATGAGTGATTAGGGTAGGTGTTGAGCAATGCTCTCCTTTGTGGCCTTGAATGCCTTTCATTTTGTATCTATTCCCTAGCATGTTTTGGCACCATCTTTTGCATGCTTTTAAGAGTTTAACATGAGTGTTTATTGTCCAAGTATATTGCCTTTAGGTATGCTTAGAGTGGTCCCCTTCCATGCTTAGATGATGGGCCTTGGTGTGTGCATGCTTGCATGCATAATTTGTTCCCTCTTGCATCATCCTTAGGCCACTGTTTTGGGCGGGGCTGAGGTCCTCTCATTTCAGTATAAGTCCATCTTTGCATACTTTGCATGCTTGCATGTTGCATTATATTGATTGTATGCTTACATTGTATCATTTTCACATGTTTACATGTTGTTTAGCTAATGGCATTACATAGTCTTGTTGTATGCTTGATATGTCCATATTGCATTAGTCTAGCTTGCATGGTTAGAAAGTATCATGTTGCATTAGCTTAGGATGTTCATATTGCCTTGCATGAGTTGCATCACTTTGCATTGTATATGGCATACATTGCATTACATTTTGCTTGGTTTGGGGTGTCAAACCAAGTATGAGGATTGAGAAGTGTTCGCCAATACCCTTGGCCTCAACATGATAGGGCATTGGCACTCATTTGTTTTGGTGCATGCATTTACATTGAATGGCGAACTTGGCCTCTTAGGCCATTATGCATCGAAATGCGCAATTGATGGCCCGAGGGTCGAGGGCCACACTCCCTTGAGTCCATAACATGATCGGGAGAGTGGCCATGTATACATTTGCTTGAAAATTCCATGCCATACACTGCTTGCCCTCTGCTGCTGTCAACTGCAGGATTTTGCAGGAATCAATGGCCAACCAGACATCTATAGTGCCGACCGGCCACCAGTGTCCAGCCGATGACACAATCTTTGGCCGATAAGCCCATTTCCATGGCTGGTGACCTTTTGTTCTGGCCGGTGGCACTCCACAGCACTTAGAAGGAGGTTAAAAACAGGTCTGGAGACTTTCGTAGTTTTCAGAGGAGCAAGGCAGTGTAAATAGAGGCAACAGTGACATGGTGCGGGTTTCTGGGCGAGACGGATTCGAGCATGCATCATCCACGCATTTCGAGGCAGGGCTGCGGCCACCTTCCCTTTGCATTTAATTTGTTATTTAAATTAGAAGTTCTGTAATAATTAATTTAGTATTATTTATTCGGACTGTAATATTTATTCGGACCCTTCGAGCGAGGGCAATTGTGTAATAAGTGTGCGTGAGTGTGTGTATGTCTTCCAACTCCACGTCTTTCTTCCCTTTTATTTACTAGCTTTCGATGGTTAGTTTAGGGCATGTTTCAATTAGCATACTTATAATAGCGTGTTTGCATACATACATTTGTCTTGCATGCACCAGGCTGGGCACATCATGCTAACTGCATTGTATTTCAATTCCAAATTGAATACATGTTATCTGTTACATTTCACATGCCATGTTTAGAATAGTCAAGCCTGTCTAGATGGCATCTTTGCATGTGTTGCATTAGCCATTTTAAACATGAACTAGGATGATGCATATGATTACTAATTAGTTTCTGTTTTGGCTTGGAGTACTAGGTAAGCTTTTATGCTTTAGCATGCCACATGTGTGTGAATGTTGCCATGATGGTATGCTTACAATGAGGCTATGTGCTTATGTGATATATCTGCCCGAATGCTTGTGGGTGAAGGTTGGATTATTTGAATTGGAATAATGCATTGGCTGTGAGTTTTAAGCCCACTAGATAGTGGCAAAATCATCTTTTCTAAGCCCACTTGAAGGTGGCAAAACCTGCATTTTTAGCCTACTTACGAGTAGCAAACCGCTTTCAAAAACAAACATGAAATGTTTTGTTCCAATTTAGGCGATTCAATCTATATTTGTATGCTGCGCGCATCACATAGTAAATCTAGGCTAATAACCGGGACAAGAACGCATAATGTTTTCAAAACTAGATATCATGGTTAGTAGAGGCCGATCTTCGGATCGGGCGAGAGGGGGTGCTCATAGCTGACCTTCCCCAATCGTACCCAAATTCCCGAGCCGAGGCAACTTTGGTGATGATGGACACGTGGCCTTAGGCAAATGAGTCAGGGTTTCCTAAATTCCCCCAAAATAAAATATTTAGGTGACGACTTTGTATCTGGCAAAGCTGTCCATGTTTGGCACTTCTTTTCTAAAAATCTGTTTTCTCAAAACGATTTGCTAGATTTGGACTCTTTGGTTCAGATTAAGAACCGTGACAATTCGAGTCCGAACTGTAGCATGAGGCCCAAGGGCGCGTCTACAATGTGGTAGTTTTGTATTGCATGAAAATTATATCCATGTTGGGTTTGTTTGAAAATCATGGGGGTGAACCTAGGGTTGGTTGTTTGAAAATGGGTTTGTTATCATTGATTGTGGTTTGGACTAATTGGGGTGTAAATTAGTATATCATTGTTGAAAGAAGAAAAAGCCCTAATTTATATTTGGTTTGATAAATTAAAAGAGGGGTTTTGTACTTTGGGCCAATACATATGTATTTTGGGTCTCAAATGAGGTTATTGTTGTTTGTTGTTGGTATTTGAGCCTTTTTGGTCAATATTGAGAAAGAGGGAGAAAAGCCCTAATTTACTGTTATGAATTAATTTGCATATTGATTTAGAAAGTTATCAGAGGAATGATATTGGTTTTATGAAATGAAAAGGGGGTTTTGGAATTGGAAAATCCTGGAAGTCGATCTTGGAAATGGGTAATGTAATGTTAACTCTATGTGAGTTTTAAAAAATGAATATGAGAATTGAATTGTTGTATCATGAATGTTGAATACACACATTTGGAGGTTTTGCCCTTACCTATCGTACTAGTGTCGTTGTTGGGTTTAAGATCTCATAAGAGTTGAGTCTCTATAATCGGTGTATTAAAAACATGCATCTAGAGGTTTTGTCCTTGGTCATCGGTGGAGGATGACATGATTGTGTTGAATTATCGTGTGTGCATTACACCTGTGGTGCATTACACCTGTGTTGATTGTTGAATTATCGTGTGAACATTGTATGTAATGAAGTGCTATGATACATTATATATGTATAATTGTTAGGGAGGAGTTAGGGGATGTACTCCAGTGTGTGGGAGGAGATAGGGGACGTACTCCACACACACCTATGTGTTCATATACTTTAACACATTGCTTATTTATCTGGATAGTTTATGTATATGTATTACACTTGTTGGTTATACTCTGTCGTATTGTGATTACTGGTGTTATACCTTGCGCTTATAATCAGAGGTACCGTTACCTTCCAGCTAGCGCCTAGAGAACTGACTGCGCTGAGAATCTAAGGTACCACACCCTTCTAGCTAGCGCCTGGTAAAATGGCATATTGTTGTGAGAGTTGCATCCTTGGCTTACTGTGCATATAGCCGGTAGAGCAGAGTTTTATTATTATTTTTGTCTCAGTGTATCTGAGTATACCATGGATTGTGATGGTTATAGTTTTGGAGGGCCGAGTTGCCTCTTTTGTTGATTATATACATGTTGATGATTTGTTATCTCCTTTCTATTAAAGGCATGCATGTATAGATATGAATGTATTGGGAATAAACCAAAATGCCATTATGAGATTTTGGGAAAGTGTGAAGGAAATCAAGTATTTTGAAAATATGTTTTGAAAAGGGGACATCTGGTGTAAGTATGGAAAATGGGAGAAAAGTAATGGGCTTAGAGAAATTGATTTTCTAAGAAGTTGTTATTGTTATGAAAGTTTAGGAACAAGGGATAATGAAATGAAATGAAAGATGAATCGCTTATAGCGCTGAATGGATTGACTGTTTTGAGAAAAGTTTATACTTATGTATATTTTTGTATAAACTGCCACATTATTATTCTAGTACGAGATTGAGTATTCATGATCATAGCTATCTGTAAGTTGTTATTGTTGAGGATCATGTAGAGATCCCTACTGGACTATATGTTCATCCCACGTTATTGAATCTTTTTCAGGTATTAAGCAAGATGTGCTACAAGATTTGGATCTTCTTATTTGTTGGCCATGGGGCCTCTTTTGTGTTGGCGGAATGACATAAATGTAAAAAGGTTATACCCTTCTTCTTGATTCTTTAATGATGTAAGCCTTCGGGTATTTTATTCAGTATGCTCATATTGTATTTAATTTGCATTCAGATTTGAGAATTGTTATTTATTTCTACTCATGGGACTAAAGAATTTATTTCCGCATGTTATCTCTGAACTTGAATTAAGTTAATGAATTTGGTAATGACTTCGAGAAATAAAAAGTGGGGCGTTACAGTTGTTGTATGCATTGTTCTTTTGTCCACATTTTTGTATGTGTTTATTTAACATAATTCTTGTACCAAAGTTTTAAGCACAAAAACATATCATACTACAAACAGTTTTTCGATGTCGATTTTAGTAATATGTTGAATTATGTGAAAGTAATTAGAATTATATTTCCGTGATGGATAGTTCAAACTTTGTAGGTGTTTTGAGATTAGTTTTAGGTATAGGTCATTGGTTAACCTCCCTTCTCTCTCTAATAACAAGAGATCATGTTAGCATTTTTTATTCCTTATATTTTTCACTTTGCTCTATCCTCACTTAATAACCAACATGTTATCAATCACCTATAAAGCATACGAACTAACTAATCCCTTTTTCTTTTCTTTTTTTAAGTAGGCAGGTCAATTGATTGGTTTGAGGCAAATGTGGTGTTAGGTATGAGGCGAGGAAAAGTTGTGAATTTCATGTATGATTTTTTGAAATGGTTTAGATTTTAGAAACCCATCTTCATGTAATGATTTTTTAAAATGGATTAGATTTAAATGTGTTTCTGAATGGTTTTGATTCCAAAAATATTAAAATGATAAATGAACCAACACAATTATTAAAATGAGTTTCTAAATGGGTTTTTAAAATCAATTTTCATGTACTGATTTTCGGAAACCTATCTTTATTTTGTTTAATTTAGTTCCCCTATGTAACTATTCTGTTTATATCATTTGGAGTATTAATTATGTTTTTCTTATTCTCTTTTTAACTATTCTGTTTCTCTACTTAATTATATTTAATTTAGTTTCATTCTCTCTCTTTCATTTTTCAGTTGTGGTAAATATCTTCTGTAAGTATTTGGTTGTAATCTTTGTTTAAAAAAATAGTACAGTTAATTTTATTTAATGAACCTTGGGTTTAATTTTAGTTAGATTTGCCGATTAACATTGATTTCAAGTTTGATTATTTTTTTGTTGCCTACTAATTGTTATACATAATGCATTATCACAGGGATGGAAACTCAAAGGTAGCATGATCATCCAAAAATGGATACTTCACACAAGGTAAGGTTTAATTGTTTTAAAATTTAATTTTGTTTGGTTTTACAATCTCTCTTAGTCTTAATAAAGAAAATTATTCGCACCCCTTACAAAATCTGAGTTCAATTCTATTTGGAGGTTTGTATATTTTATCGGCATTCTTTATTGGTCTGTCTATACTATTATTTGCTTTTCTATTCATTTGCTTACTTTAGTAATGCATACATATGTCTATTCTCACTTCATCATTGAATGACATAATTCAGTTGACTATAATAGTTATGTTCAATTCTTCTTTGTTCATAGCTATTGATTTTCCTATTTCTCATATATGTATTTTGATGCGATTTTTCATGTTACAGTTTCTTTTGATGCAATTATTCTTCATTACAGTTTCTTTCGATTTCTCATATGCATTTTGATGTGATTTTTCATAGCGAATTTAAACGAGTGATTTTGTTGCAGGTGACTAATCCATACTAGAAACGTTGGGTTACGTTGCTTCTACTTGTGTGTCTTTGGTTGGCTCTTTCATTCTAAACAAAATGATTAATTTTTTTTCTTTTGGGTAAGCTAGGATGATTCTTTTGTATCAAAATGTTCATTGACCTTTATTTGAAGGCATTAAAATTTGATAAAGCAAAAGGGTTACCAGTTATGATACTAATTTAATAACAATATTTTATTGAAGGGTTATCCCATTCTAACTTGCTATAGTGTATACATGTGTCATTTTGACTGGGATAAAAATCTAAAATTTGCTATTTGGACTTTAAGTTTGGCAAATATTTCTAGATTCTTTGCATATGCTACATTGACATTTATAATTCATTTTTTGGACTTTAATTTTGAAATTTATAAATGCTTTCGCTAATTCAATGTGTAGAAACAATTCCAGCTTCTTATGTGTGAATTGGTCTATTACCATTAAGTTTCGTAGCACATGATACCAAAAAATTATTGGCAATGCCTTCAGGCATGAATTATCCCTAGTCAATATATACAAAACATACAAAACGGTAACTTTCGTCCTTCGTCGTATCTCCATTCTACCCATCCGTTGCATCTTCAATTGTTTTTGTTTGTGGACTCTGTATTGTATGAACTGTTTACGATCAATGGTATTTCTATCCCTTTATCAAAATAGAAAAAAAATTGTTGTTCCCTTTGGGTCATTGTGGGTGTTTGGGAAGAGGGTTTTTTTGAGGTTTTTTTTTGTGGTTTGAGTATTTTAGTAGGGTAGTTTAGTTTGTGTGTTTGGGAAGATGTGATGGATGTTTTTGGGATTATTGTATTGGAAAATGTGTTTGAAATGATAGTGGAATGTAAATTGACCAAATTGCCCCTATTGCTATTTAATTGCAAATATTTGTTAATGTCCACGTGGCCACCATTTATACCACATTACAAATTGAAAGCAGATTTGACACGTGGCCACCGTTGCAATCTGTCAAAACACAGGGTGCAAACAATTGTTACCAAAGTAAATTAAAATGAATTAATCAATGAAGTTGTTAGTTTGCCATATTAAAATTAATTAAAATTTTCATTTAATTGAAAATTGCATCTATTTCTCCAGCAAATAAAAAAACATTTGTTTGTCAACATTTATTGTAATTTTCACATATAAAAATTAATTAAAATTTTGTTTGGTTTAGTGAATTTGGCAAAAAAAAAAAAAAAAAAAAATCACTTTCTATCTCCTATACATCATTCAATCACTTTTTCTCACTTCTCTCTCCTTCTCAATCACTTTTTCGTTCACACACATCTATTCAACTACAATAAAATTATTTTCATGACTCTTGTACTCCAAAATTAGTTCGAAAATATTCAACCAAACAAACCAACTAAATTTCTAAACTCTTTCCCCATAATTAATTTTCAAAATTTATCTCTGAAAACAAAACCAAACAATTCCTAAGTATTTATTCGAATATTTTTTTGTTCCAAAATATTTGTATCTGCTTAAAAATGAATGAAAAAAATACTGCAAATTTTCTATTTTGATTTATCTTTGAAATTTATTAATACTACGAAATATACAATGAGTTTAATTTATTTTTTTAAAAAAAAAATACAATTTCAGAAAAAGGAAATGGTGATTTTCAGATAATTTAGTTAAGTAAGAAAAGAAAATTTTACAGAAATAGACAAATGTGGTTACCAAATGAAGAGTAGTTTACTTATAGAAGTAGTTAATAAAAAAAGAGATACTGTTACCAAATGAGGTGTTTACTTATAGAAGCAGTTAATAAAAAGAAAACAACAAATTACACAAGCAATCTACATTTAAATAGTAAATGATAAGATGTAGTACTTCAAAAAAATTTAAATTTGCAACACACTTGCATTGTCCTTACACGAATTACAAATTTAAATAATTTGTTACAGTCACATTGTAATACGGAAATACAAATTACAAATTACAAAAACACATAAATTAGACAACAAGCATTTCACAATAGTCCTTGACTCCGTATGTGAAACAAATGGTCACGGATGCGCACGCGAACTCTTACCATATCTACATCCGTATCCCCAACCATGAGGCCATCATTCATATTTTGTCCTCCTTCCGCGGTGGGCATGTCATCTGGAACAGAGGAACAACTGACATGTTCGTTGTGTGCATCAGCAGCTATCTCGTGCCTACGGATGAAATTGTGTAAGGTCATTGATGTACCGACCAATGGCACCTGCACTGCCGCAAAATCATGGTCGGGCATGTTGTTCAGGAACTTCCAGCGCGATTTCCACACTCCAAATGTTCTTTCCACCATGCTCCTCAATGATGCGTGCACCTCATTAAACAATTCTCTTGGGTTATCGGGTCGTCCACGATCTCGGAACTGTGCTTGGTGATACTGAGACCCTTTGTATGGTGCCAAATACACCTTTTTGTTGGATATCCTGCATCCACAAGGTAATATTTACCTACATTTGGTCAATCAATTTAAGATTTTGAACAAAATTAATAATGAGTACTTAATTTAAAATGTGTTACCTTCTTGGGGGTGTGGGAATGGTGCATGTTCGTTCTCAATTATTTCATTGAAGATGTGACTGTCATGCATGCTTCCTTCCCAACCACAAGATATGAAAATGAAGCACATGTCGAAGTCGCATACTGCTAGTATGTTTTAGGTTGGATATCCTTTGCGACCATAATATATGCCGGCATCACGGGCAGGCAACACAACTTCTACATGAGTACCGTCCAATGCTCCAATACAATGCTGTACCAATAACGTACATCACATGAGGTTTACATACACCACATAAAATGAAAAGTAACCGATAACGACAACTAATATGCTAAGCTTGAAAGGCACGTATTTCCCTCTGGATCGTAAATATGGATGCCTATTATTTTGATCTCTTGTGGGCTTATAATGCACTTCTGTGAACAACTTCATCGCTTCCAACACTGCATGGAAATGTTGCGACATAGTTTCTCCCGAATGTTGGAATTGTTCCTGAAGTTTTGGGTTAGTGCAGCCGTCCAACGTATGGATGAACATCGCAACACTTTCTTCAATGTGTAATCCATGGGGTCTTGTAGGTATCCATAAACTGAAGTCGCTTGAAACACATACAGTGGCATATGCAAATTTTGTTCACCCCTGCCTACGTGCCCATCAAATAATTCTTGAATCCAGGCATGACCGGTCAGAATAGAAGTTCGGCATGGGATCTTCTCCATGTACTTTAGGTAATATTCCATTGCATGCTGCGTAGCGTCACCGATTACGCTTTTTTGTAGGCCTTCTTTTTCCTCAGCGAGTTCGATGATTACATCATCGTAATTTCTATAGTTGCTACTTTGACCTTTCCACATTATTTGTTGATGACTCCTACAATGCACATAACACACAGATCAATTATCCAGTTGTAAACTAAGTACATTTGGACCATTAAAGTTCAACCATAAAATTGGAACACATCAACTATCCATTACATTACATTCAACCATTAAAGTGAACTATGCCAAAAAAAGTAAAGGTCACACCAAGATCCCATATTGCGCAAGACAAAAGTACGTACCGTTTACAAAAGTAAAGTAACAGTAACTACAGCACTGTGCAACCACACAAAAAACAAAACAACTAAAAAAAGAGACCCATAGAACTAGTCCACAAAAACTACACTACATCAAAACCAAACAGGTTCCATTTTTGCGTGAAAGACCAAACCCAAGTACTCACAGGCCTTTTGAAACCTGCAATGCTGCAAGCCAACTGACTACATTCTCATCATCTGGCATGCACATTAATATTTTCCGGTAATCTGCGTTCTCTAACGCAGTGCAGGCGAAATGGAACAGGGAGGTATTGATGAAGTTCGGGATAGCCATAAGTCGCTGCATACATGGCTCAATGCCATACTTCTGTGATGCACCAGTTTCGTGCTTGACCGTCAGGTGCTTCTGTGCTTCAACCGCCTTAGATAGATGGTTAAAACTATCTACAAACACTGATGCTCCACTAGAGACCTTCTTCGACTTTCCACTAGTGCTACCTTCCTTTTTTCTCTTTGTCCCGGGGTTTGCTTCTTCAAGGTGGATGGTGGGGGAGTTTGGAGGTGAGTTAACGACCGGTCTGTATGGCTCGATAAATGGTGCCAACCCAGGAGAGTCCACTGAGTCAAATTCACCTTCCCCAACATCCACAGCCTTCTCCCCCAGCGTCCAATGGTGTTTGCTAGTCGCAGTTGCGTCGGTGAATACTTTGTGCATCAAATCTTCATGCTCCAATGGTTTCATCTTGAATTTGTAAGCGATCTTGTTTGTCAGCAAATGAAAAATCAAAGTACAATTTAATTTTTCCGTCACAATGACATGGGACATTCAACGAACAAGTGACTTTCGTTTACATATGTGTACAAAATTAAAGGGGCTAGTTTGACATAAGTTAAATGTAGTTACTTTTTTATGTTGTACAGTGTTCAAATTTGTAGTTATTTTGGATTGAAAGGGTTTGGAGTTAACGTAACGTACATATGTGAAAAGTTTATGACAAATAATGAATAATAACAAGTACAAGTTGCCATTAAACTTAGAGGACTTATTACGTAAAATAAAATATATGTTCGTGCATACCGATTTAAGATTGTCCCATCACTCTTCTGACGCTGTGAACAACCTGATTTCCCTGTCAAACCCAATGCCAGTCACACCCTTACTGCTATCCATCAACTTGTTCCAAGCTTGCCATTCCTTTTTCAAACTGCTGTACTTGTTCTTCAGCTGTGTAATTTTATGACGTCTACCCGTGCGCTTAGCGAATTTCAGTGCAATTTCATTATACCCTGTTTTGGTTATGGTTGTACCAACCCGCCGGCCCACTAATATTGCGTCCGTAACACACTGTAAGAAGATTTCTGTTGCTGCACTATCCCAGTTCCCCTTATGTGCATGATCGAAGTCATCAACAATTCCTTCAGTACCTGATGGGATAACCCTTTTATGCTTAGACGGGGTGCGAGGGAACGACCGTGTTATAGCCATTCGACTAATATGAGAGGACATATTGTATACATTAGAACCCAGTTGATGAATACATTTTCAGACAATAAACTATGAACCATATGGAAAAGACAACTTCCACAAAGCTTATCAAAAGTAGTACAATAATTAAGCACAACATATAGCGTTTACGTACAAACGATCACAATGAAATTACTTGTTGAAAATACTATTTCTTTAGAACAGTACTTATGTACAAGGCTACTGATTTACGGGGTTTACATTTGCAATAATAAGATGATGACCATGATGCACAACACACAAATGACCGTTTTCATTACACGCAACGTATTAAAAATGTGCACGACATTAGCCCGTAACTGCATGACATCGGTTGACCCAGAGTCATGGTCGGGGCTCCGTCTCCCTTATTCGTCACACCAACCAATCCAATTAACACATTGCTGATGAGTAAGAAACGTAAAACATTTATTAGTTATGGGAATTACATTGTGCAAACATATGGAGTGACAAATAATCAGTTGTTACAACTCACCACAGGCCGGGGGCAAACATAATATGCACGGCTAGGATTTTTGTGAGATCTGGATACCTTCACAACACAATGGCCATAGCCACAAGCACACATGCGTTGTGGCCATGTCGACGTGGTAGTGGAAAAAGAGGAAGCCATATTACTACACACAGACCAAGCATATAACTAAAACAGCACCACAAATTGGGGTTATAATTGCAATGCATGTATATTTGCTGAAATGTAACAGTTAATTTATAACAGCGTAGCAGATTGAAGGAATAGCTAAGGCCATTTATGACAACGGTTGATTGTTAATTAACCGCATAACAGATTGAGTGAATAGGTAATTAAGCTAACTCGGAAAGCTTTGGGAAATCTAATTACTCATTGTACAATTCACATTTGTCCATTACTTTACATTTTTTTTTGTGTCAATCACTTTTAAACATTTGTTTGCACGGGAAAAAGGGTAAATGAAAGCAGAATTTTTTTTTTAAAACCAATTAATTAGTGATTCATCAAATCTATGTAAACTGAAAGCAAATTACATAATCAGGAAAAAAAAGTTGATGAGAAGTGCGAGATGCTTCCAGTAATTAAATGTTTGTTTAAGATTTTGTTTACATGGAAGAAATACATACAAAAAAATTTAAAGTGAAATAGCCAGAAATGAAACAAGTAATTTATAACGGCATATCCACAGATTGAAGGAATAGGTGTGTAAGTTACAAATGTTACTGCTTCTGATTATCAAATAAGGGGAAAACCAAAATAAAGAAAAAAAAAAACTTCTGTACGACCGTGGGTTGTAGGTAGGGTTTTGCATCAACTGAATACAAATTCTAGGTCCGTCGTGAACACAATCACAGCTCAACAGATAAATAGTAATCCTCAGTTTGACCCTTTAATGAAGATGCAGTTTTTCCATATTAATTGCAAGACCTAAATAGTGCTGAATGATCAAGATCTTAACTGGAATATAGATATGCAAAGCAGATGCACAAAACATATGGCATTGGTCCATTGTAACAGAAGGATGAGGATACCAATGAGGCTCATATATTCCAATACGGCTGAACGTCTCAAAGTAAAGGTAGTAATTACACAAAATTCCAATACACCACAAAATTGCAATACATCACAAAATTCCAATAGAAATTCCAATACATCAGAAAATTGCAATACATCAGAAAATTCGAATAGAAATTCAGAAAGTAGCATATCACAAAATTCCAATACATCACTAAATTGGGCATGAGAAACAGTAAAGTTGCAAGATATGGTGATGACTCGTGACATGGAAATAATGTACAGAGAGATGCTTTAAGTAATGTGCAAAGCCCAAACCTATTTGAATTGAAAATCAAATTATATTCAAAAAAATTATGATGATTAAAACAGACAGATGCTCTAAACAAGTAAATGTTCCTTTTAGTTTTAATTTACATGGAAGCAAGGAAAAAACTAACACTGAAAAAAGGTCGCAAAATCATGGGTAATGTTTTTTTGTCCATTACTTTCTGATAATTTCTCAATCACTGAAAAATAGGTTAAATGAAACAAGATTTATTTATTTTTTTCCAAATAAATAATTCATCAAATGTAAATTACAAATTTTATTAAATTTTGATGAAAGCCAAATTTTTTATATGCGAATAATTTTGAAAAAGATTTTTACAAAAAATTTCAGTACGAATTGAAATATTTGTTATTTTGTCCAAATTTTTTTTATTTACAGTGAGAATCAAATTAGGGAAAAAAAATAAAATTACTAACAAGACTGAGAGATGCTCTTGCACAATTAAATGGTTGTTTTAGTTGTTATTTAGATGGCAGAAACGAAAAAAAAAATTGGTGAAGAAAATCTCCAGAAAACCCAAAATGGAGGAAGACCTCAAAGATGGAAAATGGTTTGTTGAGCTTAGTTCGAAACAAGTTATTTGTATGTATTTTTTGTTGGACAGGACATGGTGAACAGAAAGAGGAAGATCTTGGAGTTAACGACCAAAGTTGAAGCAAGAAAAAAAAGTTGCAGGAGAGTTCATCATCATCGGTGCAGATTGGTGAAGAAAAAGCACAGAAATGGTGTTTCGCAACCGTACCTTTAAGAATCCTCGACGATTGGCTACTTGGTCTTAACCGTTAGTTCCGCTGGAGTGAGTCGCCGAAGCCTTTGGTGAGAGATATGAGACATGTGAGCGTGTCTCCAAACAGATCAAAGCAACAGAGGGTAAAAATGTCTTTTTACCAATATAATGTCGTACAGCTGGATTGAGCCCCTACACTCAGCTACAGTGCGAGGTTTTAAAATTTTTTCTATTGGAGCCTAAAATATACACCAAATCAGGTTGCTAAACACCGTCATTTTTATTTATTACATTTTGATAGTATTTTTATATACTTTACGCGTGTAGATTTCTTTCCAATCAAAAGTCAACAATTCTAATCCTTTTAGTATCTGCACTTTTTCTTTTGAATAATAATGTAGAAACATATTTTTGTTATATAATTTTTATAAAAAATGAAGTGGCTTCTTCTTTTCAGTTTAAAACATTAATTATTGTACTTATTATTTCACAAATCATTATTTCGTCATTCACACATTATTTTAATTGTATTTTTTTTTTTGTATAAAATTTTTTATTTACAAATTAATTTTTCTATTTTTTTTTTTCCTTCACTTTCCATCCCATCCCAGGACATATCATCAGGCTTTTATGGAAAAGTAGTGGAAATCGTGCACGCAAAAGTAGACTAAGGATTTCTACAAATAATAATCAGCTTGTTTGATTTTTGTTTTCAAAAAGTACTTTTTAAAAAATTTTATTTTTTAATTTTTTTTTTGTTTTTAATGAATTTTTTTAATATTCTAAGTAATTTTTTTTTTTAATTTTTAGACACATCTAACATAAATATATTTAAAAAAGTATAATATTTGTGAAAAAATCTTAAAAAATTTCACTAAATACCAAAAATATGAAAATTTAGTATATTTTTTCGTATTTTTGTATATTTATTAATTTTTTAAATTTTTTTTCACAAATATTTTATTATTTAGATACATCTAATTAAAGTACATCTAAAAAAATAAAAAAATTATTTAAAATTTTAAAAAATTCACAAAAAAAAGAATAAAAAAAACAAAAAAATAAATTTTTTTTATTATTAACTCATGAGAGTCTAATCTTTACTACAAAAATGACATCGTTTTTCTCTATTCTTTTCCTTCCAAAATCTAGTCACCCATTTCACTATTTCCAACCCTCTCTCTCCTCTCCTCTGCTATGCTCTGCTCTACTATGCTTTGCAACTCTCTCTCAATCTCTGACATCCCTCATGCTTTCCAGCGACATCCCTCTCCTTCGATGCTCTGCAGGTAGGGCTGCAAATGAACTGAGCTGAGCCGAGCTTTGTTGAGCTCGAGCTCGGCTCATTTACTTATCGAGCTCGTTTATTGAGCTTGAGCTCGGCTCGATAAGGAATTGGGCTCGAGCTTGGCTCGGCTCGATAATTTTTTTTAATATTATTTATATTATTTAAATATAAATATTTAAAAAAAAATTATTTATATTATTTAATATATAAAAAATGTATTTATATTATTAGTTATATATATATTTATATATTTTTAATATATAAATAATGTATTTATATATATTTATATATTATTTAATGTATAAATAATATATTTATTATATAATTTAAATAAAGATAAACGAGCCGAGCTTATGCGAGTTTGAGCTCGGCTCGTTTACTAAACGAGCCTAATATTCGAGCTCGAAACGAGCCGAGCCGAGCCGAGTCGAGCCGAGTCGAGCTTGTTCATGAACAACTCAGTTCATTTGCAGCCCTATCTGCAGGTCGCTCTCACTCTCCCATGCATCCCTTTTAAACGCCTCCTCTAAATGTAAGTTTCAAAATTTGAAATTGTATATCATCTTCTCAACCCCATATCCCTTTCCCTTTCTTCATCTCATCTCAGCTTCATCTCCCTCTCCCTCCCAGCCCCTCCTTCTTCTTCGCCAAGCAACCACCATTGCACGGAATCAGGAGCTTCCTCCGTCTCAGTCACCTCTTAATCTAGGCTTCAATTGATTTCGACTACAGATTCTGAGCAAGCACCATTAAACTCTCTCTAGTATAGATTTCATTCTACATTGATTGAGCATGGTAATCTTACAATTTTAGAGTGATTTGAGTTTTTATGACCTGGATTTAGTATATTTCTTTTTATTTTTTGGCTGATTGTTTTTTTTGGGATTTTGTTAAGTTGTTGTGGCACATCAATGAGTATGTCAAACGTTGCAAAGGTTTGGTTTGGCCCCTCTTCCATCTCCTCATCTCTCTCTAAACTTGAGAATTTCATTCTGTGTATTTTGCCTATTTTGTTACTGTCAAGCTCTTTTTTTTTTTTTTTTCAACATGTTATGTGAAATACCTCAATGAAAATGGTTTATTTTCTTTTGGGTAAACCAGCTGCTTATATAATTCTACTTTTTTGTTGTTCAAATAGTGAGTGAATCTATCATAACCGGCCAAATAAATGACTACACATCCTTTTCTATAGAAAGTTTGATTAATAGTGCTTGAATGCTCTTAGTGTTGGTAATTTGAATGTTATGATAGATCAAAAGGTCATAATATTTAATTGACCAATATTTCTATAACTTTTATAGTAATGGTCATGTTCATGAATTTATGGCCTTTTGATAAGAGAGGTGACCAATGTTTTTTGATTAATTGCTTGTGATGGCTTCATGGTTTCTTGATAGGCTTAATTAAGAACCAGTACCTTAGTTAAAAATTGGGGCTTAAGCTTGAAGCAATTCTTATTCATTTGTTGCACTAGTGTATGAGCTTTTGTTCTTTTATTTTTTGAGGATCTATCTTCCTTGTATCTTGTCCATGATTTTCCTTCCTTTATTTTTTTAACTATTAGTTTATTTACCTCTTGATAGAAGATGATGATCTTTTACCTGTAATATGAGTTGCTTGCATTCATTGTGTATTGTATGTGCTTATTAGAGATACAAAAATTATCAAAGAGTACATGTATGTGATTGTTTCTTTATTGTCATTGTCATGTCTATGCATAACAAAGATGTGGAAATTTGGAAATCATTGGGTCTTCCAACACTTGTATCCCACACACACTACATGTGCACCCTACACAGACTACACTTGCACCCTACACAAATTTCACTTGCACCTCTTCAACCTTTTCCATTATCACTTTTCGACCAATCATTTCATTCAACCAACCATTTTTTATTTTTATTTTTATTTTATAATTTTCATGTTGTCAATGTTTGACTTGCACTTTACCCACATTATTAATTGTGCACTTGCCTATTCAACGTTTATCGAATATTTTCATTTCACTAGGACTACCATGTATTTGTCCTTTACTAGCACCCCAAACATATTTTCATTTCCAAATCATTGGATCCTCCAATACTTGCACCCTACACAAACTGCATTTGCATCCCAAATAGACTACATTTGCACCTCCTCAATCTTTTCTATCCTCACTTTCTGTCCAATCATTTCATTGAAACAACTATTTTTTTTTTCAAAAATTTTATATTGGCTACTATCATGTGAGTGTTTGATTTGTACTTTACCCATTCATTTTTACTTGTGCACTTGCCTATTCGATAGTTATCAAATGTTTTCATTTCACTAGGATTACCATGTATTTGTTCCTTTATTGTCATTGTTATGTCTATGCATAACCAAGATGCGAAAATTTGCGAATCATTGAGTTCTCCAACACTTGCACCCCATACACATTACATTTGCACCCCATGAAGACTTCACTTGTACCCTCTCAATCTTTTCCATTCTCACTTTTCGTGCAAACATTTCATTCAACCAACCATTTTTTTTTTTTTTAAAATTTTTCATGTTGGCTACTATCATGTCAATGTTTGACTTGCACTTTACCCATTCATTCTTACTAGTGCACTTTACCAATTTATTGTCATTGTCATTCTTAATTGTGTACTTGCCTATTCAATGTTTATCTAATGTTTTCATTTCACTTAGACTACCATGCATTTGTTCCTTTATTATCATTTTCATGTCTATGTATAATCAAGATGTGGAAATTCTCAAATCATTGGTTCCTCTAGCACTTGCACCCTACACAGATTGCATTTACACCTCATACAGATTACATGCATTTGCACCCCGCATAGATTACACTTGCACCTCATAAGATTTTTACCAATTGTTATCCCATTGACTTTCCATCAAATCATTTCATTCAAAACAACTTAGCACAATTGTGCCTTCTTATGTCTTCATGTTTTTCATGTCCCCTATTTATGTCAATGTTGGATTGTGTGTTTCATTCCTCGTATATATATCACTCAAAATGGGATTTTTTTTATTTATTTTTAAATTGGTTGTTTCATATGTGCATGTTTAGTGGTCATTGGGTGTGCATACCAAAAGGAGCCTATGAGAGCACAAAATAATCTTGGTAGTCCTAAGTCTTGGTTTTTATGATGTCTATTAATTGTGTTTTATTATTATATTTGCCTAACATTATTTGATACAAAATTAGTATGATGTATATGATAAACATGCACTTTGAATTGCTAACATCCTTTGATTTTAACTATATGATGACTTTATGTTAAATAATTTAATAAATGTTTATCATTTGTATATTATGAGTATTTCATTAGATAAGAGTTTGGTTGTGTGTATTTTACTCTCTAATTATTTAGATTCAAAACTCCAAGAACAATTCATTTGATATTTGTTATATGCTCTAATGATGTTTCTCTAATGATATTTGGAGTTGATCTTGTATTTTGATTGAAGCTTGAAAGGTTTGGAAATGTCTTGGAAATGTTTTTCTTAATGAAGGGTCAACACCAAGAAGAACAAGGGTTGACACCCCTACTAGGGTCGACACCCCTACTAGGGTCGACACCAGAAAGAGCTAGGGTCGAGACCCTGGTTTAGAAATTTAAAATTTTGTACGTGGTTTGAACATTTCCAACAACTATTTGTCCACTCCAACGGTTGTTTTGCCCTCCAATAGTCATAAGATAACGGGCTATAAGTACAAGATTTACACTCATTTACAGAGAGAGAGAGAGAGAGAGAGAGAGAGAGAGAGAGAGGGATCAAAAGAGAACAAATAATCCAAGAAATTTGTACTTAAACTTTCATATTTCGTTTGTGAGTTTTATTGTTTTAAGTCCAACTTTTTAGGAGTTTAATGTTCTAAATGCTTTAAGCATTTTTTCCCACATATCATCTATAAGGGTTGTTATACCCTTAGGCTTGATTATGAGTGTTTGAGAGAGAAACACTTGAGAATTTTTGTAACACCAAAACAGGGGCTGTTTTGATGGGTTTGTTTTTGGAAATTTTTGGAACAAAATCCTTGTTGTAAAGGCTTGGCAAGTACCAGATAAACTTGATGGTGTAAAGCTATTTGAAGAATAGTGAAAATACTTGAGGTGGAGCCTTGAGGAGTGGACATAAGCCTGGGTTGAAGCTGAACCACCATAAATCTTGAGTTTGCTTTCTCTTTCTATCTCTCTTATATTGCTTTATTATATCTCTTACTTGATTTCTCGCACACACATTAGTGATTATTTTGTATATCTTTCAATATCCTATTTGTGTTGTGCATATTATTTTTATTGGATTAATTATTTTAGTTTTTATTTATCAACCCAATTCACCCCCTTTTGGATTGCCCACCTAGAGCAACAAATCTCATGAGAGCAATGATATTTATTCCTCACAATGACTGATGTGGCATTTTGGTTTTGAATCTCATGCCCTGAATCTATAGCATGTGTTACATGGTGAAGAACAAACGAAAGGTAAACAAATAAGAGAATGCCCTAAAGGCTTACAACTTTCCAAGTTAGCACTTGGTTACAACAAAAATGGATTTAAATCCCAATACATACAAAAGCGCTTGGCTTGTACAAAACAAATACACAATTAAACAAAATGAAGCTCTTGCTCTATGTCTTCCCTAGCTATTGCCTTGGCGGAGACCTATCATTTGCACCTGAAATATTTTTTTCCACATAGGGTGAGCCAAAACCCAGTAGAAATAATCCAACACAACATATAGATCTTAACAAAACTATAAGGGTGTGTTTGATTGGGGGGATAAGGGGGGCACTACTTACTATGCGGATTGTAATCAGGAGGAAGCATCCAATCCGCCGTTTGTTTTTTTTTTTTAGTCCCCCGGACATGGAGTCCGGCCGGACTCCTTATCCCCCATATGGGGGACTATTGTGTCCTAGGAGGGGGTGTGGGACAATTTTGGGGGGACAATCCACTGTTGGGATTAGGTGCTAAAATGACCATTTTGACCCTCTACTATTTAATTATGTATTATATTTCGTAAAATTCAATAAAATTTAAATGCCTCAATTTAAAAATAAAATAATTTTATTTAACTTTTTATTGATGTTTTATTTATTTAATTTTTTCAAAATAATTTTTTATAGATATTTTGTTGATGTTTTATTTTAAAATTTTGCTTATATTTTATTTAATTTCATTATTTAAATTTTAATAGATGTTTTATTTAATTTCATTGTTTAATTATTATTATTTTTTAAAAAAATTTATTTAAAATTTTAATTAAAAAATAACATATATTTTTATTGATAATTTATTTATTTAATTTTTAAAAAATAAATTTATTTAATTTTGTAAAAAATAAAATAAAATAAATTTTTATTTAATCTAGATAAAAATAATAAAAATATTAAAGATATATTTAATATTGCTATTATTTAATAAACTATTGAAAAATAGTTGTAACGCCCTCAAAAAAATACATAAAAACCCATCATTCTTGACATGCAACAATATAAGAGAAATAAACATATTTCTATTTATTAGAGTAGTTCTTGCAAAAGTATTACACGTTGACAACAAAAGTAAAGGCCCTATAGGCTTACAACTTTCCAAGCCAACACTTGGTTACAAGAAATGAGTACTAACTCATATACATTTTAAGCCCTTGGCTTGAATTTATATGTAATACATAAAAAAAAGCAAAACAACCAAAAAGTCTGTTTGCCTCTAGCCTCCCAAGCTATGTCCTTGGAGGTGACATGCTATTTGTACCTGAAAATGATGTCCCATATAGGGTGAGCCACAACTCAGTAGAAATATACTAAACCAACTATGAACAATGACTAAAATAATAGCGTTCGATAGATGGTCCACACTTATATTCCCACTTATAACACATTACAGTTTCATGACATTCAAGTCCATGTTACATTTCATTTCCCACTTCTTTTTCAACTTTGGGTTTGAAAACAAGGCTCGGAACCTAGCCAAATAACTTAATGAGATTATGACTCATTTTTAAAACACCTTTGAAATTCATAGTGGATACACATTTTGGTGCTGTATCAATATAACATAAAAATGTGCTTCTATACTTCACAATTGATAACGATATACATTTTAGTGCTATATCAAATCAATTCAAACACTTCCATAATCCACACTTGATACACATTGTAGTGCTGTATCAATGTCACACAAAATCCGGTTTAGAGGTCCATCCCCTATCTTTCCCTAAACCGTGGAGTACATCCCTTATCTCCTCCCACACACGCAATGTATATGAACGTAGGTCATATACATAAGCAATCAATACATAAAGTTAATGTATTATTCGAACCGCTATATTTGTTGGCATACTCAATCGATTAGTTTTAGTTTGCCTAATCATCATGCATTGTCTACAACAATCAAGACTATCCTCCACCGATAGCCCAAAGCAGTTATTTCTAAACAGAAAATAAATGCACCAAATGGATAAAATATCAACATTTCAACTAGGTGAGTGATAAACGATCCAACTATACCCTTTAATCCCATACATTCCCAATTTCAACATTCTCAATTCAATTTCTCATTTCTCAAAATTAATTTTTACAAATTAATTTATCAATGTAATTAGGGCATTTCCCATAATTAACAAAACAACCCTAAGGTTCCATTTCTATTAATAACCCAACATTTACCTCATTTCTCCATGCTAAACATGCATATAAGTTTATATAAGTAAAACCCCTTCTTTTGTAAAATTACATAAAGACCCAAACTTTTTCCAAAATTACACAACAACTCTCAACATATCAAAATACTAAAATTAAAAGACAAAGCTCATAAGAAGGAGTAGGGTATCCCTACCTCGAAATTTGAGCTCAAACACAGATGAAGATAAAAAACCAACGTGCTCCAAATCCCAAGTTTTTTTAGATTAAAACGAAGCCCTCAACCCATTCTATCTTTTTAATAAAGGACTAAGGGTAGAAAGTCACTCTAGATAGATCAAACCTTAGAGAGAAGACAAGTATATATAGAGAGAGAGAGTCGGATCTAGGGTTTGCAAAATGAAAGAAGATGAAAAAGTGATGTTTTCCCAACTACTGCCTGTTGATATACGACAGGCTCGCTCGGGCGAAGGATTGGTCGTTCGAGCGACCAGACACAAAGAACTCTCACCCGAGCGTAGAAAGCCTCGCTCGAGCCAACAATTTAAAGCTTCAGGTCTGCAACCCAGAAACACGCTCGAGCGCAAGAATGCTCACTCAAGCGAAGGAACTCAAAACATACACCTCGCTCGCTCGAGCGAAGGAAATCTCGCTCGAGCCAAGAAACACAGCTCTCAGGTCAAAAAGAGACGCAGACGCACGCTCGAGCGCAAGACTTCTCGCTTGAGCCACCAGACACAAAACTCAACTCTCGCTCGAGCGAAGGAACCCTGGCTCGAGCGAAGGATCTAAAACATAGAGCTCACTTGAGCGACAAAAGTCTCGCTCGAGCGAAGAACCAAAATTTTGGGCAGCAACTATTTGCTCCCTAACATAACCAACCTGTAACAAACCTGCCTATCACATCCTATAATTCAAATAACAAGTATTGAGGGACGAAAACAAGGCAGAAACAACTACTAACATCTACGGAACCAAGTCCGGATCACTGTACAACAAGGGGTGAAACCCGGGATCGCTATAGGTATAATAGTCTTTTGGTCATTTATCCTATCCAGTCCGTCCAACCAAACGTTGGATTCACTAAAAATAGTCCTTTCCAGACATCTAATCCCATGAAAAAACAAACACATGATACATATCCAATCCAACCGAATAGTCCGGGGGATTCACAGTCCCAGAACTCAAATCTGATGGATTCTAATCCCTCATTATCCAGTTCGTCCAATCAAACACACCCTAAGGGTGAAATGCACATGCAATGTTCATGACAAAACATTTTATGTCTCTTTCAAATCATGCCATGCCAGGTTTATATTACCATTCATGAAACACTTTCCTTTTTATGGAAACCAGTTTGTGAATACAACTCTGTGAATCTCTAGGTACGTGTTTGCTAGCATGCTAGCAGGCTATACAAGTACTACCCTTTTGTCATTTTTACCGGTATTCACCGGAAGGCTCGACACCTATCAGCGAGGGTTTCTGGTCTTTCACCAAGGACACACATGCCAACATTCATAGTAAGCACACCGCCTACCCAGATTCACCAAGTATTCACCATTTTCGCAAAACAATGTAATTTTTACAAATGTGTAAATGTATGACAATGCTCGATGCCATGGATGATAAATAGTTTTCATTCTCCTAATCCTCATGCAATTTCTACAACAATCACGACTATCCTCCACTGACAGCCCAAAATAGATATCTATAAACAAATAAAATAATTTCCATAAAGATAAACTTTCTAAATTTTGAGATACAAGTGGTAATGTATACCCAACTCCACCATCTTAATCAATAACAATTAAATTCCATATTTCCAACATCTATATCATTATTTATACAAAATCAACATTTAGGGCAAAACCCCTCTTCCAAAATCACTTCCAAATTTCAAAACCAACCATGTTGTCACCTTTACACCTCATTTCCCAACCCACAATCATTTCCATGAAACCATTTGAAAATCTCTCTTTTTAGTTTCAAACCTAAAATCCAAGATTTGTTCAAAAGTCCATTTCTTTCGCAACTATGGCGGCCGAATATTGGATGTCGTAGAGATTCCGGATAATCGAACATTAAAGAAATCAAGATTCGAAACATTCGGCCATTACCATGGAAACTCGGACCCAACCTTATTCGGCTAGATAGCCGATTAAGCAAGGGGCCAAGTGAAGATCTGTTTATTACAAAACATGCCGAATAGGAGGTTGGATTTGGAACTAATCCCAAGACCCAAAGAAGAAAAGATATAAGTAGAAGAGACATCAGCCAGAAAGATGTAGGTGATAATTGTGGTGTTTAGCTTAGAATACAAGTAATCTAGAACAAGAGACTGATTTGTCTGTCGGAGTGCTAATTCCAGCACCCTCGATCGGGGTGTTTATTTCCTTTCAAGTGCCTATCGGTGGATCACTAACGCCCCCTTGGATCGGAAGAGTATTTCCAAAAACCACATCCCCACAATTGGCGCCGTTTGTGGGAATACTCAAGCATATCCATGGCGGGCGTGACGAAGGATCCTCTAATAGTCACCGATGACAGCACGCAGGTAGACGTTTTCACTCCAACAAACACGCATGGACCGGGGCTTATCCTAGTAAGACGCATTTTGAACTTCGCCTCACTTTTGACTCCAGAACATGCGGCAATGCAAGCGATCATGGAGCAGGCCAAGCAAAATGAGCAGAGGTTGGACAACTTGATCACTGAGAATGAGCGCCTGCGTCAGGATTTGACTTTGGAGATAGCAAAATCCAAACAAGTCGTGCCCCAAAATCCCGAGCGACCTCTGAAAGCAGATGATCGACGACCTCGGGCCCGGCTTCAAGACACCGATAGTAGCTCTGACTTATTATCCCCGGATCCCAAAAAGGATGGACGACCTGAAGTTTCCCGTCCCTCCGCAAAAAGTCCGCATATAAAGTGGCCCCCCTCGTTCTACACCAGGCCATCAGAAGCAGTGGCACCTCCCAACACGACAAGAAGGGATAAGCGGTGTGAATATCGCGAAGATCACGATCGTGACAGTAGTTATGCTATGAAAGACCTTCAGGAGTTGGTCTGAGATGTTCAACCCCAGCAACATGCCCAAACGTGCGCAACCAGACCGATTGTACTTCAGTGGGAATCACCCCTGCTTGCAGTCATCCATATGATATACAGCTTGCCAACGCCCTCAGCTGTGCATACAATTCAAACACACCCTGTATCCCAGAAGCAACTCACGCCGGTGAAATGGCTGCATGAAGCTCCAAGTATCACCTTCGACGATTCTGATCTTATCGGCATAATAGTCCCTCGCATTGATCCACTGGTCATTGAACTACATGTCAATCGATTTAACTATCGAGCGCGTTCTCATAGACCAGGGAAGTACCTCTGAGGTTATGTATCACAAGACCTTCATCAAACTTGGCTTAATCGAATCAGACTTGTCTCCGGCTCCTTATCTGTTATTCGGCTTCAACGCAAATCCAGAATATCCGTTGGGAAAAATCATACTACCCATCCGAGTAGGCTCCCGAACAGTGGATGTGGAATTCTTGGTCGTTAGGTTTTCTTTGCCGTACAATCTTATCATGGGGCGAACTTGGTTGCATACTATGCGGGCTGTCCCAAGCACCTATCATCATGCGCTTCCTGACAGAATACGGCATCGAGCAGATTCGTGGTTCCCAGCAATCGGCACAAGCGTGCTATCTTCTCTCCAGAAAGACGCCAAAGGATTTGCAAGTTAATTCCATCGAGGTTCCAAATCGTGAAAGCCTCGACGATGTCGAGCCCGAATGAGAAAGCCACGGAAGACTTAGACCGAATTGAGATTGACGGCAATCTAGAGAGAATCTTCATGGTCGGCGCCTCCCTAAATCAAACTGACAGACAGCAGCTAGTATCCTTCCTGCTCGATAATCTTGATATATTTGCATGGACTCCATATGAAATACCGGGCGTCGACCCAACTGTTTCCGAGCATCCTTTGAATGTTGACCCTAAGTGCAAGCCAATCGTTCAGAAAAGCCGTCGATCTGTCGCAGAGCACACTACCGCTGTGCTTGAAGAGGTTGACCGGCTGCTTGATACAGGGGCAATCAGGGAAGTTACCTACCCCACATGGCTCTCTAATACTGTAGTTGTGAAGAAGAAGAACGATATATGGCGAGTCTGCGTTGATTTCACGGACCTAAACAAAGCCTGCCCCAAAGACTGCTTTCCTCTCCCAAGGATAGACCAACTGGTAGATGCTACAGCACGCCATCAGCACATGAGTTTCCTCGATGCCTATAGAGGCTACCATCAAATTGCCTTGTATCCGGAGGACCAGGAGAAAACTGCATTCCTCACCCCAAGAGGAACCTACTGCTATAAGGTTATGCCTTTTGGCCTAAAGAACGCCTGGGCAACCTACCAGAGACTAGTCACCACCATGTTCAAGAAGCAACTTGGACACACAATGGAAGTGTACATTGACGATATGGTGGTCAAGTCAAAGTTTAAGCAGAATCATATAGCCGATCTTGAAGAAACATTCGGCATCCTACGCAAATATGGAATAAAACTGAACGCTTCCAAATGCGCCTTTGGAATCAGCTCTGACAAATTCTTGGGATATATCGTCAATCATCGAGGAATCGAAGCTAACCCAAGGCAAATCACAGCATTCCTGGAGCTCAGCTCCCCCCGATCAGTAAAAAAGGTTCAACAGTTAATGGGGATGGCCGCCGCACTCAACAGGTTCATCAGCCGTTCCACAGATCGCTGCCGACAATTCTTTCATACACTACGACAGGGCAAGGCTTTTGAATGGTCCCACGAATGTGAAGCCACTTTCAACGGCCTTAAGACTTACATCCGCTCAGTACCACTCTTGGCAAGTCCCTCTCTTGGTGACCCGCTCATTATGTATCTGGTAGTTTCTGTAATAACCCCGACCCTGATTAACGTTAATTGGTACTTAATTATGCCTAATAGTAATTAAGAGGAAATCCAGAATTAATTTGCATGTGTATTGCATGATTTATGTGTTTCTATCTGTTCAGTGTCGAAATATCTGTTCATGTTTTAAACTTTGCACTGTTTTACAGTCCGCTCGAGCGGGGTAATTCATGCTCGAGTGGGGACTTGAGTCACACGCTCGAGCGTGGGTCGAGCGCCCCGTCGAGCGTGATTTTCACCCATTTAGTACTTTTGTCACATTTTGCAGACCGCTCGAGCGGGAAGTTTTATGCTCGAGCAGAGACTTTTGTTTGCATGTCCGCTCGAGTGGGGAAACCCACGCTCGAGCAGGACCTCTGTTCTCTGGAAAATTTTGAAAAGTGTTTTAAAGGGATTCTTGCATCCTCATTCCATCCTGAGCATTCCTAGGTCATGTTTAAGACTCCTTAATGGAAATTAAAGGGTGGAAACACACCAAGGGTAAACGAAACAAGTTGTGTGTAATTCTAATTGATGTTCAAGTGTGTGTGTTGTGTGTGTGTGTGTGTTCATGTAGGTCACGCACCTCGAAACAAGTGGAGTGTCGCCTTACCATCTAGTTAGAGCTATCAATCATCTGTGAGTAGTAACTTTGTAAAGTTATGTTCAATGTCATGTATTTTTGGAATATTATGATACAAAATGATTGATTCTTTGAAATGCTATGATGTGTTGGAAACGAATGAATGATTGTCTAAGATTCTGAAAGTTAACCGTGGCATCCTTAGCATTACATGATATGTGTCCCTTTATGGGTCATCAGAATGTCTCTGTGCACATGAGTCATCAGAAAGCCTTCAAGGCTGTCCCTTTATGGGTCATCAGGTCCTTTTATGGGTCAACAGATTTGTGAACGCTATTGGATGTACCACGTATGATTATGTTACAAACTTGAATATGGGAATGATTATGAACAAATATATGAATCTGTTTTGTTATGAATTTGATTTCTAACTCTGTGATGGACATCATTCATTAAACCCCTTTACTCTGTTATTATTCACTGGGCTTTAGCTCACTGTTTATATTATGTATGTAGGTGAGCAAGCTGGTGACCAGGCCTAGAGTTGACGGCCTATGCTGTGGTTTTTGTCAGCCAACCCTTGCGCCTCTCGAGGAGGTTCCACTTGAAGTCAAGTTCTATGGCTGTTTTGTGTTCACGCTAGTCTTGAAAATGTTTTGTAAAGTCAGGTCTTGGGAGCTATTCTCTATAAATATTGTTGTATATGACTAGCATGTTTATGTATATTGATAAGTTTTGAGAAGTTCTGTTTCATGTACATCATCACAGCTCATTAGACCTTGCTTATTTTATATATTGCTTCCGCAGCCCCTTATTAGTTGTTAATCTGTTCAGAGGCCTTTGGTAATCCTCGGATTACTGGCCGGTTATGGTGCCAAACCTACAGGGGCGGGTTTGGGTCGTGACAGAGTGGTATCAGAGCACGAGTTATACCGCACACACTGGTCCATATGAGCTTAGGATGTTCTAGTAAGAAGTAGGGGCATTCCATCTGCATGTTATGTGTCTTGTGTCGAAACAAAATTCAAGTATAAATATGTGAATTTGAATACATAAACTCTTGTTTACCTATAGCAAATGGACAATGCAAGGAATGATGATGCAGCAGGGTCTTCTGATGCTCGCATGAATAGAATGGAACAAATGCTGGCAACCTTAACCGAAATGGTAATGCAACAACAAAGACAACAACCCTTGCCCCCTCCACCTCCGCTAGTACAGGCAGAAGCAGATAACAGTGACATCATTAATTTGACACAGAAATTCATGAAAATGAAACTGCCGACATTCTATGGTGGAATTGAACCGTTGAAGGCAGAGACGTGGTTGCTTGAAATGAAAAAATTGTATGAGGTGTTTCCTTGTTCAGAAATCCAAAAAGTCCTCCTAGCCACCTACACCCTGAAGGATGAAGCTCGAACATGGTGGTTACTGATTCGAAATGGTCATGGAAATATGACATGGACTCAGTTCAATGCAATTTTCTATGACAAGTATTTTCCTCAGTGCTTCAGGAACTGGAAGGTTTCAGAATTTCAGGAACTCAAACAAGGCAGAATGTCTGTAGTCGAGTATGAGGCCAAGTTCACCAAGTTAGCCGGGTTTGCTCCCCATATGGTGTACACAGACTACAAGAAGGCCGGCAAGTTTGAAGATGGATTGGATCTGGACATACTGGATAGGGTGGGAGTCTTGAACTTACCCACATACGTGAGTGTTTTGGATAGGGCATTAATGGCATAATCCATTTTAGTAGCAAGGAAACAAACTCTTGTTCCACGGACGGATTGGACAGGGAAAAGATCGGGGAACAACTTCAAAAAGGGTCGTTCATTCTACGGGAATAAGAAACATAACACATGATCATATAGCAACTCAAGCCATAGTAGTGGTACCATGCCAACTTGCCCAGAATATGGTAAGAAACACAAGGGGACTTGTTATTGAGCTTTAGGTGCCTGCTACAGATGTGGAAAACCTGGTCATGTGATGAAGGATTGTCCTATCAGGTTTGAAAACATCAATCATCCGGCGGCAAGTTCAGCTAGGTCCGCTTCTGTGGCCAAAACCAATGCCAAAGCCAATACTGGAATGGAACCTTTGAGACAAGGCCGAGTGTTTGCCTTAGTGCCCTGTGACGTACCAAACACCTATACTGTGGTGTCAGGTACACTTTCTATATGTTCTCAGAATGCATGTATATTGATAGATTCTGGTTTTACACATTCTTTTGTGTCACATGCTTTTTCTCGAAAATTGACTAGGCCATTAGAACTTATGACATATGTGTTATCTGTGTCTATGCCATCTGGAAGTTCTATAGTGTGTACTCATGTTTATCTAGCATGTGATGTTATGATTGGCGATATGATGTTGTACGTGGACTTATTACCCTTGGACATTTATCATTTTGATTGTATTTTGGGGATGGATTGGTTGACTAAATACTGTGCTACCATTGACTGTGCAAAAAAACTGTTGTGTTTAGACCGCCGGGTATGCCTGAATTTACTTTTAGTGGGAATGGGGTAGTTCCTCACCCATACTTAATTTCGGCTATGAAAGTTGTAAAACTGCTTAGGAAGGGATGTAGGGGTTATTTGTGTTGCATATTGACCACATCATTTGCCAGTACTATTGTAGAAACAATCCCTAGTGTTTGTGACTTTCTCGATGTGTTTCCAACTGATTTACCGGGGGACTTAGTTGACAGAGAAATTGAATTTACTGTTGAGGTGTTTCCGGGGACACAACCTATTTCCAAGACTCCCTATAGAATGTCTATCCCTGAATTAAAAGAATTAAAAACCCAACTTCAAGAACTGTTAGACAAGAACTTTATCCGTCCAAGTACTTCACCTTCGGGTGCTCCAATTTTATTTGTCAAAAAGAAGGATGGATCTTTGAGATTGTGTATAGATTACCGGGAACTGAATAAAGTGACTATCAAGAACAAATACCCTCTACCCCGAATAGATGACTTGTTTGATCAACTTCAGGGTGCCCAAGTGTTTTCTAAAATTGACCTCAGGTCAGGGTATCATCAATTAAAGGTTAGAGCCGAGGACATAGAGAAAACTGCATTCCGAACTAGATATGGACATTATGAATTTTTAGTAATACCGTTTGGGATGACCAATGCACCTGCTGCTTTCATGGATCTTATGAATAGGGTGTTTAAATCATATCTGGATGATTTTATTGTTGTATTTATTGATGATATTCTGATTTATTCTAAAGACAGGGAAGAACATGAGAACCATATGAGAACTGCCATGCAGATTTTGAGAGAAAAGAAATTGTATGCTAAATTGTCCAAGTGTGAATTCTGGCTAGACTGTGTGGCATTTTTGGGTCATGTCATCAACAAGGATGGTGTTTCTGTGGATCCTCAAAAGATTGAAGCTGTTATGGATTGGCCTAGACCTACAAATGTGGCAGAAGTCCGAAGTTTTCTGGGACTTGCAGGTTACTACTAGAGATTTTTGAAAGACTTTTCCAAGCTTGCTTTGCCATTAACTCAATTAACTCAGAAAAATGTGCCGTTTGACCGGAATGAACAATGGGAGACAGCTTTCCAAGAGTTGAAAACCAGGTTAGTAACTGCACCAATTTTAACCTTGCCCAATGGTACTGATGAGTTTCAAGTGTACAATGATACTTCCTATAAAGGCTTGGGGTGTGTCCTAATGCAAAATGGAAAGGTGATTGCCTATGCTTCGAGACAACTCTGACCTCACGAAAAGAACTACCCAACGCACGATCTTGAGCTAGCAGCCGTAGTGTTTGCCTTGAAAATATGGTGTCACTATCTGTATGGGGTAACTTGCGAGGTGTATATCAACCTTAAAAGTTTGAAGTACTTTTTCACCTAAAAAGAATTGAATATGAGACAGAGGCGATGGCTAGAGTTAATCAAAGATTATGATTTGCAGATCTTGTACCACCCAGGGAAAGCTAATACCGTAGCGGATGCCTTGAGCCGAAAATCAATGAGAAATTTGTTGTGTTTGTTATCTAACCGAAAGGAATTGTTGAATGACCTAGAACAGGATGGATTACTAACTACTATGACTGCCCAACCTACAATCCTTGATGAAATCAAACAGATACAGTGTGAGGATGAACACCTGAAAAAGATCATGGAGGGGTTTGATTCGAAACCGAGGCCAGGATTTGTGTTTGAAAATGATGTGTTGAAATTTCAGAACCGTCTTTGTGTGCCCGATTGTTATGATTTGAGGAAACGTGTTATGACTGAAGCTCACAGTAGTAAATTTGCTATGCATCCAGGGAACACGAAGATGTATCACAATTTGAAACAGAATTTTTGGTGGCCTGGGATGAAAAAGAGTATTGCAGACTTTGTAGCTAGATGTCTACAGTGCCAACAAGTAAAAGCTGAACATCAACGACCCGCTGGTTTGCTACAACCACTCCCAATACCGGAATGGAAATGGGAACACATTACCATGGACTTCATCGTAGGGTTACCTTGTTCTTCTCGAGGTATGGACTCTATCTGGGTTATTGTAGATCGTCTGACTAAGTCTGCCTATTTTCTACCTGTCAAAACCATTTATAATGCTGACAAATTGGCCAATATCTATATGACTGAAATTGTGAGGTTGCATGGAGTGCCAGTATCTATCGTGTCTGACAGGGACTCGAAGTTTGTATCAAGATTTTGGCAGAGTTTGCAACAGGCTTTGGAGATAGAATTGAGACTAAGCAGTGCTTATCATCCACAGACCGATGGCCAAACCGAACGAACGAACCAAACTTTAGAAGACATGCTCAGAATGTGTGTGTTAGACTTTCAAGGGAATTGGGAGACCTACTTGCCATTGGCCAAATTTGTGTACAACAACAGCTACTATTCAAGCATTGAAATGGCGTCTTATGAGGCCTTGTATGGAAGGAAGTGCCGCTCTCCGATATGTTGGGCTGAAGTAGGTGACAGACCTTTGTTGGGACCGGAACTTGTGCAAGAAACAACCGAGAAAGTGAAACTGATACAGCAGCGTCTGAAAACTGCACAGAGTAGGCAAAAGAACTATGCCAATGTTCGAAGAAGAGAAAGGGAATACGAAGTGGGAGACCATGTGTTCATCAAGGTGACCCCGATGAAGGGTCAAACTCGGTTTGGTGTTAAGGGAAAATTGGCGCTAAGGTATGTTGGACCTTATGAAGTTCTAGAAAAGATTAATCTGGTGTCATATCGGATAGCCTTACCTCCGATGATGGAATATATGCACAACATCTTTCATGTATCGATGCTTCGAGAATATTTGAGAGATCCACTCCACATCATCAAACCGACCCATGTGCTTTTGAAAGATGACTACACCTACGAAGAAAGGCCTATCCAGATTGCGAATCGAAGGATCAAAAGGTTGAGAAAAAAAACAATACCGTTGGTTAAAGTTGATTGGCAAAATCACGGAGGGACCTATGCGACTTAGGAAACCGAGGAAGACATGAAGAAGAGATATCTGGATTTGTTCCCTTTAGACCCAATGTGGACTCCGAATGAAGGTAATTCGAGTTTGGAGGACCAAACTCTTTTAAGTGGGGAAGACTGTAATAACCCCGACCTTGATTAACGTTAATTGGTACTTAATTATGCCTAATAGTAATTAAGAAGAAATCCGAAATTAATTTGCATGTGTATTGCATGATTTATGTGTTTCTATCTGTTCAGCGTCGAAATATCTGTTCATGTTTTAAACTTTAATCTGCGAATTGAAAGCCTTATCGGCGCCCGATTTCGAAATTGATTAGTGTTTTGGACTCGTTAGAATATATGTGATTTTATGGTAGGTTCAATTAAAATTTGATTTGGAATGTTTAAATTAGATTAAATAGTGTTAAATTAATGAATCTAGCTTAATTTCAATTATGCCACTTAGTGGCCCATTGCATGAAACATTTGAGCTTCATTACACCACTTTCCTCAGCCACTTTGAGAGCCCAAAACTGGTTGAGAGAGGGAGAGATAGGGGAATTGTGGATTCAACTAGGAGATTGGCTTAAATTGTGGAAGAATTTGGTGGTTGATTGCAAGTTTGAACTTCTAGACTTGAAATTAAGGACCCAAGGTAGGAATTCATCCTCTCATTCATATAATTGAGCTAGTTCTTGCATAGTTCTTGACCTATTGAAGATTAGAGTCTAGATTTAGCTTTAAATTGTTGAATTGGGTAGTATATCATGCATGCATGTTTACATTCTTTCAATTTGAGTTTGTTTTTCATCAAAACTTCACATGCATGTTCATACTTTTGTTTTAGTCCATGAATTTACCTTGGTTTTGAGCTCAATGTTACATTAAATCTTGTTTTGGAGCATTGGAATTCAGTTGACCATATGCATGTCATGTTTTCCTAAAATTCTTGGAGCTTCTTTGATTTTGGTGTTCAATTAACTTACCTTTGGGCTTTGATTTCTCAAATTGAGCTTTGAAACACGTTGTACTATGAGTTTACAAGAGTTTTCCAGAAAAAATTAGCCCAAGAGGATCGAATTTGGTGCATTAAAACTTGGTTTTGAGCTTGAAGGTTCAGTCTGGAATTTCCAGAATTTGGACTCACGCTCGAGCGGGGAAAGTGGCGTTTGACCACCCAGTACTTTGCACTGTTTTATAGTCCGCTCAAGCGGGGTAATTCACGCTCGAGTGGGGACCTGAGTCACACGCTCGAGCGTGGGTCGAGCGCCCGTCAAGCGTGATTTTCACCCATCCAGTACTTTTGTCACATTTTACAGACCGCTCGAGCGGGAAGTTTTATGCTCGAGCAGAGACGTTTGTTTGCATGTCCGCTTGAGCGGGGAAACCCACGCTCGAGCGGGGAAACCCACGCTCGAGCGGGACCCCTGTTCTTTGGAAAATTTTGAAAAGTGTTTTAAAGGGATTCTTGCATCCTCATTCCATTCTGGGCATTCCTAGGTCATGTTTAAGACTCCTTAATGGAAATTAAAGGGTAGAAACACGCTAAGGGTAAACGAAACAAGTTGTGTGTGTGTTGTGTGTGTGTGTTCATGTAAGTCACACACCTCGAAACAAGTGGAGTGCCTCCTTACCATCTAGTTAGAGCTATCAATCATCTGTGAGTAGTAACTTTGTAAAGTTATGTTCAATGTTATGTATTTTTGGAATATTATGATACAAATGATTGATTCTTTGAAATGCTATGATGTGTTGGAAACGAATGAATGATTGTCTAAGATTTTGAAAGTTAACCGTGGCATCCTTAGCATTACATGATATGTGTCCCTTTATGGGTCATCAGGTCCCTTTATGGGTCATCAGAACATCTCTGTGCACATGAGTCATCAGAAAGCCTTCAAAGCTGTCCCTTTATGGGTCATCAGATTTGTGAACGCTATTGGATGTACCACGTATGATTATGTTACAAACCTGAATATGGGAATGATTATGAACAAATATATGAATCTGTTTTGTTGTGAATTTGATTTCCAACTCTGTGATGGACATCATTCATTAAACCCCTTTACTCTGTTATTATTCACTAGGCTTTAGCTCACTGTTTATATTATGTATGTAGGTGAGCAAGCTGGTGACTAGGCCCAGAGTTGACGACCTATGCTATGGTTTTTGTCAGCCAACCCTTGCACCTCCCGAGGAGGTTCCGCTTGAAGTCAAGTTCTATGGCTGTTTTGTGTTCATGCTAGTCTTGAAAATGTTTTGTAAAGTTAGGTCTTGGGAGCTATTCTCTGTAAATATTGTTGTATCTGACTAGCATGTTTATGTATATAGATAAGTTTTGAGAAGTTTTGTTTCATGTACATCATCACAGCTCATTGGACCTTGCTTATTTTATATATTGCTTCCTCAACCCCTTATTATTTGTTAATCTGTTCAGAGGCCTTTGGTAATCCCCGGATTACTGGCCGGTTACGGTGCCAAACCTACAGGGGCGGGTTTGGGTCGTGACAGTTTCTGAACGGGTCGTCAGCGCCGTGCTGATAAAGGAAGAGCTGGGAGAGCAACGGCCGGTATATTATGTGAGCAAGGTAATGGTTGACCTCGAAACATGCTACCTTCCGCTGGAAAAGCTCATCTTAGCCCTAGTCATCGTGGCGAGGAAGCTGATGCATTACTTCCAGGGGCATAGCATTGGGATGCTAACAGACTATCCTCTCTGGTCAGTACTATGCAGTGCAAAAGCTTCTGGACGTGTTTCAAAGTGGGCTCTGAAACTCGGCTAGTACGATATTCAATTTCTACCCAGAACCTCAATCAAAGGGCAGGTGCTTGCTGACTTTGTCGGCGAATTCACTGGTGTCCTGACCGACTTCAAGCCTGACGAAATTCAACCGAAGTTGAACTGGAGGATTTATGTTGGGGATATTTGGCAATTGTATTGCGATAGGTCGTCCAATCAGCGGGGCAGCGGAGCAGGAGTTGTCATCATGTCTCCTGATGGCGTAATAATTGAGCAGGCCGTCAAGCTTGGCTTCGAAGCATCAAATAACGAAGCCAAATACGAAGCCCTCCTAGCCGGTTTACGGAACGTGCACGTTCTTGGTGCTCGGCGTTTACTGGTGTTTTGTGATTCAAAACTGGTGATCAACCAGCTAAAGGGGGAGTACACGGCAAGGAACGACCGCATGGCGGCCTACATGAAAACGGCCAATTCCTTGTTGGCAAAATTTGACCATCATGAGTTGAACCAGATAACACGTGATTAGAACACCCATGCAGACGCCTTGGCTTGCCTAGCCTCTGCCATCAACTCAGAGATTAAACGGACTATCGAAGTAGGTTTCATCCCGGAGCCAAGCATTGGCCCTTCGGAGGAAGTCCAGATTAACGTTATAGAATCTACCCCAAGCTAGATGGATCCGATTGCTGCTTTTCTGTCTTCTGACCAACTCCCAGAGGACAAGAAAGAAGCGCACAAGTTGCGAAACAAAGCCATGAGATACTACTTGGATCCGTAAGGAGGGCTCTATAAAAAATCCCTCTCTGGTACATATTTGGAATGCGTGCACCCAGACAAAGTCGAGGAGCTTCTGATTGAGATACATGAGGGTAGTTGTGGTGCCCATTCTGGCGGGCGTTCTTTGGTCCATCGAGCTATAACACAGGGTTATTATTGGCCGACAATGAGAGCGGACGCCGAGTGTTATGCGAAAAAGTGTGAACAGTGCCAGAAGTTCTCCCCACTAACCCATTTGCCCACAGAAGAGCTGAACTCAATTACTAGTCCCTGGCCGTTCGCCCAGTGGGGGCTCGATATCGTAGGACCATTGCCAAGGGCCCTAGGGAATAAGCGATACTTGATCGTCGCAACAGATTACTTCACAAAATGGGTCGAAGCAGAGGCATTAACACACATTCGAGATGTTGATGTTAAACACTTTGTGTGGAGGAACATCATAACACGATTCGGCATTCCAAGAGCCCTTATTTCAGACAACGGCACTTAATTTGATTGTGGTGTCTACCGAGAATTGTGCGACAAATATGGTATCTGACCGTATTTTTCTACGCTGGCTTATCCCCAAAGCAATGGTCAGGCTGAAGCTTCGAACAAATCCATCCTGGACGGCATCAAGAAAAGGCTGGAGAAAGCTAAAGGTAGATGGGTCGAAGAATTACCGAGTGTATTGTAGGCTCATCGAACAACGCTGAGGAGATCAACTGGAGAAACTCCGTTTGCCCTATGTGTGATGCCACGATTCTACACCATTGGTTGCAGTCAAGGGAGAGTCACTAATGAGTCCTATGATCAATAACCAGTAAGATCCCAGATCGCCAGAGGAGTCAAATTAGCCTCCCTTCTATGTCCGACTTTCTTAGGCAGCGCACTACCCTTTTGACCGATCTTAACCAGCATTGACACAAGGTCTCATAAGCAACGATAAGGTGTGTACAAGTAAATACTATAATAATAGTACATTACAACCACGAATACTTAATTCAAAAGATGGTTCCATTACATTACATCCCAAAAGTAAGTTTAAGTCTTCACATGATTCTATACAAAATATCCAATAAGAAACTTCTAAGTTTTCTAGGATAGCCAAAAGTTTTCAAAAGTTCAGGCTCGACGTCTCCAGCTATGAGTTCCTCTTCGTCACCTGCCATGATACGCCGTGAGCTTTGAATGCCCAGTAAACACACACACACCCCATCCCTTTTTCCCAATCCAATACACCATCACATTTATGGCAAACAAGTAGTGAAGCATGATGTCCAAGCCAATAATAGTAATTTCAATAATAGAGAAAGGAGCATGTCATTCAAATAGATAACAAGGTTATAATGTTAGTGGTTAGTATTCTAGAAATCCCCCAAAGAGATTTCGTCCTCCCAACCACAAGAATTAGACGCCGGACTATTCGGAACTCCCCCTTTTGCTGCTTTGTTGCAGAACTAACCTCGGATGCCTACCAACGGTTATATACCGCGTAGCGCCAACCGTAGGGCCTCAAAAGGGACAGCGAAAAGAAAAAGGTTTTATCTCTTGAATCCAACCTCATCCTTTCAAAAAAAAATTATCTTCCTGAATGTCTCATCCAGACCCAACCTTATCTCACCAATCAAACCATCGCAAAGAGTCCGAATACGTCCGTTCCATTCTAGGGTTTACGCGACAACTGCTTGCGCAAGACTTTAACTTTCACATAGGGAACGCATCCCAACAATCCATATATCACATATTCTCATTTTTTCATTACTCAAGTGCTCAAAAACCCAATACCCTCCCCATTAGGTTTCCCGTTGAGTTAAATATTTTACATCAAGGTTAGGCAACTTAACAAGATAAAAATATCCACACAAGATTGTATCAATAAGGTGAAGAAGATGAAGAACATAACATAACACATACAATATCATGCCAAGATATGATCATAAGCTAATAAACATTTTCATGAATACAAGGGCATAAAACATCCATGCATAACAAAATTTTCAGATTTAATATCACATAAAGATTAAAATGAAAGGACTATCTTAGATCCTTCACCGGACTTGGCCTTCCTATGTTTCATAGAGAATTTGATCTAGTTTCTAGAACATTTTTCGGAAATGGGATTGCTTTTCCAGATTCTAAGTTATTTAGAAAATATTCCAGCGCTGTCCAGATTCTGTCTAGATCCGTCGACTGTTACGAAAATTTGATTTTCTTGCAAACCGCTTAATGTTTTTTGATGAAACCAATTTTATTTGAAAGCTAACACCTTAAGGAAGGTTTTAACATAAAATAGAGGTCTAGAATAATTTTATACATTTTTATAGAATTTCTGGAAGTGGGCTGAAAAAAACAGATTTTAAGGTACTATGCCCAAACAAGAAGATTTATGAGAAAAGGGTTCCACCAAGGGAAAGTTTTTGTTCCTGTTGTGAAGAAAACATGCTAACTAACATACATTTAACTCAAAATTTTTTTTTGAAAGAGTGCCCTTGGAAAGTTGAGAGATTGGTATAAAAAAGAGATGGTTTTGTGCCAAAATGGGGAAAATACAAGAGAGATGGAATCAATACTCAACCCTTAGCATTTTTTTGACATAAGAACTCATTAATAACAGATCTGAAAACATCATTTAGAACCCTTAGAAGCATGTATTGAAAAAAGAAAAATGAAAGAAAAGGTTGTGTTGTGGCTTACCTACTAAGGTTTGCACAAGAAGGCTCTCCTCTTCCTCCCTCTTCTCCTCTAGACTTCTCTCTCTTGCTCTCCTCCCTCTCTCTAGCTGAAAGTGTGTGTGTGTGGGTGTGGTGTTGTGCTTGCCAAGCCAAGGGAAGGTGGGTATTTATAGACAATTTGGGGTAAAAAGACAAAAAGGCCCTCTAGTTGAAATTGAATGGAAATTTTAGGACTTGTTTGAAGTTCAAATGAATAGAAGTGACTTGGGGAAGGGTTTACTCAAGGATTAGGCAACATTTGGTTGTAATGAAACTAGTTTGGGGAATTAGCATCCTAGGTCTAGGGTATTAGGTTGTATTTTTCTAGAATTTCATGATGATATGTTTTGAAAAATGGTTTCCTCACTTGGGGAAGTGTGATGGGGTTATTATTTAAATCATTTTAGGTTCTAGGCACACTCCTCTAGGTGTGTGTATATATATATGTATCTTACAAGATTGATGGCACTCAAGGTACAAGGTACAAGTACTAGCTTTTAGGTAAGTTTTGGATTTAAATAAAGAGTGAGGGTTTGGAGTTAAATACATGTAACTTATGTAGAATTAAATTAGGTTAGGGATCCTAATCCGGTTAGGGAAATTCCTATTTCGATAAAAATAAAAATAGTAATGCTAACCGACAATATTCGAATTAATTCAAGTAAACGGGGGGCTTTAAGAAAATAATTCAAACATTAGGGTTTTCAAAGTGAATACATATTTTGGGGGCTTCACACTATGCTTTGGCAACCAAGCGATCTTATCCCTGGAGATCGGCCTCCCAACCCTCAAGTCGCAAGTTTTTGATACAGGCCGAAACGACATGATGCTGGCTTTGGATTTGATTCTAATCGAGGAACGAAGAGACCGCGCCCTTGCGTCCATGGCACGGTACCAACAACAGTTGGCGAAATCATACAATCAACGAGTTCAGCTGCACCGCTACACACTAAGAGAATTGGTCCTGAAAAAGGTGCTTCCAGCCAATAGGAAGTCGGCTGATGGAAAACTTGGTCCAAACTGGGACGGCCCCTATCAAATAGATTTTATCGCAGGAATAGGGGCATATCAGCTGAAAGATATGACAGGAAGGAGTCTTCCAAGGCCTTGGAACTCGACCCACTTGCGAAAGTTTTATCATTAAACCTGACCTGTGGGGAATGATTTTAGTATTAAACGATTCGCCATATACAAATTCCGCTTTTCTAATACGAGGATTCTTGTCAAAAATTGTTCTAAAAGTGTTTCGAATAAGTCTCTGGATTCAGAGCGCCCTTCGTGGATATCACGATCGGCCAATCAAAAGTCTCTGGATTCGGAGCCCCTTCGGCGAATGATGTCATTGGGCCGAAAAAGCCTCTGAATTTGGAGCGCCTTTCGTGAATATCATGATCAGCCAATCAAAAGTCTTCGGATTCGGAGCCCCTTCGGCGAATGACGTCGTTGGGCTGAAAAAGCCTCTGGATTCGGAGCGCCCTTCATGGATATCATGATCGGCCAATGAAAAGTCTCTGGATTCGGAGCCCCTTCGGCGAATGACGTTGTTGGGCCGAAAAAGCCTCCGGATTCGGAGCGCCCTTCGTGGATATCACGATCGACCAATCAAAAAGTCTCCGGATTCGGAGCCCCTTCGGCGAATGATGTCTTTGGGCCGAAAAAGTCTCCGGATTCGGAGCGCCCTTTGTAGATATCACAATTGGCCAATCAAAAATTCTTTGGATTCGGAGCCCCTTCGGCGAATGACGTTGTTGGGTCGAAAAAGCCTCCGGAT
The DNA here is from genome assembly GCA_036172215.1 of Camellia granthamiana. Classification (NCBI taxonomy): domain Eukaryota; kingdom Viridiplantae; phylum Streptophyta; class Magnoliopsida; order Ericales; family Theaceae; genus Camellia; species Camellia granthamiana. The sequence goes on from CM069916.1 coordinate 11,171,835, forward strand.
TCGGAGCGCCCTTCGTGGATATCACGATCGGCCAATCAAAAGTCTTCGAATTCGGAGTGCCCTTTGTAGATATCATGATCGGCCAATCAAAAAGTTTTCAGATTCGAAGCCCCTTCAGCGGATGTTTTTGGGTCGAAAAAGCCTCCGGATTCGGAGCACCCTTCGTGGATATCACGATCGCCCAATCAGTCTCCATATTCGGAACCCCTTCGGCGCATGATGTTGGAGGCTCGTCGGCCAAGCCTGAGCCTGGAGCCGAATAAATACCTAAAGAAAATGCCGAATTCGGAGTCTAGTCAAGACCGTTTTTGGGCAATGTAACAAGCATACTGAATAAAACCGTTTATTCAGTATGATGAGCCGGCTAAAACCTTTTATTCAAACAATATCCGTCCAATAAAGCACAAAACATGCAAACACATATACGTCGAAGTATTACATAATTACGCAATTTGAACAGTAATTATAAGGCAACAGGAATATTAACAACAGGGCATTTTATTCATCTGATAAGTAATTACATAATTTTCGACGCAATCCGCGTCTGAACATTACAACGAATATCTTTATGCGGCCTCTCCCTCATCGTCACTCTTTTCGACCTCAAAGGCGGAAAATGGAAAATGATTGCGTCGGTACCGCGGAAATGCCGAATCGACGCCCTTTGCTTGAAGAGCCTCTGTGGCCTGAAGTGCCGAGATCCAACTGTGCTTAAAGCCCCGATTCTTGCATCGGCAGACCTCCTCTGTAAGCTTCTTCTTCATTTTGTCCATTCCAACCTTCCAGCCCGTATGAAAGCCTTGCTCATAACCTTTGGATCTCGCATTTTCTAAGGCAAACATGCTAGCCGTGTCTCGATCGGCAATGGCATGACTCAATAGCTGTTAGGTCACCCTCTCGTCCACGATTAGATTAGATCAACCCGCCACGTCTCGGCGGCTTTAGCCATCCTAAGCTCATTAAGTTCGCGTTCGTCTTTCTCTGCCTGAGCCTCCGAACTGCGGACTTGTTCGTCTATCTTTTCTATCTCCCACCACGTGGCGCGCAGGCGCATGCCAACTTCGTAAGCGGTGTACAGCCCCTTCACCGCCCCATGGATTCCCTCTTGAAAGACATTGAAATCTTGTCGGCCAACCATCGATTGCTGCACCTCCGGTGGAAAAATCTGTCGAGCAAATTCGACTGCCACTACTGGGTCCCTGATAATGGAGTCCGCCTCCGTCATCGGTCTGTTCCCCACAAAAACTGCGAAACTCAACGGTCGCGGTCGCAGAGAGCTTCCCCATTGTTGTTTCCCCTTTCGGGGTGATCTGCTTCGACGACTTGGAGGCTGACGTTTTTCCCGTTCTCTGGACGCCCCACTTCCTGCATGGGTAGTTTCTCTGCCGCGATTCATCGCAGTATCAAGATCAGCCAAAGTTCGACCTTCGCCTCTGCTGTTGAAGAAAACTTTATTTGCCATTCGCGATAAGTTGCCTTGAAAAACACAGTAAGCGAAGTTACTGGCGTAAACAGCCCCCTCCCCCATTTATTTCTAATGCTTGCAGCGCCCCCGAGGCAATTTCATTAACGCTACTCTCCAAATGACAGGGCAGATCAATCTAGCCGGCCGCATACCCTGGCCTCATGCCGATCGAGATGTGCCGCAGCCAGTTTATTCACCAATTTTTGGCTTTTAAAACGACCTAACTATCTAAACGGCAATTTTTGATCAATGCCTTTGAAGTTCATGCACTGGCTGGGGCAAGGGCAGATTTATTAATCTAGCTGACCGCGTACCCTGGCCTCATGCCAATTGAGATGTGCCGAAGCCAGTTCACCAATTTTTGGCTTTTAAAATGAATTCCATTCAGCCAGTTCATAATCATTTAGTTGGCAATTATACAACATTTGACCCAAAGCAATTCCATTCATCAGTAACAGTGAAGTACAAAATGAATTTTCATTACGTAAAATGGGCACAAATTGTAACCATTTTACATATGAAAATTACTAAGCAAAAAACTGTAAAAAGCTGAAAAATACACGCAAATCCAAATAAAAAAAAACAAGCGCCTTTGAAATTAGTCATCGGAATCAGACTCTAGTGGCTCAACATCCATTTGCTCATATGGAATTAGCGCAGCCAAAGACACATTAGCGGTAGCAAGGGCTTTGAGCCAGCCGTGTTTAAAGCCCCGATTCTCAAACTTGGGGACTCCGTCTACGTATTCATGATAAGCAGATTTTTTCCCGGCATCAAATGCGTTGGAAGCCTTCAGGTTAGCTGTTTCCTTCGTCGCCTTAATCTCTTCCAACTTAGCCTTCAATTTAGAATTTGCCTCCTGGGCCAATTTAAGCTCGGCGTTGCTCGCATTCGTCCTCTCCTCAGCGACCGATCTCAAATTTTCAGCATTACGGGCTCTTTCTAACTCGGTCTCGGCACAAGCACCCTCGACCTGTGCCCTACTCCTTTGGCCCTCAACCTCCGCTTCTAAACGGCCAATCTGCTCCACGGCATCACGATAGCGACGACCCATGTCGGCTATCCTTCCGATGGTCTACAAAATAGGAAGTTAAAACCAAAATGATGTGTAAGGAGAAAAGATAGAGTCAAGATATGTACCAAAAGAGCAGATTGCGTGGCCAACACGATTGCAACTAGATCCAACTCCGCCCGAAAAAGTTGCCTTATCAGCAGGCAGTGAAACGGACGTCGCCAAACTAAGTGCAACCATTGGATCTTTGATTACCGAAGCATCAGAGAAGATTGGCGTATTTTTCATCTTCGGCTGAATAACAAAAGGTATAATCGCATCCGATTCTTCCAAACGAGGCCGTTTGTCGGCGCGATCTTCTTCTGAGCCGGCCTCGACATCAGCAGGGCGCTTCTCCATCCTTTGCTCAGCTTCTACACTAGCTTGCACCAAGGGTTCCGTTTCGGTGCTTCCTTTTTTTACCGTCACTTTCTCAATAACGAGCAAGGACTGAGACTAAGACTGAGATTCGGTAGCCCGAATCTCCTCGCCTTTCGCCGCGCAGCCATCTTTTCCGCGTTCGCTTTCTTGGCAAGCTTAGTGAGGCTCAGCCCAGCCATATCTTCTGGGTACGCACTGGGAAGATCCTCCAGACCCTGAAAAATGTCGTCAAATGGACGGTCCTCTGGACCCGAAATGGACGGATTATCAACCAAATTGAGGCCGGCTTCCTCAAATGCTAATTTCAAAGCCTCGTCAACCTCTGTTTTGGATTTGTCTGATTCGGCGGCCTTAGCTATTTTCGGTCGCTCCAAATTTGATTCCTCGCAACCGACTTGCCTCAAATTTTTGAAGTTAGTCAAGATACGAGCGACAAGAAATTCCTCACCGATCGGAATTGGGATATTTTTCACTGCCGAAAAGGTCATATAAGTCGGCTCGTACCAGAGCAGAACGTGGGTGTAGACACCCCATTTTTGACCGTCCTCAAGACTTGGACGTCGCTGTTTGAACACCCGGTGATCATCCGTGTTTGTGTTCGTTTGGAGTTCCCAAAGGTCTCGGCTATGCGCCTTGCCTTAGGATCTCCGAACTCGACTGTTTTGTGGATGGTTTTGCACTAAACACTTGTGTTTTGCCTTGGAAAGGCAGGGAATGCCTTGTGAGGCCTCCCTACACTCCACCGGCCATGGCCTGAGGCCACCGGCTGTGTTTTGTGTCCATCGGCCATGTATTTGGCCGACCGGCACTCTTGTTGGCCGACCGGCCATCAATTTTGTCAAAATTACATCTTTGGCCGGCTGACTACTGTGCATCTGCTTTTGCAGATCTTTTTGATGCAGCTGGCATGCATTTGTATGGAGGGATGGCCTTCTTGTTAGCTAACCTTGTAAGCTTTACAAGATTGGCTCCTCTATAAGAGGAGCTCCCCTCTCCCTTGCTGAGGGGTTGGGACAAAAATTAGAGGGTTAGACATTATTTTCAGAGAGCTTGAATTCTAGGGTTAGAAGTGTGTGTATTCTATCTCTATTTCTCCCTCTCTTTCACATTGTGTGTGTTTAAGTTCTTAGTTTTACACTAGCACACCTAGTTCTACACATTGCCTTGGTTACTGAGGAGCCAAAGGAGTGTTCTTGAGGTCCTTGTGCTGGTTTTACCCTAAAGAAGCTGCTGGAGCTTCATTTGTGAAGAAAGTCTTCAAGGGTAACAATTTTGCCCCTTTTTACCCCTTTCTTGCATTGTATTTTTGACTACCTTGCAACTGTCTTTGAGCTTTGTGTATAACATATAAAAGTTCTATTTTTTAGTGCTTTAAATAGTTGGTTAAGGTTACTTTAAGCTTTGGGGTTGTTTGGCCCCTCTTGAGGCTTGTAAGGCTCCTTTTTGTGCCATTTTGAGTGAGCTCTGGGACCATTGAGTTTGGGCCTCCTCACCATTGAAATCTTGAGGGATTTTAGAGGTGAGGATGGTGCCTTGAGGTCCTAGGAAGGAGAGGGCCACCCCCTCTCCTTGTTGTCCTTGAAAAGGACCATTTTTGGCCTCTTGAGGGAGCATATAGTTTGAATGTGTGTTGACCATGCCTTGGCTGATTTTCATGCTTATTATGTCATAATATAGCATTGCTGTGTGTTGGTTTTGGTACACCATGCTTGTCTAGCATACATACCTTATAATGCCATGTTTAGGCCTCAACATGCCTTAGGTTGTAAGCCCTAGTTCTAGCATGTTTTAGGCCTAGCTTTGTGAAGCTTTAGTGCATGTTTTTGTATGCTTTAGCTCTGTTTTGAATTGCTTTAGTCATACTTGCCATGTATTGCATAGCCCCTTTGCATTGTTAGCATGTAGGCTTTAAATATGTGAAGTGTTGAGCATGCATTGATTGATTTATTTCAGTGGTTTGAAACCACTTAATATGCCATTTCAGTCCTTATAACATGCTCATATGCTTGCCTTTCAATGCTTCTTTGATGCTTTAAAAGTTTGTGTTGTAAGCTCCATGTTAAGCATTTGTGCATGCTTCCATACTTAGACCATTTAGATGCTATCTAGGTGTGTCTTTGTCCCTGTTTTGGCATGATTTGGGACTGTTTTGATTCACCTTGACCATTTGCTTCATGTGTCATGTGATCATGGTTTAAGTCCTTGGGCTAATTCCAAGTTTCTATGCATGCTTTGCTTGTTTTGTTTACTTGGTTTGGCACCATTTATGACATGATTTCAAAGCTTATAATGCATGCCATATGCCCATGTTGCTCCTCTTTTAAGTGTGCTTAAGAGTTGTCTTTATGTGCCTAAGTGTTGGACATTTGCATGCATGCCTATGTGTGTGTGTTTTGGCTCCCATTCTTGAGCTTTTAGCCTCTGTTTTGGACCTAGTTTAGGGCTGTCCAATTAGCGTAAGTCCCTCTATTCGCATGTCTAGCATGCTTGACTTGTACATTGTTGCATACTTAGGCTCCATATCTAGGTTGCATTCCATTTGCATGCATGCTTAGCCTCTTGAAATGCTTGTGATAGAGGTTGAGTCCCATTGGTTTGTTTATGTGCATTGCATTCCATATCAAAATGCACACTTGATTCTTTGGGCCATCACGCGTGGAAATGCGCGATTGATGGTTCGAGAATCGAGGATCATGTCCCTTTGAGTCATAAACATGATAAGGGGTGTGATTGGTGCATACATTGCTTGAAATGCATTGCCATGCTATGTCTTGCCCTCTGCTGCAGTCAATTGCAGGTTCTGCAGGAATTCTTGGCCGATCGGCAGTATTTAGTGCCGACCGGCCATCTATCTGTGGCCGATAGTTTGATCAACAGCCGATGATCACATCCTACGGCCGGTGGCCATTCTCCTCAGCCGGTGGTGTTTCCCAATGTCCAGAGAAGCATCTCTGAGACTTTGGCAGTCTTCAGAGGGGCAGAGCAGGGAAAACAGAGTCAGCCTATGCATGGCAGCGGATTTCCGGGCGGAACTGAGCATGCATTGCATTGAGCCCTCTCCCCGAGGCTGCTGTTTATTGCTTTCTTAGATTAATTAATTTGCTTAATTAATTTAGTTGGTCTGTAATAATTAATCAGCTAGGATAGTTAATTCATTATTCGAATTGTATTATTCTTTTGGTCCCTCCGAGCGAGGGCAAATCTGTAATAAGTGTGGGTGAGTGTGTGCATGTCTTCCAACCCCCACTTCTTTCTCTCTTTTACTTACCTGCTTTGATGGTTAGTACTAGGTCATGTTTAATTTAGCATACCTCATGTTATGCATGCGTGCATCATTCATCAATCTTGCATGCATCGGGCTCGGCGCATCATGCAAACTGCATAAGTCTTTCAAATCCAACTTGAATACATGATGTTTGTGCATTTCACATGCCATTTCTAGATTAGCCAAGCCTACTCTAGTAACATTTTGTATGCGATGCATTAGCCACTTAACATGGACTAGGGTCATGCATGTTTGCTAACTAGTTTATTTGTTTTGGCATGGAGTACGATGTAAGTATTTTTATGCTTTAGCATACCGCATGCGTGTGGATGATGACATGACAGCATGCTTACCATGTGGCTGATGTTTATGTGTTATAAACTGCCTGAATGCCTGTGGGTGAAGGTTGGATTGTTTGAGTTGGAATAGCTCATTGAAATCCGTGTTTTAGCCTACTTGCGAGTAGCAAATTCCAAAACATTTTGAAAAACAAACGGATATGCAATGCTTTGTTCCAAATTAGATGAGCTAGTCTATACTTGTGTGTTGTGCGCATCACCTAGTAAAATCTAGCTAATTAATCGGAATAAGAATACATAACATTTTCAAAATTGGATATCGTGGTTAGTAGAGGCCGACTTCGGATCGGGCGAGAGGGGGTGCTCATAGCTGACCTTCCCCAATCGTACCCAAGTTCCCGAGCCGAGGCAACTTTGGTGATGACGGATACGTGGCCTTTGGCACCGAGTCAGGATTTCCTAAATTTCCCAAAATAAAATATTTAGGTGGCGACTCTGTATCTGGCAAAGTAGTCCATGTTTGGCACTTCTTTTCTAAAAATCTGTTTTCTCAAAACGATCTGCCGGATTTGGACTCTTTGGTTCAGATTAAGAACCGTAACAAAAATCGAGTCCGAACTGTAGCGCGTGGTCCCATTGGGGCGTGTTACAGTTTCTGGCGACTCTGCTGGGGAGTTTTAGAGAGCTTGACTCGAACTCGTGATATCCTGTTTTGACTACACTTGTGTGTTTCTTTGCATTACATTTGCATTGGTGCACCTAGGACACCGTGTTTGCCATCTGCCATTCCTGAACAGTTTGCCGGAGGCTTGTCTTGTCAAGACATGACCATAAGGCTGACCAGTTGTGGGCTCTGACAGTATGGGAACACAAACCCCGGTTTTACCGGGGCACCCTTCTTGACCATTTGACCTAGTGCATATCGAAATCCATAGTGACCATTCCAAACTAGGACAGGTTGCTTACCCGATTATAGGTTGTTTGAAACCGCTGTGTGCGTAGTGAAACCCTAGTTCCTAACAAAATAGGACAGGAAACCCTACCCCAACATAGGGGTGTTTTGGCTTTCACTTATCTGCTATGTGCTTTTAGAGTGTATCTCTACAGGAACGTACATATCAGTCTGCAAGTTTGAGTATCAGGCTTGAGGGCACTAGTATCAGTGTTGTTGAGAAATCAGTTATATCCGTGGGTATCAGATTCAGTTTTGGGGCAGTGATTTCGGGGAACAGTGATCAGTAGTAGAGTGCAGTTGTTCGGCTACACCTGTATTTGACCTGTTTGATCAAGATTTTCTTCAAATCGTTCCCTGCAAAAGCAAAACTGTAAGGTCCCAAAAATGAAGCTTTATAAATTTAACAAATGAACAAAAGATGATACTCAGCCACCTGGTTCGCCCCTCCATCTAGGAATACGATCAAGGCGATCCTCGCCATCGCCGAATTCCCAATTTCCCTATATGACGACCATAACATCATCGACTCGCTTTCCAGAGTTGGAAAGCATAGTCACTAGTTGATGGTCGGTGTCTTTGGCTCTAAGGAAATAATGCCCGTGTCGACCAGAAGACTTGGCCAAGGCGTAGCAATGTTGAATAGCGGGGATGCCAAGGTTAAGCCCTAAGCGGTGGTTTAGTGCGACAATGCCCCTCACAACCCTAAAGAAATCGACGTTGGGCTACGAAGGGATTAACTCCCAATGGCAGAGCACGGCTCTAAGGAGTGGGCGAAGGGGGAAACGGACCCCACCCTCTGTAATTGATAGAAGAGGGAAGATGATTGTGGTTTCATCAACCCTCTCCATATCGAGGGTGTCGTCTGCCACAAAAGACAGACATACATCATCATGAATGGAAAAATGGCGTCGGAAGCCAGAAATTCGATCCGGAGATAGGAGATCTTTTAAATGGTTCACCATTCTCCCCAGCCAATATGATTATGCTAAGCCAAAAAACAAAGCAAGGAAAGAGATTCAAAGCAAATAAGGAGAGAACTTACAAGTGGCGAAGGAGATAGACAAGAGTAGGAAGTCGCAGAGGTAGTTCACAAGGCAATCCAGCGACGGGCATCTAAAAGCATGTTTCTATTTGAAAAGACATCGAAATTTTAAATCACAATAAATGAGAGTGTACGAAGGGGCAGGAAGTTGAAATGATAACCGAAAAGCGTGTAGACAGACATTTGCATTGGAATATGGTCAGCTGCCGAATTTCAGGTCTGACTCTTCGAGTTCAAAGCCAAACACCCCAGCCAATTGTCGCTAGTAGAGTGCTTAGGGGACAATTGTGGGGGCCGAATATTGGATGCCGTAGAGATTCTGGATAGCCTAACATTGAAGAAATCAAGATTCGAAACATTCGGCCATTATCATGGAAACTCAGACCCAACCTTATTCTGCTAGATAGTCGATTAAGCAAGGGGCCGAGTGAAGATCTGTTTATTACAAAACATGCCGAATAGGAGGTTGGATTTGAAACTAATCCCAAGACCCAAAGAAGAAAAGATATAAATAGAAGAGACATCAGCCAGAAAGAGGTAGGTGATAATTGTGGTGTTTAGCTTAGAATACAAGTAATCTAGAACGAGAGACTGATTTGTCCGTCGGAGTGCTAATTTCGGCACCCTCGACTGGAGTGTTTATTTCCTTTCAGGTGCCTATCAGTGGATCACTAGCGCCCCCCAGGATCAGAAGAGTATTTCCAAAAACCACTTCCCCACAGCAACGTGTTTTTATAAAAACGAATAGCAAAGTTAAAGCTCATAAAGAGGTGTGAAGAATCCTTATCTCAAGCTTAGAAGGTTGAAAGAGAAGAACTTGGAAAAAGTGGACGTCAACGAAATCACGAACCACTCGGATCAAAGGGAAGCTCTTGACGCAATGTACACTTTATCTCAAAGGATCAAGGTGAGAAGACACCTCTAGGTGAGTAGATCTAAGGATTTAAGTGGGAAAAAGTGAATGTTGAGAGAGAGAGAGAGAGAGAGAGAGAGAGAGAGAGAGAGAGAAAGAGAAAGAGAAAGAGAGAGTTACGGGTGAGAGGGAAAAAGAGAAACAACTTATGAGAAAAGAAGACTTTGGGTCTATATATAGTGACTAGGTATTAGTAGAATAGTAGTTCCAAGGTCAAATGAAATGATAAGTCAAAAATCTCCAAGAAGTAGGGCCCAAGTCGAACAAAATCTGGAAAAAGAGTCACAGGGGTCGACCCCTGCGACAGTGGTGTCGACCCTCAAGAAAAAAAGCTGAGACACTTGTGTTAGGCAGCAGGCAAGGTGTCGACCCTTGGACCCAAGGTGTCAACACTAAATTTCAACAAGCAAACTCCAGATTTTGTAATAGACAAGGGTCGACCGTTCCCAGACTGGTGTCAACCTTGAGGCCAACAAAAAGAAGCAAGTGTCGACACCACCAAGGTTGGTGTCGACCCTAAATTCCAATAGCCACCCAGGGACACAGCAGCAAGAAGGTGTCGATACCTGCCAGGCTGGTGTCGACCCTTGGAACAGAACAAGGCAAGGAAAAAGAAAACGGTGTCGACACCAGCAAGGGTGGTGTCGACCCTTGAAGCCAAAATCAATGAGGAGAAATGAACGACCACAACGAATATGGTTTCTTGGATTCAAAGGTAATAAATGGGTCGGGTCTAAATCAAGATTGCTATAGTATCGAACAAAAGAAATTAGTTTTAAGGATTGGTGAATTGTATTTGGGTACTCCAGAAAGTTAGTGATAACATGTCTCCTTCCTTTAAAAGGAAAAATCCCTTCTGTTTTGAAGAAATATTATAACGGGAAGCCAATTTCTCCAATTTACGTGACACCTAGACACATGAAGTCTTGATGAAATAATTGTTAAATAAATTAGCTTAAAGATCCTTACATAAATATTATACTCCATTTAAGTTATGAAATTGGAAAAAACTAAGTTGAGCAACAAATGAAGAAGGAAAATGATTTTTAGTAAGCCCGTTAGTTTGTTTAGACTTGCAATAATGCCTTATCCATATTACCAACTCCAATGACAAAGGCATTAGAATTACTTACCAATCATCTTACCTAATTTCTTCATTGCAACCATTCAAATTTTAGACTGTTATTTTGTGTTCCCACAGGCTCCTTTTGGTATGCACACCCAATGACCACTAACCATGCACATATGAAACAAGCAATTTAAAAATATATATATATATATCCCATTTTGAGTGATATATGTATGAGGAATGAAACACTCAAGTCCAACATTGACATGATAATAGGGGACATAAAAAACATGAAGACATAGGAAGGCACAATTGTGCTAAGTTGTTTTGAATGAATTGATTTGATGGAAAGTCAATGGGATAGCAATTGGTAACAATTGTGCTAAGTTGTTTTGAATGAAATGATTTGATGGAAAGTCAATGGGATAGCAATTGGTAAAAATCTTATGGGGTGCAAGTGTAATCTATGCGGGGTGCAAGTGTAATCTATGTAGGGTGCAAGTGCATGTTGCGCGGGGTGCAAGTGTAGTCTGTGTGAGGTGCAAATGCAGTCTGTGTGGGGTGCAAGTGCTGGAGGAATCAATGATTTGAGAATTTTCACATCTTGGTTATGCATAGACATGACAATAAATGAACAAATACATGGTAGTCCAAGTGAAATAAAAACATTAGATAAACATTGAATGGGTAAGTGCACAATTAAGAATGACATGACAATAAATGGGTAAAGTGCACAAGTAAGAATGAATGGGTAAAATGCAAGTCAAACATTGACATAATAGTAGGCGATATGAAAAATTCAAAAAAATTAAAAAAAAAAAAATGGTTAGTTGAATGAAATGATTGGATGAAAAGTGAGAATGGAAAAGATTGAGAGCATGCAAGTGAAGTCTGTATGGGGTGCAAGTGTAATCTGTATGGGGTGCAAGTGTAATCTGTATGGGGTACAAATGTAGTATGCGTGGGGTGTAAGTGTTGGAGAACCCAATGAAAGTGTTGGAGAACCCAATGATTCGCAAATTTTCAAATCTTGGTTATGCATAGACATAATAATGACAATAAAGGAACAAATACAAGGTAATCCTAGTGAAATAAAAGCATTCGATAAACATTGAATAGGCAAGTGCATAGGTAAGAATGAATGGGTAAAGTACAAGTCAAACACTAACATGATAGTAGCCAATATGAAATTTTTGAAAAAAAAATTAGTTGTTTCAATGAAATCATGGAAAAGATTGAGAGGGTGTAAGTGAATTCTACATGGGATACAAGTGTGGGAAGACCCAATGATTTGGAAATTTCCATATCTTGGTTATGCATAGACATGACATTGACAATAAAGAAACAAGCACATACATGTACTCTCTGATAATTTTTGTGTCTCTAATAAGCACATACAATACACAATGAATGCAAACAACTCATATTATAGGTAAAAGATTATTATCTCTCTACCAAGACGTAAATAAACTAATAGTTAAAAAAAAAAAGAAGGAAAATAATGGGCAAGATACAAGGAAGATAGATCCTTAAAAAATAAAAAAACAAAAGCTCATACACTAATGCAACAATAAGAACTGTAACACTTGTATCCTTTAAACCATTGAAAGGTGTATTTAATTCCATTATTTTGATTTTGGGAACCTTTGTGGTTGTTGTATCTTGGTTTTGGAGGAGTATAATTCAATTTAGACTTGTTGGGTTTGTTCATTCACGCTTGTTCTTGTCGAAAAGTTCCTTGGGAACTTAGAAATTTTGTTCTAGGGTCGACACCAACCCTTCTATGTTCTGGAAGTGTTTCTGGAATTTAAGATCGACACTAGCCTTGGTGGTGTCGACACTTGTCTTTTGTTGTTGGTCACAAGGGTCGACACCAGTCTGGGAATGGTCAACCCTTGTATACTGCAGAATCTGGGTATTAGTTGCTAAAATTTAGTATCGACCCTTCTAGTCCAAGGGTCGACACCTTGCCTGTTGATAGCATTGTCATTTCTTCTAGAAGGGTCGACGCCATCACACTAGGGGTCGACCCTTGCGTGTTTTTTTTTTCCAGAATTTTGGGTTCAAATGGGCCTTACTTTTGGGGGGGTTTTGGACTTACTCTTTTCAATGATCTTAGGACTACTTTTCTACTACTATAAATAGACCCAAAACACTTCTCTCTCATGATTTTCTTCTCCTCTTTCCTCTCAAATCATGAACCTCTCTTCTTCTCTCTCTAAACTCAACTTTTTCCCACCTAGATCCATAGATCTACTCACCTAAAAGTATCTTCTCACTTGGGTCCTTTGAGAGAGGTTGTAGAGCGCGTCAATGGCTTTCTTTTGATAAGAGGACTACGAGATTTCTTCAACTTTGGGCTTCTCCAAGTTTTCTTTTCACTCCTTTGAGGTAGGGATACTTTTACCCTAGTATTTCCTTGTTTTGAAGAGATTTCATGGTGTGATTGTGACTTATGAGCTAATTTGAGGATATTGTTGGATTAATCCCATGTTTTACATAAATAAACAATTTAACTCGACTTTTGCTTGAAATTTCTTTACTCTCTTTTCAAAACATATATATAAATATTGTTAAAACCCATATCTATGATGAAGGAGAAAAACCCCCAAATTTGGTAAAACCCAAAATTCTCAAATTGAGTAGAAAAAAACCAAATTGAATGGAATTTCCTTTGATTCACGAAATATTTGTGAATAATGAAAAGATGAAAGATGTGGCTGTTGATATGGTAAAGGAATTGTGGCTTAGATGTTATTTTTCTTTGAATGTTGTTGTGGCACGCCTTTTTCCGCACCCCTCTTTTGGAAAGGTTTGAAAAAAAGGCCTTCACAGTTTGGACTCTCGCGATTTTGAATCTAATCTCACTCTGTTTGGTAGAGCTGTGGGAAAGTACTTATAGCTTATGCCTAAACAGCTTATAGTTTATAACTTTCAGCTTAAGCTGATTTCCAGCTTATTCTTAAAGCATCTCCTGCCCCACTCAAAGAATAAGCTGATTTCTGACTTCCACAAAGCTATAAGCTATAAGCTATAAGCTAAACCAAACACATCAAAATAGCTTAAATTAAGCTGAAAGCTGAAATAAGCTGTAAATAATTTCTGCCAAACAGGCACAAAGTGCAATGTAAAATTGATAATCACCAAAGAGTCCAAATCCGACAAGCCTTTTGGAAAATCAATTTTAAATCAAATAATGCCAAAATTGGACTGCTTTGCCAGATACAGAGTCACCATCTAAATATTTTATTTTTGGAGAAATTTAGGAAACCCTGACTCGTGCCAAAGGCCACGTGTTCGTCATCACCAAAGTTGCCTCGGCTCAGGAACTTAGGTACGAAAGGGAAAGGTCATGAATTAAGTACCCCCGCTCGCCTAATCAAAGATCGGCCTTTACTAATCATGATATGCTTTTTATAAACATTATGCGTTCTCATTCCGGTTATTAGCTAACTTTACTATGTGATGTGCACAAGCAAGTATAGACTAAATCGCAAGAATTGTAACATTTCAAGTCATGTTTGTTTGCGAAAATGGTTTGAATTTTCCACCTCTAGTGGGCTTAAAGATTGCGGTTTTGTGACCAAACATAGTGGGCTTAAAACATGATTTGTCACTCAACAAAGTGGGCTTAAAACATACATTTGTTGAATCATTCCAATTCAAGTAACAAGCCTTCATCCATAGGTATTCATGCAGTTTAGCATTTAAGCACATAGTCTCATGGAAAGCATGCTAAACATAGCAACATTCACATTCATGCGATATGCTAAAGCATTAAAAACTCACCTAGTACTCCAAGCTAGGAAATAAATAAGTTAGAAAATAATGCATGATTCCTAACTATACAAGATGCCTAATGCAACACATGCAATATGCAATTAATAGGCTCAACTACTAATATGACATATGAATCGATTTGAACAACATGCGATTAAACACGTATTCAAAGAAGATATTGAAATGACAATGCAGTTTGAATGATGCATTGAGTCTCGGTGCATGCAATACGAATGAATGATGCAATCATAAGATATGCTAATTGAAATATGTCCATAAACTAACCATCAAAACCGATTAAATAAAAGGGAGAAAGACGTGGGGTTGGAAGACATGCACACACACACGTACACTTATTACAACATTACGCCCTCGCGAAGAAGGGTCTGAATGAAATCAGCTAAGCTAATCTAAGCTAAGCTAATCTAATCTAATTAAGCTAATTAGGCTAATTATTACAACACTTTAATTAACTAGCAAACTAATTAATTAATTTACAACACAATTGTGCACTAACTAAGCATGTAAGACATTAAACTATGCTACCATTGCTCCGCCTCAAGAAGTAGAGGATGCACATGCTCGATTCTCGCTCGAAAAGACCTCCGTTTTGCTCTCGAAAGTCTTTGTTTGTAGGGTTGAGCATCTCCAGAACCTTTCTGCTCCACCTTACCAAATCTTTGTTGAGGTTTACATCAGTGGCCTACTAGCCATGGATGGATGCTGCCGGCCACCTGCCGGCCAGAGAGATAAATTACCGGCCACTGATGATGCACTGCCGGCCATTGATGGTGCATTGCCGGCCACTGATGCATTGGATCACCATGCTGCAACAGAGCACAAACAGAGCAAAAATGGGGTTTTTCCAGGGGTCTGTTTGTACTGTATCCCTCCTTATCTTCTCAAAAGCTCAAAGGAGTGGCACATTTGGATCCAAAAACACCAATCAAGCAAGTTCATTGCATGATAGCCAAAGATCCAAGTTGTACAATTTTGATAAATGCACAAATATGACAAATAAGACCACCACCTTATCATGCACGATCAAGGGCAACAGAGACCAAGGAAAATGGCACATTTCATCATTTTTGAGTATGAAATGTCCCATTTTCCTTGTGTTCAAATTAACTTCCGATTTGAACACATGCAATGCAACATAAAGAGATGCTTATCTTGCCTCTTTTACTTGTCAATTTTGTTTACTCATTTTAATTACCAAGTCATTCTTTAATTGATTAGTCCATTGGTGAATGTCCTTTAATGGAAAGAGGGTTCAAACCACAAGTTGCTTTGGGCATGAAAGAGGCATTACACTGTTGATAATGAACCCTCTAAGGGATTAAACCATTAGGTGTAGCACCTCCATTTCACACTTAGGCAAACAAGTTGTTTGATACTACTTTCAAATCAAAACCAAGAAGTGAAGAAATGAGGGAGATTGCAGAGATTGCAAGTGCAAAAAATGAAGTGAAAAATGCACTAAAACATGCAATCAACTCACATCAATTATGGTTAAAGCCTTAAAACACTAAGCTAGTGAAGGAATTAACGCTACAACCATGCCATACAAGGCTCAAATGAAGCAACTAGCCCAAAACATAGCTAAAACAGGTTATTTCAGAGGCTAAAACATGTTGGACTTAAGCTAAGTTCAGCTAGCAAAACATGATAACATGTAAAGCTATCTAGGCATGTAAACAAGACATAAGGAGGGGAGGCTAAACCCTCCAAATTTGGACTTCAAAATATGTTTTTTGCCACTAAAAATACTTTGAAATTCTGTGGTAAAAGCCCCAAAAAAAGATGATTTGAAAGTGGGAAATAAAGGTGAAATAGCCTTAAAAACAAGGACTAAAGAAGGGGGGGATTACTCCCCCTAACCTCAATGGCCAAAAACACCAATTTTATCCCACAAAATTAGAGTTTTGTAGAGCCCTAAAACAACCCAAAAACAATTGAAAGAGATAGGTAAACAAGTATTCAAAACAAGCTAACAAGATTAATATTCTACCTCTTGAAGCAAAGAGCACCTTTGGACACAAGCTCAAGGTAAAACCACCTTCAAAAGCTCCAAGAATGCCCTAAGGAACCTCAGCTCAAAGATGAGGGGAATTGGTTTTGGGGACGTAGGCTAAAGTGTAGAGAAATTAGGCAAACACACACAAATTTGCAAGAGAGAGAGAAAATTTTTATGTCTCAAATCTTTCTAACCCCCACACATGAGAGAGAGAGAGAGAGGGGTCCTATATATAGAAAACATAAAATTTCCTCACAAACATCCAGCCATACACGTGTTGGAAGATGCATGAACCTGTGCAAACAGCTGGCACAAAATATCACAAAATATCTGCTGGAAACACTGGTGGCCGACCGATCATCAGTGATGGTCGGCAAGGTACATCAATGGCCGACAGGCCAAAAGCCATGGCTGGCAGCCCTTATGGATGGCCGGTAGACCACCAGAGACTGTAGGGAGAAGAGACCAAGACATGGTCCAAAAAAGAAACCAAAAGGATGCAGGGTTTGGAAGGCACTAATCTGTGGCGTTCCACCGAGGACTTTGAGCGCTTGGCGAGCAATCAGACTCGTTATCGGATGTACCTGCAAGAACATCCAAGTCTTAAAGGGCCGTAAAAAATGGGGTGTCTACAGTTGCCCCTCTTTGACAGAACTTGGAGTTTTGAAATGACGTGAGTGAATGTCAAAGCCCAGAGACGACCCATTTTGACAAGGCCGTAAGACTTGGACAAACAATCAAGATAAAAAATAAATGGTTACGCCCGTAGGCTGCCTACGTATCCCTTCGCAAGGAATCAAACCAGTGTAGTTTTGGGGCAAGATGCAAATGATATGCATGATGCAAGAACATAACTTATGATCATAGAATGAGGCTATACAATGAAAAATTTAAATGCAAATGCTATGCAAAGAAATGGCACAGTTAAACAAACCGAAACAAGATACATCAATTCCAATCACGAAAAGAAGTAAATAAATGAACACGCCACACGTGGGAATCATGTGCCAAACCACATTTCATGTAGAAAGGATGTAAGAAAATATGCAGGCTTAACTACGCATCACGTAGAAAAGGCGAAAGGCGACATAATCGTCGGGCGCACCCGAGGTCTCAACCGAGATCCAAATGTGTTACACACATGAGAAGGAAAAGGGTGGTGTGAATACTAGGATGCACCCGAATACCAAAACAAACAATCCCAATGCGTCTCACACGCAAGGGGAAAAGGTGGTATAAAACACCGGGACACACCCGAATGTTCGTAACTGAAGGAAAGTGTAAACACCGTGACACACCCAAATGCTTTTAACCAAAGGGAGGTGTAAACACCGGGATGCACCCAAATGGTTTTAACCAAAGGGAGTAGTGTAAACACTGGGACACGTCCAAATGCTTTTAACAAAATGGAGTGGTGTAAACACCGGGACATGCCCAAATGCTTTTAACCAAAGAGGGTGGTGTAAACACCAGGACACGCCCAAATGCTTTTAACCAAAGGGAGTGGTGTAAATACCGGGACACGCCCAAATGCTTTTAAACAAAAGGAGTGGTGTAAACACTGGGACACGCCCAAATGCTTTTAACCAAAGGGAGTGGAGTAAATACTGGGACACACCCAAATGCTTTTAACCAAATGGAGTGGTGTAAACACCGGAACACGCCCAAATGCTTTTAACCAAAAGGAGTGGTGTAAACATCGGGACACGCCCAATTACTTTTAACTAAAGGGAGTGGTGTAAACACCGGGACACGCCCAAATGCTTTTAACCAAAGAGAGTGGTGTAAACACCGGGACATGCCCAAATGCTTTTAACCAAAGGGAGTGGTGTAAACACTAGGACACGCCCAAATGCTTTTAACCAAAAGGAGTAATCCTAATGCGTCCCACGAGAGGGGAAAGCGAATACGTCCAAACGCGCCTCACGTAAGAGGAGAAAGCGAATACGTCCAAACACGCCTCATGTGAGAGGAGAAAGTGAAAAGATGCACAAGGCACAAATGATTAAGTGTGATAGATGCACGAGTTATAGGTAGTGTGACAGATGCATGAGTTAGGGGGAGTGCGATAGATGCACGAGTTGAACAAGTGTGATAGATGCACGAGTTAGGGAAAACATTCTCTTAATGAGACATGAATGATCTTATCTAGAATTTCTCTGAATGAATCATATATACAATATCATTTGATTGTGTGGGCTCCACTAAATGAACCGTGCATACAATATCGTACCAGGGTAAGAAAGAAACTCAACAAGTATAACATATTAAGGGTGCATGTTCTATGCACAATTGCAATGATGTTAAGGCATGTTCTATGCAAATGTATTTGGAAACATGTTCTATGCACGATTAACAGCATATTCTATGCTAAATACCAAATGCATGTTCTATGCAAATGTGAGAAGCACATATTCTATGCAAGTGTGAGAAGTGCATATTCTATGCCTGTGTGAGAAGTGCATATTCAATGCATGTGCAAGAAGTGCATATTCTATGCATGACAACAACTATGATATAATGACATGTTCTATGCGAACCAAACAATTTGAGAGCATATTCTATGCATGATCGGTAACAGGAACATGTTCTGTGCATGTTTCAAAAGCGAAAGCAATAAGCATGTTCTATGCATAATGCAAGAGCAGAAGCACGCTTTATGCAACAACGAGGAAACACATATTCCATGCAATAACAAAAACATATTCGTTAAAACCAATTCAAGAACAACTTCCGATTTACCTCTCGGAAAAGTTGCAATATGTTAAAAAGGATACACCTTGCTTATGTTGATGAGTGACGAACATTGTGCACTGGAAACACAATTCTGAGCCTCCGCAGAGACACTCTGAACCAAACACTGAACAGTCCACTCACTTCTTGGAATCCAAGGACACAAAACAGAACCAGAGACACATGGGAGACCTTTGGAAACCTGTCGCCCACAAGAGAGGGTCGCTGGCCACCTGCCAGCCACCGGTGTGCCTTGCTGGCCATTGATGGTGCCTTGCCGGCCATCGATGGCAGTTCGGGGCAAAACTGACTTTTCAGCCTTGGGTCTTTAAATATACAACTCCAAACTTCATTTCCTCACAAACCCTTGCTAAAAAATCACCTCCCTCTCTCTCTAGACCTTCTTTCTCTCTAGGTCCACGCTTTCTACGCATTTTCAACACCCCACACAAACTTGATTCGCTAAAATCTCTTTATTTCCTTCACTTTGAACCGGTCTTTGACACAAATTTTTGGTTGTTTTGATAAAGTGTTGAAGTTGGGAAATTTTGGGACTTAGGGTTTCAAAATGTTAAAAGGGGGTTTTGCTATTTTGATTCTAAAATGTGTATTTTGGGTTTCAAAATAATGAAATTGTTGTTGGTTGTTGATATATAGACCATTGGGTCAATATTGGGAAATGGGGTAGAAAACCCTAATTGATTGTATAAATTAATTAATATAATTAATTTGGAAAAATTGTGGTTATATGGAATTGAGTTGGAAATAATGAAATTGGCTCATTATATTATAAAATGGTGGAGTTGGATTTATTAATCGCTTACTCTTGAAAACATTGATATCTTATCTGTTGGAGCTTTTATTATATGTTTAGAAATAATTGCTTTGGGCTACCGGTGGAGGGTAGTTTTGATTGTTGTAGACAATGCATGATGATTAGGCAAACTAAAACTAATCAATTGGATGTGTCATAGAGTATGACGGTTGATAGAATTACATTAACGTTATGTATTGATTGATTGTGTATATGACCTATGTGTATATACGTTGTGTGTGTGGGAGGAGGAGATAAGGGATGTACTCCACGGTTTAGGAAAAGATAGGGGATGGACTTCTAAACCGGATGTTGTTTGGGAGGAGATAGGGGATGGACTCCGCTGATACAGCTCATATGCTTGTCAGTTAATGTGTTGATATAGCTCATATGCTTATCTATGGAAGTGTTGATATAGCTCATATGCTTATCTGTTGAGGTGTTGATACAGCTTGTATGCTTATCTAATGTGAAGTGGGAGAACGTTTAATGTGAATTATTATTTCGTTAGAGTATATGGCTAGGTTCTGAGCCACGGTTATGAATTGGAAATTTGATAAGAAATGGAAAATGAAATGAAACATGGACATAGTGGTCATGTAATGGAAATGGATTATGAAATGGTTTATGGGAATTGAACATTTATCAATTGCTAATGTCTTAGTTATTGCTCATACTGTGTTTAGCATATCTCTACTGGGTGTTGGCTCACCCTATATGGGACACTATTTTCAGGTACAAGTAGCATGCCACCTCCAAGGACATTGCTTGGATGATGATGAGAGTTGAAGACTCTTTTTCTTTAGTTTGTTAGTATTACATGTATATCAAGCCGAGGGCTTATTTTGTATAGAGTTAGTACTCTTCTTTTGTGTAACCAAGTGTTGACTTGGAAAGCTGTAAGCCCGTAGGGCATTTGCTTTTGTTGTTAACATGTAATACTGTTGTAAGAACTACTCTGATGAATGGAAATGGTTGATTTCTCTTATATCAATGCATGTCTAAAGTGATGGGTTTTATGTATTATTTTGAGGGCGTTACATTTATGCTTACATGTGTAATTTATGATATATATTAGATATTTGAAGATTTTATTTGGTCTGATATTGTTATTCTTAAATCTATCAGAATTTTATACAAATTTTTAGAAATTTTTATATTCAAAATTTCAAGATGATTTATTCTAGAAAGTTGTTAAGAATAATATCTAGATCATCTACAAATTTTTATATCAATTCTTTTAGTTTTGTATAGATTTATTATGGAATTTTAATTAAAAATCACTAAATATTTTATAATAAACCAAATCGAGTATTTTCTAAGTGAAAAATGAAATTTGAGGAAGTTTAGTTTCATCCCAATTTTTGGATTATGGTTTTGATACGTAGATTTTGTGTGAAATTATTTTAAGAAAGCGTGTCAAATTTGTGTTATATAACTACTTGTAATTTTGTAGAATTATTTATAATTTATTTTCTAGAAATTATTTTTGTATAAGGAATATTGTTGAAAATATCATGAATTTTAGAATTGTCTAAGTAATTTATTTGTAATTTTAGTTATGTAATCTTTAATTTTAAAAATTTGGGGAAGAAATAAAAAGAGCCAAAATTGCAACTTCAATTATTTATGAAAATTACAAATAAGTGTTGTGCTAGCATATTTACCTTAATCTTGTAAAATAGTGATTCATACATGTGTGATGTTACCCTTGATGTTCTAAAAATTACATTCTCACCCATGTGGTTAATATTCTCATTTCATAAATCCTCTGTTTATATGAAAGACAACAACTCTTAATAAAAAATAGAAAAAATTATATTGAAAAAAATAAAAATAAATAAAATAAATAAACAGAGGAAGTAAAGGAAAGCAAGAAAAGAGAAAGTATATGAGTCCAATGTCTTTATTCCATTTAAATAATTACAATAACATGGGATTAGTGTAATTTCCCAAATGTCAAAAGGTGATATGTATTAAACCCAAACTTCATGGAGTGTAAGTGTAATTTATCCTTTTTTTTATATATATTAATATATAGATTTAAATATATTTATAAAGTCACAGTCCAATCCGATTTGATCCGACCAGTGATCTGTCCACTAAAATTTATTTTTTTTTCTGATTCAGTCACCAGTCTGATTTTCAAAACATTATGTGGCAAGACTACACTCACTAATTGGCAAACGAGTGATTATTTGGTAATATTAAAATATTACTCTACACCATTTATTATTTGACATTTGTTAAGTTATTTTT
Organism: Camellia granthamiana; assembly: GCA_036172215.1. Lineage (NCBI taxonomy): Eukaryota > Viridiplantae > Streptophyta > Magnoliopsida > Ericales > Theaceae > Camellia > Camellia granthamiana. The sequence continues at coordinate 11,193,878 of CM069916.1, forward strand.
AAAAAACATAACATATTTGACACTCGGCAAGTTATTTTTCAAAAATCCAACGAAAAGTACTACTGTTTTAACTAATCAATATGATGTTAGAACACCAATATCAAGGGATTAGGGACCTAGAAGTATGCTCCTCACTAGGTCTCAAGTTCGAATCCCACCTTCAGCTAGCTATTGGCGGGTCACTGCGTCTTTGTCCGATCGATCAGTTGAGGGCCTCAAGATTAGTCGAGGTGTGACACTCTGAAGGGAAGTTGGCTCGAACACTCGGTTATACAAAAAAATAAAAAATAAAAAAGTTAAAACACTGTAGACGTCCCCGAACGCATCCCGGGCGAGGAGTGCGAGTCCCTCCCGTTCTGGTTCGATATTGGGTCACCACAGTTCAAGGACTCAAATGTCGCGGTTCTTAATCTTGAACCAAAGAGTCCAAATCTGGCAAATCGTTTTGAGAAAACAATTTTTTGAAAAGTAGTGCCAAACATGGACTGCTTTGCCAGATATAGAGTCACCACCTAAATATTTTTAAAATGGGGGAATTTAGGAAACCCTGACTCGGTGCCAAAGGCCACGTGTCCGTCATCACCAAAGTTGACTTGGCTCGGGAGCTTGGGTACGATTGGGGAAGGTCAGCTATGAGCACTCCCTCTCGCCCGGTCCGAAGACCGGCCTCTACTAACCATGATATCCGTTTTTGAAAACGTTATGTGTTCTTATCCCAATTATTAGCCTAGAATTACTATGTTATGCGCACAGCAAACAAGTATAGACTAGATCACCTAATTTGGAAACAACATTGCATATCCGTTTTGTTTTGAAAAAAATGTGTTGGTTTTTGCTACTCGCAAGTAGGCTAAAATACGGATTTCAATGAGTACTCCCAACTCAAGCAATCCAACCTCCACCCACAGGCATTCAAGCAATTTATCATGTAAGCATTTAGCTGCATGGCAAGCATACTGTCATGTTTAACAATCACACGCATGCGATATGCTAAAGCATAAAAACACTTACATTGTACTCCGAGCCAAAACAGCAAACTAGTTAGCAAACATGCGTGACCTAGTTCATGTTAAGTGGCTAATGCGTCACATACAAGGATGTAATCTAGACAGGCTCGGCTATCCTAAACATGGCATATGGAATGCTACAAATAACACGTATTCAATTTGGAATTGAAAATACAATGCAGTTTGTATGATGTGCCGAGTCCGGTGCATGTAAACAAATGCATGAATGCACGCATGCATAGCATAAGGTATGCTAAAAAATAAATGTGCCCTAATCTACCATCGTAAGCAGGTAAATAAAAGGGATAGAAAGAAATGGGGGTTGGAAGACATACACCCACTCACACACACTTATTACAATTTCGCCCTCACTCGGAGGGACTAAAATAATACAGATAATTAACTACGCAAGCTAATTAATTATTACAAAATTCACTAAATTAATTAGACAAACAACTAATCTAATTAAAGCAGTAAATGCCTCGGGAAGAGGGCCCAATGCATGCGCGTGCCCGGGACTCGCTCGGAATCGCACTGCCATGCAAGTGTGCCTCTGTTTTCCCTGTTATTCTCCTCTGAAAATTGCCAAAATCCCAGGAGTGCCTCTCAGGGCACTGGGGATCACCACCGGCTGGGGTAGAACACCACCAGCTGAAGGGGGAGGCCACCGGCACTAGATTCATCCATCGGCAGTTTGTTGACTGCCGATCGGCACTAAATAGTGCCGGCCGGCACTAAATTCCTGCAGAACCTGCAACTCACAGCAGCAGAGGGGAAATCTATGCATGGCAAGGCAATTCAAAGCATGTATGCACCAAACACAACCCTTATCATATTAGTGACTCAAAGGGGCATGTGCCTCGATTCCCGGACCACCAATCGCGCATTTCCATGCATGATGGCCCAAAGAACCAAGTGTGCACTTTGATTTCAAATGCATGCAATGCAAACAAGCAAACAAGGGTGCTCAACCTCCATCATACTTCACTTCAAGAGGCCAAACATGCTCAATGCAAATGCAACCCTAAGCATGTCAACTAGGCGTGCAACATAGATTATGCAACACACTTATGCAAAGGGTTCAAGCAAACATGCAAGGCAAGCATGCAAACCAATAGAGGGATGGTCTTAGGCATGATCTAGGCAGCTCCAAAAGGCCTAAAATCAGTGGCCAAAATGCCTATAATTGGAGCCTAAACACACACACACACATGCAAGTGTGAAGGTCCAAACCAAGGCATAAACATGGCAACTCTTAAGCACACTTAAAGAGACCAAACATAGGCAACTAGCATGCATTGAAAGCTCTGAAAATCACACAAAACATGATGCCAATTCATGTTAAGCAAGGTAAGCAAATGCATGCAACATAGGCTCAACACTTGAAGCAAGTCATGGAAGCATTGAACTACACTCATGCAAAACAAATATGGCATGCATTGAACAACCTAAACAGAGTTTAAGCATGTCAAATAAGGCCCAAAGGACCACTTAGATGGCATCTAAGAGGTTTGAAATTTAAGGCAAGCAACATGGCCTAAACATAGAGCATGCAACACAAGCTTAGGAAACAACAAAGACGCATGCAATGTAAACATACAAGCACCTCTAGGGGACTGAAATAGCATATGAAATGGTTCCAAACCATCAAAATGATGCAAACAAAAGCATGCTACACATACATGCTCTTAAGGCCAACAAGCCAAATACAAAGGAGCCATATTAATCATGCAAAGATTGACCAAAACACTTATGGACAGAGCTAAAACATGGTAATATGAGCACAAGAACTTCACAAATGCAAGCCTAAAACATGCTAGAGACTAAGGCATACAACCTAAGCATGTTAAGGCATCAAAAGGGCATTACAAGGCAACCATGCTAAGCATGCATAGGAGACCAAAACCAACTTAGAAACATGTTATATCATGGCAATATAAGCATGAAATACAGCCAAGACATGCTCAACAAACAACCAAACATGGTGCTCCTTTGGAGGCCAAATCTTGCCCTTTTCAAGGACAACAAGGAGAGGGGGTGGCCCTCTCCTTCCTAGGACTCTAAGGCACCATCTCCACCACTAAAATCTCTCAAGATTTCAGTGGTGGAGAGGCCCAAGCATGACAGTCCCGGATCTCTCCAAAATAGCACAAAAAAGGGGCCTTTTCAAGGCCTAAAGGGGGTCAAACTTTCCCAAACCTCCAAACACTCTTAATATACAATAAAGAGGGTCAAAAATCAGAACTTTTATGTGCCAAAAACTAAGCTCAAAAACTGTTTTAAAGCAAGTAGAAACAAGGTGTAAGAATGGGGTAAAAAGAGAGTGTTTCTTACCCTTGTTGACCACCTTCACAAAGGTTGTTATGGTTGCCTCCTTGAGCTTCAAACCAGCTTCAAAGCTTCAAAACAGGCCCCAAGAACCTCTGTAGCAAGAAGAAGGTGAAGCACTAGGTGCTTGTGAGCAAAATTATGACAATACACACACACTAAGCTTAAGGGAGAGAAAGAGAGATACAAGATAGATATAGAACTTCAAACCCTAAACCAGAGCTTCTTCTAAGCCTTTTCCCTCTAACTCTCTAATTTTTCTAACCCTTTGCCAAGAGAAGAGCCTTCTCTCTTATAGACAAGGAAAGCTTACAAGCTAAGCAAGCCAAAGGCTCATCCCCTCCATACACGTGTATGGAGGGGGGACCAAATGCAAACAGCTGTCTAAAAATATCTCAGAAAGCAAGTGCACAGTGCCCGGCCGGCTAAGGATGCCATTTTGGCAAAACTTAGTGCCGGTCGGCACAAAAGAGTGCTGGTCGGCACAATAAAGTGCCGATAGCAAAACCAGTCAGCCGGTGGCCTCTAGCCACAGCCGGTGGTGTGTGGGGATGCCTCACAAGGCATTCCCTGCCCTTCCAAGGCAAAAACCAGTGTTTGGTGCAAAACCAGACACAAAACGGTTGAGTTTGGAGGTCCTGAGGCAAGGCGCGCGAGCCGAGAACTCCGGGAACTCCAAACGAACACAAACATGGATAATCACTGAGTGTTCCAACGGTGACGTCCAAGTCTTGAGGACGGTCAAAAATGGGGTGTCTACAAACACCACACGACATTGCCCAACAAAAAGTAATTTCCCTTGCCAAACATGCATGCACTATATAATTACCCTTATGTTATGTTTGGTATAGGGAACATCGCGTTGGTCATGTGGACAATGATGTCATTTTCATCTCCTTCTCTTGCCATTAGCTACGGTAGCTAAATTTTTATGTTTACACTTTTTTAGCTTAGTTTTTTTAGCCTTATTTGATTTTTATTTTTGGATTTTTTTTATTTTTATGAGACAAAAAATGTAATAATTATAGTTTAAATGTGACATTTTATCATATTAATTTATATAGCCTATTTTATCTTTTTATGTTTTTTTAGCCCAAAATCTTTACGACTAACACCAATTACTCCAATTCCTCACGTTGACCCATTTCCCACCTCAACCTCCAATCCAAAATTCACAAAAACATTCTCACAATTTCATGGATTTCTTCAAATGGATCACTTTGATTTCCACCCTCTACATCTTTCTCTCATCAACAACACCCACTTCATCAAATTCTTCTTTAACCTTAGAAGAGTTATGGCAATCCAGGTTTTACCCCAATCTTTATTATGTGTCGGACTTGGGTTCTGTGGTTCTCTATTGTTGTCTATGTCTCATTTTCATCCTTTAATTCTTTGTAATTGAGTTTTGGGGTGTGTTAGGCGAGTTCGGAACAGGTTGGTTATGAGTTAGTGCACGTGGTTGCTGTCCAGATTTTGGCTTCTTCGCTCAAGCGAGGCTTTTGTCGCTTGACCGAGCCTTGGGTGTTATCTCTTCGCTCAAGCAAGAACTCTTGAGCTCGAGCATGCGTCTGCGTCTTTGTAAAACATGAACGTTGGTATTCTTCGCTCGAGTGACGCTTCTTGCGCTCAAATGAGCGAGCCCTATGTTTTATGTTCCTTCGCTCGAGTGAGAACTCTTGTGCTCAAGCGTGCGTCTGCGTGATGGCAAACCTAAAGCCTTGTATTGTGCACTCGAGCGAGGTTATTGTTGTGTCTGGTCGCTTGAGCGACCACTCCTTTGCTCAAGCGAGCATTTAATATATCAGTTCGCAGCAGGGATCTTCTCCATCACTTTTTGATCTCCTTTTTACTCAAACCCTAGATCCGGCTGCCTCTCTCTCTAAAACACTCATTCTCTCTGCATATACTCTTGATTTAGAGTTCTTTTACCTGTAGACACCCCATTTTTTACCGACCTTAAGACTCAGACATCATCGATTAAGCGCTCGGTGATTGTGCATGTTGTGCTCATTTCGAGGTTTCCGGAGTTTTTGGCTGAAAGCCTTGCCTTTGGGCCTCTGAACTCTTTGTGCTTTGGCTTGGTTTGTGGACCAAGTCTTGTTTTCTCTTCCCTGGAGGGAGGGAGTGGTCTGTAGACCACCTCTTTCTGGTCGTAGACCACTTTTCGTGATCGTAGATCACTTTTCTCGTTGGAGACTAGTTTTCGATTTTCAAAGCCTTCGGTCGTGCGCCTTGTCTCAAGATCACTTAACGTTCTCCATTTGGCGTGATTTTTGAACCACACCTTGTTGCCTCTGCCTAGAGGGACATTGTGGTTCGGGAGACCACTTTTGTGGTCATAGACCACTTTCAGTGCTCGTAGACTAGTTTTCGAGGCTTCCGGCTGTGCACTTTGCCTCCCGAACTTTCGTCTTGTATCCGTTTTGGTTTGTTTTTGGTACAAACCTTGTTTTCCTTGTTTGAAAGGTGGTACAAGGGTGCGAGACCAGTTCTTCCCCTTGGAGACCACTTTCTTGCCTGCCAGCTAGTTTTCTGGTTTGACAACTGGTCTCCTTGGTCTTTGGGCCACTTTTCTGGTCGGCCACCACACCATTGCATTGTTTTCATGCTCTAGACCACCTCCCACCATGGCCAACCAGTTTTTGTCCTGGGAGACCACTTGTGGTGGTCAGTCGACCACTTCAAGTAGCTGGCCGACCACTTCAAGTGGTCAGCTACTTTTCATCACCTTTTTGGAGATATTTTCCTCCTGCTGGCACAGTTGGAGGGCATTGAAACCATATGGAGGGATGGCCTTGGACCCTTAGCTTCCTCAAGAAGCTTGAGCCTTGGTTCTCTATATAAGAGAACCTCCTCCTCCCTCCTCTAGGTTCAGAAAATTGGCCTTAAGCTATACATACACCCTTGTATCTATATTTCCTTGTTTGTTCTTATTTTGTGCCTTAAAATGTCATTTTGTCGCACTTTTGTACACAAACACACACTTAAACACCATCCTTTTGTTGCTGAGGCTTCTTGGAGTTGGTTTTAGAGTTCTTGGACTGGTTTGAGCTCAGAAAAGTTGCTGGAGTTGTAGCTTTGAAGGTGGTCTTTGTAGAAGTCCCCTAAACGCCCTGGGAGGAATGAGGTCCCGTTCCGTTCGTTTTGTGGGTCTACTACAGTTCGGACTCAAATTGTCACGGTTCTTAATCTGAACCAAAGAGTCCAAGTCCGACAAATCATTTTGAGAAAATAGATTTTTGAAAGAAGTGACAAACATGGACTGCTTTCCCAGATACAGAGTCGCCACCTAAATATTTTATTTTGGGGGAATTTAGGAAACCCTGACTCGGTGCCAAAGGCCACGTGTCCGTCATCACCAAAGTTGCCTCGCCTCGGGAACTTGGGTATGATTAGGGAAGGTCAGCTATGAGCACCCCCTCTCGCCCGATCAAAGATCGGCCTCTACTAACCATGATATCTTGTTTTGAAAACATTATATGTTCTTATTCCGGTTATTTCGCCTAGAATTACTATGTTATGCGCACAGCAAACAAGTATAGACCAAATCGCCTAAATTGGAACAAAACATTACGTATTTGTTTTGGAAATGGTTTGCTACTCGCAAGTAGGCTAAAATGCAGGTTTTGCCACCCCCAAGTGGGCTTTAGAAAAGATGGTTTTTCCACTATCAAGTGGGTTTTAAAACTCACAGTTTTAATGCATTGTTCCAATTTAGGTAATTCAACCTCCATCCACAGGCATTCAAGCAGTTATATCACATAAGCAACTAGCCTCATGGTAATCATGCTGTCATGGCAACACTCACACGCATGCAATATGATAAAGCATAAAAGCTTACCTCGTACTCCGAGCCAAAACAGAAACTAGTTAGTAATCATATGTATGATCCTAGTTGATGTTAAAAATGGCTAATGTAACACATGCAAGGATGCAATCTAGACAGGCTCGGCTATCCTAAACATGGCATGTGAAATGCGACGGATAACACGTATTCAATTTGGAATTGAAATACAATGCAGTTAGCATGATGTACTGAGCCTGGTGCATGTAAGACAAATGTATGGATGCACGCATGCATAGCATAAGGTATGCTAATTTAAATATGCCCTAGTCTACCATCATAAGCGGGTAAATAAAAGGGAAGAAAGACGTGGGGTTGGAAGACATACACATACTCACGCACACTTATTACACAATTGCCCTCGCTCGGAGGGATCGAAAGAATATTACAGTCCGAATAAATAATACTAAATTAATTATTACAGACCCTTTAATTAATTAACAAATTAATGACAAAAGAAGGTGGCCACAGCCCCGCCTCGGGATGCGTAAATGATGCATGCTCGATCTGTGCTGCCCGAAAATTCGCTGCCATAACACTACTGCCTCTGTTTACACTGTCGTGCTCTTCTGAAAATTTCCAAAGTCTTAGGACAGGTTCCCTGAACACTGTAGAACACCATCGGCTGGAGGAAATGCACATCGGTCGTGGAACATACCTACCGGTTGGGTTTCATGTTATGGGCCACCAATTAATGGCCGGTCGGCACTATATATCGCCGGTCGGCCAAAACTCCCTGCAGAAACTGGTTTTTGACAGCAACAAGGACAGACAGTGTATGACATGGAATTTCAAGCAAATGTATGCGCGGGCACACTCCCTATCATGTAATGGGCTCAAGGGAGTGTGGCCCTCGACCCTCGGGCCATCAATTGTGCATTTTGATGCATGATGGCCCAAGAGGCCAAGGTTGCAATTCAATGTAAAATGCATGCAACACAAAAATGAATACCAACACCCTATCATGTTGGGGTCAAGGGGATTGGCGACCGAGGGTTAAGACGTGTTACATCACTTGGAGTATGAACACTTCTCAATCCTCACACTTGGTTTGACACCCCAAACCAAGCAATGCAATGCATGTTATGCAAACATGGCTCAAAGACACAACATGAGACTAAGATGCAAGGCATGCCAAATGCAATGCAACTTATCATGGCAAGTATGCAACGCTAGACATGCAAGATGCAAATGCAATGCAAACATGGACAATTTATGCAAAAGGACTAGCATGTGACAATGCATTATGAGTCAAGCATGCAACGAACATGTGATAAATATGCAACGGTGGACTTAAACCATAAAGGGGCAGACCTCAGCCCACCCCAAAACAGTGGCCAAAAGTGTCCAAAAAGGTGGACAAATGTTCAACAAACATGCGTGTCAAAGGGGCCCAAAGCTAAGGCATAACAAAGGGGCATTCTACTACCACTACCCCAAGCAAACATGGCATGAACAATACAACCAAAAAAGGAATTTTGACATACAAAATACACCCCAAAACCTATTGATATGGCAGCCCAAATGTCTAAACATGGTAGCATACACAATGACCACCCTTTAAGGCACAAGACTACAACACTTCAAGGCATTGAAGGAGACACAAATGACAATGTAAGACCACATTACATGGACTGAAACATGATCTCAAATGATGCCAAATGATGATAATAAGCTATGCTAAGCATGTTAGTGACCCACACACTCAAGGCTTACAAGCCAAAATGCATAGCAACTACATCAAGCATGTCAAACATGACTAAATCAGTGGCCAACAGACCTTAAGCATGACAAATCATGACCAAAAGCTTCAACAAGCAAAGCTAAATCATGCAAGCATGGAAGCCTAAATAGAAGATGCATTTCTATGCAAAAGGGAGGGATACAAAGCAAGGGTATTATGCATGCAAGAGACCACAAATCCGACCAAAGACAGAGATATACCATGACCAAAAGACACCCAAAAACCTCTAAAATAGGGCCAAAATTAGTCAAGCATGCATGTTGCCCTTTAAGCCAAAAAACAAGGATAAAAGAGGGGCGTCCCTCCCCTATACAAGACTTCAAACCCTCTTCTTCACCACTAAAAATCCATTGGATTTCAGTGGTGAAAAGAACAAAACACTCAAGAAAACAAAGCCTAACAATGGAAGCACCAAAAAGGCCAAACAAGGCATAAGAGGGTGAGTTCAACCTCAAACCACAAAATGACCTCAATGAAGTATTTAAAGCATGAAAATATAAGACTTTTTTTAGTTATACACGAAGCCTAAATCAGCATGAAAGACAGGTAAAAAACTAGTGCAAGTTTGGGGGATTTAAAGCAAAAGGATTACCTTTGAAGAACAGCTCAAGAACAGCCAACTCAGCCCTCTTCTTCTGGTCAAAACCAGTCCAAAAACTCAAGAATGAACCCTCCAAGCCTCTCAAAGTCGAAGTAAGGTGTAATGGTGTGTGTCTTAGTGCAAAACTAAGGAAGAAACACACTTTTAGGCTTCCAAAACACACACAAGGGATGAGAGAGAGGGAAATCTAGAGAGAGAGAGTATATGACAGATATATATATGCATATATCTCTGGTTTTTGTTCAAAAACTCTAACCCCCAACAATGGGAGAAGAGGGGTGCTTATATAGGCAAAGAAAGAGGTTCCAAGCTTCTCAAAGAAGCTAAGTGAAAAGGGCAAAAGGTGCAAAGGAGTCAAGGCTTCTTGGAGAAGCCATGACAAAGGGTCAAGCTTCTTCAAGAAGCTTGACCAAAGGGTTCAACCTTCTAGAAGGAAAAGGGGTTCAAAGGCTCAAAACAACCACAACTTGCATGGGGAGGAGTGATGGTACATCCCAGCTGGCACAGCTGGCATGCACCATGCCTGAAGGGTGCAAAGGGGTCACACCGGCCAACAAAAGAGATCACCGGCCAAGAAGAGTGTCGGTCGACCAAATGTAATGCCGACCGGCCATTGGTATTAAGAAACCACGGCCGGTGGCACCAATAAACGGCCGGTGAGGTGAGGGGAAAGCCGGTGGGGTGTGGGGATGGCCAACAAGCCATTCCTTGTCCTCCCATGCGAAAACACAAGTGTTTGGTGCAAAACCAGACACCGAACAGTCGAGTCAAGAGACCCTGAGGCAAGGCGCGCAACCGAGACCTCCAGGAACTCAAGACGAACACAGGCACGGATGATCACCGAGTGTTCAAGTGGTGACGTCCAAGTCTTGAGGACGGTCAAAAATGGGGTGTCTACAGTCTTCAAGGGTGAGCTTTTAACCTTTTAAACCCCCATTTTTTCTTAAGCTTTTATCCCTACTTGCATGTTGTTTTAAGCTTAACTTTCAACTACAAAAAGTTCTATTTTTCAGTCCTTAAAATGTTTGTTTAAGGTCATTTTTGCATTGGGGGTGGTCCACCCCCTCTTAGGCCTTGTTTGGGCTTTGTTCTTGTGCCATCTTTTGAGCTATTGGGATCACCTAGTTTTGGCCTTCTCACCAGTGGAAATGGTGTTTTAAGGTCCAAAAAATGAGAGGGTCCCCTCTCCTTGTGTTTTGAATACTTGCTTCATGTGCCTCATGTTTGAGCATGTTTGTTAAGCTTATGTTGGCCATATATTAGCATGTATTTGGGGTTATTTTGAGATGGAATGCCACTATTTTTGGTTGTCTTGATCATCCCTTGCATGCATAATACACTTGTAGTGTAAATCTCATAAACTAGTCTTGTGTGCTTCATGAAGTAGCATGTCATTCTAGCTTGTTTTGAGTCCATTTCAGCATGTTTTTGGTGTTGTTTTACCATGTCATACCTTTGTTTTGGATTGGCTTGATAGCCCCTTGCATGCTCCATGCACTTGTAGTGCATTTTCGTGAACTAGCCTAATGTGTGTCATGCTTTAACATGTCATTCTAACATGCTTTTGGCTTAACTCTAAGAATATTTTGTCCATGTTTTAACATGCTCTAGCTCTGATTTGTGTTGTCTTGGTCATGCATGCCATGCTTTGTATAGCTATAGTGCATTCTAGCTTGTTAGCTTTGTGTATCGAGTCCACTAGCATGCATTGGTTGGCCTATTTGAATGATTTGGAATCATTTTTTATGTGATTTCAGTCCATGTTTCATGGTCATACACTTGCATCTTTCACTTATTCAATGTGTTGGAAGGTTTGCCCTTTATGCCTTAACATGAGCCATTGTGTATGCCTTCATGACTAAGCTTGCGAGCTATCATTTCAGTGTTTATTTGGGGTTATTTTGCCATGATATAACTCTGATTTTTGTTGGCGACTTGGTCTTGGTAGGTGTAGTGTAATCCACCCTATTTGCCTTGCATTCATCATGCCTTATGCCCTTCATGCTAGCTTGTTTTGGCTTCCTTCCATACATGTTTTAGACTCATTTTGACATGTTCTAAGACTATTTTGGGTTGCCTTTACCATATGCTTCATGTTTTGCATAGTTGTAGTACAAATGCCTATGCTAACTTCAAGCTTTGGGTACCATAGCATGCTTCATTTGCATCATACACATGATTTGGAATCATTTGTCATGACATTTCAGAGCATGTAGCATTGCCATATTCCCACTTCATTCACTCTTTAAGTGCCTTTTGAGTGTTATGCATTGTTTCCTTGTTTGTGGCCTAGCATGTATGCCATCTTGCCTAGGTCCTTGAGCCCTCATCTCAGTATGCTTTGGTCTTTGTTTAGACCTATTTAAGGTCTGTCCATGATTGGTTCAATCATTTGTGCCATGTATTGCATGCCCCTTGTGTAGGCCCTTTAATGGCCTTGTGCCTTAGGCTCTCTTGCATGCTTTACTTGTGTTTGAATGATTTGGCATCCTTTCACACTTGATTTTAGAGCCTTTAGTGTTGTCACACTTCCATGTTTATCGCTTCTTCATCATGCTTGAGAGTTGTGTTCTTAGGCCTACTTGATAGGCCAATGCATTGAGCATGCTTGCCTTGTCCTTTTGTGCCTTTGTTTTGGTGTTATGGCCATTGATCTGGGCATGGCTGAGGTCTATCCACATTTGGTTTAAGTCCATTTAGCATTGTGTATGCCATGTCACCTTGCATTGTGTATGCTCATGTTGTTCGCATTGTGTATGCCATGTTGATACATTGCATTGAGTATGCCATGTTGTTGTTTGCATTGTATATGCCATCTTGTTGCTTTGCATTGAGTATGCATGCCATTAGCATTGAGTATGCTATGTTACATTGCATTGCATGATTGCATCCTTAAGTCGCATTATATGTTTGCATGCTTAAGTTGCATTGCATGTTTGCATGTTGTTTCTTGCATTTTGTTTGGAATAGGTGTTAGTCCAAACACGAGGAACGAGGGACATTTCATACTTAAAGTGATGAAACGTGCCTCAATTCTCGGTCGCCGACTCTCTTGATCATACATGATAGAGTTTTAGTCTTTATGTGTTTATGTGTGCATTCATTTCATATTGAATTGTGCAATTTGGCTTCTCGGCCATCATGCATTGAAATGCGCGATTGATCACCCGAGGGTCGAGAACCACACTCCCTTGAGCTTATGAAATGATAGAGAGGGTGGTCGTGCACACATATCTTGCAAATACATTGCCATGCCCTTTCTTGCTCTTTGTTGCAGCAAAGTAGAGTCTGGCAGCAACAACTGGTCGGCCGACCAGTAAACCTAGCTGGCCGACCACTTTTTCTGGTTTTTCAGCAAAGAAAGTGGTCGGCAGGTGGTCTCCTTCCTCAACAACTAGTCGACAGCCCTCCCACAGGTCCCCAAGGTGAGTTGGAAGCTTTCTGGAGCTTGGTGCAAGGTTCTGAGAACAATTGCAAACAGAGGCAAGTTGGGGCATGGCGACGGATTTCCGAACAAGGCGACCGGGCATGCATGCACTCTTCTCCCTCTGAGGAGCTTGCTTTACTGTTTTACTTAGCTAATTTGCTTAGCTAGTTTATGCTTTGATTTTGTAATTAAGTAGTTAATGCGTTTAGCTGCTAATTTGTTTTGTAATAGCTTAATTAGTTAGCTTGTTAGTTAGCTAGTTTTGTGATGTAATAATTAGTTTAATTAGCTTAGATTAGCTAGTTAGCTTCGTATTCGGACCCTCCGTCGAGAGGGCCAACTGTTGTAATAAGCGTGCGTGTGTGTGATGCATGTCTTCCAACCTCCATTTCTTTCTCCCTTTTACTTAACCGCTTATGATGGTTAGTTTTGGGGCATATTTCAATTAGCATACCTTATGCTTTGCATGCGTGCATCCATTCATCTGTCTTGCATGCACCGGGCTCGGCGCATCATACTAACTACATTGTTCAATTCTAATTTGAATACATATACCAAGTTGCATTTCACATGACATCTTAGGATAGCCAAGCCTAACTGAGTTGCATTTTTGTATGTGTTGCATTAGCCATCTCAACATGAGCTAGGATCATGCATGATTTCTAACTAGTTCTCTGTTTTGGCTCAGAGTACATTGTGAGTGTTTACGCTTTGGCATACTGCATGTGTATTAATGTTGCCATGAAAGCATGCTTGCCATGAGGCTAACTGCTTAAGTGTTTAACTGCCTGAGTGCCTGTGGGTGAAGGTTGGATTACTTGAATTGGAACAATTCATTGAAATCCTCGTCTTAGCCTACTTGCGAGTAGCAAACTTCAAATCATTTTCACAAACAAACATGCAATGTTTTGTTCCAACTTAGGCGATCTAGTCTATACTTGTATGCTGAGCACATCACATAGTAATTCTAGGTTAATAACCGGAATAAAAACACATGTGTTTTCAAAAACAAAATATCATGCTTAGTAAAGGCCGATCTTTGATCGGGCGAGCGGGGGTGCTCATTGCATGACCTTCCCCTCTCGTACCCCAGTTCCCGAGCCGAGGCAACTTTGGTGATGACGGACACGTGGCCTTAGGCACGAGTCAAGGTTTCCTAAATTTTTTCCAAAATAAAATATTTAGGTGGCGACTCTGTATCTGGCAAAGCAGTCCATGTTTGGCACTTCTTTATAAAAATCAGTTTTCCAAAACGATTTATCGGATTTGGACTCTTTAGTGATTTATCGGTCTCACATTGCACTTTGTGAGATTAGATTCAGAACCATGACATTGAGTTTGAACTGTAGTATCTAGAGAGCAAACCGAATTCGCGCCCTCGCAGCGCAGAGCTCGGGGAGTTCTCGGGGCACGTCTACACTACCCCAATCCCTTTGTTAAAAGGCTTGAGCTTCGTGTGGGCTACGTTTAGATCCGAAAAAGTGTGGGTTTGGATCATCTTGAGTTTTCCTCTTCATCTCCTTTGAGCTTCCCCATTTGAGGTAGGGATAATCTACTCATTTTTATGAGCTTTAACATAAATATTGGTCATTTTGTATAAATAGTGAGATTTGGAAATTTTGGGAAGTTAGGGCTTGAAATTTGAAATGTTTGAAATAGGGATTTTCTACTTTTGGGCTCCATGGTGTATGTGAGGTCTTAAAAAGTTGTTATGTGTATATAATTGATGAAATTGGGCCTTAGGTGCAATATTTGAGAAAGCGGAATTAATGCCCTAAATTAAATTGAATAAATCATTTGTATACTTAATGAAATAAATTGTGGAAATATGAAATTGATTTGGAAATCATGAAATTGGATGGAATTGGGGTTAATTGGTGTAGTTGGACTGATAAATCACTCACCTATGGAAAACGTGATAAATTATCTGTTTGATAAATTTATTTATTTGTTTAGAAATAACTGTTTTGGCCTATCGGTGGAGGATGACCATGATTGTTGTAGACACTGCATGATGATTAGGTAAATTGAAATTAATCAATTGAATTATGTCATTGAATATGACGGTTGAATTGAAATGTTGAATATGTGAATTGTTAGGTCATTGTATATGCCAACATGTTTAATACATTGTATATGTATCGTTGTATGGAAGGAGATAGGGGATGTACTCCATTGTGTGGGAGGAGATAGAGGATGGACTCCATTGATAATTAAGTTGGCCGGAGTGTCCAGGGTGAAAGTCCCGAAATCATATATATATATATATATATATTTGGGTGCTAGTTTCCTCAGATGTAGCTCCGTCAAATGGAAAGTTATTGGAAGTGTTGAATGATGTCTATGATGTTTGTTATTAAAGTGTTGTTATATGAGTTGTAGTCTCATTTTAAATTGTTTGGTTAATATTGAGCTATGTTAATGAATTGATTTAGATATGTAATGGGAAGTGGATTAGTCATAATGCAACTATTGACTGGTTATGAAAAGGAAAGGATGTACTTGTGTTACATGTGTTGAACATTTATCAGATGCTAATGTTTTAGTTAATTCTCATTTACTGTTTAGCATATCTCTACTGGGCGTTGGCTCACCCTACTTGGGACACCATTTTCAAGTACATGTGACATGCCGCCTCCAAGATTATAGCTTGGGAGGTTTAGGGGCTGAATGCTTCTTTTTATTGTTTCACTTTATGTTTATATATTTTTGTTTCCAAGGGGCTTTAATTGTAAAGGGCTTCTGACCCTCTTTTGTTGTAACCAAGTGTTGACTTGGAAAGTTGTAAGCCCGTGGGGCATCTACTTTTGTTGTTAACATGTAATATCTTTTGTAGAAAGGACTCTGATGAACGAAAATATAATGTTTCTTTTATGATTATGGATCTTATGAATGAATGATTTATGTCTTATTCTGAGAGCGTTACAACTTAGCAGAAGTCCTAGTGAATTTTCTCAGTCTGGCCAAAAGTCCAAAGCTTGTTGATTGGATGGTGGGAATTAGGAGGAAAATACATGAGAACCCAGAACTTGGTTTTGAGGAATTTGAGACGAGTGAGCTTATCAGAGCTAAGCTTGACAAAATGGGCATCCCTTATAAGCACCCGGTGGCTATCACTGGAGTTATCGGCTTCATCGGAACCGGAAAATAGCCATTTGTTTCATTTAGAGCAAACATGGATGCTCTAGCCATGCAGGTCAGTCTAGTGTGTATATATATAGAGGTGACTACATGTGTGAAATCTAAGAACTAGGTAAAATATGAATAAAATATACCTATATTTTTACATAGTTTTACATATTTTTTTCCTTTCCTTTTCCAAATCCTTTCACAAATCCCCAACTAAACACGACATTAAAGTTGTTGGATTTGAGAATTGTGAGAATTATTTGAAGTAATTGGATTTGAGTGAATTGAAGTATTTTATAATGTATTTGGTTAGAGGATTTGGGAACAAAATTGGAAAGGGAAAGTGAAAACGTAGGTGAAATACGAATAAAATATATTTACATTTTACCTAATTTCATACACATTTTACATTTATCTTTCCAAATCTCCCAACCAACACAACTTTAAAGAACCATGCTTTGAATATTTATTTATTTTTTAAAAAGGTAAAAAGCATGACAGGTTAGATCAACTCTGGTATATACAAAGCCTACCATCAGTATTACCAAAAATGAATTACATTTTGAAATGCCAGTTTCAAAACATGACCCATTTTTGTTCCAAAATGATAAATTTGACGATTCAAAAAGATCCTAAACGTTTGACAAAACAAAACAAAACAAAAAAGGAGTGATAATGTGCATAAAAATATGTTGACATATGATGGGAGAAAAAAATAATGCTTAAATAGTATACATTAATGTGTGTTTAGGAGAAGAAAAATTGGGTAAACACCACCTTTAGTATAGTGCACAAAGTGGTTGCTCCAAAACTTGAACACATAACCTCAAGGTTATTGGGCCAAAGTTTTACCATTGAAACATATGATTAATTTAGAAAAAAAAAATTGAAATTTTATTAGATGTCTAATTGTTAAAAAAATTTATATAGACTATAAGTACTTTAAATTCTTATAGTGTAAATTATATAAGTCTACTCTATCATACCATTGTTTAAAACATGTGGCGTATCACATCCAGCTAACATAGCTTACAATCAAGTTGGTAGAGAATGTCTACACGAGCAGTTATGTCATACAAAATTACTTTTAATTTTTTTCTTAAAATCTCTCTAATTACTTCAATTGTAGATTTCAAAGCACACATATCATGAATGTACAACCACGTGTATATATATATATATGCATATTGGTTTACATGCATATTTGCTAATTTGTAGTTGTTTGTATTAGGTAAATGCTTTTGGGGATTGAGTTAATTTTACTTTCATGCCCTAAACCATCGTCATTTTTCTATATCATCATTAAACTACTCCATCAATCTCATCTATTTAGTATTAGAGTTTCTAATTTCAGTTAATGTGGTCCAAGAAGAGATAATTGTCCAAATTTGTAAGCATTAAAGTCTAATTTGATAAACAAAATAATCATTTTGAAATTTGAATAACTTAAATCATACAATGAAATACTCATTTTTTTATTCACTATTTGAGATAAGGGGTAGAGAAAAAAAATGGGTGTATGGTTGTAGGGTGTAAGTTGTATAATACAGTGTGAGTAAGAAGTTGAGTGTTTGGCCGTATGATTTAGATTTTCCAAATTGTAAAATTACCTTTCTGCATAGTAGTAAGTTAGGTTTACTCACAAATTTGCAATTGGACTATATAAACCGCACAAAAAAACAAAACAAAACAAACTCTAGGGACTAAATATATGAAATCAATAGTTTAAGGTTGATTTTTTTTTTTTTTTAAATGACGATAGTTTAGGGGCCAAAAGTAAAATTAACTCTTTGGGCTTCATGTGAAGGCAATTCATCCTCTTTTGATTTGAGTATATAGAATGATGATTGAAATTTTGTAATGGTGTTGTTCAATGTTAGAACCTAGCAATTAACACTAATTCTTATGTGAATCTTGTTTAAATACTATGTTGAAATTAAATTGTACCAAAAAGAAAAAAAGGTCTGTTGAAATTTAAAAATAATAATAAAGTAAAGAGTTTTGATGATTGCAGTAAAGTGTAGAATGGGAGCACAATAATAAAATTCCAAGAAAGATACATGGTTGTGGCCATGATTCCCACATCGCGATGCTTCTTGGTGCTTCCAGGAAAGAGTAAAATTGCTTCAAGAGCATCATCATGATTTACAGGTTCAATTATCTATTTTCTAAACTTTTAGAAACTTGATTATGAATTTCTAAATCTCTTTTATATATTGAAAAGCTTGTTATAGCATAATTGTTCATCACTGTATGATTTTCAACATTTTATCTATGTTCCACCTTGCTCAGGCACTTGTGAACATCCTTTGGAAATGGATATATTACTAGTTGTTGTGTGCACTCACAAGAGTGTGCTAGAAATTTTCATACGGCTTGAGAAGTTACAGATTGAATTAGCAATTATAGAAAGATCTAAACTTGAATTGTTAGTTACAGAAGGTAATCTGGGAATAAAAAAATTGTGACAAAAAAGTGTCAATACTAGGGGTGTACACGTGTCGGTTCAGGTCAGGTTAGACCCTTATCCGTTACCAAACCGCAATAATTCAAGTGAATGAAAACCCAACCATTGCCGACCAGATTGGTTGTCGAAACCGCTCATTGATGATTTTTGGTCCCACGGTCAGGTTCGGATCTGGTGGACGGATTGGGCCTTTGAATTATTATTATTTTTAACCCATTTAACATCCAAACAACTCATTTTTGTAATTAAGTTCTGTTTTGTTTCGGAAATTGGCCCAAACAACTCATTTTTCATTTTTGTATGGGTGCGATGAGACCATCAGAGAATCTATGATGCATTAGGGTTTCAAAGACAAAGAGAGGATTCAAGAGAGAGAGAGAGAGATAAGAACTTGGGAGACCATTAGATGAGAGAAGATGAGGCAAGGCAACTGTGAGATTTCTGAAGAAAGTGAGAGGAATATATATATATATAGAAAGAGAGAGAGAGAGAGAGAGAGAGAGACGAAAGGGGTGGGAGGGTGCTCATCATCATCATTTGTAGACTGTTGTTTGAGTTTTTTAAGATACAAAGATGGTTTGAAATGTGACTTGAGTGAGAGAGGAAGAGACACAAAAAAAGGGGTTGGTGAGACTCATCATCATCTTTCTGTTGAGTTTTTTAAGATACAAAGATATATTTGAAATCTGTGACTAAGGGGAAGAGATATGGTCTTGAAAGTTGTGTGTAATCTAGCAAACCAATTAGGTAAATACACATGGTAATGGAGCTAGAATTTTGTATCATGAGTAATATATTCGGTCGGTTCGAGTTTGGTGAATTTTTATGATTAAGACCGAAAACCGACCAAGATCCAAAATTATAAATGAAAATAGGCCCGTCCCCGACCGAATAGAAGCTCGAAATTGTCCGTAATGCCTTCGGGTCAGTTGGGTCTGGTTGGTTTAATCGAGTGATTCGGTTGCTTGAACACCCCTAGTCAATACTGACACCTTTTATGTATACAATAGAATAGACGTACATACATATTGGTCGAATGGCCCAGTGATTCTCTACCCCTAAATCTCTATGTCCATTTGTCTCAATGCACTCTCAACCGCATGATGCAGTGAGAATCTCGAGACATGGTCATACAGATAAAAATACATTGGAACAGAGGGATAAAGGGATTTAGGGACGGAGGATCCTGTGGAGATTGAATGAAACAAAATAAAATCTACAATCAAAAAAATGAGAAAGATAATAAATTTATATCTTTAGTTGTATGTGATAAATTGGAAAGAGAGAGAGAGAGAGAGAGAGAGAGAGAGAGAGAAAGAGAGAGATGTTCATGGTCAATAAGTTGTGCCTCACCATCTAGTAATACAGGTATGACATTTTGTTTCATAAAACAACTTTTTTAGGGCATGATCCTTTGTTCCCAAAAAGGTTTGTCCTTATGCCTTATCACTCATAACTACATGAATTGATTCTTTTAAATTAAAAATCATACAACATAGCCATGAATGCATGGGACAACAGGATAGACACCTTTTTTAGGACAAGAGATCCCATGTCCACCTTTTCACATTAAAAGCTTGATTATACTTTTTTTTCCTCTCAAAGAGTTATAATTATTGTTACTTACGTCGCAGTATTAATAATGTTGTTGTATCTATGAACTAGTATATGCATAATCACAAGAAAATTTGTACAACTTACATTTTGGAGGGTGAATAAGGAACTGTGATTTTTATAGCGACCCCGGTCTTTTTCCATTTGATTATTGTATCCGGACTTGTGTTTCGTAGATTCCATTGTTGTTTTATTGTTGTTGTCGTCCTTTAACTCCTTAGCTTTGGGTTATAGGATGGTTGGGCAAGTTAATTACAGGTTGGTTGAGTTTAGGAACCAAAACTAGTTGCCCAGATTTTGGCTTGTCCGCTCGAGCGGGGAGTTTGACGCTCGAGCGGGGGACTTGTTGTTGCTTGTCCGCTCGAGCGGAGGTTTTGGCGCTCGAGCGGGAAAAACACCCATCCAATATTTCTTGTGCAGGGTTGGACGCTCGAGCGGGAGTGGGTCCGCTCGAGCGGGGAGTTGAGCGCTCGAGCGGGGACCTGGGTTGTCGAGATGCTGGGAGCGTGCATTCGCCACTCGAGCGTGGGATTGTCCGCTCGAGCGGGAGTCTGTGAGTGTCCGCTCGAGCGGGGGTTTGTCCGCTCGAGCGGGGCGTCGGGTATAAAAGCCCGAGATCCGACTTTTGGATCAGTTTTTCATTCCCTTTTGATCCCAAACCCTAGAGTCCGACTTTTCTTCTTCTCTACATACCTTTTCTCCTAGGTTTGATCTAGTTAGGGTGTGTTTCTACCCTAGTTGCTTTACAAATAATATAGAGGAGGGTGAGGGCTTTCATTTAATCTGATCAAACTTGGATTTGGAGCACTTTGGAGTTAGGTCATCATCTTCATCTTCTCCTTTTGGGTTCTTTTCTTCGAGGTAGGGATTCCCTATTCCATTTATATGTTTTAATCTTAAGTTCTGGTATTTTGGTACGTGGAGGTAGTTTGGTAATTTTGGGAGAAACCCTAGGTATAGATTAATTTGTATAATTAATTTAGCGGATGAATATGGAATTTGGGTTTAATTCATGAAATTGGGGTAATATGAGATTAATGAGGTAGTTGGGTAATTTAACCACTCATATGTGAAATTGAGATTATATGTGTTGTACATTTAATTTCTGTTTAGAGATAACTGTTTTGGGCTATCGGTGGAGGATAGTCGTGATTGTTGTAGACCTTGCATGTGGCCTAGGTATAACTGAAATTAAGTCATTTATTTTTTACTGTTGAATTAATACAGAACATTCGTGTATTGATTATGTGTTGTGCATGGCAAGTGTGTTTTACATTGCATATGCATTTTGTTTGGAGGAGATAGAGGATGAACTCCACGGTTTAGGGGAAGATAGGGGATGTACCTCTAAACCGGATTTGTTGGGAGGAGATAGGGGATGGACTCCAGTAGCATCACTTATGTGTGTGCTTATTGATAATAGAAATATTTCTATTTGTTGTTGATATGATACATCACCAAAATGTGTATCAGTTGGGAAGTATGGAAGCGAATTTGATTGTGATTGATACAATATCAACATGTGTATTCATTATGTTAGGTTTAACTTGAATTGTTATTCCTGTTGAATTGGAAGTATTGGTAATAAAAGATGAAATCCCAGTTGAGTTATTTGGCCAGGTTCTGAGCCATAAATGGAAGGTGAATTATGCCATAGACAATGTGTCGTAGGCAATGTAGACATTCGTGTCATGAATTTGTAAATTGTTTATCCTAAGTTAACCATGTATCGGATGCTACTGCTTTAGTTAATTCATATGCTTGGTTTAGTACTTTTCTACTGGGCTGTGGCTCACCCTATATGAGAACTTCATTTTCAGGTTCAGGTGGTTCATTACCTCCAAGGACTTAGCCAGTGAGGATTTGGACTTGAAGACTGTTTTATTTATTGCTTTATTTGATTAGTATGTAAACATTCAAGCCTAGGGCTTTATTTTCTTTTGAGTTAGAACTCATGAAATTGTGTCCAAGTGTTGGCTTGGCAAGATGTAAGCCCCCGTAGGGCATTTATTATGATGTTTTATTTCAAAGTACTCTGATGGATGAGATAATACTGTGTTTTCTTTTAATGATGCATGTCTATGTTTTACATATAATGGGTTTAATTTTGAGGGCGTGACTTTCCAATCGACAAAGGAAGGAGGCAGAGGATCAAAGATAATGTAAGAAGCCAGGATATTGGAGAATGTCGACGCCATCTTTGGGCTACATGTCTCATCTAGATTTCCTATTGGTACAATTTCCTGCATGAGTAGTCCTATCTTAGCTGGGAGCAGTTTCTTTGAGGTTTTGATAAGTGGGAAAGGGGACGTGCTGCCATTCCCCAACATACAAAGCTGCCAATATAATTGTTAGTTTGCAACATCTCGTTTTGCATGAAGCCGATCCCTTGGATTCACAACTCTCTCTCTCTCTCTCTCTCTCTCTCTCTCTCTCTCTCTCTCTCCCCCCTCCCCCTTGTTTCGCATGAAGTAATGAAATCTTTTACTTTCTATGCTGCATCCCAGCATCACTTCAAAAATTGCAAAACCAAAACCAAATTTTGTATTCCCTCGCACGCGTGCGCGCGCACACACACACACACACAAAAAGAAGAAGAAAAAGAAAAAGAAGAAGAAGTATTTTGTGCACAAATTACACATCTTTTACCTTTTTTTCAACCATCACTTGTGTGCTTATTCCTCTTGCAGGTAGTGACAATGGCAAAATTCCAGGGAGGTGGTGCATTTGCATTCAATGTAATTCCCGATTCAGTTACAATTGGTGGAACATTCAAGGCATTTTTGAAAGAAAGTTTGATGCAACTTAAACAACAAATTGAGGAGGTACAATTATTAAAAACTGTCAACTTACATGCACTTTATTTTTCGTAGTTGAAAGATTGAGCAAGAATCACCGCATTACCTTCACCATGATACGAAGTCCAGAAATCCATCATATTTATTATGTATCAGTAAAAAAATTACCCTCCCCCCCTAAGCTAATGAGCAAGGAATGAGGAGTGGAGATTTCATATAAGTGAAGGACCTGTAAAGCCTGGTTCACACATCATAGAAAAGGGGGGGGGATAGGGGAGCCTTAGCTCTTAGAATCGAATTCTAAACTAGTTTGGCACTCTGGGATGCTTATGATCAATATAGAATAGGACGAATTAGCCCAAAATAAAGGCCACCAAGATAATCATTGAGAAATTAAAATCGTGATTGGTCATTCATTTTTGTTTGTTTGTTATTCTATTTTCTATTTTATATTTTCGGTATAACATCTCATTACAAATAAATGCAAATGACAAGTCATCACGAAACAAGCGGCTGTGCAGAGGTGCAACGCAACTGTCAACTTCGACGACAAGCCCCTTTACTCCTCAAGTGTAAACAACAAAGAGTTGCATCAGTGCTTTGGAAATGTTGCAAGGGATATGTTGGGCGAGAAAAACATTTTAGAGATGCAACCATTGATGGGGGTAGAAGACTTCTCGTTTTTTGCAAAGGTGGGCCCGGGATACTTCTACAAGGTTGGAATGCAAAATGAGACTCAAAGCCAGCTTGAACCAAGGCACTCTCCGTACTTCACTGTAAATGAAGATGTACTTCCATATGGTGCTGCATTTCATGCATCATTGGCTACAAAATACCTCCTTGAATGCCAACAACCCAAGTTTGCTTCATCTAAGGGAAGTTCTTAGATGACAACAATTTCATTGCAATATAAAGCTTCACACATAAGTCAAAATATCAAATTACAGTTTTGGCGAACTTCATAATTAAAGTTTAAATAGAAAATTTATAATATAAAAATATTGTGTATAACATAAGCAAAGATATTCATGCCAAAATAACACATGTATAAGTGAGTTAGAATGGGACAACCTTCAATAAAAGAATGTGCCTAAATTAGTATTATAACTGAGTAACCTTTTCACTTAATCAAATTTCAAAGCTTCAAAAAATGGTGAATGAACATTTTGGTACAAAAGAGTAATCATCCTAGCTTTTAAATCATCCAATTTAGAATGAAAGAGCCAACCATCAACACACATAGAAAAACAACACAATCCCAACTTTTCTAAAGGTGGATTAGTCACCTACAACAAAATCACTCCAATGCTTGAATTCACTTTAAAAAATCAATTAAAAGAAATCATAATAGGAAAAATCGCATCAAAATACCTTTGAGAAACAGAGAAACCAATAACTATGAATTAACAGGAATTTAGCATAACAAAAAAATATTTCAATATAACCCTTCTTGATATATATGATCAAGCACCTTTCAATTTAGTTCCCAAGTCTCTTGATTAGTGTATATCATGACTTGTGAGTTCACATGTTGCTTCTTAATGAATATGAATTGCTAAGTATAACTCTTCTTTATTTTCTTTTTTCAATTCAACACGAAGAATTTAACAATTTAGATAATACATGAAAACAAATGAACATAAAAAATTATATCTAATTTGGAATCCCATTACAGGCAGGCTCATGACAAAAACTTTGCCCAATTAATCATTATGCAACAATTTACTCAAAATTCCCACTATCATTGTTTTTCTTCAATATACTCATCATAGAAAAAAGAATGCGTAATGAGAAACCCAATAAAAAAAATCTAAATACAAAGATGTTACCTTCTGCAATATCATGGACAATTGTCACTTTTATACACCTGAAATTTGAAGGAAAAAACAAATTTAAAAGTCAAAGTCAAAATATATCACTCTAATCGAGCGCCAAGGATTCACAAAAAAAACAAAACAATTACATGAGATCAAACAATTTATGTTGGT
Source organism: Camellia granthamiana (assembly GCA_036172215.1). Lineage (NCBI taxonomy): Eukaryota > Viridiplantae > Streptophyta > Magnoliopsida > Ericales > Theaceae > Camellia > Camellia granthamiana. The sequence continues at coordinate 11,218,828 of CM069916.1, forward strand.
GATGAGAAGAGATCGAACAATTATGTGTAATAAATTTTTATATTACAATCTATTAGGTAGTGCCTAATGAAATGATTAGAAGGCTTTTTTAAATTCAACAATTAGAAAGCTTAACCATAAAGTGAAAATTACCACCACCTCAATAAAATAAAAAACTGTAATGAGTGCTCAAAGTTGTAATTTAAAACATTCCCTATAAAAACAATGCTCGTTGTGTAAAAAAATCTTAAAGTAAATAAAAACTCGAAAAATAAAAATCAAACTAATATTAAACAATCAAGGGTGAATAAAGTCAAATTTACCAAATGAAAACAACTCTTTCATCATTATATTAACAATTAACGAACGGATCAAGAGATTCGATTCTCCTTCTGCTTCTAAACACACCAATCTATTAATTGATTAAATACATAAATTGAAAACCATTACTTAATCACAAATATAAGCATTAAGAGAGACATTATAGTTTGTGTGAGAATCAGATGGTAAGCACACATTATATCCGAATCATCACCCACCCTCATCCAATCAAACCACCAATCAGATGGTTGTAGTTGAGAAACAAATAGAAATCTTCCAAGAAAGAAAAGGAAATAGCACATTAATACATACACAGTTCCCTTAATATATTCTCTGCCAGTGGGAATCCTTAAACCAGTTAATTGATCAAATGTAAAATTAACCGCAAGGATAGATATGTGATTTTTTGTAAGGAAAATGTTTGATGGCCACAAATTCTGTGGCTCAAATGGCCCGAAACTGCCAAAACGATGTCGTTTTGCGTCGTTTCGCACCCAAAACGACGTCGTTTTGCACCCAAAACGACGTCGTTTTGGGTGTTTTGAACCATTTGAGCCACAGAATTTGTGGCCCCCTAGCATTGTTGTTTTTGTAAATTATAATTCATAACTACACAACTATGTAAGGAATAAGACTGTGAAACTGGACAAAACTTTGGCAAGCCAAAAAATTGTTTCTACCACTATACCCACTGGCAAAATAAACTTAGGTTTTTGCTTAATGTTATCGCCAAGCCAAAATATTGGTTCTGCCACTAAACCCATTGGCAATGCTATGTCCTGAAACCATAGAAATATGACGTATAAATATTTAAGTTCATCAAACAAAATTGGCCAACAATTTAAATAATAATAAAAAAAATGCTCCAAATTACCAACAAACCCAATAACTCGATAAGCCATAACTTGCAGATCTCACTTATAGGTTATATAGCTTCAATTCTCTATTTCCCAGCTAGTGTACCAAAATTAAAATACAACAATACAAATTAAACCTCAACACATTCAAATCACAAACTTAAGCTACAAGCGATTGTATTTTTAGTCTAAAAATTAAAAGTCAACATACCTCATAGATAGATAGTGATAATGATGTTGCTGGTCCGGATACTCGATTATCTATAAATAAATAATAATAAAAAAAAGGAAAGCATGTAGAACAGAGACTAAAAATAGAAATGATATGAGAAGACATACATAGATACATGTATATTGCAGTCTTGCAAAGAGAGAGAGACTTGAGAATTGGGAAGCACAAGACCAAAGCTGAACCTTTGTTAGAGTTTGCATCAATATCAATTGAACTATGTTTTTATAATAAAAAATCTAGGGACCCAGAATTGAGCAATAATGAACCTGTGTGATTGAAATAAAATTATTAAAATACAAGATTCATGATTTAAATAAATTTGACTCTCATTTCTTAATAAATTTTAGATAAATAATTTTGCTGTGGATAAGGATTTGTATGGTTGATGTTTTATAAACCCTTCTTTCTTATTTTAATACTAGTGTATGCCCGTACTTGAAGACACGGTGTAAATAATGTTAGGATTATAATATAATGCTAATCTCAATACTATTTAAATTTATTTTTTCATTTGATAAAATCAAAAAATTTGGAGTTCTTACAAAAATCCTCACGAAAACTCGCTTTTGCTTATATAATAAATAGCTAGATAAATAGATGTGCCTAACATACATACAATTTTCACGGGCATACATACAATACTGCTTTTGCTTATATAATTATATGGAAATTGCATGTATGTCCGTAATGTCCTAGTGTATTACGGGCATACATACATTGTATGGAAATAAGTGTAAAATATATTGAACAAAAAGGAGAAAATAAAAAAAAAAATAAACTAATAGAGAGAAAAATAAAAACGGGAGAAAATAAAAAAATAAAAATAAAAGAGAGAGGAAGGCGGGATCATGGGTATAGCAATTCCAGTTTTTGACCCGTTGTATATTGTATTCCGGACTTGGGTTTAGTGCTTTTATATTATTGTTTACCTCTTATTCCCCTTGTATCCCTTTGGAATTGGCTTTCGGATTGTGGTTGTGCATTTGGAACAGATTGGTTGTGTTTCTTTTGCGAACCAGTGATGCCCAGATTTTGGCCTCCCCACTTGAGCAGGCATTCTTGCGCTCGAGTGGGCTTCACAAATTTTGCCTCTACGCTCGAGCAGCCATTCTTGCGCTCGAGCGGGAATCGTCAACTCTCAGTATTTCTTTTATAGGTCTGAAATACTGGAAATGTGCATCGGATGCTCGAGCGTCCACTTCCACGCTCGAGCAAGGACCTTCGTCTGCAAAACTTCTAGAAGTGTGCATTCCACGCTCGAGCGACGCTTCTCACGCTCAAACGAAACCTTGTGTCTAACGCTCGAGTGGGGCTTTCCACACTCGAGCGGACTGCATGTATTTCAGTCCGAGAAGATGACATTTTGAGTCACTTTTTTCTCTCTCTCTCTCTCTCTCTAAAACTTTCCAAAAAGCTTTTTCTTGAGCTTCTCTCTCTAGAAATAACCTTCTCTCTTGGATTTCATCTAGATCCATCCATCTGTTCACCTTAGTGCCTTTAAGAAAGAGGTAAAGCTCGTCAAGATCTACATTTTGATCCAAATAGAAGTGGGTTTCGATGTTCTTGGAGTTTCTCTATTGTTTGGGTCATTTTCTTCCTTTGAGGTAGGGATTTTTTCTACACTTTCATGTGATATTTAGATTAGATATTGTCTCTTGTGTAACAATGGTGTGACTTGGGGATATTTTAAACAAACCTAGGGTTTGAGCACAAAAATGGAAAGAGGGGTTTTGAGGTGTAGATGAAGTAAATGCTTGTGGGGTTGAAAATGGTGTTGTGTTATGTTTAATTTGATGATTTTGGCACTTGGCTAACATTTGGGAAAAATGGCAAAATTGCCCTAATTTGATCAAATTATTATTTTACACAAATAATTGGAATTAACATTGAACATGTGAAATTGAGAGAGTATTGATATAAATGGTGGGATTCGTTATGTATTAACTCATTCTTTTGGAAGTTTTGAATAAACTATCTGTTTGAGATTGAATTTCTTTCTAGAGATAATTGTATTGGGCTATCGGTGGAGGATAGCTTTGACTGTTGTAGAAATTGCATGCGGATTAGGTAAATTGAAACTAATCTTGTGATGGTCGTCATTGTATATGACCGTGTTTATATACATTGCATATGTATGTTTGTTTGGAAGTGGAAAAGGGACGTGCTTTACGTTTGATTAGCTGTTTAAATACATTACATATGTATGGATATTTGTTTGGGAGGAGAAAGCAGATAGACTCCATTATAATTAAATTGGCCGAGGTGTCCTGGGTGAAAGTCTCGAAATTATACACCGGTGCTTAGCCCACGGACGAAATATCCATAAAATGACAATTGTAGTGCTTGTATAGCCTACGTTTACATGGGTCTTGTTTGACGGCTGCCCATGGACGAAATTTCCGTGAAATAGAAGCTTGGAGTGTTTATGCATATGTGTTGTATGATTTGAAAATTTTTGAGTTGTAGCCTCAATTTGGTTGTTGAGAAATAATGAAATTGACTCATGAATGAGAAAGATAAGAAATTGAAATAGGAGTTGAAAGGAAATGGAGTAAGACTTGAAAGTAATATCTTATGAGTATATAAAGTTGTGAAACGTTTCATCACATGCATTGTTTATGCACTTGTACTTATACCTTTGCTAAATTTCATATACTGTGTTAGATGATTTCTACTGGACTGTGGCTCATCCTACTTGGGAATAACATTTTCAAGTAATGATGGCATGCCTCCACCAAGGCAATAGCATTGGAGGGATCTTTAGGAAACAAGAGCTCCATTCACTATAAAAAAAAGTCACTTTTAACTACTAAAATATTGGTCGCCAATTGTCTGTTTTTGGTCGCCAATGACATTCTGCGACCAAAAATTTTGGCCGCTACATTTGTTGCCAAAACTCTGTCGGGAAAGGTTTTGGAGTGTTTTGCCGACCAATTAACCTTTGGTCGGCAAAAAGAAAGTCTTTAACAACCAAAATTTTGGTCACCAATAGTCAATTATATTTATTTAAAATCATACATTCACCGACCAATGTTTAAGTTGCCGATAGTGAAGGAATCGCCGACCAACACCTTTAGTCGCCAAAAGCAACCAATCCCCGACCAACACCTTTAGTCGCCAAAAGCTTCAAACATGAAAAATAATAATAATAATTCGTTGTAGAACAATTTGATCCGCTCTTGCAGAGACTTGAACCGCCAACCTCCCGTACCATAAACCTTATGCACCACACTCTTCTCACTACACCTCTATAGCACCACATGATTATATATGCAACATATATTATTTATATAGTACATACATCCATATTAATATAAAAGTATATGTATAAACATAATTATTTTATTGAACATAATTTATGTAAAATAAACTATTTACTAGCAAAATAAAAAATGACCACTTTTGGCAACTAAAAATATTTTTTAGTTGCCAATTCTATACTTTTGGCTACTAATTATTTTTTAGTTGCTAAAAAGCCTAACTTTTGCCAACCAAAGTCGAATTTGGTCGCCGAAGATGCACTTTCAGCTACCAAAATTTTGGTTGCCAAAAAATTTAATTCCCACCTTAGGATTTTAGTTCTCTCGCGCTAAAAATGACCACTTTTGGCGACTAAACTTATTTTTTAGTCGCCAATTGTAGACTTTTGGCTACTAAAATTTTTTTAGTTGGTAAAACCCATATAATCAGCGATCAAACTTATTTTTAGCTGCCAATTGTAGACTTTTGGCTACTAAATTTTTTTAGTCGCCAAAAAGCTTTACTTTGGGCTACTAAAAATTTTTTAGTCACTAAAACCCATATAATCAACGACCAAACTTAGTTTTAGTCGCCAATTGTAGACTTTTGGCTACTAAAATTGTTTAGTCACCAAAAAGCTTTACTTTTGGCTACTAATGCTGTTCTGGTCGTTGAAAGCTATACTTTCAACGACCAAATTTTTTTTGGTCGGGAAATTTAGTCGCCGAATGTGCTTTTTCCTATAGTGATGTTTTGTTTACTTTGTATAGCCTAGGGCTAAATGAGTATTGAGCGAAGCTCATTTTGTTGTAACCAAGTCAAGACTAGGAAAGGTGTAAGCCAATAGGGCATCTACTTCTGTCAAACTCTTTTGTATCAATAACTTTATGTAATGAAAGGGCTATTTGCTCTGATTTGTGTTATCTTTTGTATATGTTTATGGATGTATTTATGGTATCTTTTGGGGGGCGTTACAATGGAATCATGGAAGGAAGGGTGTGAGAAAAGGAAAAAGTAAGAGAGAGAGAGAAGCAGGAAAGTAGAAAATGTATATGTAGAACATTTTTTAGAAAATATATCTCAGCTATTGTTTTATAATTTGAACAGATCTGAGTCATCTAAATGTCCTAATAGGACAAAAATATGTTGAAGATTCAAAAACCGTCCTGCTTTATTAAAATATATTGAAGATTCATATGAGGTCTAAATTTACGAAATCTATCAGGTATTCAATATATTTAAAAATAATAATTAATTGTTCTAATTCATTGAATTCGTGGACTAAAAAATTCATTAATATAATCTCCATTACACACAGTAAAATCTGGCTCCTAATTCTAGGATCACAGACTTTTTCATATAATATGAATAAAAATATATGAACAAAAAGGAGAAAATAAAAAAAATAAACAAATAGAGAGAAAAATAAAAATGGGAGAAAATAAAAAATAAAAAGAAAAGAGAGCAGAAGGTGGGATCATGGGATTATAGAAGGATGGGTGAGAAAAGGAAAAAGTAAGAGAGAGAAGCGGGAAAATAGAAAATGTACATGTAGGATATTTTTTTAAAATATATATCTCAGTCGTTGTTTGATAATTTGAATAAATCCGAGCCGTTCAAATGTCCTAATAGGACAAATGTGTATAGGATAAATTAAAAACCACCTAACTTTATTATATAGATTTTGACCACCTCATCGGTCTCCATGTCACTCCAATTATTTTGGAATTAAAATGTTAATATCACAGCTATGTTATGAATATAATAATTAAATATTAAAATTAAAGTTGCATTATAAATATAAAAAACTTTTACATAATGAGATTTAAATATAAGATAAATGATGTGCATTACATTTTGTATAAATTACTGTATCAACATATGCCTATACTATTTTTGAATTACATATACACTTCATTTAGATTTTTTTCAATAAAAAGTTTAATGTAAAATATTTTATGGTAATGTGAACCTCAAGCACTTTGACAACTTTGTACCAATTTTTGAATAAAGGAATCACGTGTCTAATTAAATACACACCTTCTATGCTAAATAAAAATAAAAGAAAAAAATAAATGTAAAATATCTTATGGTAGTGTAATCCTCGAGACCTTTAGCATTTTGCATATTAAATATAGGAAACACTGGTGTATATTATGTATTTTATAACTAAAAAATAAAATAGAATAATTTAATATTTTTTGAGTTATAATTAAGAAAAATGTCATAATTAAATATAACATAAGATATAATTAAAAAATTTACAAGTCATAATTAAAAAAAATTAATTATAACTAAAAAAAAAACATAACGTAAAATATATATGATACATGCCTTGCGTGTTAGAATTTTCCTTTAACTACACTACTCATTTTTTTCGTTTTTTTAGATGGGGCAATACACACCTCGTGTTAAATTTAGAAAAGTCAGTGTAAGATATTTCGGCGGTGTTTGAAAAGTGGATAAAAGTCAGTGTAAGACAATAGCCTCGAATAAAAAAAATAAAATAAAATAAAAAACATATATGAACAAAATCGATATGCACCATATCACGGGGGTTGTGGCTGACTGTTAGGCATGCGAAAAAACTATTTTGCTTTTTAAAATTTTTAAAATTTACCCCAATCATTCAATCATTAAGGCTAATTTTATGAGTAATATTAAAGATTCTAAAAATTTTATCAAAAATTTTATTAAATATTTCATATGTTAGAAATGGTTAGAAAATTTGGATAAAATCAGAATTTTTTGTGAAATTTGGTCTATTTTTTAGGTGGGCCCCGTGCGTCAATTTTCGCAGGTCAAAGTGGTAACGCGTTCTATGTCGCGTTGTGATTCACGTGGTATATTTGGTTGCTCAAAACCATTATCGAGTGAATCGAAAATTGAAGCCAAAGTGCGCTCCATGAAAATGGAATTTTGGTGGAAATTCCTTAAGGTTTGTACAAATGGCTTGTCCTACATTGGTTCGGTGAAAAGTTTTGAATGGGTTTATATAGATTGGACTTATAACTTGGAGAGGGCCCGAAGGAGCACCCCAAGTTTGTAGAAGGGAGAGGTTATGGGCAAAATAAGCTAGACCCATTGGACCCAAAAATCACCACACACGGTCGGAGCGGGCTAGGCTGGGCTTAGGCGCGGGTGCATGGTGTGAGGTTGGATTGGGCTTGTCCGGCCAATACCTATCTTTTTGGACCAAAAATATTTAAATTTTATTTTATTTTTTGGTAAAATAAAATCCACAATTCAAATTAATTCCGGAAATAAACTGGTCTGATTTTACTGTACACCCAAACAGGTCCCTTTCGTTTTTATCTGTTTGAATTTTGAACCCAACAGATTTAAATCTGTTTAATTCAAAACCAAATAGGTTTCATACTTGTTCAAACAAGTTGCACCTGTTTAATTCAAAACCTACAGCCACCAATACATCTATAAATAGAACAGTTCCCCATTTGGATTTCTACTCCAATTTTCGTCCATAAAATTCTACATTCATACTCTTCATTTTGCTGCATTATTTTTTTCTGAGAGAGAGTATAAAACACTTAGTGTGTTCATTGTACAAATATATTGTAGTGCTGCATATATTTGTTGTTGATCATTTCATCCTAGGAGATAGACGTCCATATTCTAAAAGCACCGTGGAAAGGACGAATCTGTCTTAAAAACACAGTGTCAAACACTGGACTTGATCAAAATAATATTTAAGATATTAATCAAGTAAGTTATTTATTTATTTTCTGTTTTATTATTATTTATTTAAATCAGATTTTAATTTTGTTTTAGTAACAAAATAAAATCTGTTTTTATTTATTTAATTTTTATTTCTAATTTGATTTTTGTAATCAAACATTTTTCTCTCATTTCCTTTATTTATTTTATATTATGTTTGTTGTGTAGTACACAACAGAATTTATTTTTCAAATACAGTGAAGATTGTCCAACAATCTTAAGACAGATTTATTTTTGGTATCTTCAGTGTATTTAATTTTCTGTGATTTCATAAAGACATATTCTGGTTGGAAAAACAAATAGTGGTTTATGCTATTTGACATATAGTAGTAATATACTGTCTCTTTTCTTTGACAACTAGTAGTAATACACTGGTGTCATTAACAATTGCAAAATATTAATTTGTGTTACAGAAAATAATTGTGGTATTTTATTTTTCTAGTTTTAGTAACAAGGAAAATAAAATTATTTTGTGTAATAATTTATTTTCTGGTTTTAGTAACTAGAAAATTAATTAGTGTTTTAATTTTTTATGATTTTTGTAATCAGAGATTATGGCTACTGCAACTAGAAGTGGTACTCTGATTGTTACACCAACACCGGTCCCTATCCAGAACCATGTTCATGTACCAATAAATCATGGAGAAAAATCGAAAAAAATTAACGGTGCTAAGTTTAAGAGATGGCAGCAGAAGATGTTGTTCTATCTTACAACTCCTAATTTGGTTCGATTTCTCCATGAAGAGGCTCCAGCACTTAAAGAGGGTGAAAGTGATCACCAAGTTGTTGCCGTTGTAGATGCTTAGAAACATTCAGATTTCCTGTGCAGAAACTGCATCCTCAATCGCCTTGACAACATAATGTTTACAGTCCTTTGAAGTCAGCAAAAGAATTATGGGATTCTTTGGAGAAGAAATACAATACAGAGGATGCCGGCACAAAGAAATTTGTTGTCGTTAAATTTCTGGACTTTGTTATGGTAGACTCCCAAACGGTAATATCTCAAGTTCAAAGTTTTCAATTAATTTTACATGATATTCATTCTGAGGGTATGTCTCTGAGCAAGTCTTTCCAAGTCGCTGCTTTAGTGAAAAAGTTACCACCGGCTTGGAAAAATTTCAAAAATTATTTAAAACATAAACGCAAAGAGATGACCATGGATGAACTTATTGTAAGGCTGAGAATTGAAGAAGATAACCGAAAGGCTGAAAAAAGGAATGGGAAAAATCTCATTGAGTCCAAGGCTAATGTAGTTGAACAAGTTCATAAACCACATACCAAAAGAGGAAGTTTACTGGAGATGGTCCTAAACAAGGCGATAACAACAAGAAGTTCAAAGGAAAATGCTATAACTGTGGCAAGACTGGACATCAAGTTTCTGACTACCGCCGCCCTAAGAAGGATCATGGAAGTACAAGTAAGAAGACTACCAATCAGGCCAATGTAACTGAACTAGATTACATCTCTGACGGAGTGAATGACATCAACCTCTCTGCTGTGGTGTCTGAGGCTAATCTGGTTGGAAATCCCAAGGAATGGTGGGTTGACACTAGGGAAACTCCTCATATTTGTACGGACAAGAAGATGTTCACTACCTACAATGAGGCTGCAAATGGTGAACAACTTTTCATAGGAAATTCTTCTACTTCTACTGTGGCTGGACAAGGGAAAGCGATCTTGAAAATGACATCAGGAAAAAAACTGACCCTCAACAACGTACTGCATGTACCTGACATCCGGAAGAATTTAGTTTCTGGTTCTTTGTTAAGTAAAAATGGTTTTGGGCTTGTTTTTTAGTCTGATAAATTTGTATTAACAAAAAGTGGTATGTATGTTGGTAAGGGATACATGAGTGATGGTCTCTTTAAGTTGAATATAATGACAGTTGTACCGAAAGTTGATATTAATAAGAATAACATATCTTTTGCTTATATTCTTGAGTCGAATTTATGGCATGGTAGATTAGGACATTTAAATTTTTGATGCTTTGCGTAGATTAATTGGTTTGGATTATATACCAAAGTTTGAAATTGGTCCTAAACATAAATGTGAGATTGTGTAGAAGCGAAACTAACTAAGGTTCCATTTAAATCGGTTGAAAGAAAAATCGAACCTCTAGAATTAATTCATACAGATGTATGTGATCTTAAATTTGTTCAAACTAGATAAGGCAAAAAGTATTTCATAACATTTATCGATGATTGCACAAGAGATTGTTATGTTCATTTACTTAGAAGTAAAGATGAAGCTTTACAAAACTGAAGTTGAAAATCAACTTGGTAAAACCATTAAAATGGTTAGAAGTGATAGGGGTGGTGAATATGATGCACCATTAAATGAATTTTGTGCACAACATGGCATTATTTACCAAACTACAGCACCCTATTCTCCTCAGCAAAATGGAATTGCTGAAAGAAAGAATAGAACCCTAAAAGAAATGATGAATGACATGTTACTAAGTTCAGGCTTACAGAACTTGTGAGGGAAAGCAATATTGTCTGCTAATTATGTTCTTAACAGAATACCCCACAAGAAAACCAACAGCACTCCTTATGAGTTGTGGAAAGGTCGATCACCTTCCTACAAATACTTAAAAGTGTGGGGGTGTTTGCAAAAGTTGAAGTTCCTGTTCCTAAAAAGACTAAGATTGAACCAAAAACAGTAGATTGTGTGTTTATTGGTTATGCTCAGAATAGTAGTGCATATCAGTTTTTGACTTATAAATCAGAAATACCTAATATAAATGTGAATACTATTATAGAATCAAGGAATGCTGTGTTTTTTGAACATGTCTTTCCTTACAAGAAATGACAGGAATTAAGTTCACAAAAAAGAACTTATGATTGTACACAAAGTCAAGAGACTAATGACAATCAAACACAAGAGGCTAGTAATGGTCTCGACCAACAGGATTTAACTGATAATGAACCAAGACGAGTAAGAGAGCGAGAACATCAAAATCCTTTGGTCCAGATTTTCTGACATACCTATTAGAAAATGAACCTCAAAGCTTTAAGGCAGCAATGACAGGTCCTGAAGCACCTTTGTGGAAAGAGGCTGTTAATAATGAAATTGAATCCACTATGCAAAATCATACTTGGGAATTGATGGATCTTCCACCAGGTTCTAAACCTCTTGAATATAAGTGGATATTCAAGAGAAAAATAAAAGCAGATGGTTCAATAGACAAGTATAAAGCAAGACTTGTAGTAAAAAGTTACAGACAAAAGGAAGGTCTGGACTAGTTTGACACATATTTCACTGTGACAAGAATAACATCCATTCGCATACTTATTGCTATAGCAGCGTTATTTAATTTAGAAATACACCAAATGGATGTTAAGACAACTTTCTTAAATGGTGATCTAAATGAAGAGATCTATATGGAGCAACCCAAAGGGTTTGTAGTGTTAGGGCAAGAAAAGAAAGTTTGTCGGCTTGTAAAGTCTCTTTATGGATTAAAACAAGCACCTAAGCAATGGCATGAAAAATTTGATCATGCTATGTGTCACGCCCCACTTTTTATTACTCGAAGTCATTACCAAGTTCATCAACTTAATTCAATTTCAGAGATAACATGCGAAAATAAACTCAGATGTCCAACTAAAGAAATGAACAACACTCTTCTCATTCGAATGCAATTAAATACAACATGAGCATTCTAAATAAATTGCCCTCAAGCTTACAACATTAAATAATCAAATGAAGGGTGCAACCCTTTTTCATATATGGCATTCCGCCCATAACAAAGAGGCCCGTGGCCAACAAATAAGAAGATCAAGTCTTGTAGCACATCCTGCTAAACACCTGAAAAAGATTCAACAACGTGGGATGAACATATAGTCCAGTAGAGATCTCAACATGATCCTTAACAATAACAACTTACAGGTAGCTATGATCATGAACACTCATTCTCGTACTAGAATAGTAATGTGACAGTTTATACAAAATATATATATGTATGAACTTTTCTCAAAACAACCATTACATTCGACGCTATAAACGATTCATCTTTCCTTTCCTTTCATTAACCCCATTCCCACTCTTTCATACATAAACAATTACTTAGGAGATAAATTCACTAAGACCACTACTCTTTTCCATTTTCCACACATACAACAAATGTGCCTTTTTCAAAAACATATTTCTAAAATGTTCGGTTTTCTTCATACTTCCAAAAGACAAAAGGGCATTTCGGTTCAATCCCAACTCTATCATAACTATACATGCATACCTTTATAAAAGGGAGATAACAACTCAACTACATACACAAGATAACTCAATGAGGCAACTCTGCCCTCCAAGACTGTAACCAACACAATCCACAATATTCCCAGATACACTGAAACAATAACAACAAAACTTTGCTCTACTAGCTATGTGCGTAGTAAGCCAAAAATACACTTCTCACAACAATCTACCAGTTTACCAGGCGCTAGCTGGAAGGGTATGGTGCCTTCGATTATCAGTGCAGTCAGTTCTCCAGGCGCTAGCTGGAAGGTGACGGTACCTCTGATTATAAGCGCAGGGTATAACACCAACAATCACAATACAACAAGACATAACCAACATGTGTAAGACATACGCATAAGCTATCAGGATACAAGCAATGTGTTAAGATATATAAACACATAGGTGTGTGGAGTCCATCCCCTATCTTCTCACACACACTGGAGTACAACCCCTCTCTCCTCCCTAACCAGTATACATATATAATGTATCTCAGCATTTCATCACATACGATGTTCAATCAACAATGGTGTAATGTACACACGACAACTCAACGCAACCGTGTCATCCTCCACCGATGACCAAGGACAAAACCTCTAGATGCATGCATATTGTACATCTATTAACAGACCCAACTAACATGAGATCACAAAACCCAGCAACAACATTAACATGGTAGTTAAAGCTACAACCCCCCACAAGTGTGTGTTCAACACTCAAGATACAACATTTCAATTTTTATACTTATTTCAAAAATACCTTTCCCATTTCACAAAACGAATTCCACTTCCTTTGTTTTCACAAAATCAATCCCATGGACAAAAGCCATAACTCATTTTAATCCACTACATTCTTTTCAAAGCCATTCCAAACTAATTATGCAAATTAAGTCATAATCATTAAATTAGGGTTTTCCTCTCCTTACAATAACAACATGCTAATTAAGACGTCAATTAGCCCAAACCACAATTAATGTTAATAAACCCAAATTCAAACAACCAACCCAAGGTTCACCCACATGATTTTCATAAATCCAACATGATATAATTTTCATGCAATACAAAAACTACCACATGTCTATCTATAGACGGAGTATTGAAAAGAAACACGGAGAATCCCTACCTCGAATGAAGAACTCAAATGGAGAAGATGACCCGAAATCAAAGTGCTCCAAATCCACTATTTTTCAGATTAGAACGAAGCCCAAGCCACCCTCTATCTTTCTTACAAAGAGCTTAGGATGGATTCACACTAGAAGTAGATGAAAACCTAGAGAGAATGTGAGTTTAGAGAGAGAGAAAGAGAGTCGGTTCTAGGGTTTCAAAACTAAAAGGGGATGAAAAAGTGATCTTTTCCCCGCTGCTGCCTACTGATATACAACAGGCTCGCTCGAGCGAAGACTTGGTCGCTCGAGCGACCAGACACAGAAAACTCTCGCTCGAGCCAACAACCCAGAAGCTCGCTCGAGCGAAGCCACTCTGGCTCGAGCCACCAGGAACAAAACTCCACTCTCGCTCGAGCGACCAAACCCTGGCTCGAGCGAAGGATCAAAACGAAGAGCTCGCTCGAGCGACAAACAGCTCGCTCGAGCGAAAGACTAAAAACCTGGGCAGCAACCGCCTGCTCCCAATCACACCCAACCTAGAACAAACAAGTCTAAAACATTCTATTACTCAAATTTAAAGAGTTGAAGGATAAAAACAAGCTCAAAACAACAACCGGCATCCACGGAACTAAGTCTGGATACAGCAACCAAAGGAGAAAGAACCGAGATCGCTATACTATGCTTACGAATGGGTTTATGATAAACGAATGTGACAAGTGCGTCTATGTTAAAAACATTGACCAAGGATATGTCATAGTTTGTCTTTATGTGGATGACATGCTTATCATTGGAAGCAGTCAAAACATGATCAAATCAATTAAGCAAATGCTTAACAAAAGATTTGATATGAAAGATATGGGGTCGTAGATGTTATATTAGGAATGAAAATTACTAAAACATCTAATTGATATGCATTATCTCAATCTCATTATATTAAGAAAATTCTTGATAAATTTATCAAGGATGATATGAATGTAACAAGAACACCTGTAGACATTAGTCTTTATTTATCGAAAAATAAAGGTGATGTGGTGTCTCAGTTAAAATACTACCAAATCATTGGAAGCCTAATATACCTAATGAATTGTACTCGTCCTGACATAGCTTATGCAATCAGTAAATTGAGTAGGTACACTAGTAATCCCGGAGAAGACCATTGGAAAGAGATCATTCGGATTCTTAGATATCTAAGATTTACCCGTGATCATAGTTTGAACTTTACTCGATATCCAGTAGTACTCGAAGGTTATTGTGATGCCAATTGGATATCGGATACTAAAGATTCAAAATTCACTAGTGGATATGTCTTTACTTTGGGAGGCGCTGCTGTTTCTTGGAAGTCCACAAAACAAACATGCATCGCACGATCCACAACGGAATTCGAGTTCATTGCTTTAGACAAAGCAGGAGAAGAAGCAGAATGGCTTCGTCACTTCTTAGAAGACATTCCAATGTGGCCAAAACCTGTGCCAGCTATTTGCATTCACTGTGATAGTCAATTTGCAATAGGTAGGGCACAAAATCATATGTATAATGGTAAGTCACGACATATTCGTCGTCGACATAATACCGTTAGGCAATTGTTGTCAAATGGAATAATCTCAATAGATTATATAAAATCTAAAGAAAATATTGCAGATCCGTTAACAAAAGGTTTGACAAAAGAGCTAGTGTATAGTTCATCGAAGGGGATGGGATTAAAGCCTATTACATAAGAGTCGTCATAATGGTAACCCTACTTATATGATTGGAGATCCCAAGAACTAAGTTCAAAGGGACAACTAAATTATGTGTGGTTCACCAGAAATCACCAAGGGATTAAAATTCCCTATCCATTCCTATGGTGAGAGTGATATCTGCAGCATAAGTTGTATGCAGGGGTATAAGGATAAGCATTACTTTTAATGATTACTTATATCTTGATTGAGACATAAAATCAAGATGAGTATGAGGAGATACTCACAGTAAGAATCACCTATATGAGTTTCGAACTGGGGCCAGTTCTATGAAGAGGCTAAATTCTCTAGAAACACTCATGAAAACCAGGAACATTCAAGGCCAAAATGAACACAACAGTGAGAACCACGATGTGTTAGAAGATATTTTGTGTGAAATCTATTGTCTTGGCTTACACAAACGGCTGAACAATTCAAGGCATCGCGTCCATTTGTTAGCCAGTAAGTTCGACAGGTTATCACTAGGGAAGGTTCAAGGCCGAAAGCTACCTATTCTGATGCAAGATATTTTCGACTTATACTCTTTCGATAAAGTCTGCATATTGTTGCATTTACGTTGTCATCAAATTCCATTCATGTGAGGGATTGTTATAAATGGTTAGAAAATCTGGGTAAAACCAGAATTTTCTGCAAAGTTTGGTCTATTTTTTAGGTGGGCCCCGTGTGTCAATTTTTGCGGGTCAAAGTGGTAACGCGTTCTATGCCGCATTGTGATTCACGTGGTATATTTGATTGCTCAAAACCATTATCGAGTGAATAGGAAATTTAAGCCAAAGTGTGCCCCATGGAAATGGAGTTTTGGTGGAAATTCCTTAAGGTTTGCGTAAATGGCTTGTCCCACATTGGTTTGGTGGGAAGTTTTGAATGGGTTTATATAGATTGGACTTATAACTTGGGAAGGGCCCCAAGGGGCACCCCAAGTTTGTAGAAGGGAGAGGTTATGGGCAAAATGGGCTAGACCCATTGGACCCAAAAATCACCACACGCACGCACGCACAGTCCCCGCTGTCCGGTCGAACGAGCTGGGTCTGGGCTTGGGCGCGGGTGCATGGTGTGAGGTTAGGTTGGGCTTATCCGGCCCAATACCTATCTTTTTGGGCCGAAAACATTTGAATTTTATTTTATTTTTTAGTAAAATAAAATCCACAATTCAAATTAATTCCGGAAATAAACTGGTCTGGTTTTACTGTACACCCAAACAGGTCCCTTCCATTTTTATCTGTTTGAATTTTGAGCCCAACAGATTTAAATCTATTTAATTCAAAACCAAACAGGTTTCATACCTGTTCAAACAAGTTGCACCTATTTAATTCAAAACCTACAGCCACCAATACATCTATAAATAGACTAGTTCCCCATTTGGATTTCTACTCCAATTTTCGTCCATAAAATTCTGCATTCATACTCTTCATTTTGTTGCATTATTTTCTTGTGAGAGAGAGTATAAAACACTTAGTGTATTCGTTGTACAAATATATTGTAGTGCTGCATATATTTGTTGTTGATCATTTCATCCTGGGAGATAGACGTCCATATTCTGAAAGCACCGTGGATAGGATGAATCTGTCTTAAGGACACAGTGTCAAACACTGGACTTGATCAGAATAATATTTAAGATATTAATCAAGTAAGTTATTTATTTATTTTCTATTTTATTATTATTTATTTAAATCGGATTTTAATTTTGTTTTGGTAACAAAATAAAATCTGTTTTTATTTATTTAATTTTTATTTCTAGTTTGATTTTTGTAATCAAACATTTTTCTCTCATTTCCTTTATTTATTTTATATTTTGTTTGTTGTTTAGTACACAACAGAATTTATTTTTCAAATACAGTGAAGATTGTCCAACATCATATGGGTGTGAAACTTATACAATGTGGGTCTCATGTAGATCTCATCCCATGTGAAATATTTGGTAAAATTTTTTAAAATTTCTAACATTTTTATAATTTTATTATTTCTTTTCTCACATTTTTCAATACAACAATCAAATAAAAAATTCAACTCATTTTTTTAAAAACAAAAATTAACATAATCTATTAAAATAATCAAATAACTAAAAAAGACTTAAAAGCAATCACTTTCTAAACGAGATCTTTATGATCCCCTCACTTCACCTACCAAGTGAGATCATTAGTTGTGAGATCTACTATTGGAAATTCCCTCTAAAATGAGAATTCTAATTGAACTCTAGTGAGGTAAAAAGTCAAATAACAAAATAAACAACAAGAAGAAGGTCAAAACATTAAATCAGATGGGTCCTACATACACATTAGAACTGTGTGTGTCGATTTCTGACCACACTGCCAAACTAGTACTTAGCTGGAGAGTACCAGCAGAATAGATTAAACCCGAACGACCTGTCACAGAAAGAAGAGATTCCGGCGGTGGTTCGTCCACCCGGAGGCACTCCGACGATCAAGTCAGTTATCTCTCAAAGATAGCGAAAGTGCTTAACTTACTATTCAGAATATTAAAAACGTACCTTAGACCCATAAGGGTGTCTCTCTTTTATAGTCAACACTGTCCCAATTCCAATAGAAGCCTAACTTCAATAGACTTAGGATTACTGCTAATCTTGGACTCCCAGTAGAATTAGGATAAACTCTCTAAGAGTCTTATCTTTACCCAAACTGAAGTCTTCTCCCATTCTAGGACTCTGGTCCCTTATCTGCTTATCCCGGATTATGGTATTCTCGTAGATAACCTCAACCTACCCGAGATCATCTCAGCATCATGACCAGGACACGTGGCACCCCGACTGGCACTTCAGTGACACCTCGGCCACGTGTCATTATTCAAAATTTGTCCCCACAATTGCTCCCTAGGTTCTATTACCTCAGCATCCTAAGGTGATGGAACCTATATTATTTTCTTGCACTTAGCACGTCGGCTAAGCTCGCTTTATTTTTCATTACCAAGGTCATCATTCGTAGGCTCTATATAACCAAGACCTGTAATTCGTTTTTATCAATGCTCTTGAACCAATAACCAAGTTTGTTCAAGTTACTTTAGCCGAGATCGTCCTCATAGTCGAGGTCACTGCTTCATTAAATCAAGAACTCCAAGAGTTTCAACACGCGTATCAACACACGTATCAACACGCGTATGAGCTGTCACGCACAATATTTCAACTGTTTCTGCCATGCGTTTTTTTTCCTAATGAGACGTGCATGACATGCGCCATCAAGTCGCATCGCACTTGTTCGCGCCGTTTGACAAGCACATCGTCTTAGGCACCATAATTGCCATTTCGCCGCCATTCCGCGTTTCAACAAAATTACTTCCCTATCTCCGTCTTTTCACTTTACATCACCGTTTTCTCTCTGTGCTTTAAGCCTTCTCTCTCTTAAAAAATGCCATTTCTGCTCTCCTAAAGCTTTCCAAGCTCTGCACCTTGCTCCATTCATCTCTTCCGGAGAGGCCATCACCGTTATGTTGATTTTACTATCGTCATCTGACGTCGGTGAACCGCACACTGGCCTCACATTATCTAGTAAGCCATCATTCCTCCTTGTTTCAGTTCTTGGTTCACTTTGAACTCTGTTACACTTTGTACTCTGTTACTGTGACTTTGTCCATGCTTTTGATTATAAATCTATGCGTATGATTTTAATCATGTATTAGGGCATGTTTATCTTATGATTCTGCTTTTGCCCAATACATTTCCTGAATATTCACACACTGTTCACCCATTTGTTCATACTGCCACTGTTCTTGGCCTCATAATCTTGCTCACACTTTGTCACTGTGTTCTTGATAGAGTGTCACCATTCTTAATTCTGAATCTTTGTTTTTGTTTCTTTTTTCTGTGTTTTCTCTAGATTCCTGCCTTCAATTTTTTGCTTACATAGACTTAGGTTTGAGATTTGTCGTAGAACGCACAAACTTTAGGAAAAAACTGAAACAAACTTCACTTTAGATCCCAAAAAATCTTTACCCCAACATTCGTTTAGGTTTTGCCGAGGTCATCTAAACCTTCACAGAACACCTCTTTTCCAAATCATACACCTTCACCTTAGGCCGACATCATGGGTATGTGGAGGCATAGGGTAGACACCCGAGAAGAAGAAGAGCAAATCTCCTCCGTCCGCCACCACACCTCCAACAACTTCATCATCTCGGCCAGATTAGGGGTCAACCTCTAATCCAACAGAGCAGCCATCTACCTCAGCTCCACAGCTGATCCCACCATCTCAACGCCGACGACGACGTCGACGCCGAACCACAATTATCGCCAAGATGGGTCACAAAAAAGCAGTTGCAGATGATCTTCTGGCCGACATCCCCGACACAGTCAACGCTCAACCTTCTCCTTCGCAATCTCAGTCGAAGCCAAAGCCCAAAAGGCTGAAGAAAGCACAGCCCAAGGCAACGGTGACTCAGATTGACACTGAGGACACCTTGCCAAGTTCAAAATTGGCCGAGAGTGAGAAGACCCCCTTTGCTGCCAAGAAGAGGCCCACCGAGGCCGAACCATCCCAATCAACTCGGTCGAAGAGGCCAAGGTCTGAGTCGGCCATAACCTCGGGGTCCATGAAATCAAATACCCCCTGGGCTCCCCCAATCACCATCGAGGACAAGCTGGTCAGAGCTAGCGACAGCACCGATGACATTGAAGTCGGCGTTGCACTCTCTACCGCCCTGCTGCTTCCTGAAGATCTCAATCGTAACACTAAGATGAGCGAATACGGAAAACTTTGCTTTGATGTTGCAGTGCTCCGTACAAGTAAGTTTCTTCACTTGGTATTTTTCTTTCTCTGTTTTTTCCACACTTAGAAAATTTTTTACTAACTTTTGTTTTTGTTTTCTTCTAGGCGATCCAGCACTGCCACTCCTTTGCAATGCAAGCCTTCAACATTAAGAAGGAGTTGGCAAATAAAACCAAGGAGGCTGCTAGCTTGCAAAGGGCCATTAACAGGGCTGAGGCCAAGATGAAGACTTTAACAGACTAGGCCGAGGAAGCCAAAAAAGCTAAAGATGAGGCTAAGGAAAAAGCAGATGCTGCTGAGGCCATTGCCAAGGTCTCTGAGGCCGAGAAGAAAGAAGCAGAGGCAAAGATGGCCGAGGCCCAAAAAGAACTCCAGGATGCCTTGGCCACAAAAGAGGCCGAGATCAAGGCCGCCGATGAAAAGGCCTATGCCAAGGGGGCAGCTGATGTCAAGGAGGACTACAAAAAACAAGTGAAGCAGGCATGCAACAAGGGTTTCACCCTTGGTTGGATGGCTGCCCTCAAAAACCTAGATGTCCCTGAGGACTCCCCCTTCAAGAATACTGGTGACCTCCCCCTGCCATTCCCCCCTACTCCAAGCCAATCCAAAGACAATTCTGAGTCTGAGGAGGAAACTTTGGTCAGGAAGAAGAAGGAAGCTACTGGGGCCAAGTCCCCTACTCTAAATGAGCAAGTCGTGGACTTGTCTAAAGATGAGAAGGGTGAGGTCTCCAAAGATGCCACTCCTGAAAGGACAACATCGGACATGCCTGTCGCGACAAGAGCCTCAACCAGACTCTCAAAGAGATCGACACCGAGCTTGCAGCTGAGAAGGCTGTCGGGAAGAGTTCTCAAATGTCTTCCGAGCCCCAAACCAATGTTGATGCCGAATAGTCTAGTCTTTGATGTTTTTCTTCAGTAATTTGTACTTTTTTTGCTCTTGAAACAATCTCTAATTTGGCCGATGTGCCTTCTTTTTGTAATCCGTACAAGTAATCCTTTCGTAGGCCAAAGTGCCCTTTCTTTGAATGTAAATACAACTTCCTCTTCTGAATGCTTGTATGTTTATCTTCTTTATATGATGCTATACTTAGAATAATTTGCATGTCTTCTTCATACACCTTAACTGTGTAATCTTCTCGGGGTGCTATACCTGGGTTACACAAACCAATAGTTTATCTCAGCAAGTTCGTAAGTACTTCTTTCAAAACAACCTTGGCTTGACTTGTAAACTTTTCTAAAAATTTCAACAAGTGTTTAAACCAATCTTCCTTGAACATAACCTCGGATTAACTTCAACTTATAAATTTTTCTTAAAATTTCAGTAAGTGTTAAACCAGTCTTAGTTTGTAAATTCCGACTTCCAAGTACCATTCTCTAACTCTCTGCCCCCTAATGTGAACCTAAGTTCCACTTGGGTTCTCATTAAACATATGGCTTTTGAACTTGTCACCGAGGTTAGATTCAAACCAAGATTGGCCTCTTTGTTAATCTGACTGACATGCACTTAGCTTCAATCTGTGTCTAATTCTGCCGATATGACAAGTTCAGGTTAATTCAACTTAGTTTAACTCTATTATATGCAGGTAGGAACTCTGCCATATAATAAGTCTAAGTTATTCGTCATGTTTCAATCAGAAACATCGCCAACTTAGTTCAACTCTATTATAGGCAAGTAGAAACTCTGTCATATAATAAGTCTAAGTTATTCGTCATGTTTCAATCAGAAACATCGCCAACTTAGTTCAACTCTATTATATGCAAGTAGAAACTCTGCCATATAATAAATCTAAGTTATTCGTCATGTTTCAATCAGAAATATCGTCAACTTAGTTCAACTCTATTATATGCAAGTAGGAACTCTGCCATATAATAAATCTAAGTTATTCGTCATGTTTCAATCAGAAACATCGCCAACTTAGTTCAACTCTATTATATGCAAGTAGGAACTCTACCATATAATAAGTCTAAGTTATTCGTCATGTTTCAATCAGAAACATTGCAAACTTAGTTCAACTCTATTATATGTAAGTAGGAACTCTGCCATATAATAAGTCTAAGTTATTCGTCATGTTTCGCTTAGAGACATCGTCAAGTATCTTACCAATCATACTGCACAAGTTTTAAAAAAATGAAGCTAAAACTTTATTATTACTTCAGCTAATAACAAAACAAAAGAAAGCTTAAAAAACAAGAAAATCTAATGATAGAAAAACTTCATATTGCAAGTATTCCAGGGTCTTGGCAACTCTTTGCCTTCACTGTCCTCAAGCCGATATGCCTCGTTGCCCAAGACCAAGATGATTCTATAGGGTCCCTCCCAATTTGGGCCAAGCTTGCCCTCTCTGGGATCCTTCTTGTTGCCGATGACCTTTCTCAGGACAAGGTCACCAACTTGGAACTCTCTTGGGTTGACCTTCTTATTATAAGCCCTGGCAAGCTGCTGCTGGTATGCCCCCAGCTGAATTGCTACTTTCTCTCTTCTTTCTTCTAGCAAGTCCAGATCTCGGGCCAAGAATGCCTCATTGGTCCCATTTTCTACTCCCTGAGTTATAATCCCTAGGATGCCGACCTCCAGTGGAATGACTGCTTCTGTGCGATAGGCCACGGAAAATGGGGACTCCCCAGTTGATCTTCTCGGCGTAGTCCGATATGCCCAGAGTACACTGGGCAACTCATCCACCTACTTTCCCTTTGCTGCTCTTCTTGATCCCATCCAATATAACCTTATTGGAGGCTTCTGCTTGACCATTACTCTGGGGAAAGCTTGGGGTAGAGAAATAGTTCTTGATTTTGTACTTTGCATAGAAGCTCTTGATTAGCTTACTGTCAAGCTGTGTACCATTGTCAGCTATTATTGTTGTTGGGATCCCAAACCTAGTGATGATGTTCTTCCAGATGAAGTTCTTTACATCAACATCCCGAATCTTTGCAAGGGGTTCAGCTTCTACCCATTTGGTGAAGTAATCTGTTGCTACCAGCAGGTACTTCCTTTGTCGAGTTGCTTGGGGTAGTTTCCCAACAAGATCCATGCCCCATTGGGCAAATGGCCAAAGACTGAACACTGGGTTTAAGTCTGCTGCTGGTTGTTGTATCAAAGATGCAAACCTCTGGCACTTCTCACACTTCTTGACATAGGGTTCAGCATCTTTCTGCATGTAGGGCCACCAGTACCCCTGAGTAATGGCCCTATAAGAAAGTGACCTACCCCCAGCGTGGCTTCCACATACCCCTTCATGTATCTCGTAGAGAAAATCTTCAACCTGTACAGAATGCACACACCTCAGCAGGGTTCTAGTAAAAAATCTTTTGTAGAGATGTCATTCTGCTGTCAAGCTGAATCTTGCCGACTTAAGTCTGATCTTGTGCACTTCTTTACAGTCATCTGGCAGCTTCCCATCTCTAAGGAATACTATTATTGCATCCATCCAACTTGGTCTCATCTCCACACACATTACTTCACGCTCTATGTTAAGTGGTTCTATGCTTGGACCTAACAAGTAGTCAACCATTATCGTTCTTGCCTCTCCGGGCTTCATTGCACTATCCAGGTTGGCCAGAGCATCGGCATGGTTGTTGTCATCTCGGCTAACCAGCTGTTGTCGACAATTTTGAAATAAGGCTACCAGTCTGTCCACTTCCTTTACATAGGCCGACATCCTTTCATCTCGGGCTGCATATTCCCCTGTTGCCTGGTTGACTATAAGTTGGGAGTCACAGAAGACTATTACCTCGTCAGCTTCCATTATTACTGCCAGCTTTAATCCTGCAATTAGGGCTTCATACTCTGCTTCATTGTTTGAGGCCTTAAACCCTAAATGAATGGATTGTTCCAGTATCTACCCATCTGGAGGTACTAGCACTACTCCTGCCCCCGCTCTTTGTCGGTTTGAACTCCCATCAATAAACAGCCGAAATGAGTCGCCGATGTAAATATTGCAGGGCCTGAGCTTTTCTTCCTTCCTTTGTTTTACTGTCCCCTATTGGGTTTTTCCTTGCTCACTTGGACGTTGTATACCTTGGCTCAATGGAGCCCGATGTATGACAGCGTCTGGTGTGAATTCGGCCACAAAGTTAGCTAAGATTTGACCTTTGATTGCTGTCCTGGGTCTGAATTCCAGGTCATATTGGCCCAAACCCACTGCCCATCTTGTTATTCTTCCTGTCAGATCTCTCTGCTGTAACAAGGACCTCAAAGGATGTTCAGTTAACACCACAATTTTGTGGGCTTGAAAGTAATGATTCAACTTCTTAGAAACCATTACTAAAGCCAGGGTTAACTTCTCCAATGGTAGGTATCTGATCTCTGCATCTGTTAGGGTTTTACTTAAGTAGTAAACTGCCCTTTGCTCTCCATTTTCTTCTCTGACTACTACTACACTCACTGCGTGCTCTGAAACTACCAAGTATAAGAACAGCTCCTCTCCAGGTACTGGATTTGAGAGAACTGGAGTTGTGGTCAAATACTTCTTCAAGTCGGTCAGGGTGGCTTCGCACTTTTCTGTCCACAAGAAGTCCGTGGCTTTCTTCACTAAGCTGAAGAAAGGTTTGCACTTGTTAGAGCTTCTGCTTATGAATCCATTCAGGGCTGTAGCCCTTCTAGTCAACATCTGCACTTGTTTTGCCGATGTTGGGCTCTTCAGTTCTAAGATATCTTTGATCTGATCCGGGTTTTCCTCAATGCCCCTTCTAGTTACCAAGTATCCCAAGAACTTACTAGACCCGACTCCAAATGCACACTTCGATGTATTGAGTCGAAGTCGATATGTTCTAAGAATGTCAAAAACTGCCTTTAGGTCTTCCAGATGACCCTCAGGTTCTTTGGTTTTCACGACCATGTCGTCTATGTATACCTCCACAGTTTTGCCAATTAGATGTCTGAACATCTTAGTCACCAATCTCTGATAGGTTGCTCTTGCATTTTTCAATCCAAAGGGCATTACTCTGTAGCAATACAACCCTTTTGGGGTGATAAATGCAGTCTTCTCCTCATTTGGGGGTACATGGCTATCTGGTGGTACCCCCTGTAGGCGTCCAGGAAGCTCATTCTTCCATGCCCTGAAGTGGCATCCACCAACTGGTTAATCTTGGGTAATGGGAAACTGTCTTTGGGACAAGCCTTGTTTAGGCTGGTAAAGTCTACACAGACCCTCCACTTACCATTTTTTTTTCTTCACAACCACTGCGTTTGATAACCATGTTGGGTAATTTACCTCTCGAATGGCTCTGGCCTCCAGAAGTCTGTCCACTTCCTCTTCTATTGCCTCAACATGCATTAATGTCGGCCTCCTTGCTCGCTGAATGACAAGTTTAGCCGACCTGTCCACATTTAATCTATGGCAAGTGACCTCGGGGTCAATGCTAGGCATCTCGTATGGTGTCCATGCAAACACCTCCAGATTTGCTCTCAAGAATGCCTCTAGCTTTTTTTCCTCTTCCTCAACCAAGCCCAAGCCGAGAAGGAAGAAGCGTCTTCATCCTCTTGCTGGACAAGGACTTTCTTCAGGGCTTCCTCACTCTTCTTGGCTGGCCCTCTGCCGACGTCCTCCAGGACTTCTACGTTCTCGTCTTCGATCTCTGCTGTTTCTGCTTCTCGTATGTTGCAGGTAGATTTCATTGCTGCCATGGAGCAATTCTTTGCCTGCAACTGATCCCCTCTGACCTCCTCTATTCCATGCTCTGTTGGGAACCGCAATAGATGATGCAATGTTGAGGGAACAACCCCCATTGTATATAGCCATGGCCTTCCCAGGATAACATTGTAAGGGGAGGGGGTGTCGATTATGGTAAACTCTA
Organism: Camellia granthamiana; assembly: GCA_036172215.1. NCBI lineage: Eukaryota > Viridiplantae > Streptophyta > Magnoliopsida > Ericales > Theaceae > Camellia > Camellia granthamiana. Next base: position 11,244,773 of record CM069916.1, read on the forward strand.
TTTTTATTTTCTTGGTACCAGCCTGCACCTCCAAGCTCGCTGCTCCCAGGGGCCACATCGGCGTTCCTTTGAACCCAACCATTAGGCCATTAGATTGCTCCATATCATCTTGGTGAAGGCCAAGCTCCTTGTAACACCTGACATACATGATGTCACAAGAGCTGCCCTGGTCAACTAAGATGCGCTTCACTTAGCAATCTCCAATCTGGAGGGATATTACCAAGGCATCGTTGTGTGGATGTTGCACCATCTCGAAGTCTTCCTCAGTAAAGGACACCACTGGTCCTTGGCTCTCGTCTGCCCTGGGTCTCTTCTTCCCGACCTGATACACATGTTGTAGGTGTTTTACCTTCTGGGTTTCCCCCTTATCTCATTCTCATTCACTTTTGAGTGGATCACATTGATCACTTGAGGTTTGCCTGCCTGCTGTTGTAGGGGTGGTGCTGTCGGTGCCTGGGGCAATCTTGCCTACTCTTCCCTTGTCCTGGCTTCGTCTAACAGGTCCCTTAAATGGCCCCTGTCCTATCAGGTCTTCCAGATGTGTCTTCAAGGCTCTGCACCCCTAAGTCAGATGTCCAGCTTCATTGTGGTAAGCACAGTGCTTGCCAAGGCTTCTTCCCATAAATTTGCCTGGTACCCTTGCCGGTGCTCTGTAATAGGGCTGATTTCGGATTTTCTCCAAGACTTTGTAAACCGGTATTCGGAATACAGTTGTGACTGCCTGTGCAGCCCTTAATCCTGTCTTTGGTTTGTTATAGCCACCATCACCTCGGCCTCGCTTCGGCGAGCTGTTTTTCTTCTCTTGTTTTGACACCTTTGTGCCCAGAGTGTCCTCTTAGGCCCTAGCATACTTCTCTATCCTGGCCATAAGCTCTTCCATGCTTTTCGGCAATGTCTTTGCCAGTGATTTTCGAAGCAGGCAGTCATCTTTCAGACCGTTCTTAAATGACACAACTGCCACCTCTTGGTTGCATCCTAGTATTTGGTTGAATACCTCATAATACCTTTTGGCTTAGGCCCTAAGGCTTTCATCCTTACTGATTTTCAAGGCCATCAGAGTGTCCACCCTCAATGGTTGTAACTTGTTTGTCACGAACCTGGCCACAAACATCTCGACCAGGCCTTCCCAAGTTTCACAGTTCCTTTCGGTAACTTGTGAAACCAGTCCGATGCAATTTCTTCGAAGGATGAGGGGAACACCTTGCAAAGCAACAGCCCGTTCCCGGTGTACAACGCCATCAAGTTCAGGTACAAACCGACGTGAAAATTGGGGTCTGACTTACTATCGTAGATCTGGAATCTCAACATGCTAAACCTCTTTGGGGCTTCGAATTTGTCCAATTCTACTGAGAACGGCGTTCTCGGTTTGACCGGGGAAGTTACCTTAGCATCTTGTTGCTTCCTCTGTAGGTAATCCCTTAGATCCTCCTTGGTCCGTCCAAGAGCTCGGCTATCTCCTGACTTCAGCCTTTTCGGTGCACTACTCCCAGTTTCATTATGAGTCCTCTTGGACCTTTCTCCATTAGTTGCGTCAAAGCATAGCTCCTGCCCTTGAACATGCCGATGTTCTTTGGGGTCAGCTTCCTTGGTGCAATGCGTCCTCCTAGATTCTTGCCTTCTTGACTCTCCTCGCCCGACCTCCCTGGAAAGTCGATGAGAGTGTTTTTCGGTCCTAGTGTGCTAGGGGACTGTAAGGACTATTTTCTGCCCATCTTTTCAGGCATCTTTCTTGGCCGCTGGAATCGACATATCTTGTAACGGGAATGGTGGCTGCATGACATTATTTTGCATCATGAAGTTGACGACCGTTTGCAAGTTTTCCAATTTGTTCGTCATTCCCTTCATCTCGTCATCCCTCCACAGGCATCTTTCCTTCCACACCTAGAAGTTGTCCTCGTTATAATACTTACTTCGGTCTGATTTCTTTGACGTGTCGCCCTCCTGGCCGACGTCCTTTTCTCCGTGAGTCTTATCACGAGTCTCTTTGTTGCAGTTGTCTTCTTCGACGTCAAGGTCAACAGGTTTCCCACTCCCAGTAGGAGTGTCGTCCCCAACCTTCTCTTTCTGTCCGCTATTGGCCATCTATTCTCCTTTCTTTCCCACAGACGGCACCAAATTGTGTGTGTCAATTTCTGACCACACTACCAAACCAGTACTTAGCTGGAGAGCACCGGCAGAATAAATTAAACCCGAACGACCTGTCACAGAAAGAAGAGATTTCGGCGGTAGTTCGTCCACTCGGAGGCATTTCAACAATCAAGTCAGCTATCTCTCAAAGATAGCGAAAGTGCTCAACTCACTATTCAGAATATTAAAAGCGTACCTTAGACCCATGAGGGTGCCTCTCTTTTATAGCCAACACTGTCTCAATCCCAATAGAAGCCTAGCTTCAATGAACTTAGGATTACTGCTAATCTTGGACTCCCAGTAGGATTAGGATAAACTCTCTAAGAGTCTTATCTTTACCCAAACTGAAATCTTCTCCCATTCTAGAACTCTTGTCCCTTATTCGGTTACCCCGAATTCCGATATTCTCGCACATAATCTCAGCCTAACCGAGATCATCTCGACATCATGACCATGACACGTGGCACTTCGGTGACACTTCAGCCACGTGTCGTCATTCAAAATTTATATCCCCACAAAAACTATTAAAGCTCACAAATTAGAGCTCCAAAATATTTTTTGTTGAAAACTACTATCATTTAAAATCTACTATTAGAAACTACCAGCAAGCACCGGTTTCACCAGTAACCACCATCTTTGATTTATTATTAATTTATTATTGATGAACTCAATCTGATATCGAAAACCTCAGATTTGTGACAAGAATACGATCAAAATTGTCCATTCTTTCTGTAACAAATAATAAAATTTTATTAAAATTTGACCAAAACCCTTCTATTGAGTCTTTCTTTGGTGAAAAAGACGGTTTATAAATTTTTTTCTCTATAAACTCCCTCACTTAGACGCCAATAATTGATGGAAGACACAGAAACATATTTTTATTTCTTTTTGGACAATCTCACCTTTTCATATATACTTGAGAAATTTGAGTGAGAAGATAAAAAACTGACTTAACCAGCAATAATCCTTCTGTTCGAAAATATTTTTAAAAAAAAATGCTTTGGTTACTGTTCTGGCACCGGTTATTGCAAATTTGCAATGCAATGCCCACAAAAGCACTGAGACAACACTTTTTTGATGTTTTAATAATAATTTCTCATTAATTATTGTGTTTTAATTAAATTAATCAATAGTTGTTGAATTTTTATATTTGTTTGTTGTTGATAAATTTTACGTTACAATTTTATTTTGGTTTGAATTTTGTTTGGTGAAGATTTGATTATAAGAGATAATAAAATTTCAAAAATGATTTTTCTCCCGCTTTTTGCCCCCCGAATAGCTCGAAACAGATAGAAGAGAAAGAGAAAGAGGAGAGGGAATGGAGAGAGAGAGAGAGAGGGCCCCTCCTCCACCGCCGCCGCCGCCGATCGATCGCAGATCGACCGGCCGCTCGTCGCAGCCTGTGCCCCGCCTCCAGCCGTCGCCTCCGGCTCTGCCTCTGCATCCGATCTCTCTGTCTCTCTCTGCTACTCCTTCTTCTTCCTTCTTCTTCTTCTTTATTCTTTCTTCTTCTTTTCTGATTGAAAAAAAAAAAAATCAAAACGACGAAACGTCGTTTTTGGATTCGGGGGGATTCGGAGGCCTCTCTTTCGAGCTACGTAGCACAACTGATAAAATTTATTGTAAATTAGCATAAAATTTTACTAAAAATTAGAGTAAATTTTTACTTTGAAACAAAGTAAAATTTTATTGTTTACGTCAATTTTGACAACTTTTTTTTAAGAATTTCATAGTCAACCTGAATCTTATTTAATAGATTTTGAAGAAAAAATTCTAAAACTACTAACTTTATTAAAAAGCGACATGTAAATCAAAAGTTATATCATTTTAAAGTTTAAAATATTAAATTACTCACTAAGGATATTTTGGTAATAGTGATATGTATTGAATTTTTTTTTTTCAAAAATTGTACTTATTATTAATGCATTAAAATTTTATTATGAGCCAACTTTAACCAAATTCTCCTAAAATTTTACACTAGTAACATTATTTATTCACTGTTTTGAGAGTTTTTCCATTTAACGTTTCTTTTAACAAAATCATAATAAATGCAGTAATTAGTGATGATAATAGTGAAAAATTATTGTCTTAGTGCTAAATTTACACATACAAAGTAAAACTTTACGTTCTCCAAAAAAAAAAAAAGTAAAATTTTACTATCTACAAAATAATAGATTTTGAATAGATTTTTTTGTTATTTGCTAAGCGGTGGTGTTTAATTATTGTCTTTCGAAAATAATCATTGAAAATTCACATAAAAAAATGTTTGTTGGAAAGTCGATGGTGATTGATGGGCCGGAGAACATTCGCTGAAGGCAACCAGTGGCCGCTAGAGGTTGTGATGGCCAGTGGTGGTAATGGTGGGAAAAGAGGTTGATAAAATTTCACTTGCACTATATTTGATTTGGGAGATTTAGAAAGAAATTTCAAAAGGGAAGGAGAAAAAATATATGAAATATAACACACATTTTCTCTTCTTCTTTTCATTTATAAATCTTTTCTCAAATCTCTCAACCACCAAATAAAGCGTTAAGGTATTTTTGTCATATTTTAGAAAGAAAAGTAGAGATTGAGGAAAGTTTCACAAAAAATTTCCAAAAATTAAATTGATTAGTTACGTAGAATCTGATAGTTTTTAATTATACTACTTAAGAAACTTTCTGAGCCTAAGCACTAAATAATATTCGAATTACATAAGCATAAACTTATTTGGTACAAGTTATAAATTGAAAATTGATAATCATAAAACAAAAATTAATAATATTTTACCCTTGTTCTTTCAATAATTAACTCTTTTCAATTTATTTAAGCAATATTATATCACATAAACTGTATGAGCTAGGCCAAACACTGCCACATTTTCAAGAAGAAAATATTTATAAACTGTCTCCATAACTATTTTCAACTTATCAATTTCACATATTCTTTCTGGTAATTTTTTTTTTTTTTTTTCACAATTTGCTTTTTGTGGCATTATCACTGATAGATCAAGCATTGTTGTACATATTTAATTATGCTAACCATTTAAAGAATTTTATATTATAATGAATATCAAACTGTCCCTAACACCAAACATGGTGTTCACTTCATATAATAATATAGATATACATCCAAACAAACACTTGCTAGCACATAATTTTTTGAATTTTCAAATGAGTAAAAGGAGCCACAATAAAATATCTTTCTCTAAATCAATTGACAAACTCTATGCCAGTAAAAGGAGTCCCGGCATGAAGCTGAAGGGCTACATCGCCAACAACCTGTTATTTTCAAAGGCAAAAAGGCCACAATCAACACAGGAATTCGTCAACATTGTAACAAAAAAACGCATCTGCTTATTAAAGACACTAACTTGACACACAGCCCTTAGGAAGTTGTTTCTATGTTCATAGAATTCAAAGCCATCATCCATGGGTATTTTTCAAAGGCTTGCAACTTTGAAGTAAATATTCACCAACAGTACAGCTCTATAAAGGAATTGATTCAACTATCAATAGCAAAGCCTGTTCACCATAAATTTCTACCGTTTAATTAAACAGAGCTTTCAAGATCCAATTACTTATGGAACAGCCCATCAGTTTGACTAAATTCATAAATACTCAGTGCACAGGATGATTAAAAAGACCAAGCCATCCATCTCCAAAGTTTTTTTATTCTTCTAGTAGCTATTTACCTATAAATAAGTGTATTTGCATTAAAGTAAGGGAACAAGGTCTGGCCTGAGATTAACAGCAAGCTCCCACTCCATATATAAACAAACACAAAGGGTTATGTCAATGGGTTCTTCCCGTTAACAGCTCACGTTGCAAGGCACCGACATTTTGATAAAGATTCAAGCAATCAATCTGACAGATATCAAGTCTGTGATTGGAATAACCTTGGTGATCTTGTGAATGTGAGAAATCACTGGGAGGTATCATACTCATAAGATTGCCCAGAGCATGTATGATAGTTCATATGAGGGCATTATGAAGGCCTCCGAATCTTATATCTAGAAATTGACAGAATCCTTGTTCTCCTTATAGGCATTCTGTCCATGACTAATGACAATTACACTAACTTTGAGGCAAACTTACATTCAATTGTTATGCAGTCATCTGGTTAAGCATCTGCCCCCTAATGTGAGTATTAACCAAGGTAAAACTCACATTATTGAATCAAAGCGGTCATCTGTTTAGCTCGCCTAAACTTAACATTTGAGGCTAACTTTCGTTACCACTATATGCCATCAGGGTTCTTTGTTGATGTAGTTCAATCTATTATTGATGAACCAATCTTTCCTTTCATCATCATCATCATTGTAATTATAATTATTGTTCTTTCTGTCTTTCTTTTTCATTATCATCCTAGTAACAATGTCTAACATGGGGCTTAATCTAAAAAATACTAAAATTGACAATAATCTAGCAGTTTTAGTGAGGTTCATACCTTAGCCATGGTTCTATAAGAATGTTCTGTGACACCGGCAACATGTGGTGTTATTAGGACATTTGAGAGTTTCAAAATTGGATCGTCAGGATCAAATGGCTCTGTCCAAGCAACATCCATGCCTAAACCTCCCAAGTGGCCAGATTTAAGGTGATAATGAACAGCTTCATAGTCCAACAGACCCCCTCGAGCTATATTCACCAAAAGAGCACCCTGAAACAAAAACCAAACAACAAACAAGCAAAGATGCAAACCATTGGCACCAAGAGTAAGGGCAAACCAATAAGGATAGGGACACGTGTCCACTGAGTTGTTTCTATGAGAGGGGGGCATGTGTCATAGGCTTCTTTCCAATTCTCTTCTCAAACAATTCCCTACTAAGCTAAAGGTGTTGGCTCATGGGAATGACGAGGGCCTCGCAACATTAACCCCTATATAGCACTCCCTCATGACCCAACAAACCACAACCTCCATGGAGTCCCCCAGGCAATCTGTGCGGCAAGCGGCAACCCACGGCAATTAAGTAGATTCATCAATGTTATAGCAACCAAATCATACTAAAGAATAGTCCAGTTCTCATCAAGTGTATCAATGTAAATTGGGAGAATTAAGTAGATTCATCAATGAAAAAAAAAAAAAAAACATTAAGGGTGTGTTTGGTTTGTGTTTTGAGATAAATTTTCAAAAAAAATTTTGGGGAGAGAGTTTAGAAATTTTTTTGGTTTGTTTGGTTGTATATTTTGAAAATAGTTTTGTTGTTTGGAAGTTTGGGATGATTTGATATTTTGTTGTAATTAAGTAGATGTGTGTGAGATATTGAGAATGAGAGAGGAGAGAGAAAAAGTGATTGATTGATGTGTAATAGAGAGATAAGTAATTTTGGAATTTTTTTGAGAAAATTTGTAACCAAACATGTTTTTGGAAATTTTCCAAAAACATGTTTCAAAACACAAACCAAACAAACCCTAAGCTTCTGAGATAAGTCATTATCAGATTGGGAACAAACCTTTTTCATCGATGATATAAATGTTTTGTTTACGATGCCAACCTGAAAGCAAATGTATCAAAAAATGTGAGCATATAGCAGATAATGCACTTCACTCCCAGAAGAAGCGCATGTATGGAAATAAGAGGAGCCTAACCGTTTCAATGTTCATCGACAAGCAACAAATAACTATGTCGGCATTGCTTGCAAAAGTATGGATATCTTCATGACCACCCTTCTCGTCAACCAAATCGTTATTCATACCAATTTGAGTGGGTGATGCTGAAGACATACCATCGAAAATGATAAATGAAACCTTACATATCATTCAGCTATATTATTTTAGTTTATAAGCCCTTACATACCATTGGACTTGCATGAATTTTGCAAATACGAGTCCCAATTCCGTTTTGTAGCAAGGATTTTCACACCAAATGGCCGCAAGCGTTTTGCCAACTGAATCCCAATGTTTCCAAATCCCATAATGAACACCTGCATGAGTGAGAAGAATTATCAAGTTGTTGTGCTAAATTCAGTAGAGCAACAACAATCGTTTTCCTCATCAACGACGCAAGTGTGTTCAGTCCTCTTGCTTAGCACTGCACTAGTAGAAAATTGCTTTAAACTCTGTCAGAGAACATCCATAATGGATCACAATCCTATATTAGAGAACCCCTTCTCTTGAAAAATGTTACTTGAAACCCTTCCACTAGGCCGAATTCAATGTTAATGGTAGACATGAAATTTTATGCCTTGTGTTTTGCTTCTTTGTGTGGTTAAATTCCAGCCTAAATCAATAAATAAGCAAAAGCAAACCTAAAACGCACTTCCATATCTATGATACTATGAACACATCAAAATGCTTGTATTTTTAACCAATCAAAATCTCATATTAATAGCTAAGGGAGCAATCAAGATTCAACTATCTACTATATTTGCATCCATTAGCAGTTCAGACACTAGATTAAATTAAATTAATATAGTAAACCATCAATATGCATAGAACATAATTTGCTAGAAATCACATTAATATCAACATTAAATGGAAGGCTACATCAAAGCATGCACACATGCAAGTCTAGATGTGGTAGCAAGCAAATAATAATCATGATCATATTCAGAACCATCTCACTTGATTCCTATATGAGCAACTCACACTCCAGGCATCACTATTTTTTGGATCACAACTGATATGATTAGCGCGGTGTCCAAAACAGTTTTCAGTGTCTGCTCTTGGACCAACTTCTACATGGTTTCATGTATACCAGATAACATAAAGGAGGTGGAACCATCCTGGTTGACTCGTTGAAATACAAAAACAACCCTGCAAGCATCCTTGCCAAGTAAATTTAAGCAAGACAGCTATACTTTGTCTGCATAGGCAGAACAGATCATATTACATCAATCAACTACACAAATGGCATTGAATTCATATGTTTCACCATCCTTACAGGGCTATTAAATTTTGACATTTATCAAATTATACCATTCAAACTTATTTTAAAATATCAGGTTAAGTATGTGCAATGATATTAAATCATTTGTTTGAAGCATTTGTTCAACATGAAGTTATTCTAGGATATTAAAAAAAGAAAACAATGAAAAGAAAAAAAGAAAACAAGACACAAAATGCATGAATGCATTTGTAGGAAAACTTGTAGCAGAAAAACCAAGATAATTGAAACTCACTTTTTTTCCCAGCAATGTTTCACCAACTGGCTCTCCAATCACCTTTTGCTTTACAGCAATGTGCATCTCATTCTGCAGTAATAACAAAATAACAAAAAACCAATTCACATAAACATGACTTAAATTTCATACACAAATATGTGTTATATATATGATAGAACCACATAGACAAAGAACAATGTCTTGCAAAAGAAAAGGTGTAATGCCTGTCCATATAATCCTAAGATCCCAAACATCCAGTATTTCAAAAGAGTCCCAAAAAATATAAAATAAAAATAAAATGCATATTGAATGTGCACTACCACAATAAGACCTAAACCTAAAAGCAAAGTTGAAATATTGTCAATAAACAATGAAAGTCAGGAGATATAGAGAAAACCGAGCCACGTGTATGGATTCTTAAGATATCTCAGCAATAATGACAAATAAAAGACAAAAGTGCTCAGATTGAACAGTTTAATAACAAAATGTGCTCCAAATGATGTCAAATGCTCAAGCAATAGGGGATTTCTGCATGCGACCAATTCATATTTAAATAGGAGAAACACCCTGTGAAAAACACCGAGTAAGCACACCATTTACATACTTCTAACACTAAATAGTGGGAATTTGTCTAGAGTGGGAAAGGCTATCAAGAGGGAATAGAAAGATAGAAAATAAAGTAAATAAAATAGAAGGGTTATATGCCAAAATGACCAACACTGCAGCAACTTTGAACCCCTCAAAAACAATGTCATGTACCTTTGGGGATTAATGAATTTAAGCTTTGTAATGAAGACGAGGTAGAAAGAATAAAGTAATTACAAGGCACATTGTTGTCGATGAAAATAATATATAGTAATAGATAAGAGAGTAAATCTAATCAACAGTTTTATAAGTTAAAAGACTAGTGATATATCACTCACATGTATTGTGATACTGATAAAATACATCACTTTCTATTTGCAAGGTTATTACAAAAATGATCTTGCAAGGTAATGAAAATTAATAAATAAATAACTAAACTCTCAAGAAGGAGCTAAATCATAATTCCGGTTAAGCTCTTATCAACGCAGTGAATTTTATCAAGGTTTGAGAAAATTATGGAAGAAAAAAGTAAAAAACAAAAGACTTTCCAATATAGGGTACTAAGCTAAAACTTTTCATCAATTGAACTTCAACATATAAATTTCACTTAGGAAAAAGGAGAAAATCAGCAACATATCATGGAGAGATAACATAACATAAATTTATCATTTTTCTCAATTGCAATTTGGATCAATGCACATAAACCATTTATTTCTACATATTCATAATTTAAAATAATTAATTCACCAAAAAGTTGTTGAAGCTTCCCAATTTATAAGCTAACAAAAAATGAGAAATGCATATTGATTCTAGATTTCTGGACTGAATTTAACTGACTTGCTTACGAAGAAGGCCCAACATTAGATATATGGCCATTTCAGCACATGAAGCTGCATTTCCAGTTACACCACCAGGAATTCTAGCGACTTTGATTCCATGCTTTGTAGCAGCATTGATGTCAACGCCTTCACGTAAAGATAAATGGAGACCATATGCATATAAGAAATAAAGTCTAACAGATGTTATGCTTATGGTATTTAACAAAAATAAAGAAAGAACCATCCAGCCCGACACCAAACTGCATTATAAGCTTTGTCCTCTTTGCACAAGAAATAACATCTGCATTTAGCCGCATGTTTTTTACAATACAGATATCGTAGTTGCCAATAACAGCAGGCACATCATCAAATGGAACATCATCAACCTACAAAACAGAAGATAGAACTATTGAAGGGATGCACTATAGCATGGGTAACCCCTTAAACTGATGTCTATTCCAATTGAAGAACATCAATTTTGAGAAATCAGTGACAGGCAAATTTTCAGTAAGAATTAAGAAATACAACGAGAGAGTAGTACAGGGTAAGTCAATTTGGAAAAAATAATAACTATTTTCTTCCGACGGTGAGACAACACTTTTATATCCAAAGAGGGAATGTACTAGGAGGCTCAAGATAAGTCAATTTGGCAAAACTAATAACTACTACCACTACAAAAACAACCTTTCACAAATTGAGGATAGGCATAACAATTAATCAACGACACAACCATAAATCTCAAAATGGAAAAATAGAGCTGGAAAACTATCCATTTATCAAGGAAAAAGAAATAAATGGAGAAACTTAAATACCTTGATAAATGGATAGTTTTGTACATATTCTCTTGTATAATTATGAGATGCAGGAAAATGAGGCCCGCAAAAGAGAAGACGGGTGATGCGCTGGTCACTGTCCCCAACCATTTCCTCTAACATCCCTGAAAATCCTGCAATGAAGAACCTCATAATTTAAACAAGATCACTCAAATGACTTTTCAAACAAAGGAAGGTGGTGGATAAGATCTTTATAGGTAATTATATGCAGTTTGAATAAATTATTTATAAGAACTAGCAAATTAATATGTGGCTAGCCAAGACAATACACAGAAAAAGACCAAGTCCAATGCTGCGGAACGAAATGAAAAACATAAGAATGTGAATTAGGGGTTGTATAATAGCAAATATCGCAAAGAGTTGTCATGACTCGTTATTGACACAACAAAATGCATGTATGGCCAATAAGGAAAATGTCTGTCTTAATAATGTCCCGAATCTCAAGAAGAGAAAAGTCTCTCTTGTTTCATGGTAATCAAATCAATAACTCTGTCATGGATAAGTAACAACAGTATATACCACATTCCATGACCACAACATCAAGGGTAAGGGTGTTACTTCCAATAAGGTACATGTTTTATCAATCAATTTCCATAATCTATACCATGCCCCAATAAACTTGATATTTTGAAGGCCTTTAGGTGGATGAAAGAAATAATAATAATAGCAATTACTTATCGTACCACAAAAAAAAAAAAAAAAAAAAAAAAAAAAAAAAAAAAAAGGAAGAAGAAGAAGAAGAAGTCTTTGCCACTATAATCTTCTAATGGAGTTCATCTGTAAGAAATTAATGTATTGATATTATTGATTGATTTCAATATCTTGTATTTACAAGACCAAATGACACTCCTTATATAGGAGATATTACAAGCATCATCATAACACATTAAATCCATTATATACCACTTACATATTATATATTTCCACTATCTACCACTATATATTTCCACTATCTACCACTATCATATTATACACATTATATATGTCCACTACATTGCCACTATCAGATTATATATCAGATTATATACATTAACAGCCCCCCTCAAACTCAAGGGGGTTAGGAACTAACCAACTTGAGTTTGGAGAGAGTAACAAAACAGGAAAATAATCTAACAAATAAAATAAAAGTGGATAGGAGACACTGTATGGTCGTGTCAGACCGTTGTAGAAGACCGTATGGTTATGGCAGACCGATGTAGAAGACAGTTTATGGGGTCATGTCGGACCGTTGTAGAAGATAGTTTATGGGGTCATATCGGACCGATGTAGAAAACAGTTTACAGGGTCATGTCGGACCGTTGTAGAAGACAGTTTACGGGGTCATGTCGGACTGTTGTAGAATACAGTTTACGGAGTCTTGTCGGACCCATATAGGAGCTAACCGGAATCAATGTCGGGACAGTTTACCGAGTCTTGTCGGACCCATATAGGAGCTAACTGGAATCAATGTCGGGACAGTTTACCGAGTCTTGTCGGACCCATAAAAAGTCGCACCCTCAAAAGGCGTGCCATCAAAAGGCGTGCCATCAAAAGACGTGCCCGACAACCATCAAAAGTCGAGCCATCAAAAGGCGCGCCGAGCGGCGCGCGATACGCGTGTCTGCCTTGCCTATTTAAACCAAGGCGAGGCTGCCGCTGATGCAGAGCAAACCAGCTGAAAAACTCTTCGTTCTCTCTGTAACACTTCTGAGAGAAATAATCTGTAACACGCTCTTGCTCTGAAAATGGCTTCTTCTTCCCGCCCCGTTACCCAGAACATAGCCTCTTCGTCCCGTGGTCTCACTCTCTTTCCCGACCTCAACGAGTCCACAAGAGAGATGGCCGGGGCAGGTGCCCTTGAACCGCAACCAAGCGCCCTTGGTTTTGCACCTTTGAACTTTCCGATGCTGTCTGTGGAGCAAAGAATGGCTGCACAATCGGATATTGAGGCGAATTATTACACATTGAAGTCATGTGTTGAGACCATGACTGCGGTCTCAAACCTGTCGCACCGGCTTCAGAGTAGGACAAATGAGGTGCAGCAGTTAAATGCCCAACTGGCTCTGCTCCAGGGCATGTATAAGGATGCCCGAGCAGAGATATGTGGGCTGAAGGCTGAAAACAAGGAACTGAAGCGGAAGGCCACCGTGATGCTCAGATTTGGAGGGCCGCCATATGTGACGGTTGAGGAGCAACGGGAAGTTAACGTGCTCGGCGGCGTGGGAAACACGGAGGCAGCACCGGCAAGGGACGCCCAAGACAAAGGCAAAAAGAAGAGAACAGCTGAAGAGGCGAAAAAATAAGGCCGGTTTTTGTGGTGGTTATGGGTTGTGGTTGTTTTTTTTTTTTTTTTTTTTTTTTTTTTGTGTAAAATGGTGATCGGGTTTGATCCCCGGCATGAATAAAATAAGGTTGGTGACATTACTGCAATTGCTTTTTTGGATGACCCAGATTTCTTTTTCTGAGTATTCCAATTCTTTCAAGGACCATGTTTCCCTGAAGCACGGGACATATGTTCTTGTTCCTGAAGCGCCACTTCCACTCTTTGAACTGCTGCCCTGGCATTCTCAATTTCTGCCCGAGCAAGAGCTCTTTCTTCATCAACATGTTTCTTAGCATCTTCTGAAGCCTGCTTCAGAAAATTGGCGAGTCTTTTCACTTCTGCCTTCTCTTGAATTAGCTCTCCTTCCCTATGAGTCAACTGAACTGCTAAAGCTTCAACCATAGCAATAGCTTCTTCTACATCATCCTTATTTTTACCAGCCACACGACCTCTTAAGGCTTCCAGTGCATCTCTAAGCTTCTTTAGAAGTCCGTGTTTCTCCAAAGAAGCAGCATCCTTGAGTCTAGCCTCATCAGACAACTTAGCTGCTGCAGCCAAACCCTTCTCAAATTTACTGGCAAGGTCACGAACAGAGAGACGTTTCTGCTGTTCCAGCAACTGGGCAGTTTCTCGAGCAATGACCTCCTTCATGGCTAACACTTTGGGATCCTCCACCTCCACAATCTGGTTGTTAGCACCAATTTTATAAGTTGGAAACCGACTAGTAGCAAATATTACATCTGCTGAGACTGGAGGAACTGCCTCCTTTTTCATTGAATCAGCAAAATCACGGCCTACCCTCGTCATGATACGAAATTTAATTTAGATCACGTAATTAAGTACTAACAGACGAGATGAACAATGGCAAAGTTTGGTCTCAGTTGCAGGCAGACTTGAATGATGTTTTCTAGAGAGAGAGAGAGAGACCCGAGATGGGTTTGAACCTTCGTCGAGGATTCGGAGATGAGAGAGAAGTGATGCACTCCGGCCGGCCTTTTCGAAGATGGGGTCTGATGTTTGAAGCCTCTGCTGTTGTTGCAAACCAAACTGCTGTTGGACCTGTCCAGGCTGTGCTTGAATCTGTGACATCAATTGCTGCTGTGGAGCTGTAGCCCAGCAACATTACCATGGGGACCCAACTGTTGCTGATGATGAATATTTGATAGGCTGTTTTGCTGGCTCATTAACTGCTGCTGCTGCTGTTGCGTTGGCAATATCGGCTGCTACTGCATTGGTGATGTTGACTGTTGAACAGAAGACTGCTGATTCTGTTGAAGGCCAGATAGTGGAGCTGGTTGCATGCTAGAAGGCTGCATAACAGATTGCTGAGAAGATTGTAATAGGTTCTGTTGCTGCTGGAACTGATTTTGAACCACAGCTTTATGTGATGGAGAGAAAACTGCTGGAGGTGCAACTTGATCGGAGCATTTCGAACCATGGTGAAACCATGGTGGTGCTCAAGTTCACTAAAGGGAATCTTGGAGGGTCATAAGGATGTGTCCATGACTTCGGTGATTGGGAGAGAGCACCGTTGAGATCGGACAGACCGAGTTTGACTCGCAGAGCCGTCGGCGTGATGGCCGGAGCAGACAAGAAGGTGGCGAAGGCCGGAAGAATGCCTGAAAGCTGTCATCACAGACGTGGCAGCGGAGTGAAGGTATGTGTAGAGGTCCGGCGAGCGGCCAAGACAAGGCTGCCGCCCGCCGGTGAAGCGAAATTATTAGGTTCTTAAACCCGCTCTGATACCATGTAGGAAATTAATGTATTGATATTATTGATTGATTTCAATATCTTGTATTTACAAGACCAAATGACACTCCTTATATAGGAGATATTACAAACATCATCATAACCCATTAAACCCATTATATACCACTTACATATCATATATTTCCACTATCTACCACTATATATTTCCACTATCTACCACTATCATATTATACACATTATAATAATAGCAATTACTTATCGTACCACAAAAAAAAAAAAAAAAAAAAAAAAAAAAAGAAGAAGAAGAAGAAGAAGAAGTCTTTGCCACTATAATCTTCTAATGGAGTTCATCTATATAAGGAGAGAGTGCAATGATCATGTCAGAGCACTAAATGTAGCTCCATGGCCTTAGATTTCTCAGTAGCAAGGCCCATCCAGTTTGAGAAGGACAGAAGGGGACGGACAGAAGTGTGAAGGAGTGTCTTTCATATTGCAGACCCAACCTTTAAATATTTGGAGCTTCTTGAAATGAGCCATTGGTGCTCTGCTGGCCTTGTAAAACACATGGCAGAACATCATTTCCAATCTGTATGGTGATAAAACTTGAATTATGTATTTTATTTCATTATCATAATTTTAACCCAATGGTAGAAGTGAATAAAAAAATTGACGCCGAGTGCGTCTGTCATATATACAATATCTATGGCCACGTCAATGGCATTTGAAATTAGAAATTGCAGAGCAGGTAAAACATGAAACTAAGTTAAATGTGGAAGAAATAAAAGGGAAAAAGAAAAGGAAACAACATACAAGTTGAATAGCATAAGTGCCTCTTCTAAATCTAGTAATGTACTTTTATAAACACCTCTTTTTATTGTGTTACTGCATCTTGAGCCTTGGATTGGACTATGAAAATGACAACAGTGAAAGCTAACTCTTGTCAAACCAACAAACAAAAACAGGATGTATATGATGCTCCAAATGTAAACATATTCGGAAAACGCTGAAAAGAATTTTGGAAGATGCAAACAAAAGAAGTTGCAAAATACAATAATTTTTCGCACACCAATGAATGGAACAAAATATGTGAAATTCCAGTATCACTATTTTGATATTGCATGCATTTCAAAACCTCAAGCTGTGCATGTAATTTTTTTATTCATTTCCATAGCTTTTCTATAATAATATCCATATCTTGCAATGTATCTTCTTCATCATATTTTCATTCCCTTCAGCTTATTAAAAAAATTAAAAAAAAAACATTCGTATTTATTTTGAAGGATAATTATTAATTACCATTCTTTTAAAATTTTATGCAAAAAATGGTAAAATCTATACCAAGGGACTTTTAGAAAATAATTAGCCCTTCAGAGCTAACTACTGATATATAGCATCCTTAATGGCTCCAATAGATTGATACAGTGATCAATTAAATATTCCTAATAACATTTAATAAAATTATTAGACTAGATATTTACAATAACAAATTGACAAGGCAGCTGTAACTTTATAGCATTTCATTTGATTAAAAGTATTTTCATCTAGTCCAGCAATGCCTATTTTCTCTTTTCATTAAAACAATTTCATGTGCTACTAGTACTTATAAATATCTTGGTGTTATTTTATCAAGATTCATAATTTAATTGGTCTAATGTTTTAAAACACAGATTCTTGACAATCAGCAGGATAATCAATGGATCAACCCAAATCAAACCATTACATTGCAATCATATCATAATCTCATCGTTAAAAACAATAAATAGAAATCAAAATGAAAAATAAAAAAATAACAAGTTGGGTCTTTCTTTTTCACTGAATTAGTGCATACCAATCAATGTTCTTAAAAAAACTTGAGGGGATAATCTAATTGTTCATAAACTTGTTCTGTTAAACAAAAAAACAGAACACCTGCGAACCACAATTGATACTTTTTCTCCTTCAATATTCCTAAAACTTGAAATCACAAGTTAACAATGAAGGATCTCATGGGAAATTCGTCAATAAGAACAAATATTATTGAAAACCTAAAATCACTGATTCCCAAATTGAAGACAATGCGAACGAGGGTATGTTGTGTAGATGAGAGAGGCAGAGAGTGAGAGAGACTGAAATTTGAGATGCTAGGAGAGAACGATTACACAAAGAATCAAAGACGACATTTAGATTCACAATACAATATACATACATACATACATACATACATATATTGAAGACGATCTAGAGAAAGAGAGTGATCGAGAGAGAGACCTGAGGACTGAAGGAAGAGGGAGAACCTTTGTTAGAATTTCAGTCCCGTACGTAAACAAGTGAACGGAGGGGAAATTATAAAGGACACGGCTCCTCTCCTGGAGAGGAGTGTTGGGTATTGGTGGGCCTTGATTTGGCCATATCAATAATCAAAATCGTTTGATGTATAGAACTGGTTATATTATTTTTATAAAAAATTATTTTTCTTAGATACCGATAACTACTTAATTTAATTGTATTTTTATTATAATTTATTTTAAAAATTATATTCAAAAATTATTTTAAAAATATAATATGATCAAGTGGTTATCGATATCTAATTAATATGACTTTTTGTAAGAATAATATACTTGACGAATTTTATATTTTGAACGGTTTGAATTATCAATATAGACCCAAATCAATGCCCAACACTCTTCTCCAGTAAACAGAGAGGAGCCCTGTCCAATTATAAGATGTTCCCAGAGTCATTATGTATCCGTACTTCTTAATTAATTATTATTTAATATATTTTTTATGTTCTCAATTACTTACATAATATTCTATTTATCCATTTTCTCAATTAATTTCAATATTATATTACGGAATAATTATCCGTGAAAGAGTTGATTTTTTTTTTTTGTTTTTTCTAAGTCTAGTTTTAATTACTCAATATATATTATTCATAAGAAAAAATAATTTGATTTAAAAATCATAATTTTTTATTTAATGACATTTTTTTGAAAATATACGATAAATAAATATTTAAAAATAAATACAATAAAATAAAAATATTATAATTATCAAATCAATTTAATTTAATTATTTTATGAATGATATATATTAATAATCCTATAAAATGAACGATAGATCATTAAAATGAGACACATGTTAAAATATAAACATGAGAAAAGTTCAATCATTTTTAATATAAAAAAATAAGATAAATTACAGTAATCTCTTTGAAATTTAAAGAAAATGCAATACGTTTTTATAATTTTGATATAATTATATTGTGTTTGTTTGATATTTTAATTCATATAATACTTAACCTTTTTTATTAATAATTTGTTAATTATATGAAAAAATATATATACTTTACATTGTTTGTTTTTGTATTTTCACACAATTTAGATTAGTTTCATTTCATTTAAATTTTGATTTAATTATACTAAAACTGTGGAGTTCGAGAGAAGTCAATGTAAATTACCATTAAATATAATGTGAAGAAAATTATACATTAAAATTTTTTTAAACAACATTTCACACAAAAAAAAATGTAAAAATAGAAAAGTAAATTATAAATATATTTTTTGAGATTTGTTTAAAATATGAATTATTCATTATGACTTTGAAAATTACAAATACTCCATTGTCAATTTTTTTATATTTAACAGAACTAACAAAAAAATTAAATTTATAACTATTCTATTATAAAATAATAAAACTACTTAAAATT
The DNA here is from genome assembly GCA_036172215.1 of Camellia granthamiana. NCBI lineage: Eukaryota > Viridiplantae > Streptophyta > Magnoliopsida > Ericales > Theaceae > Camellia > Camellia granthamiana. The sequence continues at coordinate 11,263,917 of CM069916.1, forward strand.
TTAATTGAAATATATTTATAACATCATTAAAGACTATTACTTAATTTAATAATTTATTAATAAAGGAAAAATTACCCAAATCCCAAGTTTCAGTCTTATGAACCATTTCCTACCTTTTGTTCTTGTAGACCAATAAGTCCCATGCAAATGTGAAAGACATTTATGTACATCATTGACCCATATGTTTGTATATAAGTTAGGGGTAGAAAGGGTGTTTTGCTGATGCTGAATTTACATTGTTGTCCAAAAAGTGTACTGTACGGGGAGGAAATATTCCGGCAACCCGCACTTCCTTTCTTCCAAGCTCCTCAGCTGTCCGATCACCTGAAAGCACAACGGCGGTGAGCTACCCGGCGGTGTGTGGCCGGAAAACCCCTCCGACGATCAAGTCAGCACACACCTTGGGATAGAGAGAAGGGAGAGTGTTTTAGTGTAAGAGTTTCCTTACCAAAGTGTTCGTCCATCGCGTATGGGGGGCGCAGACATGCTTATATACCCTCTGCGCCCCATATCCGCTCCCAGTCATCTCTTGACACGTGGCTCTACTATCCCATCTGTCAGCATAAACCTTGCTGAACATCACCTAACCCGACTGCCAGCCCACTCTACTGGGAGCTCGGCAGCCGGGCAACATCATCTCGGCTGACAACGGCCGTGCTGTGCTTCATGTCCAAGCACTTTACTAGCTAGGTCCAAGGAGAACCGGGCTGGCAGCACCTCACCGGTGGCCGCCCTTCCTGCCGAGCAAACGAATATCTCGGCTGACTGCGCCTTTCCGGACGCCGGTCATTCAACTTGACTGGTTGGCCTTCTTGCCGAGCAGGCAGGTACCTCGGTTGATGACGCCTTTCCGGGCGCTGTTCAGCCAACCTGACTGGCTTCGCCTGTGCCATGCACGCAACTCGGTCTAACCGAGCATTGCCTTACCAGAGCACCTTTTATCCGGCAGGGCCAAATCTTCTCGGCCCGATACCTGCCCGGCCAAAATCTTGTCCGGCGTGACACTATCCGACCAAATCTGTCCGGCACGGTACCAAATCATTATTTTCCCTCTCATGTACTGTAGAGGTTTTTTGGTTTTTCCTCACATCCGACTAATTTAGAAGAGATCAACATTTCAATTTCTTGGGTTGCAATGCTAGTGTGCTGAGTAATACGCCATTGGTCGTATTGCAACATTTATGGTAGTGTTAACTCAACAGTCATAGTTGCCCCAAATAACTTTGGTTTGATTCTAAAACCCTAGAAATACGAAAAATTCTCTTAGCCTGCACTAACATCGGATCATCGGGAGCATTTGGACGAGTGTGATTGTGGGGTATTGGTTGACGTTAGTAGCGGCACTCCGGCGACATCGATTTCACATCCACCCTTCATCGGTTGCTCTAACTATGTTGGTGAACAACGGTGTCACGTATGTGGTCTGTGATGTTTCATTTCCCTGTTTTATGGTACATCATCATTGTAATGGGTAGTGTTTGGCAATGTGTGACAACCCTCACCACTGATTACTGCTAAACTGTGACTAAGTATGATTAAGCATGATAATTAACTGACTGAACTGAAATTCTGAACTGATTACATGAGTATGTGGCATTAAATGCATTTCTATCTGCTTGATTACCGAATGATCTGTTCGTGTTTTATGTTTTAAATTGCAAATTGAAAGCCTTATCGGCGGCCGAATCTGAAACTGATTTATACTATGTGCTAATTGGAATTTATGTAATTGTACGGTAAATTTAATTGAAATGTGATTTGGTATGATTAAATTAGATTAAATAAAGCTAAATTACATTAGTTCAAGTTATTTACTCTTTTGCCACTTAGTGGCCTAATTCACCAAAACTCCTCCCACCCTATTACACCTAGATGCATCACTTTTATTCATCTTCTTGACCTCAAAACCGTGAGAGAGAGAGAGAGAGAGAGAGAGAGAGAGAGAGAGAGAATTAGAAGAAGTTGAATTCAACAAAATTTTCTTGGAGAATTGGAAGAGTTGAAGAGTAGCTTGCATAATTGAGCTTCTAGACTTGAAATTGAAGACTTAAGGTAGGAGAATCATCTTCTTAATTGTGAATTCAAGTGGCATCTTGCATGGTTCATGGTAATTTGGTGAGTTGAGTCAAGAATTGGTTTAAGATGTTGAATTGAGTAGTAATCCATGCATGCATGTTTACATTGTTGAGTTTTGAGTTGATTTCATGGAAATCTTCACATGCATGTCTATATTCTAGCTATAGTTCATGAATTCATCATGTTGTTGGAGGAATTGACTCATTTGGTCAAGTATTTGAAGTTTTGATTTCAATTGAACACATGAATGTTACATTTAAATTATGTTCTTGAAGTTATTATTGAATTTGTGTTTAATTGACCTTTATTTGGGCTTTGATTTTGCAAATTGATCTTTGAAACATGTTATATTATGGGTTTTAAAGTGTTTTCCAAAAAATTAGCCCAAAAGGATCGAATTTGATGTTTTAAAAGTTGGTTTTGAGCTTGGAGGTTCAATCTGGAAATTCCAGAATTTGGACCCACGCTCGAGCGTAGGAATTCACGCTCGAGCGTACACTCTGGGTTCATGCAGTCCGCTAGAGCGGGGAAAGTAACGCTTGAGCATGTTATGCGTGTATCCAGTACTTTTGCCATGTTTACAGTCCGCTCGAGCGAGGGAATTCACACTCGAGCGAGGACTTGTGTCTCACGCTCGAGAAGAGGTCGACCGCCCATCGAGCGTGAATTGCATGCATCCAGTATTTTTACTGTAGTTTACAGTCCGCTCGAGCGAAGTAAGTCATACTCGAACGGAGATCCTTTGTCTGCATGTCCGCTCAAGCGTAGAAAGCCACGCTCGAGCGGGACCCATGTTTCAGCAAAAATTTGAAAAGTGTTTTTAAAGTGCATCTTTGCATTCTCATTCCATTCTAGGCATTCCTAGGCCTAGTTTAAGGCATCTTAATGAGGATAATGCTATAGAACCACACCGAGTCAAGTTAGGGGTTAAGTTATTAAACCCAAGTGTATAACTTAGTGTGTGTTCATTTTGTAACTATAGGGTTGGTATCCGAGGATGCTCTAGCCTATCTGTAGCCCAGTGCTCTGTGAATAACAATGTTGTAAAGATACGTTCAATTGAGATTACTTTCTGAACGAATGACGGAACTGCTTTATGAAATAACATTATTTACTGAATGAATGTTTGTCCTATTTGTGAACTGTATTCGTGGCATCCATAGCAATTTACTGTTACTATACTGTTACTGCTACTGTCACAGAGATCTCTGTCGGTTCCTATGTTTGGAACCACTACTGTTTACTGATATGATGGCCATCAACTGACTGTTTGGTCTGTTAAGACCTACTGTACTATTTTGCTATGGGATGTACCACATACGACTGCTATGACTGAATGACTGATATACTGTTATAACTAACTATTTTAAATACTGAAAGGACATTCATTCTTAATCTCTTTACGCATATGTTATTCACTAGGCTTTGGCTCACTGCTCATATATATATGTAGGTGTCCAGGCACTGGATCGGAGCTAGGAGCGTTGGGTTTAACTCCCTTTTTGTTAAGCCAACCTTTGTGTCTCACTTCAAGGTTCCGGATCTGTTCAAGTTGAGGCTGCTTTTGGGGTGTCTCAGTTTCACCCTTTTGTCTCTGTTTCTGTTTTGTACATACTGTATAGACTTATACTGTACTGTTATGGTAGGGATTTGGACCCTAACCTGAATGCCTATATATGATGTATGTACATACTGCTTTTGTTCTGAATGTGAATATGTTATGAAAAGTCTTTTTACATACAAACTGTCACAGCTCATTGGTGTAGACACCCCATTTTTGACCGACCTTAAGACTCAGATGTCACCGATTGAGCGCTCGGTGATATTGCACTTTGTGCTCGTTCAGAAGTTTTAGAGTCTCGGCTGCGAGCCTTGCCTCCGGACTTCCGGGCTCTTTCGTGTCTTGCATCGGTTTGCGAACCAGGCTCTGTTTTCTCTGTTTTCTCTTCTCGAAGGGAGGGAGAGGTCTCGTAGATCATCTCTCAATGGCCGTAGGCTACGTTTCATGGTCGTAGGCCATTTTTTCTCGTTTGGAGCCTAGTTTTCGATTTTTCGGAGCCGACGGCCGTGTGCCTCGGTTTGGGACCGCTTAACCACTTCCGTTTGCTCCGATTTTTGGTATACAGCCCACCACCATCCATTCCAACAACTTGGAGCTGTTTTTCAGAGCTTAGGAGCACCATTTCTCAGACCAAGAGCTGCTGGTCCATTGGTCTTCAAGGGTAAGCTTCTTTTCCCTCTTTTTTGTTTCTATCTTGCTCTATATCTAAGCCTTGCTTGCAAGCATTTTTGGGCTCCGACCCAAACTGTAAATAGTCATATTTTGAGTTCCTTTTCATGTTTGATTAAGGACATTTTGCTGTTTGGGATCTCCTACTATCACTTGCCTATTTAATTCTCTTTTAGGCCTATTTTTGCATGGTATTTTAGGCTTATTTGTGAGCTGTTTCGTGGCTTGATGTAAACTGTAAATGTCTTGTTTTGAGCCCCTTTTCAACTTTGTTGAAGGGCTCTCTTCGGTTTGAGATCTCCTACTATCACTTGCCCCTTTATCTCTCTTTTAGGCCTATTTTTGGGGGGGAATTTGAATTTGATTTTCCCCCCCTTTTTCTCCACTTCTTTGCCTATAAAACCAGCAGCTCCAGCTATATTTTTCAGGGTTACAAAATCTGGTTTAAGCCTCTTGCATTCAATCTCTCTCTTTCTCTATATTCCAACCATCAAAACCCCTTAAGTCCTACACCATTTTACACTACAACCTATAGCACCACATCTCCAACATCTCTTCCAGAAACTTGAGGCTGTTTTCAAGAGGTCAAGAGCTCCCAAACCCGGTCCAAGAGTTGTTGAAGCTTGGTTCTACAAGGGTGAGTCTCATTTTCCCTCTTTTGTTCCTTATTTTGCATGCAATATTAGCCTCTCTTGCTTGCATTTTTGGGCTCCGACCTTAACTGGAAATAGTCTTATTTTGAGCTCTTTTTCATGTTTGATTAAAGGCCTTTCCCTGTTTGAGGTATCCTTCTTATCCTTTGTGTTTAAACCCTCTTTTAGGCCTATTTTGCATAGTATTTTAGGCTTATTTTTGAGCTGTTTTAGACTTGGTTATAAACTATAAAATGGCTTGTTTTGAGCCCCTCTTCAACATTGTTGAAGGGCTCTTCACTGTTTGGGACCAGCATCTACCACTTGCCTCTTTATCCCTCTTTTAGGCCCTTTTCTTGCATGATAGTTTAGGCCTATTTGTGTTTATTTTCGTGGCTTGGTGTAAACTGTATAGTGCCTTATTTTGAGCCCCTCTTCAACTTTGTTGAAGGGCTCTTTACTGTTTAGGACCAGCATCTACCCCTTGTCTCTATTCTCCCTTTTAGGGCCATTTTTGCATGATAGATTAGCCCTATTTGTGTTTGTTGTTGAGAGTTGTCATAAACTGAAAAACATCTTGTTTTAATCTTATCTTCAAGTTTGTTTAAGGTTCCATTTTTGTTTGTGGTCATATACTTCCTTGAGTGCTTGATTGTCCCTTGTTTTGGGCCTTACACCCTAGCCCTTGTTGCTGGTTTTATATGCTATTTTGAGCCTCCAAATCAGAGGGGGGTGACCCGCTCTCTCCTTCTCTAGTTCGGTGGCCATTTTGGCCTTCCAAAGAGGCCCTATCTTGTATGCTTTGTCGACTGATTTCGGGGCCAATTTGGTGAGTTTTGAGACTATCATATTTGATTTTCAAAGTTGGTTTGGGGCTACCACATTTCTATCTTGTATGTGCTTAAGAATCCCTTTGTATGCCCTCCAAAGGAACTCCTCATTTGTGCATGTGTTGGCTGCATTTCCATGGTTATTCGGGCATATTTTGGCATATTTAATTCACTAATTTTTGCTGGTTTGATGAGTTCTCACTTGCTTAATATACATGCCATGTAACCCTTGTTTATTAGTCAAAATTGCATGCTACTTTAGCCCATCTTGCTAGCACTTTTCGGCCTTGCTTTGAACTAAAAAAGTTCATGTTTTAGGACTGCCTTGACTCTGTCTTCATACTTCAAGATCAAATAGTGCATGTTTCGTATAGCTATAGGTCATTGCGCATGCCTAGTTTTGAGTTTCGAGGTTCGTCTCATGCATCGGGTGCCTTATTTCCATGTTTCGGGACCATTTTGCATCACATTTCAGTGCTGAAATTTGCATGTTTCATACATTGCCATGCCTTGTTAGAGTGGCATTCGTGCCTTAGGTTCGGTCCTCAGTTTACGTGCATGTGTGCACGCATTTCAAGTGTCGCATTTTCATCTAATGGTTACTGATGTGAGTGTGGTTGAGATCCACTCATGTTAGTGTAAGTCCATTATGCATTGTGTATGCCATTTCATTTCATAGCATTGCGTATGCTAGGTTGTATGTTAGAGCATTGTGTATGCCTTGTTACATCGTGCATTGTGTATGCCATTTCATAGCATTGCGTATACTAGGTTGCATGTTAGATTGCATTCATGCATGTCATGCATATTGCATTGTGCTTGGGATAGGAGTTAGCCCAAGCATGGGAAACGAGGGACGTTTCGTACTCCGAGTGACGGAACGTGTCTCAATTCCCGGTCGCCGACACTCCGAATCATCCATGATGGAGTCTAGGCCTTGTTGTGTTCATATGTGCATTCATCTCGGCCATCATGCATCGATATGCGTGATTGGTGGCATGAGGATCGAGGACTACACTCCCTGAAGAGTAGTCATGCATACATATGTGAAAATACTTTGCCATGCCCCTTTGTTACTCTCTGTTGCAGCAAATCAGAAATCAGCAGCCTTCCGGAGCTTGGCACGTATTCCAAGAACAATTACAAATAGAGGCTAATCGGGGCATCGCAATGGATTTCCGCGCAAGGCAACTTGAGCATGCATCATTCATCATCCGGAGCAGAGTTGGAGCAGTCCCTGGCTTGCATGCCAATTTATCACTTTCCTAATTTAATTTGTTAATTAATTAGGGTTTTGTACATATTTGGACTGTATTTATTCGGGACTGTACTATTTATTCGGACCCTCCGAGCGAGGGCACAACTGTAATAAGTGTGCGTGCGTGTGATGTATGTCTTCCAACCCCACATCTTTCTCCTTTTTATTTACCAGCTTATGATGGTTAGATTAGGGCATGTTTCAATTAGCATACAGTATGATAGCATGTTTGCATTCATTCATCTGTCTTGCATGCACCGGGCTCGGCGCATCATACTAACTGCATTTGTATTTCAATTCCAAGTTGAATACATGTTAGCTGTAGCATCATCATATGCCATCTTTAGAATAGCCGAGCCTGCTATAGTTACATTTTTGCATGTGTTGCATTAGGCATTTCTGTATAATTAGGATCATACATGGATTTCTATATAGCTTCTGTTTTGGCTTGGAGTACTCGGCAAGTTTTATGCTTTAGCATCCTTGTATGCGTGTGAGTGACTGCCATGATAGCATGCTTACTATGAGGCTATATGCTTATGTGATATATCTGCCTCAATGCCTGTGGGTGAAGGTTGGGTTATCTGAATTGGAACAATTCATTAATTGTGAGTTTTAAGCCCACTAGATAGTGGCAAAATCATGTTTTCTAAGCCCACCCGAGGGTGGCAAATCCACGTCTTAGCCTACTTGCGAGTAGCACCATCAAACCATTTTCAAATAAACAAACATGAAATGTTTTGTTCCAATTCAGGCGATCCAGTCTATACTTGTATGCTGTGCGCATCACATAGTAAATCTAAGCTAATAACCGGAATAAGAACACACAATGTTTTCAAAAATAGATATCATGGTTAGTAGAGGCCGATCTTTGATCGGGCGAGCGGGGGTGCTCATGAAGTGACCTTCCCCAATCGTACCCAAGTTCCCAAGCCTAGGCAACTTTGGTGATGACGGACACGTGGCCTTTTGGCACTGAGTCAGGGTTTCCTAAATTCCCCCAAAATAAAATATTTAGGTGGCGACTCTGTATCTGGCAAAGCAGTCCATGTTTGACACTTCTTTTCTAAAAATCTGTTTTTCTCAAAACGATTTGCCGGATCTGGACTCTTTGTTTCAGATTAAGAACCGTGACAATTTGAGTCCGAGCTGTAGTGACCCAAAATGAACAGAACGGGACCTCATCCCTCCCGGGGCGTTCGGGGACGTCTACAGTTTCTGGCGACTCTGCTGGGGATTTAGAGAACTTGACTCGAACTCATGATATCTTGTTTTGACTACACTTGTGTGTCTCTTTGCATTACATTTGCATTGGTACGCCTAGGACACCGTGTTTGCCATCTGCTATTCCTGAACGGTTTGCCGGAGGCTTGTCTTGTCAAAGCATGACCATAAGGCTGACCAGTTATGGGCTCTGCCAGTATGGGAACACAAACCCTGGTTTTACTGGGGCACCCTTTTTGACCATTCGACCTAGTGCATATTCGGATCCATAGTGACCATTCCAAACTAGGACAGGTTGCTTACCCGATATAGGTTGTTTGAAACCGCTGCGTACGTAGTGAAACCCTAGTTCCTGACAAAATAGGACAAGGAAACCCTACCCTAACATAGAGGTGTTTTGGTTCTCACTTATCTTTTATGTGCTTGTTAGAGTGCGTCTCTACAGGGAATGCATGTATTGGTCTACAAGTTTGGGCATCAGGCATGTGGGCATCAATTCAGTGTTTGACAATCAGTTATCTGCGGGTATCAGATTCAGTTTTCGGAGACAGTGATTCGGGGATAATAATCAGTGTTTGAGGATAGTGTGTATTCAGCTTATCGACTGTGTGTTGTGATGCCCGGCTATGTGTTGTGTATTCATTTTAAGCCGTTATGCTGTCCGTTTATCTGGTTATTTATTTCCTTATTGCTTTATTTATCTTTTTGCTAGGGGTAGTTTTAGCACAATTGCTTCAAACCAAGCAGAGATTCCCCAAGCACTCTGGACAAGAGGTCGTCGACTCAATCGATCTGAGGATCTGGTTGACGGACGACCAGTGTTTCACTCTCTACCCTTGGTTATCAGACGAAGGCCGAGGAAGCGCAGTGTATCTGAACAGAGGTTGCCAAAACAGTGGATTACTCCATCAGAGGACAGTAGGACTGAGGTCTCAATTGTTGCTATAGAAATAGACATACCAATCAGTCGGATGGATCAGCAAAATACATCAGGGATGGAGGCCATGATGCGTCAGATGCAAGAAACCATGAAACAAATGCAGGAGGACGCTGTTCGCCAAACGGAATTCTTCAAACAGCAGGCCGCCATCATGACCCAGTAGGCGGAGCTAATTACCCAGTTACAGCAGCAAACCGGAACATCAACCTCACGCCCAGCTCCTCCCCCACCAGGGGTCCCGTTACCCGAGCAAACAGCAACTGTCCAGAATATCCTGCCGAATGCCCAGAACACCTTGCCAAATGTTCAGACCCTTCAGAAGGACACAGACCTTCCAATAGGGCCAGCTCCGCCCCCGCTTCTACCTCAACTATCCAAGGCACATACACCCATCAACCACCCGGACTCTCCCTTCGAGTTCGAGATAGACCCTACAGCGCTGAAATTGAGCAAGCTCGAGAAGCTATTCAAAAAATCCCAAGGGGTAAAGGCTATTCCGGATATCGAGGACGGATATATCGATGTGGCCGTGACGCTACCGGAGAGGTTTAAGATGCCGCAAATCGATCGCTTCGATGGGTCTGGTGATCCCATGGTCCACCTCCGTCTATTTTCAGATATATTACGGCCAATGGGCCTCACCAGACCCCAAAAGCTTTCACTATTCGGCCGAACCCTGTCGGGTGTGGCCGCTATCTGTATGCGAAGTTGGAGGATGATGTCAAGCAAAGTTGGGATGAGATGACCGAGGCCTTTGTTGCGCAATACTCTTACAATACCCAAATCAAGATTACAACCCGAGATCTCGAAACAACAAGGCAGGAGCATAAAGAGAGCTTCTCGGAATTTGTAACCCGATGGAGGGCAAAGGCTTCGATGATGACCCTGAGGCCTACCAACAAAGATCAAATCAGGATGATTGTGCGCAATCTCCAACCAAAACTGATGCAAAAGATGATTGTACTCCCCTTTCCTACCTTCTCTGATCTGCACGAGATGGGGGTACAGATCGAAGATGTAATGAAACAGGGTCTGATTGACCAGGACAAGGAGCAGCCTCGAAGGACTTTTAACCAAAACAACAACGCGGGCACAAGCAGTGCTGCGAATACAAGGGCTTCGGAAGTCAGCACGGTCACCACCATCCCCCCTCCCCTTCCAAGACCTATGGCAGCCACACCCTTCTCCGGTGCATCCGGAAGTAACACCCAAACCACCAAATACCAACCCAGAGGCCAAAGAACCTTCACCCCATTATATATGCCCCTATCCAAGGCTCTAGGGGTATTAATCAGGAAAGGGCATCTAAAACACCTGGAGTCGAGGCCACTACCAAACCCACTTCCCCCATCTCACAACCCAGCCAAGTATTGTGCATATCACCAACAACACGGTCATGACACTGACCAATGTTTCCGACTGCGTCATGAGATTCAAGATCTCATTGACAAACAGGTGATCTTACCTCTAGAAAAACCCAATGTCACAACTAACCCGCTCCCTACACACAACTGTAGACGTCCCCGAACGCATCCCGGGGAGAGGAGTGCGAGTCCTCCCCGTTCTGGTTCGATATTGGGTCACTACAGTTCAAGGACTCAAATGTCACGGTTCTTAATCTCGAACCAAAGAGTCCAAATCCGGCAAATCGTTTTGAGAAAAACTGATTTTTAGAAAAGAAGTGCCAAACATGGACTGCTTTGCCAGATACAGAGTCGCCACCTAAATATTTTATTTTTGGGAAATTTAGGAAACCCTGACTCGGTGCCAAAGGCCACGTGTCCGTCATCACCAAAGTTGCCTCGGCTCGAGAACTTGGGTACGATTGGGGAAGGTCACTTCGTGAGCACCCCCGCTCGCCCGGTCAAAGACCGGCCTCTACTAACCATGATATCTATTTTTGAAAACATTGTGCGTTCTTATTCCGGTTATTGGCCTAGATTTACTACATGATGCGCACAACATACAAGTATAGACCGGGTCGCCCGAATTGGAACAAAACATTTCATGTTTGTTTTTTTGAAAGTGGTTTGATGGTGCTACTCGCAAGTAGGCTAAGACGTGGATTTTCCACCCTCGGGTGGGCTTAGAAAACTTGATTTTTGCCACTATCTAGTGGGCTTAAAACAAACAATCAATGCATTGTTCCAATTCAAATAACCCAACCTTCACCCACAGGCATTCAGGCAGTTATATCGCATAAGCAAATAGCCTCATGGTAAGCATGCTATCCATGGCAACACTCACACGCATGCAAGGATGCTAAAGCATAAAACTCACCGAGTACTCCAAGCCAAAACAGAAGCTCATTAGAAATCATGCATGATCCTAAATATACAGAAATGCCTAATGCAACACATGCAAAAATGCAAACTAATGGCACGCTCGGCTATTCTAAACATGGCATATGAAATGCTACAACTAACAAGTATTCAACTCGGAATTGAAATACAATGCAGTTTGTATGATGCACCGAGCCCGGTGCATGCAAAACAGATGAATGGATGCAAACATGCTATCATACTGTATGCTAATTGAAATATGCCCTAATCTAACCAACATAAGCAGGTAAATAAAAGGGAGAAAGAAAGGGGGGGTTGGAAGACATGCACACACACACGCACCCTTATTACAGTTGTGCCCTCGCGCAGAGGGTCCGAATAAATATACAGTCCCGAATGAAAGAATAACACAGTCCAAATGATACAGTCCAAATAATATACAAATTCCTAATTAATTAACAATTTAACTAAGAAAGCTGTAAAACTGGCATGCAAGCCAGGGACTGCCTTGATTCTGCTCCGGATGATGAATGATGCATGTCTGGGCTGCCTTGCGCGGAAATCCACTGGGATGCCCCAATTAGCCTCTGTTTACACCTTTTCTTGAAATGCGTGCCAAGCTCTGAAAAGTTGCTGATTCCTGATTTTGCTGCAACAGAGAGCAAGAAAGGGGCATAGTAATGTATCTTCACAAATATATGCATGCCTCGATCCTCGTGCCACCAATCACGCATATCGATGCATGATGGCCGAGGAGCCGAATTTGCACAACTCGATATAGAATGAATGCAAATGAAGACACAACAAAACCCAACTCCATCATGAATTATCCGGAGTGTCGGTGACTGGGGAATTGAGACACGTTCCGTCACTCGGAGTACGGAACGTACCTCGTTTCCCGTGCCCGGGCTAACTCCTATCCCGAACACAATCCAATATGCATGATATGCATGAATGCAACCTAACATACAACCTAGCATGCATAATGCTATGAAAATGAGATGCCTCGAAATGCGTGCACACGTGCACGCAAACTGAGAAAATGATCCTAAGGCATGAAATGGCATACGAAATGCAAATTGGACTTATGCTAACACGAGTGAACCTCGGCCACACTCGCATAAGAGGCTAATGGATGAAAAATGAAGTGCCTCGACATGCGTGCCCACGGGCACGCAAACCGAGGCAATGGCATACATAATGCAATGAGACTAAAATAGCACAAAAAATGCAATATGGGCTTACACCAACATGAGAGAGCCTCATCCACACTCACATAGGAGGCCAATGAATGAAAAAGAAGTGCCTCGAAATGCGTGCCCACAGGCACGCAAACCGAGGCAATGGCATACGCAATGCAATATGGCTAAAATGGCATAAACAATGCAATATGGGCTTACACCAACATGAGAGAGCCTCAGCCACACTCACATAGGAGGCCAACGGATGAAAATGAAGTGCCTCGAAATACGTGCACACAGGCACGCAAACCGAGGCAATGGCATACGCAATGCAATGAGACTAAAATGACAAAAACAATGCAATATGGGCTTACACCAACATGAGAGAGCCTCAGCCACACTCACATAGGAGGCCAATGGATGAAAATGAAGTGCCTCGAAATGCGTGCACACAGGCACGCAAACCGAGGCAATGGCATACGCAATGTAATGAGACTAAAATGGCACAAGCAATGCAATATGGGCTTACACCAACATGAGAGAGCCTCAGCCACACTCACATAGGAGGCCAATGGATGAAAATGAAGTGCCTCGAAATGCGTGCCCACAGGCACGCAAACCGAGGCAATGCAATGGCATAGAAAATGATATGCAAACATGCAAATAGAATTTCAGCACTGAAATGTAGGGGAAAAAAGTCCCGAAATGAGGCGAAATGACACCAAATGCAAGAAATGGTCCCGAAATGCGAATTTAGGCGCCCGAAATGGCCTATAGCCATGCAATGCGTGCACAATATGGACATGGAATGAAAATAAAGCAGCAAGGCAGTCCATAAATAGGCATTTTTCAGTTATAAACATGGCCAAACAGCAAGCATAAATAGGGCAACAATGGCATGCAAAAATGGGGGCCAAGAGAGGGGTATTGAAGTAGATGGTAAATGCAAAGCCCAAACAGCAAAATGCACTTCTACAACACTGAAGAGGGACCAAAAATATGCACATTTACAGTTTATGGCAGCCTCAAAATCAGTATACAAACACACTCCAAATGCCATGCAAAATGAGGCTCAAAAGAGGCTATAACATGAGGTATACAAAATAATCACCAAACAGCAAAATATTCTTGATGAAACATGTAAAGGGGGTCAAAATAAGACCCATTTCAGTTTATGGCAAGGGCGAAAACCAAAAACACAATGGGCTAAAAAATCATGCAAAATTAGGGCTTAAAGAGGACTATAATGGCAAGGGGTATATAGAAATACCAAATGGTGATGAGCCCTTCAACAATGTTGAAGAAGGGCTCAAAATAAGCACATTTTCAGGTTATGGAATGCACCAAAACAGATCACACATAGGCTAGAAATTTCATGTAAAATTGTGCTACAAAAGGGGGAAAGTGGACTTACCCTTGAAGACCAATACTTTTGTTGTCTCTTGAACCAAATTTGTTGCTTCTTAGCTGCTGGAATGGAGTAGTGGTGGTGGTGCTTGGTGATGATGAAGACAATGGAGCCAAACTTGAGAGAAATAGAGAGATATGTATTTATATCTTGAGAGCAATTTTTTTCTAACCCTTTCTCTTGAGTTGGGAGGCCAGGAATCTAGACAAGAGAGGGAGAGGAGAAGTGTGTGTATTGTGGAGGGAAATGAGGCTTTATTTCCCTCCAAAAGGTTCCCCCGGATGCAGATATTTTTGGGGGAAAACAGCTATACAGTTGTAAAGTGCTCCCTGTAAGGAAGCAGGTCGGCCTGGTACCTTTGCTGCAGGTGGCCGGCCGGCCACCCCCCATGGCCGGCCGGCTAGGGGTCAAAAGGGTCATTTTGAATTTCTAGCCGAGCACCACATATTGGTGTCCTCCCATACCTCCTCATCACAACCATGTGGTTCAAAATTGGCAACTCTAAAACAGGAGAGAGAACAAGCCATTTTTAGAAGGAGAGAGAACAAGCCATTTTTAGGAGGGGTTCAAAAGGTTCAATTGGAATTTCTGGCCGACCATATGATATTAGGATCCTCCCATGTGTGTACAACACAAATATGTGGTTTGGAGTTGAAGAAAGTTGCCCCAAGGTGTTCAACATTGGCTCGGAAGTGAGAAAAACGGGCGCCGGAGGGCGAAAATGGAATATAACTGGTTGCTAAGATAATTACTGGCCTCCCACCCTCTAGTGACCTTCCTGGTGATAAAACAGAGGTACCTGCCAAAAATGAACGAAAACCGATGCAAAACGAATGCTCGGGGGCCAAAACACGCAGTTCGGGGTCCCGAAAAGGGGCTGTTAAGCACCGAAAGTGGCGTTCGGCCACGAAGTGGGTTTCTCAGACCCCAGTGTCCCTCAAAAGGATGTAAATAAGATGCATGCCAAAAATCGGAGCAAACGGAGGTGGTTAGGCGGTCCCGAACCGAGGCACACAGCCTAACGGCTCCGAAAATCGGGAACCGGGCTCCGAAATGGGCAAAATGGCCTACGACCACGAAATGTAGCCCACGGCCACTGAGAGATGGTCTACAGGACCTCTCCCTCCCCTCAGGAAAAGAAACAGAGAAAATTGAGTCTGGTTCGCAAACCGAGACAAGGCTCAGAAGAAGGTTCGGGAGTCCGGAGGCAGGGCTTACGGCCGCGACTCTGAGACTTCTGAACGAGCGCGATATGCAACATCACCAAGAACTCAATTGGTGACGTCTGAGTCTTAAGGTAGGTCAAAAATGGGGTGTCTACAACAACCAAGCTCCACCTCCCAAAAGAGTCAATTTTATCTAAACTGGGGTCGTGTCTTACGATCCTAGTATCTATATCACTCATTCCCATCTACTTAAGCCGGAGGTGCTCTTTCTTGACTGCGCTAACTTTTTGTGCATGTTGGACATCTCCACAACCCAACCCGAGTCAGTGGTGGTGACTGTCGAAAACAGAGCAGAGAAGGTTTCAGAGGAGGATGGAATTGTTAGAACAGGGTTTAAGCAGTCTAGGAGTGTCGCTGGGGAAGCATACGATCCAAGTGATTACATCCTGTCAGTAGGCCAGTCTGAGCCAATGTTAGAATTGTTAGAAAAAGCAGAGCTGTGTGTGATCCGAGGGGATGGATTTGAGCAAGGGGGAGATGATTTGACGGCAGTGGAAGAGGACCTAGCCAACCTCCAATTTTTCAACGACCAAGAATCAGGGGACGCGGCGGTCAACTGGTTTGATTATGAGGAATCGACAGAGGTAACTGGGTGGCTTGACAATCTACCAGACGTCGTTAAAGAATCTCAGTTGAAGCAAGGCCCGGCAGGGGCAAGAGAATCAATTGTGGTCGGAAGGGCCGGAAGTCAGGGTATATTGCCGGAAAGCGCCGGTACGAAGAATTTCACTCGGGAATTGAGCATCGTGGATACAGAGGAAGCTGAACAACAAACTGCACTGACACAGTCAGAACAAAAAACGTTTTGGGATTCCGAGAGAATCAGAAAGGCAAAAGCCCATGAGCAGGCCGAGAGTGCTGTGGGCACAAGAACAAAAGATGCTGCGAGCATGTAGGCTGAAGGTACTGCATGCACAATCATACCGGAGCCGAACAGATGTCTGTCGGCTGCCGATGGAATGTGGTGGGAGGACGATGATCTATGTCTTGCCCATACAGATGAAGATTAGGGAAACAATCAACCGGATGATACCTGGTATATCGACGAGGTCGATCATATGACAAGAAGTGGGCGGTATTTCAAGCCCCCGTATCTAGACCAGCCAGAAGCATCTGGAAAGGATAGGGAAGCCGAGAGACAGAAAGAGAAGCAAATCGAAGAAGAAACTGTGCTGAAGCAATTAAAGAAGATACAAGCAGACATCTCCATCTGGGGACTGCTTATGGCATCACGAGTACACAGGCAGGCTGTCTTATCAGCCATGGACAAGGCCAAGCTTTCTCTAGATACCACGCCGGAGCAGTTAGTTGGATTGGTTTTTCCGGGAGGAGGTTCCCCGATGTTGACCTTTTCTGACAAAGAACTACCCCTTGAAGGCACAAATCACAACAAACCTCTCCACATCACGGTGGAATGTAGAGGCAAATGGGTACCAGTGGTTCTTGTCGATATGGGATCCGCTATTAATGCGTGCCCGTCAAGGACGACATATGCAATCGGGTTGAAGCCCGCGGACTTCGTACCAACTACTTAAGTGATCAGAGGCTATGATAACACAAGCAGGGAGGTGATGGGGACTGTCAAAATTCAGACCTAGGTTGGTTCAGGACAACACGACATTGAATTCCATGTCTTGGACGTTCCCGCAACCTTTAACCTACTTTTGGGGCGACCGTGGTTGCACTAGGTCAAGGCAGTCTCTTCCACCTTGCATCAGATGTTGAAATACCCTCACGGGAAAGGGGTAGCTATTGTTTTTGGGAATTCGTCAATCCATCTGCCGCCGGAAGTGTCTACACCAGTCTTGGAAATCGAACATGGCACGGAGGATTTGTTCTTATCAGGGTTTACTTTGGTTGAGGCCCGAGTTGTGCAAAACATCATGGCTGTCAATGAGGGAGTGTATGTCAGTGCTCAATCTGTATACCTCATGAACAAGATTCAACACATCCCCGGGATGGGATTGGGAAGGAGCGGCCGGAAGGGCGTCGCAGCATTGGCCGAAGTGCCACACAACCCCCATACCTTTGGCTTGGGTTATCTGCCTACCAAGGAAGACTGGGTGAGGAAGAATAAAGAGATGGCTGGGAGAGCCAGAGCAAAGAAGGCGGGGAAGCCTTTTGAGTTGATGCATAGGCCCATTCAGGATACCCTAAACGGACGCTTCATCCGGGAGAGGGAGGACTTTCCATTTTATGGCTTCCCAGAGCCGTGGCTGAACGCGAAGAGGAAGCGCGTGCCAGGTTTCGAAATCTTCTTTGACCTACAACTACCGGGGGATGACGTTGCCGAAGAGCAGACGGACCCATTAGCTGAGGTTGAGCAGAGTAAGAAAGTGCAGTCTGAGGACACCGAACTTGAAATGGGGGTAGCACTGGCATGTCTACTTTCAGATCCTTCGATCGACCAGAAGTGCTTGGGGGATAACTCTTCGGTTTCCATGATTGGGAATGAAACGGCTGCGGGCCCACCAGCAACTATTTTGGATACATCTATCGCACCCTCTCTCATTTGGCAGTATGAAGAGGGATTTTTGTCCAGCAGCACCGGGTCAGGTAGTGAGTCGGAATCTGATTCCACCGAGTCTTGTGAGTCGGAATCAGGTTCCAGCTCGACTGAGTCTGAGTCTGGTATTCCTGGGATGATAACCCGGATGCCACAGTCTTGTCCAGGTCGTCTTTTTCTTTCTCTTTTGAGTCTGTTGTAACCGAAGAATCGGACGATTTGGATGTGCTTAATGAGAATCAAGTAGCTGTGGTTTCTAAGTATTTTATTGTGCCCTTGATTTATTGCATTAACTCAAACTTTCAAAATTTTGATGAAAACGACGAGGACGAAATTCCTCCGGTTTTGCAACGCTTAATTGAACAAGAGCAGGAAAGATTTGTTAAACCCCTAGATGATGAAATCACTACAGTGAATATTGGTACTGAGGAGGACCCGCGGTTGGTCCAGATCGGGTCCACGTTGTCTTCGGAGGAACGCGAACGCTTAGTTGCTTTATTAAAAGATTTCAAAGATGTTTTCGCGTGGTCCTACGAAGACATGCCTGGAATCGATCCTGAGATTGTACAACACCGGATCTCTCTTGATCCCGAGGCCCGACCCGTTAAGCAGAAACTCAGGAGAATCCGTCCGGACTAGGCTCTCAAGATTAAGGAAGAGGTCACCAAGCAAATCAACGCAGGCTTCCTGCTGGTATCTGAATACCCGACTTGGTTGGCCAACATCGTTCCAGTGCTGAAGAAGGATGGCAGGATTAGGGTATGCGTGGATTTCAGGGATTTGAATAGGGCTAGTCTGAAGGACGACTTTCCCTTGCCTCATATCGATGAGTTAGTGGACTTCACAGCGGGGCACGCTTTGCTCTCATTCATGGATGGCTTCTCAGGCTACAATCAGATAGTGATGGCACCTAAAGATCAGGAAAAGACTGCTTTCACCACCCCGTGGGGGACTTACTGCTACAGATTGATGCCGTTTGGGTTGAAGAATGCGGGAGCTACATATCAACGGGCCGCGACCACAATACTACATGATATGATCCACAAAGAGGTTGAGGTGTACGTAGACGACATGATTGTCAAGTCCAAAGAAAGAGAGGGCTACTACACCGCTTTGCAAAAGTTCTTTCAAAGGATCAGAGAATTTCGGTTGTGGCTGAACCCTCAGAAGTGTACGTTCGGTGTTACAGCGGGAAAAATGCTGGGGTTTCTGATTACACAAAGGGGCATCGAGGTCGACCCTTCAAAAATCAAGGCCATCTTAGAAATACCACCACCAAGGACTGAAAATGAGATGCGAGACTTTCTGGGTAAAGTGCAATTCATAAGACGGTTTATCTCAAAATTAACCTTGACTTGTGAACCACTTTTTGGTCTCCTGAAGAAAGGCAAGAAATTCCAATGGGACGGCCGGTGCCAAGCTGCTTTTGAACAGATCAAGAAATATCTGTAGAACCCGCCCGTGTTGTCACCGCCAGAGCCGGGGAAACCGTTGATATTATATCTTTTAGTGACTGAGACCACAATGGGCTGTATGCTCGCACAAGAATCCGATGACAATGGGGAGAGGGCTATCTACTATCTGAGTAAGAAGGTGCTAGAGTATGAGACTCGCTACACACCGTTGGAGAAGGCTTGCTTAGCTTTGGTATGGGTTACCAGGAAGCTGCGGCACTACCTGTTAGCTCACTCTGTAATGTTGGTTTCACGACTCGATCCCATCAAATATCTTTTCGAGAAACCGGCACTTACGGGTAAGCTGGCTCGTTGGTTGCTGTTGCTCTCCGAATTCGACCTGAAATATGTAACACGCAAATCAGTCAAGGGAAGAGCAGTGGCAAAATTCTTAGCCGATCATCCAGTGAAAGGGGGTGAAGCAGTTAAATACTTATTTCCAGATGAAGCCATTTTGCACATCGACGACGAGTATTGGACAATATACTTTGACGGAGCGTCAAATCAGTACGGGTATGGGATAGGAGTGTTGCTGATAGCACCCGACAATTCCCGTATCCCTCTAGCCTTCAAACTTCGGTTCAAAGTCTCGAACAACGAGGCAGAATATGAGGCATGCATTGCTGGTCTAGAAGCAGCCCTGGAACTAGGAGCAAGACGGTTGGACGTCATCGGGGACTCGAACCTTGTTGTGTCTCAAGCAAAAGGAGACTGGAAAGTCAAAGAAGAAAAAATGATGATGTATTACCAGACCTTGGACTTGTTAATTCCTAGGTTTGAGAAGCTAAACTTTGCTCATCTTCCAAGAGAGAACAACAGGTTCGCAGATTCTTTAGCAACTCTATCTTCTATGATAGACATCCCGTTTGGAGTCCGGATGCGTCCAGTCATCATTGACCATAAATTTGCGCCAGCCCACGAGTCGATTGCTGCTATAGATGAGGTTCAGGACGAAAACCCCTAGTATTATGACATTTGGAACTTCTTAGAGAAGGAAGCATATCTGCCAGGGGTAAATGCCAAGGATAAAAGGGCAATCAGAAGAATGGCCGTTCAGTTCATCATCTGTGGGGGTAAGCTGTATAAGAGAGGTCATCTGGGAATGCATAAGTTGTGTGTCGAAGCCGAGGAATCGAAGCGCCTGATGGAGGCCGTCCATGGAGGAGAATGCGGTGCACACATGAACGGAGTAATGTTAGCACGGAAGATCCTCAGACAGGGTTACTATTGGTCCACTATGGAGGAGGATTGTGTTAGTTTTGTTCGGCGATGCCACAAATGTTAGATCCATGCAAATCGCATGAATATCCCACCGTCGAAGCTGTACAACATGGCTTCGCCATGGCCATTTTCAGTTTGGGGAATTGATGTGATCGGGGCTGTCACTCCGAAGGGGTCGAACAGGCAGGAGTTCATCCTGGTCGCGATAGATTATTTCACAAAGTGGGTCGAGGCTCAATCATACGCGGTGTTAAAGGCGTCGCACGTTGCAAAATTTATCAGAAACAACATCATCTGTCGCTACGGGGTCCCAAACGAGGTCATTTCAGATAATGGTTCCCACTTTAAGAAGGAAGTGATTGACTTGTTGGAAAAATACAACGTGGCTTTTCATAAGTCATCCACGTACCGGCCGCAAACCAACGGAGCGGTCAAGGCCGCCAATAAGAATATCAAACACATACTGCAGAAGATGGTGGAAACCTACCGGGATTGGCCAGATAAGCTGCCATTTGCTCTGTGGGGCTACCGGACGTCAATCAGAACTTCTACCGGAGCGATTCCGTATTCATTGGTTTATAGGATGGAGGCCGTTCTACCTATCGAGATTGAGGTTCCGTCATTGCGAGTATTGGCTGAGTGTCAAATAGCCGAAGCAGATTGGCAGCAGAGTAGGTTTGAGGAACTCATGCTTTTTGATGAGAGAAGACTGAAAGCACTGTACCATGTTCAAGGTTATCAGCGCAGAATTGCCCGGGCTTTCAACAAGAAAGTTAAGTCCAAGAATCTAAAAGAAGGAGATTTGGTGCTCAAGGACAACCGAGCTCCCATCCACGACCCAAGGGGCAAGTTCAGACCCAATTGGACTGGTCCCTACATCATCAAGTCTATCTGGTAAGGTGGAGCTGTGGTTCTGATGGACCTAGATGGCCTAGAGTTTTCACAACCAATCAACATGGACAAGTTGAAGAAATATTACCCCTGAGAGGCTCGCTAGGCCGAAAACCCGAAAGGGCGACCTAGGCAAAAGTTAGAGCATAAAAAATTGGAAAATATAAAAACTGAGCTCGCAAGGTTGAAAACCCGCAAAAGGCGACCTTGGCAAAAGTTAGAGCGCAAAAGGAGAGTGAAAATACTCGAGTGAACCTAAGCCTGAACTACGTAAGGCTTGATTCCCATCTTTGGGATACATAGGCAACTTCATCCTAGAGTTCAGCCATAAACTTTTCCTTGATCAACTTTGTCCATTCGATCATCTCAGTCATCTTTGTCTATCAGCATCCATTGGAATCTCCGGTGCAGTGCTATTCAAACTAGGGGCAACTTTCCGTTGCCATGCAGTGCCGCAGTACTCTTCAGACTAGGGGCAACTTTCCAGTTACAGGGATCTGGGGTTGTGCATCTCAGTGACAGATCTTAGGCGTGTCCAGTTCTGATCTATATCGAAGATGATTTTGAAAAGTTTTAATAAAAGTTGACTTTGTTCATATCAATCTCTTTACAACTTAGACCATTTTTGGACCAAAGCGGAAAATTTTCAATACCCACAACCTTCAATTTCATTGATTTCAAAACAGAGTTCTCCTGCTCTTGCATACAATCAAAGTTGCTTTTTATTACATTCATAAAGAAAACTTGAAAGTACTAATAAAGCAATAAATCCGGGGCATAGTCAAGTCAAGTATCCCTGCGCCCCTTCCTAGAGCTGGTCGAAGCCTCTGATGCCAAGCTAGGCCCAATCTGTGCCTCTTCATTGAGCCAATCCAAGCACTCGTCAGACAAAGTGCAACTGAAAGTGGGAGCGGAGGCCAGGAGCTCCCTAGTCCTCAAGGCTGTGGCATATCGGGTAAGCTGTGCGCCTCGAACCGGGAATGAAGCCGGATACTCTATCCCCTCTGGTGGGCAAGTCTGATCATGACCGAACTAGCGTTGGAACCGGAACGGAAAGTAGAACACACAGTGAGTCAGACCAATCAACTAGATCCCAATCTGCCGGGACATGCTATAGCTCATTGCCGGGAGATTGAGCCAAGGGCAGTGCCAAGTGATGCGATCTGCGGACAAATTGCACATCCAGTCGAACCACCATCCCTCATCAAGGGCATCGACTAGGCGTTGCCGGAAGAAGTAGTCGCGAGCTGAGTATGCTAGGCAAGAGTCCACAACCTGCAACTTATCCATCAACCACACCTGGGAAGGGACGAAAAATGAGAGAATAAAGAATAGAGAGATGCACGATGAGAGAAAAGTGAGCAAAGGGTTTTGTGAGAAAAATCGAGCCTGAGGGCCGAGTGATGTAAGCAATACATATGTGAGATTGGGTGGGAAACATTACTTGCAGCAGTAGTGGACTCCCTGCAAATTTGGTCGTTTCTCAGCGATGAAAAGCGTCCAAGCCCATCAATGTTTCAGCCAATATCATGGCAATGCAGCTCTTGCCCTCCTTCAAGCCTTGGACAACCTCGATCAACACGACACTGGATCCTCCGGAGCCCAAGGCAAACAAGAAATGAGATAGCATACACAAACAGAGGGCATGTCGCCAAAAACCCGGCCAACGATGATTGCCGCGGTCACCGGCATCAGAAAAACGACAAATCAAACTTGGAACATCCAGCATTCCATCACAAATAAAAGATCGAGCGTCGTGCATTGTGAGCCCACACATTCGCCCTAAGGCTTGGGCATGGCCAAAGCGAAGCTAAGGCAAGACTTCTTCGTTACGCTCGGATTCCATCAAAGCTTGGAAATCTTCGAAGGTAGGACACACCTCTTGCCCGCTAAAGCTAAAGACATGTGTTACCGGATTCCAAAACCTTGCCAGCGTGAATAGTGCATTCAAGCCGAAGCCTCGGAAATTCAACTTTTCTGAGCCGTCCAAGTTGGCAACCCAAGCTATGAGATTCTGGGCAAGAAACTCTTCCATTTGGAGCAAATCAGTGTTGGATTGAGAAAAAACTACAAAGCTGAGGCTTTTGTAAGGGATAAGGTGTGAGTGGAGGACAAATGTCAACATTCTGGTGGCTTTTTGTAGGGGATAAGGTGTGAGTGGAGGACAAATGTCAACATTCTGGTGGTTTTTGTAGGGGATAAGGTGTGAGTGGAGGACAAATGTCAACATTCTGGTAGTTTTTGTAGGGGATAAGGTGTGAGTGGAGGACAAATGTCAACATTCTGGTGGCTTTTGTAGGGGATAAGGTGTGAGTGGAGGACAAATGTCAACATTTTGGTGGTTTTTGTAGGGGACAAGGTGTGAGTGGAGAACAGATGTCAACTTTTGGTCGATTGGTCAAATCTGTTGGCTGATGGCCATTTCTCAAGGCCGGTGTCCTTTCCTTATGACCGAGGGTCTTCCCTCTTGCTCCATTAGCTATTTAGAAGTTGGACATGCTGAGAATTTGGGGAATGCCACCACTTCCAATGCCCTCCAAAGATGATTTTTGCGGTGTCACGCCCATTTGCTTATCGAGTTGTTGTAAATTTGCTTATCGAGTTGTGTTTCACTCTCCTTAAGTCTTTGATTTGCTTATCGAGTTGTACTCGCACTTATTTGGCTTATTGAGTTTCCTTGTTTTGTTTATCGAGTTGTAAGTCGGTTCACTACCTGATTATTGCGATACGAGTGCTCAATTTTCAAACGAATTTCAAATTCATTCACGTTGTTATGTGATGCTATGTGATGCGATGCATAGAACGTGCAAATGTAACACCTTTTGAACAAAATAGCTATTTCATTTCCCTCATGTGTTTTGCAAAAATACACACTTTTGAAAAAAAAAGTAAAACCTGCCTGAGGCAGTGCAATGTGCTTAAACCACTATTAAAAAAAGGAAAATAAAGCAGGACATAGCTGCATCACTGCTATCAACTGCGAGAATAAAAGGCCCTCTTCGTCCTCTTCTGCGAAACAGCCTCTGCACCATCATCACCATCTTCATCATCAAAGTTTGGGCTGCGTGTTCAACTTTCAACAAGTGTGTGCTGCGTCTTCACCTTCAACAAATGGGCTGCGTGTTCATCATCAAAGTTTGGGCTGCGTGTTCAACTTTCAACAAATGGGCTGCGTGTTCATCATCAAAGTTTGGGCTGCGTGTTCAACTTCTTTCAACAAGTGTGTGCTGCGTGTTCACCTTCAAAATGGGCTGCGTGTTCATCATCAAAGTTTGGGCTGCGTGTTCAACTTCTTTCAACAAGTGTGTGCTGCGTGTTCACCTCCAAAATGGGCTGCTTGTTCATCATCAAAGTTTGGGCTGCGTGTTCAACTTCTTTCAACAAGTGTGGGCTGCGTGTTCATCATCAAAGTTTGGGCTGCGTGTTCAACTTCTTTCAACAAGTGTGTGCTGCGTGTTCACCTTCAAAATGGGCTGCGTGTTCATCATCAAAGTTTGGGCTGCGTGTTCAACTTCTTTCAACAAGTGTGTGCTGCGTGTTCACCTCCAAAATGGGCTGCGTGTTCATTATCAAAGTTTGGGCTGCGTGTTCAACTTCTTTCAACAAATGTGTGCTGCGTATTCACAATCAAAATGGGCTACGTGTTTAGAAATTCAAAAGTTTGGGCTGCGTGTTCAACTTTCAAAAAGTATGAACTGCGTCTTCACGACAAAAAGTTTGAGCTGTGTGTTCAGATGTTAGAAAAGATGGGCTGCGTGTTCAAGACAAAAGTGTGAGCTGCGTGTTCAGAAATTCAAGTGCTTGAGCTGTGTGTTCAAAATGCAAACCAAATGCTGAGTTATGGACCAAGTGTTCAGATTGAGCAGTGTTATGAGCAGTGTGCCCGAAAACGAGCTGCCTGCTCGGAAAATGAGCTGTGTGCCAAATGAATGGAATGCTGTGTCGTAAGTTATGTACCAAGTCCTGCATTGTGCATGCAGTTCATCGCGCTATTTTGCGCACCTACGCTGGTTTAGGAGACCTTAAATCCTCTAAAGGTGCAATTCATTTAGTGTTTCTCGTGCTCGAACGACTTCCGGTGGTCTGGTATAGCCACCTGCCTGTGTTAGCGGTGAGTTCCTAGGAGACCAACTGAGACAGTGGAAACTAGAGTTCGAATGGCTCGTGCCTAGAACGCAAAGGTTCGGGATTTCCGAGACTAAAGTCTGGTTTAAATACCCAGAGGTATATACTCGGCTTGAAATCTGTATGGCAGCCCCATAGATTGAGATAGCATATGTGTGCGCCTCAATTCTGGATATTGAATTAACCTAGTCTGTCACCCTGTTGGAGAATAGGGAAAGCTGCAACCATAGTCAGGGAGAAAAGTAGCACCTGTGGTTCGACCAAGAAGAAGCGAGAGATCCCCAGCACCATGAGGCACGATATTGTATGTACGGTTCATTTGAGGCTGGTGCGACCAGATGAACCGCGCAGGTATTGTGTCTTCTCCGTATGAGACGTGGCGAGAATTGAATAATTCTCCGCATTCTTAATTGCATGAAATGTAGTTGTTGCTTTGCATTCTTGCTTAAAACTGTTGCATCTATTGTGAATATGTGCTTCATTACAGCTTGCTGCATTTGCATGATCATTGAGTTACCTTCGGCGTCTTGCATTGCCAGTTGCATTTTGCCCCCCCCTGCCTGCGGGCACATCTCTATTTATCTCGCCTGTTTGTCTAAGTCTTCGGCCTTGTCAACAATGGGTCGTCTCTAGGCTTTCACATTCACTCCCGTCACTTATGACTTTCGAGTTCTGTCAAAGAGAGGCAACTGTAGACACCCCATTTTTGACCGACCTTAAGACTCAGACGTCACCAATTGAGCACTCGGTGATATTGCATTTTGTGCTCGTTCAGAAGTTTTAGAGTCTCGGCTGCGAGCCTTGCCTCCGGACTTCCGGGCTCTTTCGTGTCTTGCCTCGGTTTGCGAACCAGACTCTATTTTCTCTGTTTTCTCTTCTCGAAGGGAGGGAGAGGTCTTGTATATCATCTCTCAATGGCCGTAGGCCACGTTTCGTGGTCATAGGCCATTTTTTCCCGTTTGGAGCCCGGTTTCTGATTTTTCGGAGCTGACGGCCGTGTGTCTCGGTTCGGGACCGCTTAACCACCTCCGTTTGCTCCGGTTTTTGGTATACACCCCACCACCATCCATTCCAACAACTTGGAGCTGTTTTTCAGAGCTTAGGAGCACCATTTCTCAGACCAAGAGCTGCTGGTCCATTGGTCTTCAAGGGTAAGCTTCTTTTCCCTCTTTTTTGTTCATATCTTGCTCTATATCTAAGCCTTGCTTGCAAGCATTTTTGGGCTCCGACCCAAACTGTAAATAGTCATATTTTGAGCTCCTTTTCATGTTTGATTAAAGACCTTTTGCTGTTTGAGATCTCCTACTATCACTTGCCTCTTTAACTCTCTTTTAGGCCTATTTTTGCATGGTATTTTAGGCTTATTTGTGAGCTATTTCGTGGCTTAATGTAAACTGTAAAATGTCTTGTTTTGAGCCCCTCTTCAACTTTGTTGAAGGGCTCTGTTCGGTTTGAGATCTCTTACTATCACTTGCCCCTTTATCTCTCTTTTAGGCCTATTTTTGGGGGGGAATTTGAATTTGATTTTCCCCCCCTTTTTCTCCACTTCTTTGCCTATAAAACCAGCAGCTCCAGCTATATTTTTCAGGGTTACAAAATCTGGTTTAAGCCTCTTGCATTCAATCTCTCTCTTTCTCTATATTCCAACCATCAAAACCCCTTAAGTCCTACACCATTTTACACTACAACCTATAGCACCACATCTCCAACATCTCTTCCAGAAACTTGAGGCTGTTTTCAAGAGGTCAAGAGCTCCCAAACCCGGTCCAAGAGTTGTTGAAGCTTGGTTCTACAAGGGTGAGTCTCATTTTCCCTCTTTTGTTCCTTATTTTGCATGCAATATTAGCCTCTCTTGCTTGCATTTTTGGGCTCCGACCTTAACTGGAAATAGTCTTATTTTGAGCTCTTTTTCATGTTTGATTAAAGGCCTTTCCCTGTTTGAGGTATCCTTCTTATCCTTTGTGTTTAAACCCTCTTTTAGGCCTATTTTGCATAGTATTTTAGGCTTATTTTTGAGCTGTTTTAGACTTGGTTATAAACTATAAAATGGCTTGTTTTGAGCCCCTCTTCAACATTGTTGAAGGGCTCTTCACTGTTTGGGACCAGCATCTACCACTTGCCTCTTTATCCCTCTTTTAGGCCCTTTTCTTGCATGATAGTTTAGGCCTATTTGTGTTTATTTTCGTGGCTTGGAGTAAACTGTATAGTGCCTTATTTTGAGCCCCTCTTCAACTTTGTTGAAGGGCTCTTTACTGTTTAGGACCAGCATCTACCCCTTGTCTCTATTCTCCCTTTTAGGGCCATTTTTGCATGATAGATTAGCCCTATTTGTGTTTGTTGTTGAGAGTTGTCATAAACTGAAAAACATCTTGTTTTAATCTCATCTTCAAGTTTGTTTAAGGTTCCATTTTTGTTTGTGGTCATATACTTCCTTGAGTGCTTGATTGTCCCTTGTTTTGGGCCTTACACCCTAGCCCTTGTTGCATGCCTTGTTTGGCCTTCTAGCCACTGGAATCCAATGGGTTTCTAGTGGCTTTGATGTTGTTTTGAGCCTCCAAATCAGAGGGGGGTGACCCCCTCTCTCCTTCTCTAGTTCGGTGGCCATTTTGGCCTTCCAAAGAGGCCCTACCTCGTATGCTTTGTCGACTGATTTTGGGGCCAATTTAGTGAGTTTTGAGACTATCATATTTGATTTTCAAAGTTGGTTTGGGGCTGCCACATGTCTATCTTGTATGTGCTTAAGAATCCCTTTGTATGCCCTCTAAAGGAACTCCTCATTTGTGCATGTGTTGGTTGCATTTCCATGGTTATTCGGGCATATTTTGGCATATTTTATTCACTAATTTTTGCTGGTTTGATGAGTTCTCACTTGTTTCATATACATGCCATGTAACCCTTGTTTACTAGTCAAAATTGCATGCTACTTTAGCCTATCTTACTAGCACCTTTCGGCCTTGCTTTGAACTAAGAAATTTCATGTTTTGGGACTACCTTGACTCTGTCTTCATACTTCAAGATCAAATAGTGCATGTTTCGTATAGCTATAAGTCATTGCGCATGCCTAGTTTTGAGTTTCGGGGTTCGTCTCATGCATTGGGTGCCTTATTTCCATGTTTCGGGACCATTTTGCATCACATTTCAGTGCTGAAATTTGCATATTTGCATATCATGTTTCATACCTTGCCATGCCTTGTTAGAGTGGCATTCGTGCCTTAGGTTCGGTCCTCGATTTGCGTGCATGAGTGCACGCATTTCGAGTGTCTCATTTTCATCTAATGGCTACTGATGTGAGTGTGGCTGAGGTCCACTCATGTTAGTGTAAGTCCATTATGCATTGTGTATGCCATTTCATTTCATAGCATTGCGTATGCTAGGTTGTATGTTAGAGCATTGTGTATGCCTTGTTACATCGTGCATTGTGTATGCCATTTCATAGCATTGCGTATGCTAGGTTGCATGTTAGATTGTATTCATGCATGTCATGCATATTGCATTGTGCATGGGATAGGAGTTAGCTCAAGCACGGGAAACGAGGGACGTTTCGTACTCCGAGTGACGGAACGTGTCTCAATTCCCGGTCGCCGACACTCCGGATCATCCATGATGGAGTGTAGGCCTTGTTGTGTTCATATGTGCATTTATTTCATATTGAGTCGTGCAATTCGACTCCTCGGCCATCATGCATCGATATACGTGATTGGTGGCACGAGGATCGAGGACTACACTCCCTGAAGAGTAGTCATGCATACATATGTGAAAATACTTTGCCATGCCCCTTTGTTGCTCTCTGTTGCAGCAAATCAGAAATCAACAGCCTTCCGAAGCTTGGCACGCATTCCAAGAACAATTGCAAACAGAGGCTAATCGGGGCATCGCAATGGATTTCCGCGCAAGGCAACCTGAGCATGCATCATTCATCATCCAGAGCAGAGTTGGAGCAATCCCTGGCTTGTATGCCAATTTATCGCTTTCCTAATTTAATTTGTTAATTAATTAGGGTTTTGTACATATTTGGACTGTATTTATTCGGGACTGTAATTATTTATTCGGGACTGTACTATTTATTCGGAACCTCCGAGCGAGGGCACAACTATAATAAGTGTGCGTGCGTGTGATGTATGTCTTCCAACCCCACGTCTTTCTCCCTTTTATTTACCAGCTTATGATGGTTAGATTAGGACATGTTTCAATTAGCATACAGTATGGTAGCATGTTTGCATTCATTCATCTGTCTTGCATGCACCGGGCTCGGTGCATCATACTAACTGCATTTGTATTTCAATTCCAAGTTGAATACATGTTAGCTGTAGCATCATCATATGCCATCTTTAGAATAGCCGAGCCTGCTATAGTTACATTTTTGCATGTGTTGCATTAGGCATTTCTGTATAATTAGGATCATGCATGGATTTCTAATTAGATTCATTTTTGGCTTGGAGTACTCGGTAAGTTTTATGCTTTAGCATCCTTGCATGTGTGTGAGTGACTGCCATGATAGCATGCTTACCATGAGGCTATATGCTTATGTGATATATCTGCCTCAATGCCTGTGGGTGAAGGTTGGGTTATCTGAATTGGAACAATTCATTAATTGTGAGTTTTAAGCCCACTAGATAGTGGCAAAATCATGTTTTCTAAGCCCACCCGAGGGTGGCAAATCCACGTCTTAGCCTACTTGCGAGTAGCACCATCAAACCATTTTCAAATAAACAAACATGAAATGTTTTGTTCCAATTCAGGCGATCCAGTCTATACTTGTATGTTGTGCGCATCACATAGTAAATCTAGGTTAATAACCGGAATAAGAACACACAATGTTTTCAAAAATAGATATCATGGTTAGTAAAGGCCGATCTTTGATCGGGCGAGCGGGGGTGCTCACGAAGTGACCTTCCCCAATCGTACCCAAGTTCCCGAGTCGAGGCAACTTTGGTGATGACGGACACGTGGCCTTTTGGCACCGATTCAGGGTTTCCTAAATTCTCCCAAAATAAAATATTTAGGTGGCGACTCTGTATCTGGCAAAGCCGTCCATGTTTGGCACTTCTTTTCTAAAAATCTGTTTTTCTCAAAACGATTTGCTGGATCTGGACTCTTTGTTTTAGATTAAGAACCGTGATAATTTGAGTATGATCTGTAGTGACCCAAAACGAACAGAACGGGACCTCATCCCTCCCGGTGCGTTCGGGGACGTCTACAATTGGACATCTTTTATTACTGTTTTGGCTTTCGCCAGCCCCTGTACTCTGTATTACTGTCTTGACTGTTAAGCAAGCCTTTGGTTATCACAGATTACTGGCCAGTTACTGTGCTAAACCCATAGGGGCGGGTTTTGGTCGTGACACAATGTTAGAGCATGTATTGAGTGTGTGGCTATATGTAATGGGTGTGTAGGGGTTTTTATTTGGCCTATCCGTTGTTTGATGTTATTGGTTTGGTGGGGTTGTAATTGAGCCGGGGGTGAAATCATGTATTGGAACATATCAGTTTGTGATTGTAATTATGGTAATGTAACATTGTGTATCCCTTACCCCCAATTCAAATGTCATCGAAACTATTAACGATGAAAATGAACCGTGAAGTGTGTTTCGTTTGCCAATGTAATTGTTGATGTTATAGGAGATTATGTCTTTGATTTTTGATCATGGGGTGTTGTATTTGTATATAGATCTTGAATATAGTATTTGTGTCTGATGTTTATCACGATGTGCGATTAGGGCATAAATTACAATCATGTGAAATGAAAATCATGTTTTCCATCAATTCGATAGACTACAGAAATGTCTACATTGTCATCGAAATTCTACACCGATGGGTTTGGGTTTCAATTTTTTATTTGTGTGGATCTTGATGTACAGACTGGATGTTAATGTTACCTCTGAAATGGTAAACAATCACATGTTTGGGTGATATTTTGGCTGTGTTCATCTAGGAACATCAAATGTGGTCGGTGATGGTTCGATGTGTATATGTTCAAATGTGGTAGGTGTGTTTGTCGGGAAAAAATGCATTGTTTGCGTTTTGACATGAATGTGTGTGATTTATTAGTGTTTCATTTAGAAACTGTGATGTATTTGTTACTATAATTGTAGTTTTGTTGTTGGTTGTTATTTATTTATTTTTTGTTTGATTTTGTGACTAATGATTAGATGGATTATTAAGGTATGATGTTATGTGTGTAATTTTCATTGTTCGGGTTGTACACAGGAACGGACGCAGGATGCTAATATCGGGGGGGCGAGTGTACATGCAATCAAAAAATTTGTCATGAGCATGTGATATACAATATCATTTTCTACTCAAATATCACAAAAATATACAATTATATGTTTCCATTCATCGTATAATTACAAAATATTATCAAAGTACAATTGGATATGTTCTAGTAAATCCATAATAATTTTCAAAACAGCAACTATTTGCTTTACATATCTACTTAGGCATCTAAAGTTGTGCTCGACGTTCTTTCATGACATAAAAAGCATCTATGATGGAATCTACATCAAAATCTCGAGCAATGTCTTTCTCAATAAATGTTAACAAGTAGCTTGAAAGAAAATCATCCTCTATCCTGTTGCGCAATCTAGTCTATACAATTTTCATGGCTGAAAATGCACGTTCTGTTGTCGTCATAGAAACTGGTAAAGTTAGAACAAGACAAATCAATCTATCGACAAGAGGATAAATTGTTGACTTCCTTGTTGTTGCCAACATTTGGCACAATTCAGAAATTGTCAACAACTGCTGAAACTCACAATTCAAAAATCTCGTAATTTTGCAATTGGAATTTCAAATGAATTTTTTCTTGCTCTGTAAAGTCATTAGGATAAAATTGATTTGCAAGCTTGCATATATCTTCAATTTTGAACGAACTATAATCATCCCTAGGATCTAAAGCAGAGCTAAGAATAAGTAACTCCATCACATCTTCTCTGAATCTGTTGTTCAATTCTTGCAATTGAGAATCACATATAATTGTAAAACTATCGACCCAAAAATGATGCTCAATAGTAATGTGATCTCTTTGGTGACAAGCACGACCTCTACCAGATGTGTAACGAGCGCTCATATCAGGAATATCTATGTCATATTTTCCACAAAATAGTTGAACATTCTCCAACATAGAAATCCATCCATCTTCTTTATATTTTTCAACAAGTGTTTTTGTAGTTGACACTAGATGCATTGCATTCAATATATCTTGGGATTTATGTTGCAAAGCTTGGCAAAGATCATTAGTAGTCCCCATAATATCTCTCATAAGATGTAAGATAAACATAAACTCAAAAGATGTAATCTTATCATAAACTCCATCTGCATCTTCACGTTGAGTAGAGGTGGCTCCATCATTGATGACATTACTTAAGACTGAACAAGTTGCACCAAACATATTTATCAAACTGGAAATAGATCCCAAGTGAGAACCCCATCGAGTATCTCCAGCCCATTTCAATGTCCCAACTTGATTTTTGCCTTTACCAATTTCAACTTCATCAATGGCAAGTTTTGCTGCAATTTCTTTAGCTTGAGCAACTTTTAACTGATCATGCCTTTTACAAGAAGAGCCACATAGATTAACTGTGAGAGCTAGATAAGAAAAAAAATTGGACAACGGGTATAACCTCTCTTGATGTCGCTACCAATGCTAATTGGAGTCGATGAGCAAAGCAATGAACATAATACGCAAAATGACAGTCATGAAGAAATAAGGCCTGCAACCTAGTCCACTCTCCACGCATATTACTAGCACCATCATACCCTCGACCACGAATATTTTATACACTGAGTTCATGACGAGATAGGACAATACGTATTTCTTCTTTCAAAGTTACTGATGTTGTATCCGATACATGAACTATGCCAAAAAAAACGCTCCTTTATAAAACCATCTTTATCGACAAATCTTAGAACAATGGCCATTTGCTGCCTCTTTGATTCATCTCGAGCTTCATCCACTATAACGCAAAATTTTGCTTCATCAATCTCCTCACGAATGAATCTTTGTATTTTGTCAAAGAAAATACTAAGAATCTCTTTTTGAATTCGATGCGAGTAGTATGAAGCATTTTGAGGAGCTTTGTGTAACACAACATCTGCCACATCTGCATTATAAGATGCAAAGAGCTTTATCAATTCAATAACATTCCCACGATTATTAGAATCACGACCTTTATCACGACCTCTAAATGCACAAGCTTGAAATGTAAGCCATTTGACCGCATCTATTGTAGTCTTCAACTGCAAACGATTTTTTGCAACTTGTTGAGAAGTTTGTTTCTCAACTATCTTCTCAATGTGTTGCGCTTGATTTGTTAAATCATGGCAAGATTTAACAGCAATTATGTGCGATGAATTAGGACCCTTTCCCATATGACTTAAGAAAGCACAATTCTTCCCACTATTAACTTTCTTCCATGAAGAAAATCCATCAGAAATGAAAGCCCTAGAAGTAGTGTGTCCATTCGGTTTTGTAAAAAGATAGCAAGGAAGACAAAAAGCACAATGTTTGGTTGGAGAATATTCTAGCCAATCTGGAAATAACTTGTACCAATAAGCTAGAAAATTACGCCCATTCTTCTCTTCAAAAGGATGGTCGTCAGGTTAGTATGGTCCAAATTTGATGTAAGCTCGTCGAATCTCATCACGTTGAGATATCAAATAATCCCAAAGTTGTGGTCGTAGTCCTAGATCCCTTACCAAAGAAGATGTATAAACTTCTTTGGATTCTATTATAGGCACTTTACAAGGACGTTGTTCAGGAATTGAAGCTTCAACATTATCAGTAGAAGGTTTGGTAGTTGCATTAACTTCTCTATCTTGAGAGCCGCTTTTCTTAAAGAAAGAATCAATTTTTTTGTTCACCATAATTCACCTAACATTCAACTCAATTTTATTTAAGAACCTGAAATTTATTAAATAATTTTTGTTACTCACTAGGTAAAAAGCACACTAACAATCTAATTTAATCTAACAAACAAAGGACATGCCATTTTCAATGGGTAAACAATAAGAATCTTCAGAGTAATAGAATTTCTAACCCTAACAAGGTGAATAGCATCCAAATTAAAGTGAATTGCAATGAAATTAAAGATATTTAAGCCTATTCATCTCTGAGAAATTAAAGATATTTATTATTATTATTTAAGCTTACAGTAAATGTTTGGTTTTGCAACCAAAGCAAGAGAAGATTCTTTTGGAGACAACAAGTCTATTATAATTCAAAATTGATGCGTTTTGAACTCAATATGGATTAATTATATATGCAGTAATATTACATACGTAGAATTTTCTATAAAAAAGATATGTACCATTGAAATTCTAATTATATATAATCTACAAAAAAGATATGTACCATTGATATTAATTATATATGCATAAGCAATCTACAATTAATTCTACTACATTCAAATCTCTATGTATAGATATATAGAAATTGTAGAGTAGTTATAAATGTATATAGGATTGAATTGCATACCCAGAATAGTGTTTTGAAGGGAAGGTAGAATCCAGGAAGGCTTGTAATTAGAGAAACCTCTAGTGTTGCTTCAATGATAATCCCAAAACCCAGAGAGATAGAGAGTAAAGCGGTGGAGAAGGGGCTTAGAGAATTAGGTTAATGAGAATTTGGGGATCTTTTCAACTCAAGTGTGGGGCACGTGAGTTTTATTTTTTTATTTTATTTTATTTAGTTATAACCAAACAACTAAAATATTTAGACCCTAATCAGATAAAAAAGACTTTAACATATTAATAAATAAATTCTCAATTATTTTAACATTTAAAGTTAAAATAAAAAGTAATCATACTTAAAAAATAAATTATTATTATTATTATTTTTAGTATTTATCAACAAAAAAAATTAATTAAATTTTTTAATTTTAAAGTAGAAAATTTAGGGGGTGGCGGTTCTTAAATTTTTTGCAAAAATTTTGGGATGGCGAACCTATATAATTTTAAAATATTTATAATTTTAATACTATATCTAGGGAGTTTTTTCAAAACTTTGGGGGGGCAGTCACCCCTGCCAGCCCCCCCTCGGTCCATCCCTGGTTGTACATGTAGAATTCCTGTTATATTAACATCATTCGCTGCAAATAGGAGGTTCACAATGCTTACTGATTCAGCATCTCACATCACACACTTGCGAATGAACCAAATTCTTAACTACCACATGACCACGCAACATTGCATTAACAACACCAACCTAATGCACAACACTTACTTACCATACAACCAAAACATCACAAATATATAATGTCCATAGTCATAGAAATTCATACATTATGTTAACATCATTCGTTGAAAATAACAGGCTAACAATAATTATTAAATCATCATTTCTCATTATACAACTGATAACGAACAAAATGACTCACGATCACATGAATACGCGTCGTTGCATAAACAACACAAATTTGGTTCACCCACTCACTTACCACACAAACAGAATAACATCACAAACAGATGATGCCCATAGTCACAGAAATTCATACGTGATCCCTTCCAAAAATAATATTTTTATTAACTGCGACGTACTGTCCATTTGAAGTTAGACATAACGTCATTACCACAGCACCATAAACAGGCAAGTTGCCTAATTAAATAGCCAAAAAAATAATCTTAACACAATTTCTTGCTTTACGTTCGGCCACGTCAAAAACGGATTAATCATTGCAAAAAAAATGTAGTTCAAACAAAACATAAAACCCAATTCAAACTTACTGGGGGGATATGGGTGTTTGGGGGGGGAGGGGGACGGAACATATCATGATTTCCTAGCTCGTAGTCTTTTCTCTACGTCGTTTATAAACATCCTAACCATCGTCGCACGCATACAGGAACCTCGCGTCCTTACATCAGGCACCTTACTGGAGGTCTACTATCGAGCGTTTACTGCTACAGTTAGAAGGTAATGTTCATTAGATTTGTGTGGCAACACGTGCTGTGAAAACATGTTCAGCAATAATAAAATAAGCATGACAATAAGCATACCAAATCAAAATGCAACAATATGTACAGTGCATGACCAACAAATGCTACCCAAATGTATGAAACAATCACATTATAACATATATCAACAAGGGTGACAGTTTAAGTAAATCATAAACGAACATCAAGTCTAATGTTTCCCACTGTATGGTAAATGTACATTATGCACCAATCTAAACTACACCAAAACTCATGCGTAATTATGAATGGATTGATAATTAGAAAACCATCACTCACTCCCTTGTTACCACTTTGACAGTGAATATCACAAACAAATTGACCTCACATTAACGACAACATTAATGTGGTCATACTAGATAAATAGTATTACTAACCTCCGATGTTAACAATGCCTCTGCTTCCCAATACTAGGTAACAAACCACTCAGAAAAATGCAAACCACCATAAAACAGGATGATGTAAATCTTTACCCAAACTATCATATTGATCGGCGTCACACTACGTCGTACCATTTGCAAATAATCAAACATATTGCCTTTGTTGACAATATTACAAACAAAGTATCATTGATCCGTGTACAATAACAAATACATCACAGTTTCTAAATGAAACACTAATAAATCACACATATTCATGTCAAAACGTATTTTTCCCAGACGAACACACCTACCACATTTGAACATATACACATCAAACCATCACCCACCACATTTGATGTTCCCAGATGAACACAGCCAAAATATCACCCAAACATGTGATTGTTTACCATTTCAGAGGTAACATTAACATCCAGTCTGTACATCAACATCCACACAAATAAAAAATTGAAACCCAAACCCCATCGGTGTAGAATTTCGATGACAATGTAGACATTTCTGTAGTCTATTGAATTTCTAGAAAACATGATTTTCATTTCACATGATTGTAATTTATGCCCTAATCGCACATCGTGATAAATATCAAACACAAATACTATATTCAAATTCTATATACAAATACAACACACCACAATAAAAAATCAAAGACATAATCTTCTATAACATCAACAATTACATTGGCAAATGAAACACATTTCACGGTTCATTTTCATCATTAGTAGCTCCGATAACATTTGAATCGGGGGTAAGGGATGCACAACGTTACATTACCATAATTACAATCACAAACTGATATGTCCCAATACATGACTTCACCCCCTGTTCAATTACAACCCCATCAAACCAATAACATCAAACAACGGATAGGCCAAATAAAAACCCCTACAGACCCATTACATACAGCCACACATTCAATACATGCTCCAACATTGCCAAACACTACCCATTACAATGATGATGTACTATAAAATAGGGAAATGAAGCATCACAAACCACATACCTGACACCATTGTTCACCAACATAATCAGAGCAACCGATGAGAGGTGGATGTGAAATTGACGCCGCCGGAGTGTCACCACTAACGTCAACCAATACCCCACAATCACACTGGTCCAAATGCTCTCAATGATCCAATGTTAGTGTAGGCTAAGAGAATTTTTCGTATTTCTTGGGTTTTAGAATCAAACCAAACGTTATTTGGGGCAACTATGACTGTTGAGTTAACATTACCATAAACTTTGCAATATGACCAATGGCATATTACTCACCACACTAGCATTGCAACCCAAGAAATTGTCATGTTGATCTCTTCCAGATTAGTCGGATGTGAGGAAAAATCAAAAAACCTCTACAGTACGCTTTTTGGACAACGATGTAAACTCAGCATCAGCAAAACACCCTTTTTACCCCTAACTTATATACAAACATATGGGTCAACGATGTACACAAATGTCTTTCACATTGGCTTGGGACTTATTGGTCTACAAGAATAAAAGGTAGGACTAAATGGTTCATAAGACTGAAACTTGGGATTTATTGGTGCTTTGCCCAAGAGTTAATTTGTTATATGACTAAAAACTTAAAGAGACGAGATGTAATTTTTAAAATTATAGAGAATAATTATATTTTAAACAAACCTAAAAAATGTTCAAATCTAAAAGAAAATAAACATAAAATAATGTGTTTGTAATTTTTATTTATAAATTATTATTACATAAATGTACTATTTATAATTAACTGTTATTTACATTTATATTTTTTAAATATATAAATAATATATTTATCTTATTATTTATACATATTTTTATATTATTTAATATATAAATAATAAATATTAAACGAGCCAGCTAACGAGCCAAGTTTTGAAATGTTTGGGCTTGTTTATTAAAAATTTAACGAGTTCGTGCTCGAGTTCGAATTTAAAAAAAAAAATTAATGAACCGAATTCGAACGAGTTTTTATCGAACCAAACTCAAACCTATTCACAAATGATTTTGTTAATTTGCAGCCTAAGTGTGGGAGAGTGAGGTGTATATATTATAATAATTTCACTGTGCTGCATGGTATACAGAGGTGGGGGAGAGTTTGTCAACACTGATTCAGTGCTCTAATTTTGAAGCACTAATGCCAGCTCTAATGAGTTGGCAGTGAAAAAAAAACAAACAAACAAACAAAGGTCAAACTAAAACATCAAGATAGGACCCACAACAATGCCACCTCATTAGTGCAGCTTTAGAGCTGCTACTTTAGTTGTCCCAAACATTATTCTAGAAATAATAAGAAAATAAATAATAATAATAATAATAATAATAAAGTGAATTAATTAGGCAATCCATGTGGGTTTTGCCTACGCAGACCAGCACAATACCTTACAAAAAAAAATATTTTTTATTTTATATATATACATATATTTTTTTTGGGACACCTATATTTGTGTGCATGAATATTCAAATCAAATCATAAAATCTATTTATATTTTGACCTCAATTTTATTTTATTTTATGGAATATTTACCAATACATCCTATCTCACAAACTGTTAAACCAATTACTCCCAACTTTATTCTTTTGTTCTGGTAAGTCCTACTGGTGGGGACCTTTGTTTCTTTTTTATCCTATTTTTCATATTTGGCATCACTGTGTGGACGATTGAACCCTTTTTTGTTATTTTTGGATCGTGTGTTGCGGGATCATGTCATTCCGTGGATTATATGGATATCACATTTGGTAATTTCAATGTTATGTGTATAAACGTTTCAACCATTGGACTTACAGTTTTGAGTGGTGTGGGTGGGGTGATTTTGTGGCGGCTGTGTGACGGACTAACACAAATAGCATATCCAAAGTCGATATGCCATTGGTACAAAGGTATGTCTTCTTTTTTGGATAGCATTTATGTTTTATATCGTTGGGGTTCTGCATGTATTGGTGGAAGGGGGTGTTGTACAACGGGTGGGGTGGGGGGTCATGTGGTGTATTTTTGGCATTGTTTTCTATTTTACAAAGGTATGCCTTGTTTTCTGTATATTTTTTGCTGTGGGTGTGTGTTGCATTGTTTTGTGGTGTTTGTCAATTTTGTTTTGGGTTTTTCTGGTCCTGATGAAACACGTGTTAATCTTGTTAGGGGGATGGACACACATATTATGTTAATTTGTTGTTACGGAAATGTTTAATGCTGCAATTAATTTGCAAGCTCCATTTCGTTTTGATGACATGGTCAATTGTGTGTGCAAAAAGTTTCTGGGTTAACACCGGCCCAAGTGTGTTTGTTCTTCAAGATGCCAAGTTATAATAATTTCACATTACATAATGATGTCGATGTGGAAAACATGGTATCTCTTGCATGGTCTTTTCGTCTGCAATACATCGATGTCATCATTCAGTTATGAGAGTCACGCGACGATGATAATGTTGACAGCCCATTTCACAGCGTGCAGACCGTTCCGTGTCACACGACCGGGGTGTTTGACGATTCGGACATGGATGACGAACATGATTTATCAAAAAAAATTTGTCCTCACATTGATAAGGTGTTTTTGTCTACTCAATGGGCTAATGGGATTCAACATATTGGTCAAAGTTTTGAGGGTGGAGCATCTGAATTTTGAAATGTTCTTCGCAAGTATGCAGTTGAGTGTGGCTTTTGCTTCAAATTTGTGAAGAACAATTCTGTTCGAATCACAGTTGTATGTGCGATGAGGGAATCGAGAGGATGCATGTGGTTGGTACATGCACGTGTCTTCCATGCCAATGGATTTTTCTACCTTTGTAAGTGGAATAGCGAGCACATTTGTGGTGTTGCTGTGCAGACCCCTAAAAACCCTAGGGCTAGTTCCGATCTAATATCCGATGTTATTTGTGAACGGGTACATGATAAACCGCTCGCGTGGCTACCGATGTTGTGTATAACTTGAAAAAAGATTACGGATTGGAGGTTAGTTACCGAGTTGCATGGTTAGGTGTTGAAAAAGCTCGCGATGAGATGTTTGGTACACACTCTATTTCGTTTGACCAACTACGTTGGTACAATAGCGTAGTCATGGAAAATAATCCTAGGAGTTACATCAACATTGAATATGATGAACAAAACTACCGTTTCATATGGTATTTCATATCATTCGAAGCATGCATCGACGGGTTCAACCATTGTCACCCATTGCTTTTCTTGGACGGGGCTTTTCTAAAAGGGAAATTCAAAGGGAACTTGCTAGCCGCAACTACAAAGATGGAAACCAAGGTATTATTATGTGGCAATTCTTTATATATTATATTTATGTAGTGTAATTGTAATTAAATTGTTACAAGCAATGACACTTTGTTTTCCACATCGGCATGACCGTCATAACACTTGTTCATATATATTGTTCACAGATTGTTTGCTTGACTAACAAATACAAATTGCAGGTTTATTCCCTATAACCATTACGATTGTTGATTCAGAAAACACCACAAATTGGGCTTGGTTTTTGGGACACCTCGCAAACATGCTAAATGGGCAAAGGACACTTATATTTGTCTCAGACCGACATGCAGGCTTACTAGAATCGATACCC
Organism: Camellia granthamiana; assembly: GCA_036172215.1. NCBI lineage: Eukaryota > Viridiplantae > Streptophyta > Magnoliopsida > Ericales > Theaceae > Camellia > Camellia granthamiana. The sequence goes on from CM069916.1 coordinate 11,305,281, forward strand.
ATCATATTTCCCATAGCCAAGCACGCGTTTTGCTTACAACATTTGCAACGTAACTTGCAAGACAAGTTACTTTAGATGAATAGTTCATATCGATCTAGGATGTTGGCTAAATTTCGTGCTTACATGTGCGCACCGACTGTGGCTGCATTCAACCACAGTCTAGAAGAGTTCACAAAATGCGAACGTAAGGTTGTGCTTGCTTTCTTAAAACATTTACCCCCTCAATATTGGGCGAATGCTTACTTCTGGTACGTAATTACACTCTCTTTTTTTTAACAGGCCCATTATGTTTCTACAACAAATCATTTATGTTACATGTCTGCTGTAACAAGTCTGCGAGGGACCTCGCTACAGTTCGGACTCCCTTTTTGTTTTGTTGCGGTTCGTAATCTGAACCAAAGAGTCCAACTCTGGCAAATCGTTTTGAGAAAACAATTTTTGAAAAGTAGTGTCAAACATGGACTGCTTTTCCAGATACAGAGTCGCCACCTAAATATTTTTAAAATGGGGAATTTAGGAAACCCTGACTCGGTGCCGAAGGCCACGTGTCCGTCATCACCAAAGTTGCCTTGGCTCGGGAGCTTGGGTACGATTGGGGAAGGTCAGCTATGAGCACCCCCTTTCGCCGGTCCGAAGAGCGGCCTCTACTAACCATGATATCCATTTTTGAAACGTTATGTGTTCTTATTCCAATTATTGGCCTAGAATTACTATGTTATGCGCGCAGCAAACAAGTATAGACTAGATCGCCTAATTTGGAAACAAGCATTGCATATCCGTTTGTTTTGAAAAACGTACTGGATTTTGCTACTCGCAAGTAGACTAAAATACGGATTTCAATGAGTTGTTCCAACTCAAGCAATCCAACCTCCACCCACAGGCATTCAATCAGTAATATCACGTAAGCATTTAGCCGCATGGCAAACATACTGTCATGTTAACATTCACACGCATGCGATATGCTAAAGCATAAAAACTTACATCGTATTCCGTGCCAAAACAATAAAATAGTTACCAAACATGCATGTCCTAGTTCATGTTAAGTGACTAATGCAACACAGGCAAAGATGCAATCTAGAGTAGGCTCGACTAACCCTAAAATGGCATGTGAAATGCAATCATTCGATGCACGCATTCAATTTGGAATCGAAGATATAATGCAGTTTGTATGATGTACCGAGCCCGGTGCATGTCAACAAATGCATGAATGCACGCATGCATTGTATAAGGTATGCTAAAATAGACATGCCCTAATCTACCATCATAAGCAGGTAAATAAAAGGGAAGAAGAAATGGGGATTGGAAGACATACACCCACACACACACACTTATTACAGATTTGCCCTCACTCGGAGGGACCAAAAGAATATACAAATTAACTAACTACGCAAGCTAATTAAATATTACAAATTAACTAAATTAATTAAACACATTAATTAATCTGATTGAAACAGTAACTGCCTCGGGAAGAGGGCCAGCGCAGCGCGTGTTCGGATTGGCTCGGAATCGCACTACCATGCATGGATTGCCTCTGTTTTCCCTGCTCTCCTCCTCTGAAAACTGCCAAAGTCTCAGGGATACCTCTCTGACCATTGAGGGTCACCACCGGCTGGGGTAGAACACCACCGGCTGAAGGATGTGGCCACCGGCACAAAATGAGCGCACCTGCCATCAATTGACTGCCGGTCGGCACTAAATACTGCCGGCCGGCAATGAATTCCTGCAGAACCTGCAACTCACAGCAGCAGAGGACAAAACTTGCATGGCAATACAATTCAAGGTATTTATGCACCAAACACACTCCCTATCATGTTAATGACTCAAAGGAGGATGTGCCTCGATTCTCGGACCACCAATCGCGCATTTCCATGCATGATGGCCCAAAGGACCAAATGTGCAACTTTAGTTTCAAATGCATGCAAACCATAGAATCACACAAGGAAGCCTAACCTCTATCACACTTCACTTCAAGAGGCCAAGCATGCACAATGCAATGCAATCCTAGACATGTTGGCTAGCATGCAATATGGGCAGTGCAAGCATACAAAGCATGCTAGGTGCACAACCTAAGCAAGGAAGCATGTGAACCAAGCAATGGGGTGGACTTAAACATGAGTTGGGCAACTCCAAATAGGCCTAAAATCAGTGGCCAAAATGCTATGGAAATAGGGCCAAGTACACACACAAGCATGCATGTGTTTAAGGCACAAGTCTAAGCGTTAAGCAAGCAATTCTCAAGCACACTCAAGAGGGGGTAAACATGGACAATAAGCATGCAAAGTAAGCTCTGAAAACATGTTAAACATGGTGCCAAACCAAGCGACAAAACAAGCTAAACATGCAATTAAGGTCCAAGCACTTAAGACAAGCCAAGGGGTTTAAACCAAGGTCAAACCCACCAAGCCTCATAAGGCCAAGGGGACTCAAAACAGGTCAAAGGCAAGACCTCAACAACACCCAAGGAACATCTAGATGGCATCTAAATAAATGGTCCAAGCATAAAGGCATACACAAATGCTAAAACATGAGGCATGCAACATATGCTTCCAAAGCATTAAAGAGGCATGCAAGGCAATCATGCAAGCATGTCTAGGGGACTGAAATGGCATGCCAAATGGTTTCAAACCATTGAAAATAATACAAGTGGTGCATGCTATACATTTATGCACTCAAGGCCAACAAGCCAAACATGCAAAGGGGCTATATAATGCAAGCTAGGGTCGACCAAAACAATTATGGACAGACCTCATTCATGACAAAATAAGCACACAAGCTTCACAAGACCAAGCCTAAAACATGCTAGAATAGGAAATTACAACCTAAGGCATATTAAGGCTATCACAAGGCATTACATGGCAACTATGCTAAGCATACATGGAGTACCAAAAACCAACTTAAAATCATGTTATATCATGATATAATAAGCATGAAAAAACAGTCATGGCATGCTCAACACACACTTGAACATAGGCTTCCTCAAGAGGCCCAAAACTTGTCCTTTTCAAGGACAATAAGGAGAGGGGGGTGGCCCTCTCCTTCCTAAGACCTCAAGGCACCATCCTCACCTCTGAAATCTCTCAAGATTTCAGTGGTGAGGAGGCCCAAACACAAGGGTCCCGGATCTCACACAAAATGGCACAAAATGAGGCCTTTTCAAGGCCTAAAGGGGTCAAACTCCCCCAAAGTACAAAACACTCTTGATAAACAATAAGAGGCCTAAAAATTAGAAATTTTATGTGTTAAAGACTAAGCACAAAACAGTTCTAAGATAGGTAGAAAAGGAGTGCAAAAATGGGGTAAAAGTGACTAGTTTCTTACCCTTGAAGACCACCTTCACAAAGGTTGATGTTGTTGCTTCCTTGGACTCAAAAACCAGTCAAGAACCTCAAGAACAAGCTCTGATCTTTGCAAGCACCAAGGGAAGGTGAAAGACTAGGTGTTTAGGTGCAATAATATGAACTAAAACACCTAGAACACAAAGGAAAAAGAGGTATAGGATATGTATCTAACCTAACCCTAAAAACCAGAGGCTTCTTTCTCTCCAAAAATGTCTAACTCTTCTAACCCTAAAGCCAAGAAGAGGAGGGCTCCTCTTATAGGCAACCAAGCTTGTAAAACTTACAAGCTAAGTAACAAACAAGGCCATCCCTCCATACACGTGTATGGAGGGGAAGCAAAAACCATACAGCTGTCTCAAAATATCTGATAAAGCAGCTGCATAGTATCCGGCCGGCAAAGAGTGTCATTTTGACAAAATTGATGGCCGGCCGGCTACAAAGAGTGCCGACCGGCACAATAAAGTGCCGATGGCAACAAAAACCAGCCGGTGGCCTCTAGCCACTGCCGGTGGTGTGTGGGGATGCCTCACAAAGGCATTCCCTGCCCTTCCAAGGCAAAAACCCAAGTGTTTGGTGCAAAACCAGAGACAAACAGGTCGAGTTCGGAGGTCCTGAGGCACGGCGCGTAGCCGAGAACTCCGGGAACTCCAAACGAACACAAACATGGATAATCATCGAGTGTTCCAACGGTGACGTCCAAGTCTTGAGGACGGTCAAAAATGGGGTGTCTGCAGTTGCCCCTCTTTGACAGAACTTGAAAGTCATAAGAATGACGGGAGTGAATGTCAAAAGCCCAGAGACGACCCATTTTTGACAAGGCCGAAGACTTAGACAAACATGCAAGACAAACAAGATATGCGCCCGAAGGCAGGGGCAAAATGCAAGCCAATTCACGAAGCCAAGCATAACTTATGATCATGCAAAGAAAGCTGTAATGGAGCACGCATGGCAACAGTTTTAAGCTAGAATACTCCAAACTACACTACAATGCAGAAAGGGTGTATGAGAATTATGCAATTCTCGATACGTCTCACTTGGAGGATACAATACCTGTCCGGCTCGTCTGGTTGTTGCCGGCTTCAAATGAACCGTACATACAATATCGTGCCTGAAAAGAAAACAAACTTAACAAGTACAATATTGGTTAACGACATGCATGACAATGCAATGAAGTGCACAAAACAGTGCAATGAAATCTAATGTAATGCAAATGATATGCAAAACTAAAAACAAAATATGAACAATGCAAATAATATGCAATGTAATATGCAATGCGATTGAATCATGATCCAATCATGAGCGGTTCAAAACCACACAAATGTCAAATAGATTGATGGAAGTAACAAGTCCGTCTACCATAGAAAAAGGTGCCGCAACCTCAAACCAACATACCAGCGTGAGTAGGCGCGATACACATGCAGAACTATGAGTAATGTAGACGGACACAAGAACAAGTATTGGGTGGAATGACATAAGTGGGGTAACGATCCGCTGAGGAAATGACAATGATCCTAATGCAGGATGCAATGATTACACTACCATGTAATATGATTATGGCGCGCGGGCCAAACCAAATTTCGCTTAGGAAGGGCATGCACACATACAAGCCATGTCTAACACAGAACTGCACGCATACAGAACGGTGCTTTAACGTGAAAAGTATGGACACATACCAGACCAAGCTCAACAAGGAAAGGCGCAAGCCATAAATGGGGGGATGCAGTGGATGCATGAAAAGGGATGGATACGATGGACATGGCACGCTGACCAAATCAAGTCTTGCCTAGGAAAGGCATGTACGCATACAAACCGCATCTAGCACAGAAAAGGTGCCGCAACTCTCAAACCAACATACCAGCGTGGAATAGGCGTGATACACATGCAGAATTGTGTTTCAACGTGAAAAGCATAGGCACATACCAGACCAAGCTCAAGAAGGAAAGGGGCAAGCCATAGACGGAGGCAATGTAGTGAAATGCATGCAAACTACAATGCAATATCTACAATGCAATGGATATGGCACGCAGGCCAAACCAAATCTTTCTTAGGAAGGGCATGCACACAAACAAGCCGCGTCTAGCACAGAAAAGGTGCCACAACCTCAAACCAACATACCAGCGTGAATAGGCGCGTACACATGCAGAACTGTGTTTCGACGTGAAAAGTATAGGCACATACCAGACCAAGCTCAACAAGGAAAGGCGCAAGCCATAGATGGGGGTGGATGCAGTGAATGCATGCACGATGCACTTATATACAGTGATGCATGACAATGCAGTATGATGCAAAGGCCATGATTGCAGTTTTCCCTATTCTCCCAACAGGGCGGTATACTAGGTTGGTTCAGTATCCAGAATTGAGGCGTAGACACGCCGCCTCAACCTATGGGGCTTCCATACAGGTTTCAAGCTGAGGGTACACCCCCTGGGTATTTAAACCAAACTTCAGCCTCGGAAATTCCGAACCTTTACGTTCTAGGCATGAGCCATTCAAACTCTAGTTTCAACCATCCCCGTTGGTCTCCTAGGAACTCACCGCAATCAAGGAAGTCGTTCGGGCACGACAAACACCAAAGGAATTGCACCTTCAGAGGATTTAAGGTCTCCTAGACCGGGATGCAAAATGTATGCACGACAATGCATGTTGTTGTTTTTTGAAATGCAAATGATGCATGATGTTGGGAAAAATGCAAGACAATGCATATATATTTTGTTTTGAAATGCATATGATGCATGATGCTTTTGTTTTTTGGTTTTTCTTTTTTGAAATGCAGATGATGCATGATGTTTTTGAAATGCGTGCCAACGCGCGGCTTTTGAGATGCATGCCAAATGCAATGAGGTGTGCACCTTGATGCACCGAAGGTCTTGCACCTCCCGAGGATTTAAGGTCTCCTAGACCGGGAAGAAGCCTCTCAGCGTAGCACACGTGAGAGAGGAAAGACAAGGCAAAAAGGAGTCTCTTAGCGTAGCACACGCGAGAGGAGAAAGAAACAAAAGAAGCCTCTCAGCGTAGCACACGCGAGAGGGGAAAGGAAAGACAAAAGGAAACCTCTCAGCGTGGCACACGCGAGAGGGGAAAAGAAAGACAAAAAGAAACCTCTCAGCGTGGCACACGCCAGAGAGGCAAGAGAAAGACCTCTCAGCGTGGCACACGCGAGAGGGGAAAAGAAAGACAAAAAGGAACCTCTCAGCGTGGCACACGCGAGAGGGGCAAGAGAAAGACAAAAAGAAACCTCTCAGCGTGGCACACGCGAGAGAGGCAAGAGAAAGACCTCTTAGCGTGGCACACGCGAGAGGGGAAAAGAAAGACAAAAAGGAACCTCTCAGCGTGGCACACGCGAGAGAGGCAAGAGAAAGACCTCTCAGCGTGGCACACGCGAGAGGGAAAAAGAAAGACAAAAAGAAACCTCTCAGCATGGCACACGCGAGAGAGGCAAGAGAAAGACCTCTCAGCGTGGCACACGCGAGAGAGGCAAGAGAAAGACCTCTCAGCGTGGCACACGCGAGAGGGGAAAAGAAAGACAAAAAGGAACCTCTCAGTGTGGCACACGCGAGAGAGGCAAGAGAAAGACCTCTCAGCGTGGCACACGCGAGAGGGGATAAGAAAGACAAAAAGGAACCTCTCAGCATGGCACACGCGAGAGGGGCAAGAGAAAGACAAAAAGGAACCTCTCAGCGTGGCACACGCGAGAGGGGCAAGAGAAAGACAAAAAGAAACCTCTCAGCGTGGCACACGCGAGAGAGGCAAGAGAAAGACCTCTCAGTGTGGCACACGCGAGAGGGGATAAGAAAGACAAAAAAAGAAACCTCTTAGCGTGGCACACCCGAGAGGGGCAAGAGAAAGACAAAAAGAAACCTCTCAGCGTGGCACATGCGAGAGAGGCAAGAGAAAGACCTCCCAGCGTGGCACATGCGAGAGGGGATAAGAAAGACAAAAAGAAACCTCTCAGCGTGGCACACGCGAGAGAGGCAAGAGAAAGACCTCTCAGCGTGGCACACGCAAGAGGGGATAAGAAAGACAAAAAAAAGAAACCTCTCAGCGTGGCACACGCGAGAGAGGCAAGAGAAAGACCTCTCAGCGTGGCACACGCGAGAGGGAAAAAGAAAGACAAAAAGAAACCTCTCAGCATGGCACACGCGAGAGAGGCAAGAGAAAGACCTCTCAGCGTGGCACACGCGAGAGAGGAAAAGAAAGACAAAAAAGGAACCTCTCAGCGTGGCACACGCGAGAGGGGCAAGAGAAAGACAAAAAGAAACCTCTCAGCGTGGCACACGCGAGAGAGGCAAGAGAAAGACCTCTCAGCGTGGCACACGCGAGAGGGGATAAGAAACAACACATAAAAAGGGGGGGGGCGAGACGACACACATGACGAGCGAAACAACGCAAGTCACGGGAGATGCAACGCAATGCATGTGAGACACGCATGCCTCACGGGGATGTAAACTGATGCAAGTGAGGTACACACGCCTCACAAGGATGGGAAATGCTAATGATGCAAGTGCGACACGCATGCCATATGAAAATGCAAAACAATACAAAAGTGACACGTCACGGCGCGGTGAGACGCACCAGACAGTGTGATGAATGCATGCAACACACACGGGGCAACTTTTGAATCTTGTAAAAGACAAAAGGATACAAAAGGATACAGTATTGCATGAATTCGAGTGCCATGCACAGAAGACACGGTCCGAGGTCAAAACGGAGGCCGGTTTGAGCGTCGGAGATGCACTTTCTTGCACTTTCTTGAGCTATGAAAACCAGAAACTGCTCACATGGCCTAAACAAGGCTGGGGGAACACCACCGGCCGGAAGGGGAGGCCACCGGCTGCAAAAACTCTTCATCAGCACCAAATTGTGCCGACCGGCACAAAATAGTGCTGACCGGCCAAAAGTGCCTGATCGGGGGCAGATTTGACATTTTGCCTTGGGTCTTTTAAAATAGGGTTTCAAACCCTATTCTAATCACTTCTCCACCGCCGAAAACACTTGCCCTCTCTCTCTAGAGCGATTTCCCCTTCCTCGATCCGCGTTTTCTTCGCGTTCTAAGCCCATTTCGTCGTCGGATTCGCGATTTCCTTCACGTTTCGGACATTTTCGACCGATTGAAAATCCGTTTCGGAGTCTCTTTTGTCATTTCCTCTTTTGGGACTTGTTCCCCTTGAGTTTCTCTCGAGTTTCGTGCATTTTTCCCATTCCGACTTTTCCGGCCATTTTTCGCTCACTCGAGGTTGACTTTTTCGGTTGACTCTTCACATTCTTGCCCTTTTCCTTTCCGGCTATTTTTCTCACCACTATTGCCATAGCTGATGACGTTCCACACGTCGGGACTCCCCCGGATCACGAGATGGATCCCGGGGTCGAGCTCCTCCCTCTGAGCGAGCGTCCCTTCGACCCGGCGACCTACCGCCCGGCGATTCATGTGCTACCACCGGATGGACTCCACCATTTCCGCAGTTTTGACAGGGCTCTGGACCCGGAGCTTCTCCTGCGCGAGCCAGCCTCTCACCTATCTTTTGGTGCCTCCGAGGTAATATTTCTGTTCTGTTTCATTTTTTGCAATGTAGAACCTTTAACTGCCATAGCTAATTACATCCTTTAACTGCTTAGTTCTGATATGCTGTACACTGTAGTTGATCGCAATCATACTTGCAACTGATATCTGTTTAAGACGGACACATGCACACACACTGCACTAGCCTCAATCACCCAGACACACGGCACACCGTATTTCACTGCAAATTTACCAACACTTGGCATCTGTTTGAATCTGAAAATATGCACACATGCTACGTTTATACTAATCCTCGCAGGAGCACTGACATGTCACAGGCCGTAGTCCACCAACTAGTACACTGAAACCTGATATCCGCTTGAATCTGAAAAATGTGCACACGTGCACCATATTTTACACCGAACCACTCAAAACATGCTGACGCATCACACGTTGTAGTTCACTGCGAGCACACCGGCACCCGGTATCTGTTAGAATCTGAAAACTTGCACGCATGCCGTATTTATACTGGCTTTAACTGTTTCTTCAAAACTATACATTTCACATTGTTTCGCAATTACTTGTTTGAAAACATGGAGACTCCCATACCATCCGCGGGTATGGGAACACTGTCGCTCGCGAGTGGTACGCCGAGCTACCCGATGCAGTTCGTCAGATCGTTGATCGGGCCGGCTTCGGCGCTTTCTGCAGGGGGCTGTCCCGGCTTACTGCCTGCAGGCCTCTTCTTGCCGCCCTGGCAGAGAGGTGGTGGGACACCACCGATTCATTTCACTTATCTGCGACTGGGGACATGACGATGACCCCTTACGATTTCTCGATGCTCACAGGCATCGAGGTAGGGGGTGATCCGATCCCCTTTGACATTGACATGGATGAGTGGACCGCGGCTAAGGTCTACTTGCTCGGCGAGGCACCGCCTCTGGCGCGTCCCGGCTTCGTCAGGTATTCCTGGTTCGAGGTATAGTTCAGGGTCCAGCCCACCCTTGTTGACGCAGCCCCGATGACTCAGGAGGCCGTGGAGAGATACGCACACGGCTTTCTCATGTTCTTGTTTGGGACGACCCTTTTCGTCGATCGGGCGAACACAGTGCCTCTCTACTTACTCAGCGCACTGGTGGACGTCCGGGAAATCTTGCATTTTGACTGGGGCGGCGCCGCTCTTGCTACCCTCTACGGCTACATGAGCTCAGTCTCCCATGGCAGCGGGCAGTTGCTCGGAGGCTACTGGCGGGCTTGGGAGGTATGTCTTCTTCTCTGCTTTACATTTCTGCTTTATACTTTCTGTACTTTGTACTGTACTCTGTAGTTTGCTTCGCACTGACTGTATACTGTACACACGGCACACACATACTCTGCTTTACATTGACTGTACACTGCTCACACTGTACACTCTGATTTGCTTCGCACTGACTGTATACTGTACACACGGCACATACATACTCTGCTTTACACTGACTGTACACTGCTCACACTGTACACTCTGCAAAATACACTACACAGCACACGGCTCCGTTATTTCTGCTTCATTTTGTATTCTGCTTAATCTGATGGTCATACTGACATCTGTTTTGCAGCTGTGGGTGTATGCCTACTTCCCCAGGTTGGAGCCGGTGCCAGAGACGGAGACTCCTCTAGTCATCCCCTTCTCCTGTCCCTATGATGGGAGGTGCACACGGCGGCCCCGCGAGACACATAGCTTCTTCCGCCGCTTCTTCGACACCATCACCTCTGCCGAGGTATGTTTTACTTGCAATTCATTTAAACTTTGTCTTTCTGCTGTATATTTTAATAACAGTAGATAACCAACTGTATTTCAATTTCAGATCACCTGGCGGCCGTGGGCTGCAGTGCCAGCGACGCTCCAGGATCGGTTCGCCGGTGCTGAGGAGACCTCTCGCTACCAGATTTTGCTGGAGGGCCCGGTCTGTCGGGCTTGGTACCTGGGTGAGCGTTTTCTACGCCAGACCCTCGGGTTACCGGAGCAGATAGTCCCGGTTCACCCTCCTGAGCACATGAGGGATACCGAGAGGTTCACTCATCAGCAGATGGCGGACTATACCCTTGGCTGGGACGAGGACGGCTACAGGGGCGAGGGCGACTACTCCAAGTACGTCCGGACCTTCCTCATGCGGCCTCTGAGCGGGGGGTCGCCAGGCTGAGCGAGAGAGACCTGCGGTGCCGGTGGCTCGGGCAGAGGTAGGAGCCGGAGTGGGATCGTCGAGGAGAGCCCGAGTCCGCGGCAGAGGCGGGGTTCAGACGGGATGAGGGACGGGCTGGCCCGCTTTGCCCACTATGCTGACATACAGGGGGCAGGGTGGGGAGACCTACCAGATCCCCTTTGCTCCTCCCCCGGCTGATCATGAGTTGGCCAGTATTCCTGACTTGCCTCCGGTATGTATCACTTCATTCTTCATCTTGCATTGTCATTTCATTTCAGTTTATTTGATATCCCGCAGAATACTGATGCATCTGATACTTTTGCAGGCGTCCTCCGAGTACACCCGGCAGTCCGTGGAGCTGAATGCCTCCATGATGGGGATGCTGCAGCGGACTCTTGACATCCTGGCTCTCTACAGCATTCCGGTATGTTCTTCTGACCACAGTCTCAAACCATACACTGTTTCATACAAACTGATGCATTACGTAACACCTGATGAACTGCTCACGGCAACCATACACTGTACTCATATACTGTATTCTGCACTGATTCACTGCTCACGGCATTCATACACTGTACTCATACACTGCATCCTACGCTGATTCACTGCTCACGGCATTCATACACTGTACTCATACACTGCATTCTACACTGACACACTGTTCACGGCATTCATACACTGTACTCATACACTGCATTCTACACTGATACACTGTTCACAGCTTTTTGATGTATTTGCTTTTTGTACTTTTCAGCCTCTCTTCCAGATTCCCCCAGTGGGTGGCGCTCCGTCTGGACCTCCCATTTCTACTCGGGATGGCAGGATATTCCCCCGCACCAGAGGGAGGCGCGCTCATGTAGAGAGCAGCTCGCGGGCACCAGTTCCAGGCGATGGCGAGTCGGAGGCGGAGGCAGAGTCATCTGAGGAGGAGGCCGGGGACAGCTCGGGCTCGGGCTCAAACAGCGATGCTTCCGACGATGCTCCTGGGCTTCTGCCCAGGAAGAGGGCGAGGACAGATCCCCAGGCATGAGGCCACCGATGATGATGACCCAAACTTTTGCTATTTTTTTTTCTTTCTTTTTTTCTTTCTTTTGTTTTCTTGTACTTTTCTCTTTTTGGTAGATAGAGTACTTTGTACTGCCACAGGCAGGTTTTTGCTTTCTCCAAAACTTTGTACTTGGAAAAGATGATATGAAACAAACTTTTTTATCTAAAAAGTGTTATATCCGTACATTTCCTACTTTGTACTACATGCATCATATTACACCTCAAATGTAAATGAAATTGATCCCTTGTCTGAAAATTGAGCACTCACACTGTACTGATCAGATAACCAACCAACTAACAGCAAACAACTCAGACAAATCACTGCTCAAACTGAACACACAACCCACATTCTGCTGGGGATTAGGCCACATATGGCCTGTAACACAATACTCATTTCATTCTGCACACAGCAAACTTGGAACAAACAGCCCAATCTAGCAAGACGGACCACAAAACTGAAACGGTTGAAGTTGAAACACACTCGGATGTCCCAAATTTCCTTTTCTTCCCTTGCCTCGCATGGATGTAGAGAATGGCACAGCATTCTGAGCACAAACGATTATCTTTGGAGAAAAGGTTCCACAACCGGGGTATCGAGCCTATAACTGAGCATAGTGGGAAGGACTCAAACAAAAAGGTGCACGACCTGAATACAACGGGACGCGCTCGGAAAAGACTCAAAACTAAAGTTGAGACCGAAAAATCAAAAGACGCGACACACGGACGTGTTTATAGAAAACAAAAGACCTCAGATCTCGAAGAGCCAGTTTCTCCGGGTATATTTCCCACCCTTTCTAATTTGTGATTCTCACAACACTCGGCCCTCAGGCTCGGTTTTTCTCTCAAAAACCCTTTTGCTCACTTTTCTCTCGACTTACACCTCTCTATTCTTTAGTCTCTCATTTTCTATCCCTCCCCGGGGTGATTGATAGATGAATAGGAAGTCGTGGGTTCATGCCCGATACAGTTAGCTCACGGCTATTTCCTCTGGTAGATAGGGTGCCTTTCTGGCAAGTGCGTTGATGACAAGGGAGAGACAGAACACCTGACTCGACTGTGCCCCTAGTTCATCATTTTGACCATCTTTTTTTGTTTCTTTCTAAAACAATTTTGACTAAAATGATCATCAGATTAACATGCTTGTTCAATTTTTGATTTGAAAATCATGCAAGTCGGGCTGTGAGCACTGAAAAATTTCCTTTTTTGGGTCCAAGACAAGGGTCCAGTTTTGGAAAATGAGGTAGTTTTCGAGAAAATAGTCAACCTCGGTAAAAATTTTCAAAAACTATTTTTGCAAACAGTCGATGCTTGACAAGCACGGAACCTACCCTCGAGATGCGCAACCTCGAATCAGAGGCAATTTGGAAAATTACCCCTTGCTTGAAGGGACGCATGGCAACGGAAAGTTGCCCCTGGTTTGGACGGCAACTTACGGTGACGTGTGGCAACGGAAAGTTGCCCCTTGTTTGGATAATGCCGCGGCATATTCGTCGATGATTGATCACGATCGGGCTCTCAGGTAAGGAGAGGACGGAGATGGCCACAAACAATATATGGACACAGTCACCTTGAAGGCGTTGGTGCCTGGACTCCAAGAGGAAGTTGATCACGTAATTCCAATTGTTACAGCCGAGACATCGGATTCGGAGGAGGCACAGGTGATCAAAACTATTACATGGACTGAGACGCTATGAAAGCGTTAAGGGCTGGACTTCAGAATGAAGTTGCCTACGTATCCCAAACATGGGAATCAAGCCTTACGTAGTTCCGGTTAAGGTACACTCAGGTATTTTAACCTTCACTTTTCAGGCTCTAACTTTTGCCAAGGCGCCCAATGCGGGTTTTCTACCTTGCGAGCTTCTTTTCATTTTCTTTTTCTTTTGCATCCTTTTGTTTTTCTTTTCCTTTTTTGCATTCTTTTTTGTATTTTTCTTCTCTTCCTTTTTTTCTATATTTTTTTTTTTTGCTCTAACTTTTGCCTGGGTCACCCTTCCAAGTTTTCGACCCAGCGAGCCTCTCAAAGGGTAAAAGTGTAGCAAGTCCATGCCAAATGATTTTTGAAATTGAAGCCTCTCTGTATCTAGGAGAACGGCTGTTACGATGCTTTGCAGAAGAATCCGTCAAGGTTGCTCCGCAAGCTTTCTCTGGCGAGATCTGATCTTTTGACTTGACTTCGGCGCCTCTTGTTCGAGGGCTGCTTCGAATCTGGCCACACAGGCCTCACATCGTAGTTGGCCTTTGAACATTCCGGGTGCAAGTCCAAGGCTTGAAACATGAGGGGGTCGAGTCCCGAGGCTGAGAGCGATCCTAAGCTGCGCAATCTCAAGAGCGATTCCACACAGGTCTTCGCAGGACTGCGCAAAATATTTTGTTTTTGAAAACTTTTAGGGAGGCGACAAGTCACTCGCGTCGAAGATAGTGTGGAACTAGTCTGGATCAAGCCAGGGTCCTTCTCAGTACTCATACTGACAAGCATGATTTCAAACATTAAGGGCTTAGCATGCCTCTCTTTCTTTCAATTTTGATCAAAGTTTTGCAAATCCCGAGGAATTCCTTCCTCTTCGTTTTCATCACCGCAGTGTTCAAAAAGTGCTTTTGAAAAACTTAGGTCAACACAATAATTTTCAGGGCACAAAAGAACAGGTGAAATGCGCTGTCGCCCTATTCAATTTCCCTGGCACAATTAACTCAAAACAAACAATGAGCATGGAAACACGGTAGCCGCAGCTGTTTCATTCAAGTTCCTCAGATGCAACTGGCTCCATGGCAGAGACAGACTAAGAAAAGAAAGCAAAAAGATAATTACAAAGCAAAACGGTGTTCGAGGCAACAACCCCGGAATCACCTGGTATTCTATACAAAAGGGATTGACTCGCTACAACAAGACAGACCCATAAGCAAAAAGGACTGACTCACGACAACGAGACAGACTCAAAGCAAGATAAAAGACCGACTCGACACCCAAGTCAGAATTTTACAAAACTAGCATTCGCAGATGCTCAAAAATGCATGCCAGACGCCACATCAAAAAACTCGAGGTGCTGCCCGCAGGCGGTTCATTCCCTGATCACATACTTGCAGTATTAGTGTCCTCAAAATCCAGTAACTGGGTAGTGACGGATTTAGCTGAGGTGGGTGGGAGGATAACCTCGTTGTCAATCAAATCTTGCACCTCATGGCGGAGGCGAAAACAGTTATCAGTGGGGTGGCCAGTCTGCTGATGGTACGCACAGTACTGAGTAGCGTCATGGCCTACTGGGAGATTCTTCGGCAGAGGTCGAGGTTCCAGGGGCTTAAGATGTCCCCTTTCGGCAAGGATCTGAAGCGCCTTTGACAAAGGCATATACAGAGCATGGAAGGCCCTGCGCCCCCGAGGCAGATACTTCGAGGCTTGAGTGCTTTTGCTAGATGCACTAGTGAACGGATCGGCAGGTGCGGGCTTGGATTTCTGATCCTTCCCGGGTACAGTGTTGGGAATGGAAGGAACTACTCTGGCATGATGGGGCATGTCCCGATTTTTCGACTGACTTGAACTACCCTCAGGTGGAGTGGGGAAGACATCATCCACAATTTTGGCTACAATCGCGGATACCTGTTGCTTGTTCATCCCTCCGGCTTTCAAAGCCTCGACTGCCCACAGCAGACGTTCAATGGGATCGGCATCTACCTTCACTTTGTCTTTGCCCCTGGCCTCAGCCTGATTGAGGGTTTGGGTTGATACTGGTACATCATTGCCATAATTGGAGGCCACCTCCGGTTGGCTAAGTTCAATCACAATTCGCCCCAGTAGCGGGGGCTCTTGGGGTACAAAACTCCCGACATATGGTGTTGCTGGCGATGAAACTGACATTCCATAGGCGAGATCCGCCACGGACCTTTGAAGATCGCCTATCATCCCCATTAACTCAAACGTAGTAGGCTCGCGAGCCTGATATTACTGGGGTGCCCAGACCGGGTGCGCAACAGGCGACCGGGGTGGATGTGGTAGATCAACACTGGTCTCATCCTGTAGGGTAATTCCTTGATCCAACGCGGCTGTCATAACCACTATCTCCTCTGAGTTCTGCATCATGCTAAGTTCTGCCGCAGCAAGAAGAGGACACTTAGTGATTCTGGATCAACTCTCTGAATCTATGAACTGAAACGAAAAACAGGCAGCATTTCAGCCCAAACAGATCAAACACGGGTGCAGCTGAACAACTGTACTCCACTACTGATCACTGTTTCCCAGAATCGCTACTCTCAAAACTGAACCGATACCCACAGATAACTGATTCTCAACAACACTGACACCAGTGCCCTCGAGCCTGATACCCAATCTTGTAAACTGACATGTGTGTTCCTGTAGAGATACACTCTGAAGCACATAACAGATAAGTGAGAGCCAAAACACCCCTATATTGGGGTAGGGTTTCCCTGTCCTATTTTGTCAGGAGCTAGGGTTTCACTACGCACACAGCGGTTTCAAACAATCTATATCGGGTAAGCAACCTGTCCTAGTTTGGAATGGTCACTATGGATTCCGAATATGCACTAGGTCGGATGGTCAAAAAGGGTGCCCCGGTAAACCGGGGTTTGTGTTCCCATGCTGTCAGAGCCCACAACCGGTCAGCCTTATGGTCATGCCTTGACAAGACAAGCCTCCGGCAAACCGTTCAGGAATGGCAGATGGCAAACACTGTGTTCCTAGGTGCACCAATGCAAATGCAATGCAAAGAAACACATAAACATAGTCAAAACAGGATATCACGAGTTCGAGTCAAGCTCTCTAAACTCCCCAGCAGAGTCGCCAGAAACTGTAACAAGTCTGCGAGGGACCTCGCTACAGTTCGGACTCCCTTTTTGTTTTGTTGCGGTTCGTAATCTGAACCAAAGAGTCCAACTCTGGCAAATCGTTTTGAGAAAACAAATTTTGAAAAGTAGTGTCAAACATGGACTGCTTTTCCAGATACAGAGTCGCCACCTAAATATTTTTAAAATGGGGAATTTAGGAAACCCTGACTCGGTGCCGAAGGCCACGTGTCCGTCATCACCAAAGTTGCCTTGGCTCGGGAGCTTGGGTACGATTGGGGAAGGTCAGCTATGAGCACCCCCTTTCGCCCGGTCCGAAGAGCGGCCTCTACTAACCATGATATCTATTTTTGAAAACGTTATGTGTTCTTATTCCAATTATTGGCCTAGAATTACTATGTTATGCGCGCAGCAAACAAGTATAGACTAGATCGCCTAATTTGGAAACAAGCATTGCATATCCGTTTGTTTTGAAAAACGTACTGGATTTTGCTACTCGCAAGTAGACTAAAATACGGATTTCAATGAGTTGTTCCAACTCAAGCAATCCAACCTCCACCCACAGGCATTCAATCAGTAATATCACGTAAGCATTTAGCCGCATGGCAAACATACTGTCATGTTAACATTCACACGCATGCGATATGCTAAAGCATAAAAACTTACATCGTATTCCGTGCCAAAACAATAAAATAGTTACCAAACATGCATGTCCTAGTTCATGTTAAGTGACTAATGCAACACAGGCAAAGATGCAATCTAGAGTAGGCTCGACTAACCCTAAAATGGCATGTGAAATGCAATCATTCGATGCACGCATTCAATTTGGAATCGAAGATATAATGCAGTTTGTATGATGTACCGAGCCCGGTGCATGTCAACAAATGCATGAATGCACGCATGCATTGCATAAGGTATGCTAAAATAGACATGCCCTAATCTACCATCATAAGCAGGTAAATAAAAGGGAAGAAAGAAATGGGGATTGGAAGACATACACCCACACACACACACTTATTACAGATTTGCCCTCACTCGGAGGGACCAAAAGAATATACAAATTAACTAACTACGCAAGCTAATTAAATATTACAAATTAACTAAATTAATTAAACACATTAATTAATCTGATTGAAACAGTAACTGCCTCGGGAAGAGGGCCAAGCGCAGCGCGTGTTCGGATTGGCTCGGAATCGCACTACCATGCATGGATTGCCTCTGTTTTCCCTGCTCTCCTCCTCTGAAAACTGCCAAAGTCTCAGGGATACCTCTCTGACCATTGAGGGTCACCACCGGCTGGGGTAGAACACCACCGGCTGAAGGATGTGGCCACCGGCACAAAATGAGCCCACCTGCCATCAATTGACTGCCGGTCGACACTAAATACTGCCGGCCGGCAATGAATTCCTGCAGAACCTGCAACTCACAGCAGCAGAGGACAAAACTTGCATGGCAATACAATTCAAGGTATTTATGCACCAAACACACTCCCTATCATGTTAATGACTCAAAGGAGGATGTGCCTCGATTCTCGGACCACCAATCGCGCATTTCCATGCATGATGGCCCAAAGGACCAAATGTGCAACTTTAGTTTCAAATGCATGCAAACCATAGAATCACACAAGGAAGCCTAACCTCTATCACACTTCACTTCAAGAGGCCAAGCATGCACAATGCAATGCAATCCTAGACATGTTGGCTAGCATGCAATATGGGCAGTGCAAGCATACAAAGCATGCTAGGTGCACAACCTAAGCAAGGAAGCATGTGAACCAAGCAATGGGGTGGACTTAAACATGAGTTGGGCAACTCCAAATAGGCCTAAAATCAGTGGCCAAAATGCTATGGAAATAGGGCCAAGTACACACACAAGCATGCATGTGTTAAGGCACAAGTCTAAGCGTTAAGCAAGCAATTCTCAAGCACACTCAAGAGGGGGTAAACATGGACAATAAGCATGCAAAGTAAGCTCTGAAAACATGTTAAACATGGTGCCAAACCAAGCGACAAAACAAGCTAAACATGTAATTAAGGTCCAAGCACTTAAGACAAGCCAAGGGGTTTAAACCAAGGTCAAACCCACCAAGCCTCATAAGGCCAAGGGGACTCAAAACAGGTCAAAGGCAGACCTCAACAACACCCAAGGAACATCTAGATGGCATCTAAATGGTCCAAGCATAAAGGCATACACAAATGCTAAAACATGAGGCATGCAACATATGCTTCCAAAGCATTAAAGAGGCATGCAAGGCAATCATGCAAGCATGTCTAGGGGACTGAAATGGCATGCCAAATGGTTTCAAACCATTGAAAATAATACAAGTGGTGCATGCTATACATTTATGCACTCAAGGCCAACAAGCCAAACATGCAAAGGGGCTATATAATGCAAGCTAGGGTCGACCAAAACAATTATGGACAGACCTCATTCATGACAAAATAAGCACACAAGCTTCACAAGACCAAGCCTAAAACATGCTAGAATAGGAAATTACAACCTAAGGCATATTAAGGCTATCACAAGGCATTACATGGCAACTATGCTAAGCATACATAGAGTACCAAAACCAACTTAAAATCATGTTATATCATGATATAATAAGCATGAAAAACAGTCATGGCATGCTCAACACACACTTGAACATAGGCTTCCTCAAGAGGCCCAAAACTTGTCCTTTTCAAGGACAACAAGGAGAGGGGGTGGCCCTCTCCTTCCTAAGACCTCAAGGCACCATCCTCACCTCTGAAATCTCTCAAGATTTCAGTGGTGAGGAGGCCCAAACACAAGGGTCCCAGATCTCGCCTAAAGGGGGTCAAACTCCCCCAAAGTAAAAAACACTCTTGATAAACAATAAAGAGGCCTAAAAATCAGAACTTTTATGTGTTAAAGACTAAGCACAAAAACAGTTCTAAGATAGGTAGAAAAGGAGTGCAAAAATGGGGTAAAAGTGACTAGTTTCTTACCCTTGAAGACCACCTTCACAAAGGTTGATGTTGTTGCTTCCTTGGACTCAAAACCAGTCAAGAACCTCAAGAACAAGCTCTGATCTTTGCAAGCACCAAGGAAAGGTGAAAGACTAGGTGTTTAGGTGCAATAATATGAACTAAAACACCTAGAACACAAAGGAAAAAGAGGTATAGGATATGTATCTAACCTAACCCTAAAACCAGAGCTTCTTTCTCTCCAAAAATGTCTAACTCTTCTAACCCTAAAGCCAAGAAGAGGAGGGCTCCTCTTATAGGCAACCAAAGCTTGTAAAACTTACAAGCTAAGCAACAAACAAGGCCATCCCTCCATACACGTGTATGGAGGGGAAGCAAAAACCATACAGCTGTCTCAAAATATCTGATAAAGCTGCTGCATAGTGTCCGGCCGGCAAAGAGTGTCATTTTGACAAAATTGATGGCCGGCCGGCTACAAAGAGTGCCGACCGGCACAATAAAGTGCCGATGGCAACAAAAACCAGCCGGTGGCCTCTAGCAACTGCCGGTGGTGTGTGGGGATGCCTCACAAGGCATTCCCTGCCCTTCCAAGGCAAAACACAAGTGTTTGGTGCAAAACCAGACACAAACAGGTCGAGTTCGGAGGTCCTGAGGCACGGCACGTAGCCGAGAACTCTGGGAACTCCAAACGAACACAAACATGGATAATCACCGAGTGTTCCAACGGTGACATCCAAGTCTTGAGGACGGTCAAAAATGGGGTGTCTACATCTGCGTATTGGTTGTATTTATTCTAACACATGTCATCCTTCTTTAAAACCAGTGGTTCACGTTACGACAAGATGAGTTTCAACGCCATTGAATCATTTAACTCGTGGATAGGCACGCCACTTACCAATAACTCAAATGATTCATAGTATCCGGACAAAAATTATATATCAGATAGCAAAACGAAGACGTAAGGCAAGTGTGTGGGCAGGTGTTATTTGTCCCAAAATGGAAGCTCGGTTGGTCAATGCGTACAACAAAGGTAGATCGTGGCTTGTAAGCCAATCCATTAATGACGTATATGAGGTTCACTCATTCTCATCCGTGATGGTCGACGTTAGCAAACGTACATGCTCTTGCTTCCAGTGGCAAATTAATGACTTCCTATGTGCTCATGCAGTCGTGGTAATCCGGAACAGCGGTCTAGATCTATACGAGTTAGTTATTCCGTACTACCATGTGGCTAAGTACCAGAATTCATACGCACATAACACAAATCCCATTCCAACTGTCGAGAAACCATAATTTAGCACTGCAGATTTTGTCATACAACGCCCCCCTCCACTGTCAAACGACCACCGAGAAGGCCCAAGAAGAAATGCATGCTTTCCAAAGGGAAACAAGTGCAACAAATTTAGTGTGGTCGTTGTCAATGCATGGGTAACCACAACAGGAAGACGTGTAAGGAACCAATTTAGCTTCCAAACAACATTCGTAGATTCGTACTTTTCACATTAAACTTTTTGATTTTTTATTAAATAAGTGAATGTACCACAATTCCCTGATCTGTCATACAGACGAAAGGGTCAATGAACAAATTTAGTATTGGTGCGTTAATCGCTTTTACCCCTTTGCCATATTATTTACATCCGCTTTTTATCGTACTTTTATTTATTTCAGCACATACGCCATACTTTACTATGTGTACTTGCAACATTTTATCGTTACGTGACCGAATGAACTACCATATCTGCAACCATGACACACAAACAACAAATGCAACACAAAATTACCTAGTATCAAATTTGTTTGTACCATTTCCAAATTTGACTGGTAACCAACATGCAGTCCATTGTTGTGCAGTTTTCCATCTTTTCCTTAACTATAATTCTTGCCTATATACCATACTTATACATGTATGCAATTAATATCTTATAATTTTCGACACGCTACTTCTATCAGTATGTGTACATCAACGTCACACATTTCGGCCCACAACATAGAACCACATCACTTAAAAAAATTACATCAACTTACATTACTTGTTTGAAATATTTTACCACAATCACACAACCTACCTACAACACATCCACAATCATGCCAAACAAATAACAAAACTCATACTCCAAATCATAGCATATTTCCATTCAAAATGCATAAAACATTATCCATACCGACTGTTACGCAACACCCACAAAAAATATTATCAAAAAATGGCAAACCTTCATTTCCAAACTACAAGTTCAAACAAACAAACTTGTGGTTCCAAAAAAATAAATAAAACGCATAAACCAAATTGATAAAACAAAAACTGCTGCATCCGAGTTTTTTCCCCGTCCATGTTTTAGACCAAACACATCTAATCCTTCAACCCCCGTATCGGATCATTAATGAAATACTTAACCATGTTCGCTCGTAACACACTACAATTACTACCTTGCAACGTTCGCTTCACGTCGCCATGATACACGCATTGTCGCATTATAGCACACACTATCACCCAATAATCAAGCTTGAACACGAAATAAGCACACATAATCAGCCAAATTCATAATTGAATTGTTATAACTATAGTTCCCTTACATTTACGACAACACTGTTACTTACGTATCACATTTTTGTTGTGGACACTTAGTTACAGGCTGTAACATGCCCAGGGGGTACCCGCGCGCGTTAAACAGTTCAGACTCCCGATCTCTTTAATCTAGTCTCACGAGTGCAATGTGAAACGTAGATAAGAGTCCAGATTTGGCAACTTTTATTGCAAAAAAACCTTTTGCTAGAAATGGACTGCGTCATCAGATCTCGGAGTCGCCACCTAAATATTTATTTTGGGAAAATTAAGAAACCCGTGACTCATGCCAATGCCACTATTCGTCATAATCAAAGTTGTCTCAGTTCGGAACCTTAGGTATTAGAGGAGAATGTCATTAATTGAGCACCCCCGCTCACTCGATCAAAAGATCGGCCTTTACTAACCATGATATGAATTTTATTTTCTTTATTTGATCATGTTCTAATTATTTAATAAATCCTACAATGTACTATGTGAAGCATGCAAGTATAGACTATGTCACTCACTTTGAAATAACTTGTTTTCATGTAGTTTTGAAGATGTACAACCCAAATAAATTGAGTTTACAAACATGAAAATCAACATCATTCCAAATTAAGCGGCATAACCTCCATCCACTGGCATTCATAGAGTTATATCACATAAGCAAATAGTCTCATGGTAGAATGTTAAACATAGTAAGAAAAACACACACAAACGAGATGCTAAAGCATAAAAACTTACATGTTTGACATACCGCGAACAAGCTACAAAACAAAGTTAGTAAAACATGCATGATCTTATATACAAAATCCTAATGCAATTCACTCATGAGATGCAACTAAAGATTCGGCTTCTAAGATATGACATGTGAATCATCTCAAGAACATGAGGTAGCGCACATAATCACATAGGAATTTGATTAAATCCACAAATGCAAACTTAGCCGAATCAAGATGCATGAAACATAGATGCAAAACATGCATATAATGAAATACAAAATATGATGCATATTTACAGATAAAGAAAGCAAGTAAAAGAACGGGATCGAGAGAAGCGGGGCGGGAAATTATTACAACACTTGAAAGAATAATTACAAAACAAATTGGAGAGGGATGAGGAGAGTATTACATCAAAATAAAAACCTTGCAAAACACTCAAATAAAAATAAATAAAATAAAAGCTTCATGTTCTTTGGAACCGCCGGCGGAAATTGGTCAACATTGGGAGATTACGCCATCTTGTTCGAAAGAAGCTAACCGACCGGCCAACTAGGCTAAGCAAAACCTGTCTTGTTGCGAAACCAAGAAAAGGAACAAACAAAAAATATGTAGGTGGCTCAACTAACCATTACCGGTTAGATTAAAAAAACATGAAAACAAATATAAAGTAAAATAAAAAGTGCAAACTCACAACATAAACCTAAAGCAATAAAACAAATATAAGATAGAACATGCAAGATTACAACAAAACTAATATGAGACTAATACAAGAAAAAATAAATATGAAATAGAACATGTAAAATTACAACAAAACTAATATGAAATTAAAGCATGCGAATAAAAATAAATAAATAAATAAATAATTATGAGCTAAACAAACCACTAGGATTATAACAACACACTATGAAATATAAAGTAAGAAAATAAATATGAGATAAACAAACTACTTGGATTATAACAAAACACTATGAAATAATAAGCAAAAAAATAAATATGAGATATAAAATATAAGAAAGTAAAAGACTAAAAATTCACCTTCCAAAGAAATATTGAACTTCTTGATTTCCAAACTTCCTCTTGATCACCCTCAAGTGTAGGAAGTGTGTTCTCAAATCCTCAATTCGAAATTATGGAGTTTATGGAGTTTGTGGTATGGAAAGTGGCTAATTCTCTAATTTTTCTCACTTTCAATCACTAAACGCTCTTCCTTATGATCAAGGCAATTGATCTTTGGCTATATCAGAATTTTTGGAGTGGTTTTGGTGTATGGAAATGAGGAATTTCAGTAGCTATGGCAGGTATGGGGTGTATATGGAAGATAAGAATATTTTTGGCTCAAAAACTCAATTTCTGTCTCTTTTTTCACCATTTTCTTACTCTTTTTTCTTCAATTTCGTGGTCCTCCTTCTCTCTTACAATATGATCATTCTATATAGGCAATGAGGGAGAGTAAAGGACAAAAAGAATGTCGGAGACAAGGTGGGAGACAAGAATGTAATAGGAGGGCAAATTTTCAAGGTGGTTGCATGGGATATTCCTTTATGGATGCAAACAAAATCTCTTTTTGACAATGGGGCATGATTAGGTATAATGGAGGATGAGTGGATGCACTTGAATGGGTTAGAAAATAGGTAAATGGGGTGTCCCAACTGAACCAAAACCAAGAAAAATGGGCTATTGCTGTTTTGGGCCGAGTTAACAAAATCAGCCATTAAGCCCAATTTCAAATGGGTATATCTCCCTCATCTGGACTTGGACTTAGGTGGTCCTTGGTCTAAATTGAAACCCCAGAAGTCTACTTTCCAATGGTGGTGGCCTCACATTTAAATTCCAACTGTACAAAAAGATACGCCTAATTTAGTGAAGGCTGTTCATTTCCCTCGGGCCAGGTCAACAAAATCTGCTCTTAAGCCCAACTTCAAATGGGCATATCTCCCTTATCTGGACTTGGGCTTAGGCGGTTCTTGGGTCTAAATTGAAGCCCCAAAAGTCTACTTTCCAATGGTTATGGCCTCATATTTAAATTCCAAGTGTACAAAGAGATATGCCTAATTTAGTGAAGGCTGTTCATTTCCCTCTTAATGATTTGATGCTCATTCTTTTCCTAAACTAGTTTTCTTTCATCCCTTCCTATTTCCTTTAACTCCAAACCTATAAAAAAGATGTTTTTAAATATTTCTCAGGTCTAAAATAGTTTGGCCAAAAAATAAATGTATAAAGGTTGGAATTAAAGTTTAAATTCCATCTCTCTTACTGAGGATTCTGTGAGAAACACATTCTAATTGTCATCATCGGGTAATCAAAAGAAAGCGTCCAAGTCTTAGGGCCAGTCAAAATGGGGTGTCTACACAGGCTCTAACATTTGCTTGAAATTTCTCTCAATGCTCTGCTCATCCAGTCCGAACTAACGTAACGATTGCGACACAAGTTCTTTCTGCCATTAAAAAAAATTAAAAAAAATAAACCACCACAAAACCAATTCAACAATCATCGTCCACACAAGAATTACCCATTCACACAACTCAAACTATCTATACATATTTACCAACATGACAGCTTTAGTGTGGTACACGTCTGTCCTATTCCCACGTTGCCTTATCGGGTTGTAATGCTTCCAACTACCATCTTCAGTATCATATACTACAAGCGTCCAGTGCCCAACATGACACATGGGAAAATGGATGAAACGAAACTCGCTCCTTGTAGATACATTCTTCCAGATGTAGTTTTTCATCGAACGCACATCATTACTTTTCACTACGTCCTGCAAATGCATCATTCGCATGAAACGTTACACCACCACACCACCAACAAAAAACAGATAGACTAAACCACAAACTCACCAGGCACACACTACTGAAAAAATAAGACTTGTCACACAATGCCATTGTACATGTTAAAAATTTTCAAATGTATGCAAATAACACAAATGACACTCAAAATAAATACGTAGCCATCACCGTGCCTCTTATACGCTTTGGTGATCTTTGTCTTCTCATCCATTGTCATCATTTTCCAAACACCCAATCGGTTATTCAAATCAAACCCAGACCACTTTTTCTCAAGTAACACCACCACATCGACGTCAATAATTGCGTCATGCACATCACATTTACTCTCATCCACCCCGTTACAATTGTTCGCGACTGTCTTCTTACTCCGCCCACCCAATAGTGGATAATCGAACTCAAGCATTTTTCACTCCCTTCTCACTTTGTTATTTATTTTACGCACAAATGAATTCACATAACCCAATCCCGCCACGCATTCAATATCACTCGGCAAAGCTTCAACTTCAGCAGCAGAACTGCTGCTATCGTAATGACCATAAAGCATCGTTGGTATGCACTACGCGATAGCA
This sequence comes from Camellia granthamiana, assembly GCA_036172215.1. Lineage (NCBI taxonomy): Eukaryota > Viridiplantae > Streptophyta > Magnoliopsida > Ericales > Theaceae > Camellia > Camellia granthamiana. The sequence goes on from CM069916.1 coordinate 11,331,704, forward strand.
TCCACCATAGCTTCGTTACCACTGCGGCCATGCCTAGGGTAACGCACTTAAAGGTGACACATCACACAACACAACACCACCAAATCCATCGTTCCCTACACCAACGCCACCACTACTCCTAAGTTTCACGTCGTCTCGGAACTCTTGCGTCACAACGCACACATCACGGTCCACCAGTTGGTCCTCAAGCACCAAGACTCTCTTTCGCAATTCCACATTCTCATTTTTTAACTTATTCAACTCATCGTCTTTCATCTTCACTACACACTCAAATCCCCCTACTATGTTCACAGCTTATAACTCCACCTTCCTCTTCAACCCAGCAACTTCTTCTTCAAGCAATGATACCATTTTCTCTTTCTTTTTGTTTTGCATTTCAAGGTCTGCGACTATAATTAGTGCCTCTTTCAATTTGTCATTAATAACCCTGTTAGTACCGGAATTGCGATCCACACGATCGGTGAACCATTCTACTTCAACGTTGCAGCCTTGCACCACCTAGTCAATAGTTGCATTTTCCTACCCTCCTTTCTTCCATGAAATGCTTGTCCACACCGTCATAGTCCACACCTCCGCCATCGATATCTGCCGCACCTTCTTCCTCCATTTGAATGTCTATGTCCATAACTTCACGTTCATAATCAAAAGACCTCAGACGGTCGACTTTAACCTGCTAATCATCATATCGAAACACAATTAATAGTTACATCTTATTCACACTAGTACAAACTTTAGTAATACGGTGCACAACTTCACGCAACAAGTACATAAACCAACTTACTTGAAAACCAATTGGACGTGCCAAATCCACCCCTTGAATTTTATTCAGTAATGCCCCAATGTCCCATTTGAGGAACCTGGGGAACATGTTGTCGATTTGAGGCTCCACTATATTTGAATGTTCACAAAACCAATACTACATGAACAACAAAATGGAAAACAATAAATCAGCCATTTATGGTTAAAAAAAATTTTAATGCACATATGCAACCACTACCTACTGTCCACAATACACATACCAGCATCGCAACCACGCACCCTGTCACCTTCCCTGGTATACAATGAAACTCCTTGATTGACCTCATCAATATTGTCAGTATTGCTCCAATCCAATCGTACATCCTAACGGTGTTCAGGTCGTTCATGTAGTGAACAAAAGCCGAACTTATTGTCTCCCCAGAGTTAGAGAAAAAAAGCTTCCCACACATGTACAACGCCAACAACTTCGATGTGTCTTCCTCATCTTGTTTGTTTCAGCCATTCACAGCCTCTAAGAATAACATTTTAACCCACTTCGATGTTAGGCGCGACGTGTCACGACACCTACGTTGAATGAAGTCTGATACTGGTCGCTGACCAGGTGACAAATCTAAATGCCTTTTCCCGCACTACAAACCGAATATTAACCTGATGTTGTTACTCCCAAGTTTTACACTGACACCTCCAATGTTGAATGCATTATCCCGCTGATTGTATGCTCTTATAATTTTGGATATTAGATCATCACACTTCCTATGTGTATCGCCTCGATTATAACCCAAAACGGCGTCTTCCGTAATTGTTTCAAGTGTGCTTCCCTCAAATTTGCCTCACCCACAAGCTTAACTATCCCAGCAACATTTGAACGGAAGTTCAACCACATGTGTGTCTGTTATGTGGGTGCTGCTCCATCCTTAGCCACTTTTCGGTCCACCGCATTGTTCACCACTTTGGACTACATAAACAAAATGCGCCCCTGCATTTTCACTCCCAGGTTATTTCCCTTTGAACCACTTGCTTCATCAGCCCTTCTCTGTTCACATGAACGTGTCCACGGACTACTTGCCCTTTTGCACTCCTGTAGACACCCCATTTTTGACCGTCCTCTAGACTTGGTTGTGCTTGCAGGTACACCCAACAACTAGTTCGATTGCTCGCTGAGTACTCGACTGTCGCGGCGGAACATCACCGATTCGAGCTTCCCGAACCATGTATCCTTTCTACCCTTTTTTTTGGACCTTGACTAGGTCCTGTCAGAGTGGACCTTGTGGTGCACTGCCGGCCATGGATTTGTTCCTGCCGGCTATTGATGAGGCCCTGCCGGCCATCAATGAGCCACTACCGGCCATTGCTGATGGCCGGCACCCCCCTTATCTCAGCTGGTTTTCCTCCAGATCTTTTTGAGCCAGCTGGATTTTCATTTGCTCCCCTCCATACACGTGTATGGAGGGATGAAGCCCTTGCAAAGCTTAGAAGCTTTGCCTTTTTATCCTTCTATATAAAGAGGATGCCATCCTTTTTGACAGGGGTTCTGAGTTTTTAAAGAGCAAAAACTCCCTTTCTCTCTATATTGTTTGTGTTTAATGCTTTGAAGTTGGATTTCCTTGCATTTTTACACTACAACACATAGAGATACACCACAACCATTGAACCAAGCTTCTTGGGAGGCCTTTTTGAGGTCTGAAAGCAAGCTTCCACCTCCTGAAATTGCTGGTTTCGAAGAGGGTCTTCAAGGGTGAGCATTTCCCCTATTTTTGCACTTTCTTGCACCTTGCTTTAGCCCTCTTTTCATATTGATTTAGGCTTTACTTATAACAGGAAAAAGTCTTGTTTTTAAGTGCTTTTTAAGTTTGGTTAAGGTCATTTTGCTGTTTGGGGTGTGTAGCCCCCTTGCATGGTTTGTTTGGCTTTGTTTTAAGCCATATCTTGAGGCCTCTGAGCTAGCCTTGGTTTGGACTTCTTATCACTAAAATCCAGTGGGATTTTAGTGGTAGAGGTGTGGTTTTGAGGTCCTAAATCAGAGGAGGTAGTCCCCTCTCTTTCTGTTCCTCTTTACTTGCATTTTTGGCCTTCCAAAGGACCATCCCTCTATGCATTTTTGAGGCTTGGTCCAGGTTTTTTTTTTGTGACTTCTAGGACCTACCTTGGCCCTGTCCAAGGCTAGTTTGGTCATGTCTTGCTTGCATCTAGCATGTGTGGTGTAACTTCATTTATAGCTCATCAAGGTAGCATGTGTGCATAGTCTTTGTTGAGTCCATTTCAATCCATTTTTGGTAATGTTTTGCCATGCCATGAATCTGTTTTAGGTTGGTTTTATCACTCCATACTTGCATGATGCACTTGTAATGTAAATCCCCTAAACTAGCTTCACATGCTCCATGCCATGCCATGTCATTTTAGCTTGTTTGGTTTACATTCCAGCATGTATTTAGTCATTATTTGGCATGTTATGACCCTATCCATAGTTGGTTTGATCATCCTTTTGCATGCTCCATATAGGTGTAGAACAAATCTTGTTTACTAGCCCTTTGTGCATGATGTTTTGACTCATCATACTAGCATATTTTGGTTTTACTCAAACTTGATTTTATGCTTATTTTGAAGTGTTCTAGGATTGTTTTGGGCTTCCATGGCCATATCACTCATGCTTTGTATAGCTATAGTGTAAATGTTTAGGCTAGTCTTGGGTTTAGAGGCCTCTATCATGCCATACATGTGATGTTTGCATGCCTTGCCCTCATTCCACATGCTATTTCAGTTCATGAAATGTTGTTGTTCACTCGCATTTGACATGCCTTGAATGCTTTGTATAGCTTGTGCTTTATGCTTCAAGAATGGATTTTTATGCATGCCACTTAGCCTAAGCCTTTGGCTCATCATTTCAGGATATTTTGGGTCCTAATATACCATGATGTAACTCTGTTTTTGGTTGTCCAAGTCATGCCATGATTGGTTCTCATAGGTGTAGTGCATTGCCTCTTTTGTAGCCTTGCATGTCCTATGTTTTAGCATTGTATGCTAGCTTGCTTTGGCTTACTTCCATGCATGTTTTAGTCTCATATCAGTATGTACTAGGACTATTTTGGGTTGCCCTTGCCATATCTTTCATGCTTCGTATAGCTGTAGTGTAATTGGCCTTGCAAGCTTCGTGTTTCGGTGATTCGCGCATGCTATCCTTGAGCTATTTAAATGATTTGGCATCATTTATCATCTCATTTCAGTGCATATAGTGTTGTTACACTTGCACATTTGTCACTTCTTAGGAACTTTTGAGAGTTGCCCTTTTAAGCCCTTTCGATGAACCTTTCGCATTTTGCATGCTTGAGTGTGTTGTGTGACTTAATTCATCGCTTTGGCTACTGATTTGGACCTAGTTGAGAGCCGTCCATCTTTGGTGTAAGCCCATCTTACCATGTTGTCGCATGCTTGTTTCATTTCGTATGTTGTCGCATACTTGTTTAGCTTTGCATACCTTGCATGCTCACATGTTCATGTTACATTTTGTCATGTTGTCCAAGGTCGTCACCTCACATCATGCTTATATGCTTGTTGCATGCTTGGGTTAGTTGCATGTTTGCACACTTAGGTCATGTTGCATGTTTGCCATGCTTATGTGTTGCATTGCTTGGATTAAGTATTAATCCGAGCACGAGGAACGAGGGGCGTTTCATACTTCAAGTGATGGAACGTGTCTCTCAGTCGCCAAAGCTCTTGATGATTCATGATAGAGTTCTAGGCTTTATTTGCTTTATTTGTGCATTCATTTTCATATTGATTTGCACAAGTTAGATCTTTGGCCATCATGCATCGGGATGCGTGATTGATGGTTGTGGATCCGACTAGGCCTCTCTCTTGATATCTTGAGGTGATTTGGAGTGCCATGGTGCGTACATGTCCTTGGGAAACCCTCCATTTTCTCTATTTTGTGCTTCGTTGCAGTTTGGTGTCACAGCACACCAGTGGCCGGCAGCCTGCCACTGATGGCCGGCAGTGTGCCACCCTTGGGCGGCAATGGACCATCTTTGGCCGGCAGATCTCCTTTCCTGGCCGGCAGGCCACTGGTGACTTCCCCTGCAGTGTTTTGGTAAGGTCCAGCAATAAGTACTGGAAGACACCCTGCAAATAGAGCCTCTAAAGAGCAACCGGAAGTCTTTCCAAAGCGAGGAACCGGAGCGAGCATGCATGCCTCCCATCTTCAAACAGAGCTGGAATAGCACCGTTCACTGCTTTCCCTACTTGCTTGTTGTCATTCATTAATTAGTTATTTGATTCGTTAATTAATTAAGTTGTGTAATAATTAGTTGTAGCTAGTTATTCAATTTGGTTCTGTAATAATTAATTAGCTTGTGAGTTAGTTAATTAGGTGACTTGTATTATTTATTCGGTCCCTCCGAGTGAGGGAAAATTTGTAATAAGTGTGGGTGCATGTGTGCATGTCTTCCAACCCCATTTCTTTCTCCCTTTTATTTAACCGCTTATAATGGTTAGATTTAGGGCATATTTCAATTAGCATACTGTAGACGTCCCCGAACGCCCCGGGAGGGTGAACTCCCGTTCCGTTCGTATTGGGTCACTATAGCTCGGACTTAAATTGTCACGGTTCTTAATCTTGAACCAAAGAGTCCAAATCCGGCAAATCGTTTTGAGAAAACAGATTTTTAGAAAAGAAGTGCCAAACATGGACTGCTTTGCCAGATACAGAGTCGCCACCTAAATATTTGTTAATGGGGGAATTTAGGAAACCCTGACTCGGTGCCAAAGGCCACGTGTCCGTCATCACCAAAGTTCCCTCGGCTCGGGAACTTGGGTACGATTGGAGAAGGTCACTTCGTGAGCACCCCCGCTCGCCCGATCAAAGATCGGCCTCTACTAACCATGATATCTAGTTTTGAAAACATTGTACGTTCTTATTCCGGTTATTAGCCTAGATTTACTATGTGATGCGCACAGCATACAAGTATAGGCCGGGTCGCCTGAATTGGAACAAAATATTTCATATTTATTTTTTTGCTACTCGCAAGTAGGCTTAAAATGCAAAGTTTGCCACCCTCAGGTGGGCTTAGAAAAAGATGGTTTTGCCACTATCTAGTGGGCTTAAAACTCACAGTCAATGCATTTGTTCCAATCCAAATAACCCAACCTTCACCCACAGGCATTCAGACAGTTATATCACATAAGCAAATAGCCTCATGGTAAGCATGCTATTCATGGCAGTCACTCACACGCATGCAAGGATGCTAAAGCATAAAACTCACCGAGTACTCCAAGCCAAAACAGAAGCTCATTAGAAATCCATGCATGATCCTAAATATGTTGAAATGCCTAATGCAACACATGCAAAATGCAACTATAGTAGGCTCGGCTATTCTAAACATGGCATATGAGATGCAGCAGCTAACATGTATTCAACTTAGAATTGAAATACAAATGCAGTTAGTATGATGCGCCGAGCCCGGTGCATGCAAAACAGATGAATGAATGCAAACATGCTATCATACTGTATGCTAATTGAAACATGCCCTAATCTAACCATCATAAGTAGGTAAATAAAAGGGAAGAAAGACGTGGGGTTGGAAGACATGCATCACACGCACGCACACTTATTACAATTGTGCCCTCGCTCGGAGGGTCTGAAAGAATAATATACAATCCCAAATAAATATAGTCCGAATAAGTACAAAACCCTAATTAATTAACAAATTAACTAAGAAAACAATAAAACTAGCATGCAAGCTAGGGACTGCCTCGACTCTACTCCGGATGATGGATGATGCATGTTTGGATTGCCTTTGTGCGGAAATCCATGGCGATGCCCCAGTTAGCCTCTGTTTTGCACTTGTTCTTGAAATGCGTGCCAAGCTCCGAAAGGCTGCTGATTCTTGATTTGCTGCAATAGAGAGCAGGAAAAGGGCATAGCAATGTATTTTCACAAATGTATGTATGTATCGATCCTCGTGCCACCAATCACGCATATCGATGCATGATGGCCTAGGAGTCGAATTACACAACTCAATATGAGATGAATGCACATATAAACATGACAAGGCCTAGACTCCATCATGGATAATCCGGAGTGTCGGTGACTGGGGAATTGAGGCACGTTCCGTCACTCGGAGTACGAAACGTACCTCGTTTCCCGTGCTCGGGCTAACTCCTATCCCAAACACAATGCAATATGCATGATATGCATGAATGCAACTAAGATACAACCTAGCATGCACAATACTATGAAATGACATACACGATGCACGAGGTAACATGGCATACAAAATGCGCTAATACACAACCTAGCATACGCAATGCTATGAAATGAAATGGCATACACAATGCAATATGGACTTACACTAACACAAGTGGACCTCAGCCACACTCACATAAGAGGCCATTAGATGAAAATGAGACACTCGAAATGCGTACACACGTGCACGCAAACTGAGGACCGACCCTAAGGCACGAAATGCCACTCTAACAAGACATAGCAAAACATGGAATATGGCATACTATCATGCAAATTTCAGAGGCAAAATGAGATGCAAAACAGCCCCGAAACACGGCAAGATGGTACCCGATGCATGGAACGAGTCCCGAAACACGAAATTAAGCATACGGAATGACCTATAGCTATGCAATGCATGCATAATTTGAACATGAAGTGTAAAGACAGAAGCAAGGCAGTCCTAAAACAAGCACATTTACATTTTTAAGCAAGGCCAAACAGTGGGCACAAATGGGGTTAAACTAGCATACAAAAATGGCCCCAAAAGCGAGATAATGAAGCAACTATCAAATTCTGACCCCAAACAGAGAAGGGCCTTTCTAAAATGTTGAAGAGGGGCCCAAAATATGATGTTTTAAAGTTTATGACAAACCACAAAAACAAACACAAGTGTGGCAAAATTTTCATGCAAGAAAGGGGCCAAAATGGAGACAAAGAAGCAACTGATGCATGCTAGTCCCAAACAGGTGAGGGCCCTTTAACAATGCTGAAGAGGGGCCCAAAACATGACCTTTTACAGTTTATGGCCGAACCTAAAACAGTGCACAAGTATGCTCAAAATGCTATACAAAATAAGGTCTAAAAAGAGGTTACAATACAAAGTATACAAAAGATGCTTTAAACAGCAATAGACTCTTAATGAAACATGGAGAGGGGGTCAAAATAGGACCATTTTCAGTTTGGACCAAAGTCCAAAAACAGAAGCACACGAGGCTAACAAATCATGCAAAAATGGGACCAAAAGATGAGGTATAAAGGCAAGTGGCAAAAGGAGGTCCCAAACAGTGATGAGCCCTTCAACAATGTTGAAGAAGGGCTCAAAATAAGCCTATTTACAGTTTACATCATGCTTCAAAACAGATTATACATGGGCCAAAAATACTACACAAGAAATAGGCATACAAGAGGGATTATGAAGCAAGTGATAGATGGAGGTTCCAAACAGGGAAATACCCTTAAACAAACATGGAAAAGAGCTCAAAAGAATGCTATTTTCAGTTATGGCCGGAGCTCAAATATACAAGCAAGAGGGGCTAAGATAGCATGCAAAAATAAGCTTAAAAAAGGGAAAATGAAGCTCACCCTTGTAGCACAAAGCTCTAGCAGCTTTTGGTTGAAGAAACGGTGTTCTTTGCCTCTGGAAATAACCTCCAAGCTGCTGGAATGGAGTGTGGTGGTGTGTGGCTATGGGTTGGTGTAGAAATGGTCAAGAACTTAAGGGGTTTTGAGGCTTAGAATGTAGAGAGAGAGGGATATAATGTAGGAGGCTCAAACCAATATGTCTAACCCTCCAAACACAGCTGAGGGTCTGGTTTATATAAGCAAAAGAGGTGGAAAAGAGGGGGAAAAATGGGGGGGAAATGAAATTCAAATTTTCCCCCAAAAATGCCAAAATATGAGATAAAGAGGCAAGTGGTAGCTGGGGGTCCCAAATAGCTGAGAGCCCTTCAACAAAGTTGAAGAGGGGTTCAAAACAAGGAACTTTTCAGTTTACATCAAGCCACGAAAATAAATACAAGTAGGCCTAAACTATCGTACAAGAAAAAGGCCTAAACGAGGGGTAAAGAAACAAGTGGTAGATGGAGATGTCAAACTGAAAAAGGTCCTTAATCAAACATGAAAAGGAGCTCAAAATAAGACTATCTCAAGTTTGGGTCGGAACCCAAAAATGTAGAATGAAGGTTCGGGAGCCGAAATACGCAGTTCGGGGCCCCGAAAATGGGCTGTTAGGCACCGAGAGTGGTGCTCGACCACGAAGTTGGTCTCTCGGACCACAGTGTCCCTCAAAAGGGAGTAAATAAGGTATGTGCCAAAAACCGGAGCAAACGGAGGTGGTTAAGCAGTCCCGAACTGAGGCACACGGCCGTCGGCTCCGAAAAATCGAAAATCGGGCTCCAAACGGGAAAAATGGCCTACGACCACGAAACGTAGCCTACGGCCACTGAGAGATGATCTACGAGACCTCTCCCTCCCTTCGGGAAGAGAAAACAGAGAAAACAGGGCCTAGTTCGCAAACCGAGACAAAGCACAAAAGAGTCCGGAAGTCTGGAGGCAAGGCTCGCAGCCGGGACTCCGCAACCTCAGAACAAGCACAATATGCAATATCACCAAGCGCTCAATTGGTGATGTCTAAGTCTTAAGGTCGGTCAAAAATGGGGTGTCTACACATACCTTATGCTATGCATGCGTGCATTCATTCATCTGTATTGCATGTACCGGGCTCGGCGCATCATACTAACTGCATAGTATTTCAAATCTAACTTGAATACGTGTTATCTGTTGCATTTCACATGCCGTCCTAGGATTAGTCGAGCCTATTCTAGACTGCATTTTGTATGTGATACATTAGGCACTTAACATGGACTTGGATCATGCATGATTGCTAACGAGTTCTCTATTTTGGCGCAGAGTACGATGTAAGTATTTATGCTTTAGCATCTCGCATGAGTGTGAATGTTAACATGACAGCATGCTTACCATGTGGCTATATGCTTATGTGATAAACTGCCTGAATGCCTGTAGGTGAAGGTTGGATTACTTGAATTGGGATAATTCATTGAAATCCGCATTTTAGCCTACTTGCGAGTAGCAAATTTCAAAACATTTCCAAACAAACGGATATGCAATGCTTTGTTCCAAAATTAGGCGATCTAGTCTATACTTGTTTTGCTGTGCGCACCACATAGTAATTCTAGCTAATTAATCGGAACAAGAACGCATGCATTTTCAAAAACGAGATATCATGGTTAGTAGAGGCCGATCTTTTGATCGGGCGAGAGGGGGTGCTCATAGCTGACCTTCCCTAATCGTACCCAAGTTTCCGAGTCGAGGCAACTTTGGTAATGACGGACATGTGGCCTTAGGCAAACGAGTCAGGGTTTCCTAAATTTCCTAAAATAAAAAATTTAGGTGGCGACTCTGTATCTGGCAAAAGCAGTCCATGTTTGGCACTTCTTTTCTAAAAATCTGTTTTCTCAAAAACGATTTGCTGGATTTGGACTCTTTGGTTCAAGATTTAGAACCGTGACAAATCGAGTCCGAACTGTGGCACACAATTCGAGGCCCGAGGGTGCGTCCACAGTTTCTAGCGACTCTGTTGGGAATTTAGAGAGCTTTACTCGAACGCATGATATCTTGTTTTAATCACACTTATGCGTTTCTTTGCATTGCATTTGCATTGGTGCACCTAGGACACCGTGTTTGCCGTCTGCTATTCCTGAACGGTTTGCCGGAGGCTTGCTTTGTTAAAGCATGCCATAAGGCTGACTGGTTGTGGGCTCTGCCAGTATGGGAACACAAACCCTGATTTTACCAGGGCACCCTTTTTGACCATTCGACCTAATGCATATTCGGAATCCATCGTGACCATTTCAAAATTAGGACAGGTTGCTTACCCAATCTAGGTTGTTCGAAACCGCTGTGTGCGTAGTGAAGCCCTAGCTCCTGACAAAATAGGACAGGGAAACCCTACCCCAACGTAGGGGTGTTTTGCTTCTCATCTACTTGTTATGTGCTTTTGGAGCTGTATTTCTACAGAAAATGAGCATATCAGTTTGCAAATCTGAGAACCAGGCTTGAGGGCATCAGTATCAGTATTCTTGAGAATCAGTTATATCCGCGGGTATCAGATTCAGTTTTGGGGCAGTGATTTTGCAAAATAGTGATCAGTAGTAGAGTACAGTGACTCAGCTATGCTTATGTTTATTCTGTTTGGGCTAAAATGCGGTATGTTTTCTCTTTCAGTTCAGAGAGTTAGTTCATAATAGCTAGTGTTCCTCTTTGCTGAGGCAAGACAGGCATCTGATCCGTCAGTCACCAGTTGCACCACCTCTGTTCAGTTCAATGGATCTATGATGACGTAAAATTCAGAGGAAATCGTGGTTATGACAGCCGCGTTAGACCAAGGAATCATCCTGCAAAGTGAGACCAATGTTGATGTACCACATCCACCCAGGTCGCCTGCTGCGTGCCCGATCTAGGAACCCCAGTTGTTTTAGGCTCGTGAACCCACAACGTTCGAGTTAATGGGGATGATTGGTGACCTTCAGAGGTCTGTAGCGGATCTAGCATACGGAATGTCGGCTTCGCCACCAGCTGTACCATATGCCGGGAATTTCATACCACAGGAGCCCCCGCTACTGGGACGCATTGTGATTGAGCCAACCTGAGGTTGTCCCGAGCTATGGCAATGACATGCCAACAGCAACCCAAACCCTTAAGCAGGCTGAGGCCAAAGGTAAGAACAAAATGAAGGCAGACACCGATCCCATTGAACAACTGCTACGGGCAGTCGAGGCTTTGAAAGCTGGAGGTTTGAACAAGCAGCGAGTACTTGCGGTGGTGGTTAGAACTGTAGATGACGTCTTTCCCACTCAGGCCGAAAGCAGTTCAGGCCGGATGGAGAGTCAAGACAGGGACCGTTGCACCAGAACAGTTCCTCCCACTCCTAACCTTGCACCTGCAAAGGATCAGAAGGCCAAGGCCGTACCTGCCGGCCCTTTTGCTAGTGCATCTAACGAGAACCCTCAGACTTCGAAGTACTTACCTCAAGGGCGCAGAGCCTTTCATGCCCTCTACATGCTTTTGTCTAGAGCACTTCTAATTTTGGCTAAAAAAGGGCATCTTACACCCCTCGAGCCGCGGCCTCTCCCGAATCCACTTCCAGCTAAACATGATGCTACCTTGTACTGCGCGTACCACCAACAGACCGGTCACAGCACCGACAGTTGCTTTCGCCTTCGTCATGAAGTGCAAGATTTGATTGACAATGAAGTCATCCTCCTACCTACCTCAGCAAAATCTGTCACCACTGAGCTGTTGGACTTTGAGGATACTGTAAGTATGTGATCAGGGGTTAGACCACCTGCGGGCGGCGCTCGGTATATTTCAGATGTGGCGTTTGGCACGCACTATTTTGAGCATTTGCGAATGCTGGGTTTTGTAATTTCTGGCTCGGGTGTTTGAGTCAGCTATTTTGTTTTAAGTCTGTCTCTTGGTTTTGAGTCAGTCTTTTCGCTTAAAGGTCTGTCTTATTGTATCGAGTCAGTCCCATTATATATAAATCAGGTGATTCCGGGGTTATTGCCTCAAACACCGTTTTGTTTTGTAATTTCTCTTTTGTTTTCTTTTGAGTCTGTCTCTGCTATGGAGCCAATTACAACCAGGAGATCTGAATGAAACAGCTGCGGCTATCATGTTTCCGTGCTTACTGCTACTTTAAGCCAGTTATGCTAGAGGATTTGAATGAAATGGCAGTGCATTCCACCTGCTCTTTTGAGCTCTAAAATTATTGCATTGACCTAAGTTTTTCAAAACTTTTTTTGAACACTGCGGTGATGAAAACGAAGAGGAAAGAATTCCTCCGGTTTTGCAAAACTTGATCAATTGAGAGAAAGAGAGGCATGCTAAGCCCTTAATGAATGAAATCATGCTTGTTAGCATGAGTACTGAGAAGGACCCTGGCTTGATCCAGATTGGTTCCACACTATCTTTAGCACGAGCGATTCATTGCTTTCTTAAAAAAATTTCAAAATGTTTTGCGCAGTCTTGTGAAGACTTGTGTGGAATCGCTCTTGAGATTGTACAGCTTAGGATCGCTCTCAGCCTCAAGACTTGAGCCCTTACCTTCAAACCTTGACCTTGAGTTCAGAGTATTCAATGGTCAACCACAATGTGAGGCCTGCGTGGCCAGATTCGAAGCAGCCCACGAACTAGGGGCAAGAAAAGATCAAGAAGATCAGATCTCACCAAAAGAAGCTTGCAAAGCTAGATCAGAAGCACCCTTCAAACTAGGGGCAAAAATGCCAGATTGTGCTCGAACAGCCGAAGATGGATTATTCCACAAATCAATGAAGATCGGCAAGAATGCCAAACCCCAGAAGGGAGGAAAGAAGATAGTTTGTGCTGAAGAACAACCGAGTTCCTATCCACAACACTAGGGGTAAATTTAGGCCCCATTAGATGGACTCCTACATCATCAGTGAACAGCAGCCATTCTCCTGGATTCAAATGACTTCAGGATCTCAAAACCATTTGACATGGATCAGCTACACTTTTACCCTTGAGAGGCTTGCTGGGCCGAAAACCCGGAAGGGCGACCCAGGCAAAAGTTAGAGCAAATGAAAAAGAAAAGAAAAGAACAAAAAATATAGAAAAAATGCAGAAAATGAAAAAGAAATAAAAAAAAAAGAAGAAGAAAAAGAAAGATTGAAAAAAAAAAAAAAAAAAGATGAAAAGAAGAAAAGAAATGAAAAAAGAAGAACAAAGCTCGCAAGGTTGAAAACCCAGAAGGGCGGCCTTGGCAAAAGTTAGAGCATAAAATGTGAGGGTTAATACACGAGTGTACCTTAATCGGAACTACGTAAAGCTTGATTCCCATGTTTGGGATACGTAGGCAACTTCATTCTGAAATCCAGCCACAAACACTTCCAAATTGATTGTGCCCATGTAATGGTTTTGATCATCTTTGCCTGCTCTGTATCCGAGAATTTGGTTGTGTTCGTCACTCTGAGGACTGACTATAAATGCGTTGTGGTGCCATTCAAACAAGGGGCAACTTTCTGTTGCCATTCAATGTGCCGTGGTGCTATTCAAACAAGGGGCAACTTTCCGTCACCGTGCAGCTCTCTTCAAGCAAGGGGCAATTTTCTTTCGGATCTGAGGTTGTGCATCTCAAGAGTAAGTTCTGCGCTCGTTGAGCAGTGGCTGTTGGCCAAAATAGTTTTGAGAATTTTTACTAAGGTTGATTAATTCTCTCAAAAATTATTCCATTTTTCTAAAACTGGACCATTTTCTTGGACCCAAAAAAGGAAAATTTTTAGTGCTCACAGCCTAACTTGCATGATTTTCAAATCAAAAATTGAACAAGTGTGTTAATCTAACTCTCATGTTGGTCAAACTTGTTTTAGTACAAACCAAAACAAAAAAAAAATGGTCAAAATGATGAAATAGGGGCGTAATCGAGTCAGGTGTTCTGTCTTTTCCCCATAATCAACATACTTGCCAAAAAGGGGCGCAGCTGAAGTTAACAGAAAAGGGCGGAAAACTCCATCATCCTTCGAGCAGCGAGGTATCAAGTCAAGTGCGAAGTACGAATTGGAATGGATCAAGATATTCCACTCCCTCATCCAAGGCATCGACTAGACGTCGCCGGAAGAATAGCCGCGAGCTGATAATATGTTAGGCATGAACCCACAACCTCTTGTTTATCCATCAACCACCCAGGGGAGGGATGAAAAATGAGAGATTGAAGAATAGAGAGATGTGCGCTGAGAGAAAAAGTGAGGAAAAGGGCTTTTTCAGAAAAACAAAGCCTGAGGGCCGAGTGATGTGAGAATCACAAATAAGAAATGGTGGGAAATATTACCCTGAGAAATTGGCTCCTCGCAAATTGAGAGGTCTCTCGTCTTTGTAATGCGTCTATGTGTCGTTTCTTTTATTTTGTTTGCCTCAATTCTTGTCTTGAGTTGTTTCGAGCTTGTCTCGTTGTGTTTAGGTTGTATACCTTTTATTTTCCGTTGTTGAGTCTTTTTCGCTGTGTTCAATCCAGCTCAATACCCAGTCGAGAACTCATTTCTCAATTTCAAAAGATTTGTTTTGTGCTCAGAGTGCTGCGTCATTCTCTACATTTGTACAAAACAGAATTTGTTCTTCCATAAAACCGCAGGGTTCAACCCAGGTCATGTAAGAACAGTGAAGCCAGGACCTATCTAAAGTTATATGGGTTCCAGTTTGCGAAGCAAAAGGAAATTTGGAGCATTTGAGTGTGTTTCAACTTCTGCGAGTGCAGTCATTACATCCCGTACGCTTAGAATGAGTTGTGTGTTCAGAATGAGCAGTATGCTGTTATGGGTTGTGCTCAGAGTAAACAGAGTACTGTGTTATGGGCTGTGTGTACAGAATAAACTGTGTGTCCAGAGGAACAGAGTATTGTGTTACGAGCTGTGTGTTCAAAGGGAATAGAATGCAGTTTCAAACTATTTCCATTCCAGAATGGTAATCAGAAGTGCTTTCCCGGAGCACCAATCCCTGCCAGAGGCCTCTTGACTGTATTTGCAATGAGTTCCTAGGAGATCAATTGCGATGACGAAAACTAGAGTTCGAATGGCTGGTGCCTAGAACGCAAAGGTTCGGAATTTCCGAGACCAAAGTCTGGTTTGAATACCCAGGGGTGTATCCTCGGCTTGAAATCTGTATGGAAGCTCCATAGGTTGAGGCAACATGTATGCACTTCAATTCAGGATACTGATCCAACCTAGTTTGTCACCCCGTTGAAGAATAGGGAAAGTTATGAGCACGATCAGGAAGAAAAGCGGCATCAGTGGTGTCCCCAGTAGATGCTGCACCTTGTCAATATTTCAGGGCCTTTATACTGTGAGTTGAAGGTAAGTGTTCGAAGAGCACAAAGGGAGATCCCCATCGGAGTAGAGCGGTTCACTGCCTCTCACCTCGTAAGGTGCTTTCTAAAGCATCGCTTTATTTATTGCATTCCTTACACATCATGCATTGCATTCTACCCATCAAGGTATTTCCTTGTTTGTGCATGGTATTGTACGTACCGTTCATTCAGGCAGGTTCCGGTCCAGCTTAACTGATCCCTTTTATCTCTCGCGTGTGCTACGCTAAGAGGTTTCTCTTTTCCTCTCTCGCGTGTGCTACGCTGAGAGAGTTTTGTCTTTCCTCTCGCGTGTGCTACGTTGAGAGAGTTTGTCTTTCCTCTCTCGCGTGTGCTACGCTGAGAGAGTTTTGTCTTTCCTCTCTCACGTGTGCTACGTTGAAAGAGTTTGTCTTTCTTCTCTCGCGTGTACTACGCTGAGAGGCTCATTCTCCATTCAGAGACACGGGGATACGTCCTTATGTCTCTTCATCTTTTTGAAACACCGGGACACGTCCCTATGTTTCTCCCTCTCTGGTTAAAAGCATTTGGAATACGTTCCAATGCTCACATCATTCAGAGACACGGGGATACGTCCTTATGTCTCTTCATCTTTTTGAAACACCGGGACACATCCCTATGTTTCTCCCTCTCTGGTTAAAAGCATTTGGAATACGTTCCAATGCTCACACCATTCAGAGACACGGGGATACGTCCTTATGTCTCTTCATCTTTTTGAAACACCGGGACACGTCCCTATGTTTCTTCCTCTCTGGTTAAAAGCATTTGGAATACGTTCCGATGCTCACACCATTTAGAGACACGGGGATACGTCCTTATGTCTCTTCATCTTTTTGAAACACCGGGACACGTCCTTATGTTTCTTCCTCTCTAGTTAAAAGCATTTGGAATACATTTCCGAGACACAGGGATATGTCTCCATGCCTCTTCTTCTTTTGTAAATGCATGGTTGTCTCCCTTTGTTTCTCCCCTTTTGGCCTTGAGCATTCGGAACACATTCCAATGCTTCCACCTTTCCGAAACATAGGGATATGTCCCTATGTTTCTCTCTTTGTTGGACCTCCTTTCACGATTTCAGCGCAGTTTGAGTGTCCCTTTCCTCACACGATTTTCGACGTGTTTGGAATTTATCCCGAGTTGCGTTGTAGACGCACTGGGCGGGTTGTCGGACCTCCTCTCACGATTTCAGTGTGGTTTAAGTGTCCCTTTCCTCACACGATTTCAGCATGTTTGGAATTTATCCCAGGTTGCGTTGTAGACGCGCTGGGTGGGTTGTCGGACCTCCTCTCACGATATCAGCGTGGTTTAAGTGTCCCTTTTCTCACACGATTTCAGCGTGTTTGGAATTTGACTTAGGTTGCGTCATGTGCGCGCCTGATTGTTTTTTTTTCCTCCTCTCGTGATTCCAGTATGGTTGGAGTATTTTTCCCATTGCATTCCGCATGCATTTCAATCGCTCTATTTTGCGCATCGCGCTGTTTTGTGCACCCCATTGCATTCCGCTTACATTTCAATCGCGCTATTTTGCGCATCGCACTGTTTTGTGCACCCCATTGCATCCCGTGTGCATTTCAATCGCGTTGTTTAGCGCATCGCACTATCTTGTGCATTCGTGTTGTCTAACGCATCGCGCTGTTTAGCGCATCGCGCTGTCTTGTGCATTCGCGTTGTCTAACGCATCGTGATGTTTAGCGCATCGCGCTGTCTTGTGCATTCGCGTTGTCTAACACATCGCGTTGTTTTGCGCATCGCACTGTCTTGTGCATTCGCGTTGTCTAACGCATTGCGCTGTCTTGTGCACTCGCGTTGTTTAACGCATCGCGCTGTTTAGCGCATCGCACTATCTTGTGCATCTCATTGCATTGTCATGCATTCTCCTTATCGCGCGTCGTCATGCGCACCTTACATGCATTGTCATGTATTTCCTAATCTCTATCACATTTATGTCTTTGTTCATTTTCCAGGTGGTTACACATTGTGCATGTTTCGGCATGTACTTTAATGACATGTGTTCATACCTTTGTTCATTTTCCAGGTGGTTACACATTGTGCATGTTTCGGCATGTACTTTAATGACATGTGTTCATACCTTTGTTCATTTTCCAGGTGGTTACACATTGTACATGTTTCGGCATGTACTTTAATGACATGTGTTCATACCTTTGTTCATTTTCCAGGTGGTTACACATTGTGCATGTTTCGGCATGTACTTTAATGACATGTGTTCATACCTTTGTTCATTTTCCAAGTAGTTACACATTGTGCATGTTTCAGCATGTGCTTTAATGACATGTGTTCATACCTTTGTTCAATTCCTACTTCACACATTGTGCACGTTGTCACGTGTGCTTTACTTACATGTGTTCAAATTCCCGTATTACACATTACTTGCGTCAATCGCGCCTACTTTAATGACATGTGTTCATACCTTTGCCTACTTCACACATTGTGCACGTTGTCACGTGAGCTTTACTTACATGTGTTCAATTCCCGCTTTACACATTGCATGCGTTTCTGCGTTTGCTTTACTTACATGTGTTTATGCGCACTTCATATGCGTTGTCACGCACTTTTCAATTGCATTGTTATGCATATTGCTAACAATATTGTACCTGTTAAGTTTATCTCTTTTTGAGGCACGATATTGTATGTATGGTTCATTTGAAGCTGGCATGACCAGACGAGCCGCACAGGTATTGTATGCACTCCGCGTGAAACGTGGTAAGAATTGCATAATTGTCTTATATTCTTCCTGTCATAATATGTAGGACTGTTTTTCACCTGCTTAAAACTGTTGCATGATTTGCTTCATTACAGCGTCCTTAGCATGAGTATAAGTTATGCTCTTGCATCTTGCATATCATTTGCATTTTGCCCCCAGCCTTCGGGCGCATCTCTGCATGCCTATACTGGTTGATGGTCTGAGTCTTCGGCCTTGTCAAAAATGGGTCGTCTCTAGGCTTTGACACTCACTCCCGTCACTTTGTGACTGTTGAGTTCTGTCAAAGAGGGACAACTATAGACACCCCATTTTTGACCGTCCTCTAGACTTGGTTGTGCTTGCAGGTACACCCAACAACTAGTTCGATTGCTCGCTGAGTACTCGACTGTCGCGGCGGAACATCACCGGTTCGAGCTTCCCGGACCCTGTATCCTTTTTGTCTTTTTTTTTTGGACCTTGACTAGGTCCTGTCAGAGTGGACCCTGTGGTGCACTGCCGACCATGGACTTGTTCCTGCCGGCCATTGATGAGGCCCTGCTGGCCATCAATGAGCCACTGCTGGCCATTGCTGATGGCCGGCACCCCCCCTATCTCATGGTTTTCCTCCAGATCTTTTGAGCCAACTGGATTTTTATTTGCTCCCCTCCATACACATGTATGGAGGGATGAAGCCCTTGCAAAGCTTCTTGAAGAAGCTTTGCCTTTTCATCCTTATATATAAAGAGGATGCCATCCTCTTTGACAGGAGTTCTGAGTTTTTGAAGAGCAAAAACTCCCTTTCTCTCTATATTGTTTGTGTTTAATGCTTTGAAGTTGGATTTCCTTGCATTTTTATACTACAACACATAGAGATACACCACCACCATTGAACCAAGCTTCTTGGGAGGTCTTTTTGAGGTCTGAAAGCAAGCTTCCACCTCCTGAAATTGCTGGTTTCGAAGAGGGTCTTCAAGGGTGAGCATTTTCCCTATTTTTGCACTTTCTTGCACCTTGCTTTAGCCCTCTTTGCATATTGATTTAGGCTTTACTTATAACTGGAAAAAGTCTTGTTTTTAAGTGCTTTTTAAGTTTGGTTAAGGTCATTTTGCTGTTTGGGGTGTGTAGCCCCCTTGCATGGTTTGTTTGGCTTTGTTTTAAGCCATATCTTGAGGCCTCTGAGCTAGCCTTGGTTTGGCCTTCCTACCACTGAAATCCAGTGGGATTTTAGTGGTAGAGGTATGATTTTGAGGTCCTAAATCAGAGGGGGTAGTCCCCTCTCTTTGTGTTCCTCTTTACTTGCATTTTTAGCCTTCCAAAGAACCATCCCTCTATGCATTTTTGAGGCTTGGTCCAGGTTTTTTTTTTTTTGTGACTTCTAGGACCTGCCTTGGCCCTATCCAAGGCTGGTTTGGTCATGTCTTGCTTGCATCTAGCATGTGTGGTGTAACTCCATTTATAGCTCATCAAGGTAGCATGTGTGCATAGTAGTTGTTGAGTCCATTTCAATCCATTTTTGGTGATGTTTTGCCATGCCATGAATCTATTTTGGGTTGATTTTATCACTCCATACTTGCATGATGCACTTGTAATGTAAATCCCCTAAACTAGCTTCATATGCTCCATGCCATGCCATGTCATTTTAGCTTGTTTGGTTTACATTCTAGCATGTATTTAGTCATCATTTGGCATGTTATGACCCTATCCATAGTTGGTTTGATCATCCTTTGCATGCTCCATATAGGTGTAGAACAAATCTTGTTTACTAGCCCTTTGTGCATGATGTTTTGACTCATCATACTAGCATATTTTGGCTTTGCTCAAACTTGATTTTATGCTTATTTTGAAGTGTTCTAGGACTGTTTTGGGCTGCCATGGCCATATCACTCATGCTTTGTATAGCTAGTGTAAATGCTTAGGCTAGTCTTGGGTTTTGAGGCCTCTATCATGCCATACATGTGATGTTTGCATGCCTTGCCCTCATTCCACATGCTATTTCAGTTCATGAAATGTTGTTGTTCACTCGCATTTGACATGCCTTGAATGCTTTGTATAGCTTGTGCTTTATGCTTCAAGAATGGATTTTTGTGCATGCCACTTAGCCTAAGCCTTTGGCTCATCATTTCAGTACATTTTGGGTCCTAATATACCATGATGTAACTTTGTTTTTGGTTGTCCAAGTCATGCCATGATTGGTTCTCATAGGTGTAGTGCATTGCCTCTTTTGTAGCCTTGCATGTCCTATGTTTTAGCATTGTATGCTAGCTTGCTTTGGCTTACTTCCATGCATGTTTTAGTCTCATATCAGTATGTACTAGGACTATTTTGGGTTGCCCTTGCCATATCTTTCATGCTTCGTATAGCTGTAGTGTAATTGGCCTTGCAAGCTTCGTGTTTCGGTGATTCGCGCATGCTATCCTTGAGCTATTTAAATGATTTGGCATCATTTATCATCTCATTTCAGTGCATATAGTGTTGTTACACTTGCACATTTGTCACTTCTTAGGCACTTTTGAGAGTTGCCCTTTTAGGCCCCTTCGATGAACCTTTCGCATTTTGCATGCTTGAGTGTGTTGTGTGGCTTAATTCATCGCTTTGGCTACTGATTTGGACCTAGTTGAGAGCCGTCCATCTTTGGTGTAAGCCCATCTTACCATGTTGTCGCATGCTTGTTTCATTTCGTATGTTGTCGCATATTTGTTTAGCTTTGCATACCTTGCATGCTCACATGTTCATGTTGCATTTTGTCATGTTGTCCAAGGTCGTCACCTCACATCATGCTTATATGCTTGTTGCATGCTTGGGTTAGTTGCATGTTTGCACACTTAGGTCATGTTGCATGTTTGCTATGCTTATGTGTTTCATTGCTTGGATTAAGTATTAATCCGAGCACGAGGAACGAGGGGCATTTCATACTTCAAGTGATGGAGCGTGTCTCAATTCTCAATCGCCGGAGCTCTTGATGATTCATGATAGAGTTCTAGGCTTTACTTGCTTTATTTGTGCATTCATTTTCATATTGATTTGCACAAGTTGGATCTTTGGCCATCATGCATCGGGATGCGTGATTGATGGTCGTGGATCCAACTAGGCCTCTCCCTTGATGTCTTGAGGTGATTTGGAGTGCCATGGTGCGTACATGTCCTTGGGAAACCCTCCATTTTCTCTATTTTGTGCTTCGTTGCAGTTTGGTGTTACAGCACACCAGTGGCCGGCAGCCTGCCACTGATGGCCGGCAGTGTGCCACCCTTGGCCGGCAATGGACCATCTTTGGCCAGCAGATCTCCTTTCCTGGCCGGCAAGCCACTGGTGACTTCCCCTGTAGTGTTTTGGTAAGGTCCAGCAACAAGCACTGGAAGACACCCTGCAAAGCGAGGAACTGTAGCGAGCATGCATGCCTCCCTTCTTCAAACAAAGCTGGAATAGCACTGTTCACTGCTTTCCCTACTTGCTTGTTGTCATTCATTAATTAGTTAATTGATTCGTTAATTAATTAAGTTGTGTAATAATTAGTTGTAGCTAGTTATTCAATTTGGTTCTGTAATAATTAATTAGCTTGTGAGTTAGTTAATTAGGTGACTTGTATTATTTATTCAGTCCCTCCGAGTGAGGGCAAATTTGTAATAAGTGTGGGTGCGTGTGTGCATGTCTTCCAACCCCATTTCTTTCTTCCTTTTATTTAACTGCTTATAATGGTTAGATTTAGGACATATTTCAATTAGCATACCTTATGCTATGCATGCGTGCATTCATTCATCTGTATTGCATGCACCGGGCTCGGCGCATCATACTAATTGCATAGTATTTCAAATCTAACTTGAATACGTGTTATCTGTTGCATTTCACATGCCGTCCTAGGATTAGCCGAGTTTATTCTAGACTGCATTTTGTATGCGATATATTAGGCACTTAACATGGACTTGGATCATGCATGATTGCTAACGAGTTCTCTGTTTTGGCGTGGAGTACGATGTAAGTATTTATGCTTTAGCATGTCGCATGAGTGTGAATGTTAACATGACAGCATGCTTACCATGTGGCTATATGCTTATGTGATAAACTGCCTGAATGCCTGTGGGTGAAGGTTGGATTACTTGAATTGGGATAATTCATTGAAATCCGCATTTTAGCCTACTTGCGAGTAGCAAATTTCAAAACATTTCCAAACAAACGAATATGCAATGCTTTATTCCAAAATTAGGCGATCTAGTCTATACTTGTTTTGTTGTGCGCACCACATAGTAATTCTAGCTAATTAATCGGAACAAGAATGCATGCGTTTTCAAAAACGAGATATCATGGTTAGTAGAGGCCGATCTTCGGATCGGATGAGAGGGGGTGCTCATAGCTGACCTTCCCCAATCATACCCAAGTTCCCAAGCCGAGGCAACTTTGGTGATGACGGACACGTGGCCTTAGGCAAAAGAGTCAGGGTTTCCTAAATTTCCCAAAATAAAAAATTTAGGTGGCGACTCTGTATCTGGCAAAGCAGTCCATGTTTGGCACTTCTTTTCTAAAAATCTGTTTTCTCAAAAACGATTTGTCGGATTTGGACTCTTTGGTTCAAGATTTAGAACCGTGACAAATCGAGTCCGAACTGTGGCACGCAATTCGAGGCCCGAGGGCGCATCCACAACTCCAAAAAAAAAAAAAAAAAAAAAAAAAAAAAAAAAAAAAACCACAAGTCAAACACACGAACAACCACATATGCCTCACAAACATACCACCAACCCCTTACCAATCATGTAACGCACCCAACAACTCGAACACACATCCTTTATCCCATACGTAAGTTACACACAACCCATGTTACTAGCATTAGTAGTGTCAACAACACCATTTTACCAATACACAACACAAACCCTTACCGCAAACCAAATAATTGACGAACACGCATTTACCGCCAACACCCCATTACCTCCCCACATCAACAACACCCAAAAACCAAAACATCCCCAACACCACACACCATTATCCCCCATATCATTTACTTACACATTTCATGAAGTACCAACTTCTTACTCCATGCCCCGCCCCTACTCCCCCAAACCACAAATCACTCATCACATAACTTACAGCAACACGACACACATTCACAAGATAAATACCAAATTTCATTATTCATGCCTCATCCCTAACCCACATATGTTCACCACAATCACACACATACAACCAACATGTAAGACACTCATAACATAACACACCCCCAAAACAAAACACAGCCCCCGACCAACCCGTACCCACAACACCATTGTCATCCATTACTGTTGCCCCAACAAACATTTTGTCCCCCATGCCATTTACTTGTCAACAAATTAGCAGACACATAACACCCCACCATAACAATACAACACATCACACTTGCAACCCACACACCACAAACCATATCGATGATAGACACGCACTTACCGCCACCACCCCATTATCTCCCCACTTTGACAACACCAAAGAACCACAACATTCCCAAACCCACAAACCATCATCCCCCACATCATTCCCTTACACATATTTCATAAAGTACCAACTTCCAACTCCATGCCCCACCCACATACCCCAATTAACAAATCACTCGTTTCACAACTCCCAGCAACATGTCACACATTCACAAACTACAAAACAAATATCATTATCCATGCCACACCCCCAACCCACATGCGTGCACTACGTTCACACACGTGCATCAAATGCATAAGACAGCCATAACGTAACACACCAAAAAAAAAAAAAACCCCAACCAACCCAGCCCCACAACACACCATTATCATCCATTACTGTGGTCCCAACAAAAATTTTGTCCCCCCATGCCAATCACTTGTCAACAAGTTAGCTGACACACACACAAAACCCACACAAGCCATACACCTCCTTAATACATCCCCTTACCCTACAACCAAATACAGCCTACCCCACAACATCAGCAACACCAACCCAAACCAACACAAAAAACAACATCACAATACACATAATAAATCAACGACACAGATAACCCCAAATATAAAATCGCAAAACAAAGTGACTGAAACAGGGTAATCAGAAAGAATAAGCAAACACTCACAATCCACATTGTCACACAACGCACACAACATCAAGTTATGGGACATACCCTTTTCGGCCATAACTATACACCCACAACCAATGATGGTGGAATATGAATACTAGGGTTTCGTTGTCGTCCACGATCTACCTTGTCACAAATACGTTTGCCCAAACAATCACAATAACAGTGAAAATTTCCCACTCAATCCTTATTATTCACCTCCAAATCACGCAACAATATATACGGTCAATCACAATTTTCAAATTCAAGGAAATCCCAAAAACAAAGGTTTCCTACATTACGTTTCCAGTGCAGTGTGTGTGGGGATGTGGATGTACAAATCGGGTTGTGTTTCAATAGATATGGGTTTTCAAGATGTATGTTACGTGGCAATCAAAAACCACACCAGCCTTCTACAGAAACCCTTAGTGAACTTTTTCGATGTGTAACACTCAATTATGTGGCATGTGACCTACCGCATGTCATTTTACCTAATCTGTGCCACACGCGCCTACGATTGTACAGCTAACATTACACACTAACTGATGGCAATTGCATCCTTTCACAACAGATAGGACTAAACGGAGCAGTAGAAAAATATGGGATTAGTTGAATTACAAGATCAACATTTAAGATTTATTGGTAAATTTCCCTTATTTATTTATAGCAAATTAGATAAATTACATTTTAATCCATAATAAAAACAATCAGTGTGTTTGGTTTGAGTTTTCTGGATTAAATTTTTTGAAAATTGAGTTTTTTGGTTTTTATATTCTTTTCTTTTTAGTGAATTTTTTTTTTTAATTTTAAACATTTTTTTTTTACTTTTTTAGATACACCTTAGTTAGATGTATCTAAAAAGTAAAAAATTTGTGAAAAAATATTCTAAAAAATTAATAAATACATAAAAATATAAAAAAATATACTGAATTCTTGTATTTTTTTGTATTTTTGGTATTTAGTGAATTTTTAAAAGATTTTTTTTACAATTTTTTTACTTTTTAGGTGTATTTATGTTAGGTGTGCCTAAAAAGTAAAAAAAATGCTTAAAATATTTTAAAAATTCAATAAAAACAAAAAAAACACGAAAAATAAGAAAATAGAATTTTTTGAAAAGTGTTTTCTGAAAAATGAAAACAAGCAAGCTGAATAATTCCTTATACTTTTTTAATATTTTCATCAAAAAATTTTACGGATTCCATAAATTTTAACATGATATACATACGAATTACAATTGTATTTTGATCACCATGTTTGTTTCCAATTTTTTGAAAACATTTTTTAGAAAATTCTACTTTTTTATTTTCAGTATTTTTTTTTGTTTTTATTGAATTTTTTAAAAATATTTTAAGTATTTTTTAAAATTTTTAGACACACCTAACATAAATACATTGAAAAGTATAATTTTTGTGAGAAAAATCTATACAAAATTCATTAAATACCAAAAATATAAAAAAAATACAAAAAATCAATATATTTTTCGTATTTTTTGTGTATTTATTAATTTTTTAAAATATTTTTTTATAAATATTTTACTTTTTAGATACATCTAAGTAAGGTGCATCTAAAAAAGTAAAAAAAATTTCTTAAAATTTTAAAATATTCACTAAAATAAAAAAATAAAAAAACTCAAAAAATAAAAAACATAATTTAAAAAATTAAAACTAAACACACTAGAGTATTTACACCGGGCCTTTATTTTATGCGTGTGTGGTTCTTGGTGCAAAGTGTGTTTTGTTGCCATCTCACTCTCTGGAGTGCAAAATGTATTATTTGTCACTATACAATTTTATTATAAATTTGTAAATATTATTTTTCAAATTCTTAAGTGTAAATTTTATAACATTACTCTAAATTTTATAATTTTTAAGTGGATTTAGATTGAATAGATCTTAAAAGTAGAAAATGTTTATTAAAATATTTAAAAAGTTAATTAAAAATAATAAAATACAAACTTAAAATTTTAAAAATTATTTTTAAAAACTCTAAAATTAAATAAGTTTTGAATTTCAAATTTGTAAAAATTATTTTTAAAATATACGACCAAAATCTAAACTAAATAGACCATCTATTTATATTTTGATCTCTATTTTATTTTATTTTTATAACAAATTAGATAAATTACATTTTAATCCATAACAAAAATAATATTTCTTTATATTTTTTAATATTTTTATCAAGAAATGTTACAGACTCCATAAATTTTAACATGATACATATAAATTATAATTGTATTTGATCCCAATAATATTTACACCGTGTCTTTAAGCACGAACATACAATACTATATTTACATTTTACATAATTTTACACACCTTTTCATTTTTCTTTTGCAAATCTATCTTTTTCTAAATCCCCTAACCAAATAAACCGTTAAGGATATTTTTAACATATTTTAGCAAGAAAAGTTGAGATTGAAGGAAGTTTCGCAAAAAATTTCAAAAATTATATTGATTACTTGCGTGGATTCCAATAGTTTTTAATTAGACTACTTAAGAAACTTTCTGAGGCTAAACACTGAATTATATTCAAATAATTACATAAGCATAAGTTTATTTGGTACAACTTATAAATTGAAAGTTGATAATCACAAAACAAAAATTAATAATATTTTACCATTGTTCTTTCAATAATTAACTCTTTTCAATTTATTTAAGCAATGTTATATCACATAAACTGTATGAGCTAGGCCAAACACTGCCACATTTTCAAGAAGAAAAAATATTTATAAACTGTCTCCATAACTATTTTCAACTTATCAATTTCACATATTCTTTCTGGTAATTTTTTTTTTTTTTTTCACAATTTGCTTTTTGTGGCATTATCACTGATAGATCAAGCATTGTTGTACATATTTAATTATGCTAACCATTTAAAGAATTTTATATTATAATGCATATCAAACTGTCCCTAACACCAAACACGGTGTTCACTTCATATAATAATATAGATATACATCCATACAAACACTTGCTAGCACATAATTTTTTGAATTTTCAAATGAGTAAAAGGAGCCAAAATAAAATATCTTTCTCTAAATCAATTGACAAACTCTATGCCAGTAAAAGGAGTCCCGGCATGAAGCTGAAGGGCTACATCGCCAACAACCTGTTATTTTCAAAGGCAAAAAGGCCACAATCAACACAGGAATTCATCAACATTGTAACAAAAAAAGGCATCTGCTTATTAAAGACACTAACTTGACACAGCCCTTAGGAAGTTGTTTCTATATTCATAGAATTCAAAGCCATCATCCATGGGTATTTTTCTAAGGCTTGCAACTTTGAAGTAAATATTCACCAACAGTACAGCTCTATAAAGGAATTGATTCAACTATCAATAGCAAAGCCTGTTCATCATAAATTTCTACCATTTAATTAAACAGAGCTTTCAAGATCCAATTGCTTATGGAACAGCCCATCAGTTTGACGAAATTCATAAATACTCAGTGCACAGGATGATTAAAAAGACCAAGCCATCCATCTCCAAAAATTTTTTATTCTTCTAGTAGCTATTTACCTATAAATAAGTGTATTTGCATTAAAGTAAGGGAACAAGGTCTGGCCTCAGATTAACAGCAAGCTCCCACTCCATGTATAAACAAACACAAAGGGTTATGTCAATGGGTTCTTTCCGTTAAAAGCTCACGTTGCAAGGCACCGACATTTTGATAAAGATTCAAGCAATCAATCTGACAGATATCAAATCTGTGATTGGAATAACCTTGGTGATATTGTGAATGTGAGAAATCACTGGGAGGTATCATACTCATAAGATTGCCCAGAGCATGTATGATAGTTCATATGAGGGCATTATGAAGGCCTCCGAATCTTATATCTAGAAATTGACAGAATCCTTGTTCTCCTAATAGGCATTCTGTCCACGACCAATGACAATTACACTAACTTTGAGGTGAACTTACATTTAATTGTCATGCAGTCATCTGGTTAAGCATCTGCCCCCTAATGTGAGTATTAACCAAGGTAAAACTCACATTATTGAATCAAAGCGGCCATCTGCTTAGCTCGCCTAAACCTAACATTTGAGGCTAACTTTCGTTACCACTATATGCCATCAGGGTTCTTTGTCGATGTAGTTCAATCTATTATTGATGAACCATTCTTTCCTTTCATCATCATCATCATTGTAATTATAATTATTGTTCTTTCTGTCTTTCTTTTTCATTATCATGCTTGTAACAATGTCTAACATGGGGCTTAATCTAAATAATACTAAAATTGACAATAATCTAGCAGTTTTAGTGAGGTTCATACCTTAGCCATGGTTCTATAAGAATGTTCTGTGACACCTGCAACATGCGGTGTTATTAGGACATTTGGGAGTTTCAAAATTGGATCGTCAGGATCAAATGGCTCTGTCCAAGCAACATCCATGCCTAAACCTCCCAAGTGGCCAGATTTAAGGTGATAATGAACAGCTTCATAGTCCAACAGACCCCCTCGAGCTATATTCACCAAAAGGGCACCCTGAAACACAAACCAAACAACAAACAAGCAAAGACGCAAACCATTGGCACCAAGAGTAAGGGCAAACCAATAAGGATAGGGACACGTGTCCACTGAGTTGTTTCTATGAGAGGGGGGCATGTGTCATAGGCTTCTTTCCAATTCTCTCCTCAAACAATTCCCTACTAAGCGAAAGGTGTTGGCTCATGGGAATGATGTGGGCCTCGCAACATTAACCCCTAAATAGCACTCCCTCATGACCCAACAAACCACAACCTCCATGGAGTCCCCCGGGCAATGTGTGCGGCAAGCAGCAACCCACGGCAATTAAGTAGATTCATCAATGTTATAGCAACCAAATCATACTAAAGAATAGTCCAGTTCTCATAAAGTGCATCAATGTAAATTGTGAGAATTAAGTAGATTCATCAATGAAAAAGAAAAAAAAAAAAAAAAAAACATGAAGGGTGTGTTTGGTTTGTGTTTTGAGATAAATTTTCAAAAAAAATTTTGGGGAGAGAGTTTAGAAATTTTTTTGGTTTGTTTCATTGTATATTTTGAAAATAGTTTTGGAGTTTCGGAGTTTGGGATGATTTGATATTTTGTTGTAATTAAGTAGATGCGTGTGAGATATTGAGGAGGAGAAAGGAGAGAAAAAGTGATTGATTGATGCGTAATAGAAAGAGAAGTAATTTTGGAATTTTTTTGAGAAAATTTGTGACCAAACATGTTTTTGGAAATTTTCTTCTAAAAACATGTTTCAAAACACAAACCAAACACACCATAAGTTTCTGACATAAGTCATTATCAGATTGGGAACAAACCTTTTTCATCGATGATATAAATGTTTTGTTTACGATGCCAGCCTGAAAGCAAATGTATCAAAAAATGTGAGCATATAGCAGATAATGCACTTCACTCCCAGAAGAAGCGCATGTATGGAAATGAGAGGAGCCTAACCGTTTCACTGTTCATCGACAAGCAACAAATAACTATGTCGGCATTGCTTGCAAAAGTATGGATATCTTCATGACCACCCTTCTCGTCAACCAAATCGTCATTCATACCAATTTGAGTGGGTGATGCTGAAGACATACCATCGAAAATGATAAATGAAACCTTACATATCATCCAATTATATTATTTTAGTTTATAAGCCCTTACATACCATTGGACTTGCATGAATTTTGCAAATACGAGTCCCAATTCCGTTTTGTAGCAAGGATTTTCACACCAAATGGCCGCAAGCGTTTTGCCAACTGAATCCCAATGTTTCCAAATCCCATAATGAACACCTGCGTGAATGAGAAGAATTATCAAGTTGTTGTGCTAAATTCAGTAGAGCAACAACAATCGTTTTGCTCATCAGCGAGTGTGTTCAGTCCTCTTGCTTAGCACTGCACTAGTAGAAAATTGCTTTAAACTCTGTCAGAGAACATCCATAATGGATCACAATCCTATATTAGAGCACCCCTTCTCTTGAAAAATGTTACTTGAAACCCTTCTACGAGGCTGAATTCAATGTTAATGGTAGACATGACCTTTTACACCTTGTGTTTTGCCTCTTTGTGTGGTTAAATTCCAGCCCATATGAATAAATAAGCAAAAGCAAACCTAAAATGCACTTCCATATCTATGATGCCATGAACACATCAAAATGCTTTTGTTTTTTAACCACTCAAAATCTCATATTAATAGCTAAGGGAGCAATCAAGATTCAATGCATCCATTAGCAGTTCAGACACTAGATTAAATTAAATTAATATAGTAAACCATCAATATGCATAGAACATAATTTGCTAGAAATCACATTAATATCAACAGTAAATGGAAGGCTACATCAAAGCATGCACACATGCAAGTCTAGATGTGGTAGCAAGCAAATAATAATCACGATCATATTCAGAACCATCTCACTTGCTTCCTATATGAGCAACTCACACTCCAGGCATCACAATTTTTTGGATCACAACTGATATGATTAGTGCGGCGTCCAAAACAGTTTCACTGTTTGCTCTTGGACCAACTTCTACATGGTTTCATGTATACCAGATAACATAAAGGAGGTGGAACCATCCTGGTTGACTAGTTGAAATACAAAAACAGCCCTGCAAGCATCCTTGCCAAGTAAATTTAAGCAAGACAGCTATACTTTGTCTGCATAGGCAGTACAGATCATATTACATCATTCAGCTACTCTAACACAAATGGCATTGAATTCATCTGTTTCACCATCCTTACAGGGCTATTAAATTTTGCCATTTATTTGAAGCATTTGTTCAACATGAAGTTATTCTAGGATATTAAAAAAATAAAACAATGAAAAGAAAAAAACAAAATAAAACACAAAATGCACGAATGCATTTGTAGCAAAACTTGTAGCAGAAAACCAAAGATAATTGAAACTCACTTTTTTTCCCAGCAGTGTTTCACCAACTGGCTCTCCAAGCACCTTCTGCTTTACAGCAATGTGCATCTCATTCTGCAGTAATAACAAAATAACAAAAAACCAATTCACATAAACATGACTTAAATTTCATACACAAATATGTGTTATATGTATGCTATAACCACATATACAAAGAACAATGTCTTGCAAAAGAAAATGTGTAATGCCTGTCCATATAATCCTCAAATCCCAAACATCCAGTATTTCACAAGAGTCCCAAAAAATAAAAAATAAAAATAAAATGCATATTGAATGCGCACTACCACAATAAGACCTAAACCTAAAAGCAAAGTTGAAATATTGTCAATAAACAACGAAAGTCAAGAGATATGGAGAAAACCGAGCCACGTGTATGGATTCTTAAGATATCTCAGCAATAATGACAAATAAAAGACAGAAGTGCTCAGATTAAACAGCTTAATAACAAAATGTGATCCAAATGATGTCAAATGCTCAAGCAATAGTGGATTTCTGCATGCGACCAATTCATATTTAAATAGTAGAAACACCCTATGAAAAACACTGAGTGCAAACACATCATTTACATACTTCTAACACTAAATAGTGGGAATTTGTCTAGAGTGGGAAAGGCTATCAAGAGGGAACAGAAAAATAGAAAAAAAAAAGTAAATAAAATAGAAAGATTATATGCCAAAATGACCAACACTGCAGCAAATTTGAACCCCTCAAAAACAATGTCATGTACCTTTGGGGATTAATGAATTTAAGCTTTGTAGTGAAGACGAGGTACAAAGAATAAAGTAATTACAAGGCACACTGTTGTCGATGAAAATAATATATAGTAATAGATAAGAAAGTAAATCTAATCAACAGTTTTATAAGTTAAAAGACTAGTGATATATCACTCACCTGTATTGTGATACTGATAAAATACATCACTTTCTATTTGCGAGGTTATTACAAAAATGATCTTGCAAGGTAATGAAAATTAATAAATTAACATGTAAATAAATAACTAAACTCTCAGGAAGGAGCTAAATCATAATCCTAGTTAAGCTCTTATCAACACAGTGAAATTTATCAAGGTTTGAGAAAATTATGGAAGAAAAAAGTAAAAAACAAAAGACTTTCCAATATAGGGGTACTAGGCTAAAACTTTTCATCAATTGAACTTCAACACATAAATTTCACTTAGGAAAAAGGAGAAAATCAGCAACATATCATGGAGAGATAGCACAACATAAATTTATGATTTTTCTCAATTGCAATTTGGATCAATGTACATAAACCATTTATTTCAGCATATTCATAATTTAAAATAATTAATTCACCAAAAAGTTGTTGAAGCTTCCCAATTTATAAGCTAACAAAAAATGAGAAATGCATATTGATTCTAGAATATTGGACTGAATTTAACTGACTTGCTTACGAAGAAGGCCCAACATTAGATATATGGCCATTTCAGCACATGAAGCTGCATTTCCAGTTACACCACCAGGAATTCTAGCAACTTTGATTCCATGCTTTGTAGCAGCATTGATGTCAACACCTTCGTGTAAAGATAAATGGAGACCATATGCATATAAGAAATAATGTCTAACAGCTATTATGCTTATGGTATTTAACAAAAATAAAGAAAGAACCTTCCAGCCCAACACCATACTGCATTATAAGCTTTGTCCTCTTTGCACAAGAAATAACATCTGCATTTAACCGCATGTTTTTTACAATACAGATATCATAGTTGCCAATAACAACAGGCACATCATCAAATGGAACATCATCAACCTACAAAACAAAAGATAGAACTATTGAAGGGATGCACTATAGCATGGGTAACCCCTTAAACTAATGTCTATTCCAATTGAAGAACATCAATTTTGAGAAATCAGTGACAGGCAAATTTTCAGTAAGAATTAAGAAATACAACGAGAGAGTAGTACAAGGTAAGTCAATTTGGAAAAAATAATAACTATTTTCTTCCGAAGGTGAGACGACACTTTTATATCCAAAGAGGGAATGTACTAAAAGTCAATTTGGCAAAACTAATAACTACTACCACTACAAAAACAACCTTTCACAAATTGAGGATAGGCATAACTATTAATCAACGACACAACCATAAATCTCAAAATGGAAAAATAGAGCTGGAAACTATCCATTTATCAAGGAAAAAGAAATAAATGGAGAAAGTTAAATACCTTGATAAATGAATAGTTTTGTACATATTCTCTCGTATAATTATGAGATGCAGGAAAATGAGGCCCGCAAAAGAGAAGACGGATGATGCGCTGGTCACTGTCCCCAACCATTTCCTCTAACATCCCTGAAAATCCTGCAATAAAGAACCTCATAATTTAAACAAGATCACTCAAATGACTTTTCAAACAAAGGAAGGTGGTGGATAAGATCTTTATAGGTAATTATATGCAGCTTGAATAAATTATTTATAAGAACTAGCAAATTAATATGTGGCTAGCCAAGACAATCCACAGAGAAAAAGACCAAGTCCAATGCTGCGGAACGAAATGAAAAACATAAGAATGTGAATTAGGGGTTGTATAATAGCAAATATCGCAAAGAGTTGTCATGACTCGTTATTGACACAACAACAAAATGCACGTATGGCCAATAAGGAAAATGTCTGTCTTAATTATGTCCCGAATCTCAAGAAGAGAAAAGTCTCTCTCTTGTTTCATGGTAATCAAATCAGTAACTGTCATGGATAAGTAACAACAGTATATACCACATTCCATGACCACAACATCAGGGGTAAGGGTGTTACTTCCAATAAGGTACATGTTTTATCAATCAATTTTCATAATCTATACCATGCCCCAATAAACTTGATATTTTGAAGGCCTTTAGGTGGATGAAAGGAATAATAATAATAGCAATTACTTACCAAAAAAAAATTACTTATTGTACCAAAAAAAAAAGAAGAAGAAGAAGAAGATGTCTTTGCCACTATAATCTTCTAATGGAGTTCATCTATATAAGGAGAGAGTGCAATGATCATGTCAGAGCACTAAATGTAGCTCCATGGCCTTAGATTTCTCAGCAACAAGGCCCGTCCAGTTTGAGAACGACAGAAGGGGACGGACAGAAGTGTGAAGGAGTGTCTTTAATATTGCAGGCCCAACCTTTAAATATTTGGAGCTTCTTGAAATGAGCCATTGGTGCTCTGCTGGCCTTGTAAAACACATGGCGGAACATCATTTCCAATCTGTATGGTGATAAAACTTGAATTATGTATTTTATTTCATTATCATAATTTTAACCCAATGGTAGAAGTGAATAAAAAAATTGATGCCAAGTGCGTCTGTCATATATACAATATCTATGGCCAGGTCAATGGCATTTGAAATTAGAAATTGCAGAGCAGGTAAAACATGAAACTAAGTTAAATGTGGAAGAAATAAAAGGGAAAAAGAAAAGGAAACAACATACAAGTTGAATAGTATAAGTGCCTCTTCTAAATCTAGTAATGTACTTTTATAAACACCTCTTTTTATTGTGTTACTACATCTTGAGCCTTGGATTGGACTATGAAAATGACAACAGCGAAAGCTAACTCTTGTCAAGCCAACAAACAAAAACAGGATGTATAAAATGTTTAAAAAAACCATTACATTGCAATCATATCATAATCTCATCGTTAAAAACAATAAATAAAAATCAAAATGAAAAAGAAAAATAAAAAAATAACAAGTTGGGTCTTTCTTTTTCACTGAAACATAGTGCATACCAATCAATGTTCTTAATAAAACTTGAGGGGATAATCTAATTGTTCATAAACTTGTTCTGTTAAACAACAAAACAGAACACATGCAAACCACAATTGATACTTTTTCTCCTTCAATATTCCTAAAACTTGAAATCACAAGTTAACAATGAAAGATCTCATGGGAAATTCGTCAATAAGAACAAATATTATTGAAAACCTAAAATCACTGATACCCAAATTGAAGACAATGCGAACAAGGGTATGTTGTGTAGATGAGAGAGGCAGAGAGTGAGAGAGACTGAAATTTGAGATGCTAGGAGAGAACGATTACACAGAATCAAAGACGACATTTAGATTCACAATACAATATACATACATACATATATATATATATATTGAAGACGAACTAGAGAAAGAGAGTGATCGAGAGAGAGACCTGAGACTGAAGGAAGAGCGAGAACCTTTTTAGAATTTCAGTCCCGTACGTAAACAAGTAAATGGATGGGAATTTATAAGGCGTTGGGCCACCACGGGTCCCGTTTTGATAATCTGAACCGTCAATGTATAGAAATCGTCGAGTACTATAAGTTTATAAAAAATCACGTTAATCGGATATCGGTAGCTATGTGATCAAATTAGTTTTGTAAAAAAAAAAATGGACGGTGAATAAATTAACGGTTGACAAAAATCTGATTTGATCACATAGCTACCGATATCCGATTAACGTAATTTTTTACAGGCTTATAGTACTCGACGAGTTCTACACATTGAACAGTTCAGATTATCAAAACGGGACCCGTGGTGAGTTCTACGAATCTAACAATACGGTCTAATCCGATTAAGGACTGGACAGAAGCCAAGCCCAAATTATAAAGGACATGGCTCCTCTCGTGGGCATTGGCGGGCCTTCATTTGGCCATTTCAATGATTAAACGTATCAATGCGTAGGACTCGTCAAGTATATTATTTTTATAAAAAGTTATGTTGATTGAATATTGATAATTATTTAATTTAATTACATTTTTATTATAATTTATTTTGAAAATTATTTTGAAAACGTAATCTGATCAAGTAGTTATTGATATTCAATTAATATGACTTTTTATAAGAATAATGTACTCGACGGATTCTATAGATTAAACGGTTTAAATTATCGACATGGGCCCGAATCAATGCCCAGCAATGCCCAACACTCTTCCAATAAACAGAGAGAAGCCCTGTCCAATTATAAAATGTTCCCGGAATCGTTATGTATCTGTGCTTCTTAACTAATTATTATTTAATATACTTTTTATGTTCTCAATTACTTACTTCTTAACTAATTATTATTTAATATACTTTTTATGTTCTCAATTACTTACATAATATTCTATTTATCCATTTTCTCTATTAATTACAATATTATAGAATATCATGTGTCTATATTTTGAGATTACGAAATAATTACCTGTGAAGGAGTATGATTTTTTTTATCAAAGGCGACATTTAGATTCACAATACAATATACATATATACATATATATATATATTGAAGACAAACTAGAGAAATAGAGTGATCGAGAGAGAGAGAGAGAGAGAGAGAGAGACCTGAGGACTGAAGGAAGAGGGAGAACCTTTGTTAAAATTTCAGTCCCGTATGTAAACGAGTGAATGGAGGGGAAATTATAGAGGACATGGTTGTTGGGCATTGATGGGGCCTGATTTGCCTCATATCGATAATCATAATTGTTTAGAATTCGTTAAGTATATTATTATTATTATTTTTTTTTTTTTTGTAAAAAATTACATTGATTGGATATCGATAACTACTTAATCTAATTTCATTTCTATCACAATTTATTTAAAAAATTATATTCGAAAATTATTTTGAAAATGTGATCTGATTAAGTAGTTATCGATATCCAATTAATATGATTTTTTGTAAGAATAATATACTCGACGGTTTTTATATATTAAACGGTTTAGATTATCGAGATGGACCCAAATCAATGCCCACCAATGCCCAACACTCCCCTCCAGTAAACGGAGAGGAGCCCAGATAAGGGGTCATTGTTGTGCTCAAAGCACAGCAGTAACTGTGGTGCCTTCATTTGAGGTGTATTATTGCCTTATTTTTATGATCTAAACCGTTCATTTTGTATTGAGTGCTTCATGCCTACCAAAAATCATATTAATCGGATATCAAAAACTATATGATCGATAACCAAAAAAATAAATAATAAGTTTTTCTTTTGAGAAATAGCATAAACAATATGCAATTCAATCATATAGTTATTGATATCCGATTAATATGATTTTTGGTAGGTATGAAGTACTTAACAAACCCTACAAAATAAATGGTTTATATCATAAAAATAAGGCCATAATACATCTCAAATGGAAACACTACAGTCATTGCTGTGTTTTGAGCACAGCAATGACCCCTTTCCGAGGAGCCCTGTCCAATTATAAAATGTTCTTAGAGTCATTACGTATCTGTACTTCTTAATTAATTATTATTTAATATACTTTTTATGTTCTCAATTACTTAATATTCTATTTATCCACTTTTTCTATTAATTATAATACTATAAAAACATCATGCGTCTATATTTCGGGATTATGAAATAATTACCTATGAATGAATATGATTTTATTTTGTTTTTTTGTTTTTTCTGAGTCTAGTTTTAATTACTCAATATATATTATTCATAAGAAAAAATAATTCAATTTAAAAATCATAATTTTTTTATTTAATGACATTTATTTTTTTTTAAAAATATAGAATAAATATATATTCAAAAATAAATACGATAAAATGAAAATATTATAATTATCAAATATATTTAATTATTTTATGAATGATATATATATTGATAATCCTATAAAATGAACGATAGATCATCAAAATGAGACACATGTTAAAATATAAAAATGAGAGAAGTCTAATCATTTTTAATATATAAAAATAAGATAAATTACACTAATCTCTTTGAAATTTAAAGAAAATGCAATAAGTTTTATAATTTTGATATAATTATATTGTGTTTGTTTGATATTTTAATTCATATAATACGTAACCTTTTATTAATAATTTGTTAATTATATGAAAAATTATATATACTTTACATTGTTTATTTTTGTATTGTCACACGATTTAGGTTAGTTTCACTTCATTTAACTTTCGATTTAATTATGTTAAAACTGTGGAGTTCGGGAGAGGTCAATGTAAATTACCATTAAATATAATGTGAAGAAAATTATATATTAATAATTTGTTAATTATATGAAAAATTATATATACTTTACATTGTTTATTTTTGTATTGTCACACGATGATTTAGATTAGTTTCACTTCATTTAACTTTCGATTTAATTATATTAAAACTGTGGAGTTCGAGAGAGGTCAATGTAAATTACCATTAAATATAATGTGAAGAAAATTATATATTAATTTTTTTTAAACAAAATTTCACAAAAAAACAATGTAAAAATAGAAAAGTAAATTATAAATATATTTTTTGAGATTTGTTTAAAATATGAATTATTCCTTATGATTTTGAAAATTACAAATACTCTATTGTCATTTTTTTTATATTTAACAGAACTAACAAAAAAAATTAAATTTATAACTATTCTATTATAAAATAATAAAACTACTTAAAATTTTAATTGAAATATATTTATAATATCACTAAAGACTATTAATTAATTTAATAATTTATTAATAAAAGAGTTAATTTGTTATATGACTAAAAACTTAAAGAGACGAGATTTAATTTTAAAAATTATAGAGAATAATTATATTTTAAACAAACCTAAAAAAATGTTCAAATCTAAAAGAAAATAAACCTAAAATAATGTGTTTTGTAATTTTTATTTATAAATTACTATTATATAAATGTATTAACTATTATTTATATTTTTATTTTTAAAATATATAAATAACATATTTATCTTATTTTTTTATACATATTTTTATATTATTTAATATATAAATAATAAATATTAAACGAGTCAGCTAACAAAGCCGAACTTTGGAATGTTTGAGATTGTTAATTAAAAATTTAACGAGTTCGTGCTCGAGTTCGAATGTAAAAACAATTTAACAAACCGAATTTGAACGAACTCTTATTGAACTAAAATCAAACCTGTTCACAAACGATTCTGTTAATTTGCCGCCTAAGGAGTGAGAAAGTGAAGTGTGTAGATTATAATAATAAGAAAATAGATAATAATAATAATGATAAAATGCATTAATTGGGCAATTGATAGGCAATCCATGCGGGTTCTGTCCCACTCCGACCAGCACTATAGCGATCCCGGTTTTCCCTTTTATTGTTTAATTGTATTCCGGACTCGATTCTGTTTAGTTGTCTGTGTTACATTTCCATCATTTAACTCTTAGTAATTGAGTTTAGAATTGTTTTGGGCATGTTTCGAACAGTTGGGTTGAGTTTTGGTCTCAAGTGTTGTTACCCAGGTTTTTGGTGATTCGCTCGAGCGGGTCCCTTTGCGCTCGAGCGGAGTTTGCACACTTTCAGTCTCTTGTGCGTCTGCAAAACTATTGCAGATGTGTTTTTCACGCTCGAGCGGGTTTCATTACGCTCGAGCGGGTGTTCAATGTCTGTAAAAGTTCTGGGTGGATGTAATCTACGCTCGAGCGGGTGGTGTTTTGTTTTGTGCCTTGGCGCTCGAGCGGGTCAAGTTTTTGTGTTTGACACTCGAGCGTCCTATTCTCCGCTCGAGTGGGTCATGCGTATATCAGATCTGAACTGTGATATTTTAAATCACCTTTTACACTCTTTCTCTCTCTTACTTTTAAAAACCTCCATTAGAGAGCTCCTCTCTCTAAAAACACAACTTCTCTCTAGGGTTTGATCTAGTAGAAGTGATCTTCTATCCTTGGGCCTTTGTAAAAAGTGTGGAGATCGTTGAAGACTACATTTTGATCCAAAAATATTGGGGTTTGGAGCACTTTCAAATTTCTTCATCTTCTCCTTTGAGCTCCGAATTTGAGGTAGGGATAACTACTCATTTTTATGGTCTTTGATATAAACTATTGGTCATTTTGATGTAATGTTGAAGTTGGGTAATTTTGGGTGTTAGGGTTTCAAAATGAATAAAGTGGTGTTTGGTTATTTTGACTCATAAATGTGTATCTTGGGTCTTAAAATGATGGTATTGCTATTGTTGATGATATTTGGACCTTTGGGTCAATGTTGAGAAAATTGGGAGAAAACCCTAAATTGTTGTATGAATTAATTTATATAATTAATTTGGGAATGTTATGGAAATATGGAATTGAGTTGGAAATAATGAAATTGGCTCATTATAAGAGGAGATAGTGGAGTTGGATTTATTAATCGCTCACTTATGAAATTGTTGTCAAATTATCTGTTGATGCATTTATTATCTGTTTAGAAATAAATTGCTTGGGCTATCGGTGAAGGATAGTCTTGATTGTTGTAGACAATGCATGATGATTAGGGGAATTAAAACTAATCAATTGTTTATGTCATCGAATATGACGGTTGGAATAATACATCAAATTTATGCATTGACTGCTAATGTATATGATATGTGTTTATATACATTGTGTTGTGTGAGAGAAGATAGGGGATGTACTCCACGGTTTAGGAGGAGATAGGGGATAGACTCCTAAACCGGATATTATTTGGGAGAAGATAAGGGATGGACTCCATTGATACAGCGAATATATATATCTATTGAAGTGTTGATACAGCGAATATGTGTATCTATTGTGAAGTATGGAAGTGTTTTATGTGATATTGATACAACAAATATGTGTATCTATTGTGAAGTATGGTAGTATTGTTGATTTGAGCTGTGGTCTCATAGGAATTGTTTGGCCAGGTTCTGAGCCATATTTATGATTCGAAAATCGGTTAAGTAAAGGAAAGAGGAATGAAACATGGACATATTTGTCATGTAATTGATATGGATTATGAAATGATTTATGTGGGTTAAACATTTATCAAATACTAATGTTTTAGTCTTTACTCATATTATGTTTAGCATATCTCTACTGGGCGTTGGCTTACCTTATATGGGACATCATTTTCAAGTTCAGGTATTATGTCGCCTC
The DNA here is from genome assembly GCA_036172215.1 of Camellia granthamiana. Lineage (NCBI taxonomy): Eukaryota > Viridiplantae > Streptophyta > Magnoliopsida > Ericales > Theaceae > Camellia > Camellia granthamiana. The sequence goes on from CM069916.1 coordinate 11,372,780, forward strand.
CGAGGTCTTAGCTTGGATGGTTGTGGGAGTTGAAGACTCTCTTGTTTAGTTTTGTGAGTATTTTGTGTATTACATGTAAATCAAGCCAAAGGCTTATTTTGTTTTTTGAGTTAGTACTCTCTTTTTGTAACCAAGTGTTGGCTTGGAAAGTTGTAAGCCCGTGGGACAATTACTTTTGATGTCAACGTGTAATACTTTTGTAATGAATACTCTGATGAATGAAATTATACTTTATTCTCTTATGTCTAAGCATGTCAAGATTGTATGATTTATGAGTTTATTTTGAGGGCATTACAAGCACAATATCTTACAAAAAAAAAAATTTATTTTATATATATACATATATTTATGTGCATGGATATTCAAATCAAATCATTAAATCTATTTATATTTTGACCACAAATTTTTTTTTTATAACAAATTAGATAAATTGCATTTTAATCCATAACAAAAATAATATTTCTTTATACTTTTTTAATATTTTTATCAAAAAATGTTACGGATTCCATAAATTTTAACACACTACTATAAAAATAGTTAAAGATCACACTTTGGCAAAAAAAAATATCTCACTTTTATTGGAAGTGTGATAAAAAAAATTAGATTGATATTTTAATTACAATTAATTTGATTGAGTGTGATAATATTCGTTTTTTATGTCACTTTTCAATTAAGTGTGATTATATATATATTTTTTTAATCACACATTCTAATTAAAGTGTGATTATATATACATTACTACTTTTTAATCACACTTTTTAAATAAGTGTGATTAGATATATTTTTTTTAATCACACATTCTAATTAAAGTGTGATTATTTATATATTTTTTAATCACACCTTCTAATTAAAGTGTGATTATATATACACTACTACTTTTTAATCACATTTTTTAAATAAGTGTGATTATATATATATTTTTTAATCACACATTCTAATTAAAGTGTGATTATTTATATTTTTTTAAATCACACCTTCTAATTAAAGTATGATTATATATACACTACTACTTTTTAATCACATTTTTTAAATAAGTGTGATTATATATATATTTTTTAATCACACATTCTAATTAAAGTCTGATTATTTATATATGTTTTAATCACACATTCTAATTAAAGTGTGATTATATATACATTACTACTTTTTAATCACACTCCACTACAAGAAAAAACATCTTTGGCGACTAAAAAAGCACATTTGGTCGCTGAAAGTATAGGTTTTGGCGACTAAAAATTTATTTGGTTGCCCATATATGACTTTTACCGACTAATAAAATTTTAGTAGTCAAAAGTGAGGCTTTTTGGCGACTAAAAAAAATTAGTAGCCAAAAGTGAGGTATTGGGTGACTAAAAAGATGTTTGGTCGCCAAAAGTGAGACTTTTACCGACTAATAAAATTTTAGTAGCCAAAAATGAGATTTTTTGGTGACTAAAAAAAATTTAGTAGCCAAAACTGAGGCATTGGGAGACTAAAAAGATGTTTAGTAGCCAAAAGTGAGGCTTTTTGGCGACTAAAAAGAAGTTTAGTCGCCAAAAGTAGTAATTTTAGCCCGGGAATTAAATTTTTTAATGACTAAAAAATAATTAGTAGCCAAAAGTATAGAATTAACGACTAAAATTATGTTTAGTCACCAAAAGCTGTCTCTTTTTTTTTTTCTAGTAAATAATGTATTTTTACATAAATTATGTTCAATAAAAAATAATTATCTTTATATATATACTTTTATATTAATATGGGTCTATGTACTATATAAATAATAGATGTTGCATATATAATCATATGGTGTTATAGAGATGTAGTGGAAAGAGTGTGTTATATAAGGTTTATGGTGTGAGAGGGTTGATTGTTCGAATCTCCACAAGAGCAAATGAGAAGCTAGTGAGTATAATATATTTTTTTTTTTGCATCTAAATGTTATTAATCACACTTAAAGGTGTAATTTTTTTTTTCGCATCTAAATGTTATTAATCACACTTAAAGGTGTAATCTAAATATTATTAATCACACTTAAAAAATGTGATCTAAATATTTTTAATCACACTTAAAAGGTGTGATCTAAATGTTATTAATCACATTTAAAAGGTGTGATTAAAAATGACCCATTTTAATCACACTCCCAAAGATCACACTTTAATAAAACTTAAAAGGTGTGATTAAATAACATACATCACACAAAAAAAGTGTGATCTTTATCTGTTTTTGTAGTAGTGACATGATATACATATAAATTACAATTATATTTTGATCACCATGTTTGTTTCCAATTTTTTGAAAACACTTTTCAAAAAATTTTACTTTCTTATTTTCAGTATTTTTTTTTGTTTTTACTGAATTTTTTTAATATTTTAAACAATTTTTTTATAAAAATTTTTAGACACACCTAACATAAATATATTTAAAATATAATTTTCGTAAAAAAAAAAATCTATACAAAATTCACTAAATACCAAAAATATAATAAAAAAAATTCAGTATATTTTTTGTATTTTTTTGTATTTATTAATTTTTTAAAATATTTTTTCACAAATATTTTACTTTTTAAATATATCTAAGTAAGGTATAATCTAAAAAAGTAAAAAAATTGCTTAAAATTTTAAAAATATTCACTAAAAATAAAAAAATACGAAAAATAAAAAAATTTAACTTTTAAAAAATTAAATTTAAAAAGTTAAAACCAAACACACTAAAGTATTTACACTGTGCCTTTATTTTATGCGTGTGTGGTTCTTGGGTGCAAAGTGTGTTTTGTTGTTTGCCATCTCACTCTCTTGAGCGCAAAATGTATTACTTACTATACAATTTTATTTTTAATTTGTAAATATTATTTTTCAAATTTTTAAGGGTAAATTTTATAACATTACTCTAAATTTTATAATTTTTAAGTGTATTTAGATTGAATAGATCTTAAAAGTATAAAATGTTTATTAATATATTTACAAAGTTTACTAAAAATAATAAAATAAAAATTTTAAATTTAAAAAATTATTTTTGAAAACTCTAAAACTAAATAAGTTTTGAATTTCAAATTTGTAAAAATTATTTTTAAAATATCCAACCAAAATCCAAACCAAACGGACCATCTATTTATATTTTGATCTCAATTTTATTTTATTTTTATAACAAATTAGATAAATTACATTTTAACCCATAACAAAAAATAATATTTCCTTATATTTTTTTTAATATTTTTTATCCAAAAATGTTACAGACTCCATAAATTTTAACATGGTACATATAAATTATAATTGTATTTGATCCCAACAGTATTTACACCGTGTCTTTAGGCACGGACATATACTAGCATACTTCGTTTCACTTAATTTCACATGTCTTTTCATTTTTTCTTTGCAAATTATTTCCCAAATTCCCTAACCAAATAAACCGTTAAGAGTATTTTTATCATACTTTAGCCAGAAAAGTTGAGATTGAAGGAAGTTTCACAAAAAATTTCAAAAATTAAATTGATTACTTACATGGATTCGAATATTTTTTAGGAAAAATTAGTTTAAGATCTTCTATTTTTTGTAAAGAGACCCGCAATACTATTTTATGATATCTAACGTGCCTTAACCTTACACTCAAATATATCACCGAAAAATTTCATCCCGTCAAATCAAAACTCATCTCTCTCTCTCTACCTTCCCTATTTCGAGAGGGTGAAGATCTGAAGGTGAAAAATATTTGTAAGAATTTAGGACAATTGATCCAAAAGCCGATCGAAACCAAACCCTAACAAAAACTCCGACATACTTGCCGGTAACGGCCTCAACCCAGACATAGCTCCGTCGTCATAATACAACTCAAACACTTCGCCGCCATCAGAAGGGCCACGAAGTACGATCACAGGTTTGGAAGATGAGTGATCTCCACCGTTTCTTCAACTTTGACACATCATCGTTTTCCATCTGGGTCTGGTCATTTTGTCCGTTATTTGACTCAATAGAGACAGAAGAGAAAGCCAAGGAAGTATGCAATCTGGATGGTATATATGCTTACAGGGCATTTCACGAGCTTCGATTCCTAATTCAAAGGGTTCTTTGCAAACATCACAGTATGATTGGGTGGATATATGACTTTCAACGATCTCAATTGTGGGCATTGATTCAATCGCAGCCTTGGAAGCTGGTGGATGATCAATTCAATCCCTCTCTTCATCCCCACCAAATTTCTCTGGTCCAAACGAGAGAAATTCTCGAGTTTGGATCTGATTTGAACTGAATTTTTCCTGGTTTGAACCAGAGAAATTCTTCAATTTGGATTAAATTTTCTCTACATCGATTTGATGAATCTTAGACATTATGAAAATATTGAATGTCTTTTATTCTAAAAAATCTTAACACTAGGACCTTAAAAAAAAATTCCCCTGGCTTTTAATTATACTACTTAAGAAACTTTCTGAGCCTACATAAGCATAAGCTTACTAAATAATATTCAAATAATTACATAAGCATAAGCTTATTTGGTACAAATTATAAATTGAAAGTTGATAATCATAAAACAAAAATTAATAACATTTTACCCTTGTTCTTTCAATAATTAACTCTTTTCAATTTATTTAATCAGTATTATATCACATAAACCGTATGAGCTAGGCCAACCAGTCTGAAGAAAAAAATTTATGAACTGTCACAATAGCTATTTTCAACTTATCAATTTCACATATTCTTTCTGGTAATTTTTTTTTATTCACAATTTGCTTTTTGTGGCATTATCACTGATAGATCAAGCATTGTTGTACGTATTTAATTGTGCTAACCGTTTAAAGAATTTTATATTATAATGCATATCAAACTGTCCCTAACACCAAACATGGTGTTCACTTCATATAATAATATAGACATACATCCAAACAACACTTGCTAGCACATAATTTTTTGAATTTTCAAATGAGTAAAAGGAGCCAAAATAAAATATCTTTCTCTAAATCAATTGACAAACTCTATCCCAGTAAAAGGAGTCCCAGCATGAAGCTGAAGGGCCACATCGCCAACAACCTGTTATTTTCAAAGGCAAAAAGGCCACAATCAACACAGGAATTCATCAACATTGTAACAAAAAAAGGCATCTGCTTATTAAAGACACTAACTTGACACAGCCCTTAGGAAGTTGTTTCTATATTCATAGAATTCAAAGCCATCATCCATGGGTATTTTTCTAAGGCTTGCAACTTTGAAGTAAATATTCACCAACAGTACAGCTCTATAAAGGAATTGATTCAACTATCAATAGCAAAGCCGGTTCAACATAAATTTATGATTAAAAAGACCAAGCCATCCATCTCCAAAGTTGCAGAAATGGTTTCGGGTAGTTTTTTTTATTTTATTATTCTGGTAGCTATTTACCTATAAATAAGTGTATTTGCATTAAAGAAAGGGAACAAGGTCTGGCCTCAGATTAACAGCAAGCTCCCACTCCATATATAAACAAACACAAAGAGTTATGTCAATGGGTTCTCCCCGTTAAAAGATCATGTTGTAAGGCACTGATATTTTGATAAAGATTCAAACAATCAATCTGACAGATATCAAGTCGGTGATTGGAATAACCTTGGTGATCTTGTGAATGTGAGAAATCACTGGGAGGTATCATACTCATAAGATTGCCCAGAGCATGTATGATAGTTCATGAGGCATTATGAAGGCCTCCGAATCTTATATCTAGAAATTGACAGAATCCTTGTTCTCCTTCTAGGCATTCTGTCCATGACTAATGACAATTACACTAACTTCGAGGTAAACTTACATTCAATTGTTAGGCTAACCTTCATTACCACTATATCCCATCAGGGTTCTTTGTTGATGTAGTTCAATCTATTATTGATGAACCATTCTTTCCTTTCATCATCATCATCATCATCATTGTAATTATAATTATTGTTCTTTCTGTCTTTCTTTTTCATTATCATACTTGTAACAATCTCTAACATGGGGCTTAATCTAAATAATACTAAAATTGACAATAATCTAGCAGTTTTAGTGAGGTTCATACCTTAGCCGTGGATCTATAAGAATGTTCTGTGACACCTGCAACATGTGGTGTTATTAGAACATTTGAGAGTTTCAAAATTGGATTGTCAGGATCAAATGGCTCTGTCCAAGCAACATCCATGCCTAAACCTCCCAAGTGGCCAGATTTAAGGTGATAATGAACAGCTTCATAGTCCAACAGACCCCCTCGAGCTATATTCACCAAAAGGGCACCCTGAAACACAAACCAAACAACAAACAAGCAAAGACGCAAACCATTGGCACCAAGAGTAAGGGCAAACCAATAAGGATAGGGACACGTGCCCACTGAGTTGTTTCTACGAGAGTAAGGGCATGTATCATAGGCTTCTTTCCAATTATCTCCTCAAACAACTCCCTACTAAGCTAAAGGTGTTGGCTTGTGGGAATGACGAGAGCCTCGCAACATTAACCCCTAAAGAGCACTCCCTCATGACCCAACAAACCACAACCTCCATGGAGTCCCCCAGGCAATGTGTGCGGCAAGCGGCTACCCACAGCAATTAAGTAGATTCATCAATATTATAGCAACCAAATCATACAAAAGAACAGTCCAGTTCTCATAAAGTGTATCAATGTAAATTGTGAGAATTGAGTAGATTCATCAATGAAAAAATATATATATATATATCATTAAGCTTCTGAGATGTCATTATCAGATTGGGAACAAACCTTTTTCATCGATGATATAAATGTTTTGTTTACGATGCCAGCCTGAAAGCAAATGTATCAAAAAAATGTGAGCATATAGCAGATAATGCACTTCACTCCCAGAAGAAGCGCATGTATGGAAATGAGAGGAGCCTAACCGTTTCACTGTTCATCGACAAGCAACAGACAACTATGTCGGCATTGCTTGCAAAAGTATGGATATCATCATGACCACCCTTCTCGTCAACCAAATCGTCATTCATACCAATTTGAGTGGGTGATGCTGAAGACATACCATTGAAAATGATAAATGAAACCTTACATATCATTCAGCTATATTATTATTATTATTATTATTTTTTGACTAATTTATTATTTTAGTTTACAAGCCCTTACGTACATGAATTTTGCAAATACGAGTCCCAATTCCGTTTTGTAGCAAGGATTTTCACACCAAATGGCCGCAAGCGCTTTGCCAACTGAATCCCAATGTTTCCAAATCCCATAACGAACACCTGCATGGGTGAGAAGAATTATCAAGTTGTTGTGCTAAATTCAGTAAAGCAACAACAATCGTTTTGCTCATCAGCGGCGCAAGTTTGTTCAGTCCTCTTGCTTAGCACTGCACTAGTAGAAAATTGCTTTAAACTCTGTCAGAGAACATCCATAATGGATCACAATCCTATATTAGAGAACCCCTTCTCTTGAAAAATGTTACTTGAAACCCTTCCACGAGGCCGAATTCAATGTTAATGGTAGACATGACCTTTTACGTCTTGTGTTTTGCTTCTTTGTCTGGTTAAATTCCAGCCCATATAAATAAATAAGAAAAAGCAAACCTAAAACGCACTTCTATATCTATGATGCTATGAACACATCAAAATGCTTGTATTTTTTAACCACTCAAAATCTCATACTAATGGCTAAGGGAGCAATCAAGATTCAACTATCTACTATATTTGCATCCATTAGCAGTTCAGACACTAGATTAAATTAAATTAATATAGTAAACCATCAATATGCATAGAACATAATTTGCTAGAAATCACATTAATATCAACAGTAAATGGAAGGCTACATCAAAGCATGCACAGATGCAAGTCTAGATATGGTAGCAAGCAAATAATAATCATGATCATATGCAGAACCATCTCACTTGATTCCTATATGAGCAACTCACACTCCAGGCATCACTATTTTTTGGATCACAACTGATATGATTAGCGCGGTGTCCAAAACAGTTTTCACTGTTTGCTCTTGGACAAACTTCTACATGGTTTCATGTATACCAGATAACATAAAGGAGGTGGAACCATCCTGGTTGACTCGTTGAAATACAAAAACAGCCTTGCAAGCATCCTTGCCAAGTAAATTTAAGCAAGACAGCTATACTTTGTCTACATAGGCAAAACAGATCATATTACATCATTCAGCTACTCTAACACAAACGGCATTGAATTCATATGTTTCACCATCCTTACAGGGCTGTTAAATTTTGCCATTTATCAAATTATACCATTCAAACTTATTTTAAAATATCAAGTTAAGTATATGCAATGATATTAAATCATTTGTTTGAAGCATTTGTTCAACATGAAGTTATTATAGGATATTAAAAAAATAAAACAATGAAAAGAAAAAAACAAAATAAAACACAAAATGCACGAATGCATTTGTAGGAAAACTTGTAGTAGAAAAAACCAAGATAATTGAAACTCACTTTTTTTCCCAGCAGTGTTTCACCAACTGGCTCTCCAAGCACCTTCTGCTTTACAGCAATGTGCATCTCATTCTGCAGTAATAACAAAATAACAAAAAACCAATTCACATAAACATGACTTAAATTTCATACACAAATATGTGTTATATGTATGACATAACCACATATACAAAGAATAATGTCTTGCAAAAGAAAAGGTGTAATGCCTGTCCATATAATCCTAAGATCCCAAACATCCAGTATTTCACAAGAGTCCTAAAAAGTAAAAAATAAAAATAAAAGGCATATTGAATGTGCACTGCCACAATAAGACCTAAACCTAAAAGCAAAGTTGAAATATTGTCAATAAACAACGAAAGTCAGGAGATATGGAGAAAACCGAGCCACGTGTCTAGATGCTTAAGATATCTCAGCAATAATGACAAATAAAAGACAAAAGTGCTCAGGTTAAACAGCTTAATAACAAAATGTGCTCCAAATGATGTCAAATGCTCAAGCAATAGTGGATTTCTGCATGCAACCAATTCATATTTAAATAGGAGAAACACCCTGTGAAAAACACTAAATAGTGGGAATTTGTCTAGAGTGGAAAAGGCTATCAAGAGGGAATAGAAAGATAGATAATAAAGTAAATAAAATGGAAGGGTCATATGTCAAAATAACCAACACTGCAGCAAATTTGAACCCCTCAAAAACAATGTCATGTACCTTTGGGGATTAATGAATTTAAGCTTTGTAGTGAAGACGAGGTAGAAAGAATAAAGTAATTACAAGGCACACTGCGGTCAATGAAAATAATATATAGTAATAGATAAGAGAGTAAATCTAATCAACAGTTTTATAAGTTAAAAGACTAGTGATATATCACTCACCTGTATTGTGATACTGATAAAATACATCACTTTCTATTTGCAAGGTTATTACAAAAATGATCTTGCAAGGTAATGAAAATTAATAAATAAACATATAAATAAATAACTAAACTCTCAGGAAGGAGCTAAATCATAATTCTGGTTACATCACTTTCTATTTGCGAGGTTATTGCAAAAATGATCTTGCAAGGTAATGAAAATTAATAAATAAACATATAAATAAATAACTAAACTCTCAGGAAGGAGCTAAATCATAATTCTGGTTAAGCTCTTATCAACACAGTGAAATTTATCAAGGTTTGAGAAGATTATGTAAGAAAAAAGTAAAAAAGAAAAGACTTTCCAATATAGGGGTAACTGGGCTAAAACTTTTCATCAATTGAACTTCAACACATAAATTTCACTTAGGAAAAAGGAGAAAATTAGCAACATATCACGGAGAGATAGCACAACATAAATTTATCGTTTTTCTCAATTGCAATTTGGATCAATGTACATAAACAATTTATTTCTGCATATTCATAATTTAAAATAATTAATTCACCAAAAAGTTGTTGAAGCTTCCCAATTTATAAGCTAACAAAAAATGAGAAATGCATATTGATTCTAGATTATTGGACTGAATTTAACTGACTTGCTTACGAAGAAGGCCCAACATTAGATATATGGCCATTTCAGCACATGAAGCTGCATTTCCAGTTGCACCACCAGGAATTCTAGCGACTTTGATTCCATGCTTTGTAGCAGCATCGATGTCAACGCCTTCATGTAAAGATAAATGGAGACCATATGCATATAAGAAATAATGTCTAACAGATATTATGCTTATGGTATTTAACAAAAATAAAGAAAGAACCTTCCAGCCCAACACCATACTGCATTATAAGCTTTGTCCTATTTGCACAAGAAATAACATCTGCATTTAGCCGCATGTTTTTTACAATACAGATATCGTAGTTGCCAATAACAGCAGGCACATCATCAAATGGAACATCATCAACCTACAAAACAGAATAGAACTACTGAAGGGATGCACTATAGCATGGGTAGCCCCTTAAACTGATGTCTATTCCAATTGAAGAACATCAATTTTGAGAAATCAGTGAAAGGAAAATTTTCAGTAAGAATTAAGAAATACAACGAGAGAGTAATACAAGATAAGTCAATTTGGAAAAAATAATAACTATTTTCTTCCGAAGGTGGGACGACACTTTTATATCCAAAGAGGGAATGTACTATGAGGCTCAAGATAAGTCAATTTGGCAAAACTAATAACTACTACCACTACAAAAACAACCTTTCACAAATTGAGGATAGGCATAACTATTAATCAACGACACAACCATAAATCTCCAAATGGAAAAATAGAGCTGGGAAACTATCCATTTATCAAGGAAAAAGAAATAAATGGAGAAAGTTAAATACCTTGATAAATGGATAGTTTTGTACATATTCTCTCGTATAATTTTGAGATGCAGGAAAATCAGGCCCGCAAAAGAGAAGACGGGTGATGCGCTGGTCACTGTCCCCAACCATTTCCTCTAACATCCCTGAAAATCCTGCAATAAAGAACCTCATAATTTAAACAAGATCATTCAAATGACTTTTCAAACAAAGGAAGGTGGTGGATAAGATCTTTATAGGTAATTTATATGTAGTTAGAATAAATTATTTATAAGAATGAGCAAATTAATATGTGGCTAGACAAGATAATCCACAGAGAAAACGAGAACGAAATGAAAAACTTAAGAATGTAAATTAGGGGTTGTACAATAGCAAATATCGCAAAGAGTTGTCATGACTCGTTATTGATACAACAACAAAATGCATGTATGGCCAATGAGGAAAATGCCTGCCTTAATTATGTCCCGAATCTCAAGAAGAGAAAAGTCTCTCTCTTGTTTCATGGTAATCAAATCAATAACTCTGTCATGGATAAGTAACAATAGTATATACCACATTCCATGACCACAGCATCAAGGGTAAGGGTGTTACTTCCAGTAAGGTACATGTCTTATCAATCAATTTCCATAATCTATACCATGCCCCAATAAACTTGATATTTTGAAGGCCTTTAGGTGGATGAAAGAAATAATAATAATAGCAATGACTTAAAGTAGCACAAATAAGGAGAAAAAAAGAAGAAGAAGAAGTCTTTGCCACTATAATCTTTATAATGGAGTTCGTCTATATAAGGAGAGAGTGCAATGCTCATGTCAGAGCACAAAATGTAGCTCCATGGCCTTAGATTTCTCAGCAACGAGGCCCATCCAGTTTGAGAAGGACAGAAGGGGACGGACAGAAGTGTGAAGGAGTGTCTTTAATATTGCAGGCCCAACCTTCAAATATTTGGAGCTTCTTGAAATGAGCCATTGGTGCTCTGCTGGCCTTGTAAAACACATAGCGGAACATCATTTCCAATCTGTATGGTGATAAAACTTGACTTATGTATTTTATTTCATTATCATAATTTTAACCCAATGGTAGAAGTGAATAAAAAAATTGTCGCCAAGTGCCTCTGTCATATATACAATATCTATGGCCACGTCAATGGCATTTGAAATTAGAAATTGCAGAGCAGGTAAAACATGAAACTAAGTCAAATGTGGAATGGATAAAAGGGAAAAAGAAAGGGAAACAACATACAAGTTGAATAGTATAAGTGCCTCTTCTAAATCTAGTAATGTACTTTTATAAACACCTCTTTTTATTGTGATACTGCATCTTGAGCCTTGGATTGGACTATGAAAATGACAACAGCGAAAGCTAACTCTTGTCAAGCCAACAAACAAAAACAGGATGTATATGATGCTCCAAATGTAAACATCTTCGGAAAACGCTGAAAAGCATTTTGGAAGATGCAAACAAAAGAAGTTGCAAAATACAATAATTTTTCGCACACCAACGAATGGAACAAAATATGTGAAATTCCAGTATCTCTATTTTGATATTACATGCATTTCAAAACCTCAAGCTGTGCATGTAATTTTTTTATTCATTTCCGTAGCTTTTCTATAATAATATCCATATCTTGCAATGTATCTTCTTCATCATATTTTCATTCCCTTCAGCTTATTATATATTAAAAAAAAAGAAAAAGAAATTCGTCTTTATTTTGAAGGATAAATATTAATTACCATTCTTTTAAAATTTTATGCAAAAAATGGTAAAATCTATACCAACACTACTTTAAAATGTCTCTACAGGAAACAAGTGTAGACTTTTAGAAAATAATTAGCCCTTCAGAGGTAACTACTGATATATAGCATTCTTAATGGCTCCAATAGATTGATACAGTGATCAATTAAATATTCCTAATAACATTTAATAAAATTATTATACTATATATTTACAATAACAAATTGACACGGCAGCTGTAACTTTATAGCATTTCATTTGATTAAAAGTCTTTTCATCTAGTCCAGCAATGCCTATTTTCACTTTTCATTAAAACAATTTCATGTGCTACTAGTACTTATAAATATCTTGGTGTTATTTTATCAAGATTCATAATTTAATTCGTCTAATGTTTTAAAACACAGATTCTTGACAATCAGCAGGATAATCATTGGATCAACCCGAATCAAACCATTACATTACATTGCAATCATATCATAATCACATCGTTAAAAACAATAAATAGAAATCAACCTAGTGCATACCAATCAATGTTCTTAATAAAGCTTGAGGGGATAATATAATTGTTCATAAACTTGTTCTGTTAAACAAAAAACAGAACACATGCAAACCACAATTGATACTTTTTCTCCTTCAATATCCCTAAAACTTGAAATCACAAGTTAACAATGAAAGATCTCATGGGAAATTCGTCAATAAGAACACATATTATTGAAAACCTAAAATCACTGATTCCCAAATTGAAGACAATGCGAACGAGGGTATGTTGTGTAGATCAGAGAGGCACAGAGTGAGAGAGACTGAAATTTGAGATGCTAGGAGAGAACGATTACACAAAGAATCAAAGACGACATTTAGATTCACAATACAATATACATACATACATACATTGAAGACGAACTAGAGAAAGAGAGTGATCGAGAGAGAGACCTGAGGACTGAAGGAAGAGGGAGAACCTTTATTAGAATTTCAGTCTAGTAAAACAAGTGAATGGAGGAGGGGATATTATAAAATGTTTCCGGATCCGTACTTCTTAATTAATTGCCGTGCATGCTGTTGTACACCTGCCAAATAATTATGTCACAACGGTAAATTGTACTATTATTTAATTTTTTTTTTTTTTTGAGAATAGACTTGGACTGAAAAATCATTGTAAACAATATATTTAAAAATTTCGAAAAAATAGTCATACGCATTGTAATATTCGTTTCGTAACGTCTCATTTTAATTTAAAAATTAAAAAATTTTTAAAAAATTTAAAAATCCAATAAATTATATAGAGAAATTCAAGATTGGTTTTTTTTTTTTTTTTTTTTTTTTTTTTTTTTTTTTCTATTTTTGTAGATTTTTTCATTAAAAATTACAGCAAAAACAGCGAAACATAATCTATTTTTTTACCTAATATTTTAGCAAAAGAAATCAAAAATTTAGTAAAATAATATGTTCCCAAATTGAAGACAATGCGAACGGGGGTATGTTGTGTATATGATAGAGGCATAAAGTGAGAGAGACTGAAATTTGAGATGTTAGGAGAGAATAATTATACAAAGAATCAAAGACGACATTTAGATTCACAATACAATATACATACATATATATATATATTGAAGACGAACTAGAGAAAAAGAGTGATCGAGAGAGAGAACTGAGGACTGGAGAGTTATTTTGGGAAGATGGTTAAAAGTTAATTTTTTTTAATTTTTTTTACTGTTTTATGTGAGAAATAATGTGATTTAAAATGGATTAAAAACTCACTTTTAGCTTTTTTGGCATGTTGCCAAAAAGTATGATTTTTTTTTTCTTTTTTTTTAAGACCTTGTTTGGGAACATACTTTTTTAATAATTTTTTTGTTTTTTATTAAAATATAAGGTAAAAAAGTTAGTATGTTTGAAATAAATTTTTGACTTTTTACAAAAACAAGTAAAAAAATAAGATAAATAATAAAAATAGATAAATTGATCGAAATGCCCTTCTCATTATTGCCGTGCATAGTACTCGCGACCATGTGATAGAAATAGCTGATTTCTTTTCTCTTGTGGATCTCCTTACTCCTATTGGTTCATTTAAATTTTGAATAAGAGGTTCCGTATTGATTTGTTCCTCATGGAGCAGTTGTTCTTGTATTGGTTGTTCTTCAATGATATTTGGAATAACACTTGGAACAACAACCAATTCCCCAATTGGTTTCTCAATAGGGTCCCTTATTTCCTCGAATTCTATGACACGAGAAAAACCACTCCCACTTGACTCATGATCCTCAAGAAATTTTGCATTTCTAGCCTCAATTCTAGCCTCAACAATTTTAAGTGTGTGTGAAGGGCAATTAAATTTGAAACCTTTGGAGTTTTTAACGTAGCCAGTGAAAAAACCACTAACTGTTCTTGGATCCAATTTCTTTAAGTGTGGGTTATAAACCCTTACCTCAACTGGACAACCCCATATGTGCAAATGTCTCAAACTTGGTTTCCATCATTTCCATAATTCAAAAGGTGTTTTAGGAACAACTTTAGATGGAACCCGATTTAAGACATACACAGCGGTTTTCAAAGCTTCACTCCACAAATTTATGGGAACATTGGAATAACTAAGCATCCTCCTTACCATATCCATAAGTGTACGATTCCTCCTTTTAGTTACACCATTTTGTTGTGGTGTACTAGACATTGAATATTGGGCAATTATTCCTTCTTCTTTAAGAAACCTAGCAAATGGACCAGGTATTTGTCCGGATTCTGTGTACCTTCCATAATATTCTCCACCTCTATCTGATCTCATGATTTTAATGCTCTTTTCTGTTTGTTTCTCTACCTCTGCTTTATAGGCTTTAAAAGCATCAAGTGCCTCAGCTTTATCAAATAAAAGATAGAGATACATATATCGTGTATGATCATCAATAAATGAGACAAAATATCTCTGACCATTGAAACAAGGTGGAGTAAATAGTCCACAGATGTCTGTGTGTATGATCTCAAGAATATGGGAACTTCTTTTGGCACCTTTAGTGGACTTGTTGGTTTGTTTTCCCTTAATGCAATCCACACAAGTACCAAAATCAGTAAAATCAAGAGTATTTAAAACTCCATCATTTACTAATCTTTTTATCATTTCCATTGAGATATGTCCCAATCTTCTATACCATAACATAGAGGAGTTCTTATTGGTAATACTGCTCTTTATGCCAATTCCATTATGTAAGGTTAAAAGACTATTTTCATATGAAAAATCCAAATCAAATTTTTATAAACCATCAGTTAAAAAACCATTGCCAATAATAGTTTTATTTTTCAATAAATTGAAACTCGAACTAACAAAATTAAATGTATATCCAAAAGGTACTAATCTTGAAATTGAAACTAAATTTCTAGAAAATGATGGAACATAAAAGGTGTTTTCAAGATCCAAAACAAAGCCAGAATTTAAAATCAATCTAAAAGTTCCCACAGCCTCCACATGTGAACGCATCCCATTTCCCGAATAGATGCCTTGTTCACTTGTTGTCGGTTTCCTTAGGCTGAGAAAGCCCTGCATAGTATTGGCAACATGAATTGTAGAACCAGAATCAATCCCTTTTTCTTGCAAAAGAAGCATTCACCTTTATTGCCATAACGCTTCATTTGCACTTTCTGTTGTGGAACAATTTTGTCCTTTCGGCCTTTTCCTTTTCCATGAAATTTAAGATTGGCAGTCTCTAGTTTTTCATGCTTCAATCTCTTTTCCTCTTGAACACACATGGCCAAAAGTTCATTTACTGACCATTTCTCCTTCTGTGTGTTATAAGAAATTTTGAAAGCACTATATTCCATAGGAGGAGAGTTAAGGATAAAATGTACTAAGAACGACTCAGAAATCTCTATCTCCAATGTTTTAAGTTGAGCTGCAATGTCCCGCATTTCCATAATGTGTTCACGCACACCTTTAGAACCATTAAGCCTCATGCCTGAGAGCTCCTTCATTAGGATGTTGGCTAATGCCTTATTAGATGTCACAAATTGCTCTTCAATAGCCTTCATGAAGACCTTAACCTTGTTGCAGTCAGGGATTGAACCCTAATGCCCTTATTGATATGGGACTTGATGAGCATTAAACTTAAGCGATTAGATCGCTCCCACCGCTCATAAGTAGCCCTCTCAGTTAGCGTACTTGATTCCGTGGGAACAGGTGGTTCGTCCACACGAAGTGCCAAATCAAGGTCTATGCACCTCAAAGTCAAAAGAATCTTATCTTTCCAGTCAGAAAAATTTTCACCACTCAAAAATGGAATATGAGATGATTCAGAACTCAATAATGTAGTAGGAATGACTGCAACAACCAAGAACAAATCATGCTACAGAAAAAATAAAAATAAAGTAAATTCTAATCTCCCTGTGGGTAAAGATTGCAACTTGCATCGAACCTACTTAACTTTATTAATAAGACTAGTAAATATCTCTCACAAAATAAAAATAATTCCATTATCTGTGGACATAGAAAATTTTTATTTTGATATTTAACTTACTATCTTATTCCAAATAAATAAATAAAACAATTATCTTCATGTGGGTAAAATAATTAATTTTGCTAATTTAAATGCAAGTAATAAGATGCCATCTAATAAAATTATTTTCTAACTTTATACACATAACAATAATTTAAGATGCTGTGGCTATTCTCAAATTACTGTAATGGTCAACCATCTTATAAATTTGGCACCGTATAATCTTTACTTGAACAGAAAACAAACCCCCCCAAAAACAAAAAAAAAATGGTCCCAAGATATTTAATTTTTGTAAATAATTCATTATGCATCACAAACTCCAAATTTTGAAACAAATTGTTCACAAAATAAAGTTCCACAACTATTTACAGATTTTTTTTTTTTTTTTAAATATCAGAATCTGAAGCTATTCTTGCATCTTTAATTACCTTTTGACATACGTGCACATGCATTCTCACACACAGAGAGTTTAGTAAGCAATGAAAGCTTGACAAGCTTCAACATATAAAAGAAACTGATATAAATCCAAATTCTAGATTATCCTAGTCATGATGAAGACAATTATACAATTGCAAGAACGGGATTGACAAAGAAAAAATATATATATATATGAACGTCAACTAGATATATATATATTGAATCTATATACTGATCAACATGGATTTGGAGGTAAGTTCTAATACCACAATGTAGGAAAAGCATACACATATAATATAATCATATATGTATGGATATACAGTGGAATAAAATTTATACTAACCTCCTTCAGCTATTGTTGATCAAGTTGTGTGATGTGTGTATTTCTTCTAAACCTCTCAATATTATATCACTCACTTCACACTTTAGAAATAAGTGTCTTCTAACCTATGCAGAACTTGAGTGCCTCATTGATGGAAAACTACAAGCCTATTTATAACTACTAGGTTAGGGACCCTTATCAGATAGATACATTATCAGACAAACCTTGTTAGTTTCCTTCCATCAAGAAAACTTAATTAGTGGAAATTGATAGGCCTTAGCCAAACCACCCTTTAGAGTTCTTGATATTTTAGGCAACCTCAATAATTATCACCCATAATTATCAAAAGATAAATATGCATATAAGGATAACTATATAAATAATATATAATATATATAATTTACAAATATTAATATGTATGTGGGCCACCTTAAGTCTCCTCTTAGGAGACACAGCTTACATTGAAGAACAACCAATACAAGAACAACTGCTCCATGAGAAACAAATCAATACAAAACCTTTTATTCAAAATTTAAATGAACCAATAGGAGTAAGGAGATCCAAAAGAGAAAAGAAATCAGCTATTTCTAGTGATTACCTTGTATATCTACAAGAATCTGACTTTGATGTTGGACCTAAAGCTGATCTTAGTTCATTTTCACAAGCCATGAATGGAATTAATTCCAATTTATGGTATGATGCCTTGAAAAAAGAGATGAAATCAATGGCCACAAACAAAGTTTGGGATCTTGTTGAGTTACCAAAAAAAGCTATGGCCATTGGCTATAAATGGGTCTATAAGACCAAAAAGAATTCTTCTGATAACATTGAACGATATAAAGCCAAACTTGTAGCCAAAGTTTTTACTCAAAATGAAGGAATTGATTACCATGAGACCTTCTCTCCCGTTTCTAAGAAGGACTCATTTCGAATAATCATGGCCTTAGTAGCTCATTTTGATTTAGAGCTATACCAAATGGATGTGAAAACGGCTTTTCTTAATGGGGATCTTGAAGAAAAGGTATACGTGGTTCAGCCTGAGAGATTTTCCTCAGAGGATAATCACTTGGTTTGTAAGTTAAAGAAATCTATATATGGACTTAAACAGGCCTCCCGCCAATGGTATTTAAAATTTCACAACATTGTTACTTTATTCGGGTTTACGGAGAACATTGTTGATAATTGTATATACCTTAAGGTTAGTGGGAGTAAATACATATTCTTAGTCCTGTATGTAGATGGCATTCTACTTGCGAGTAGTGATTTGGGTTTGCTACATGAAACGAAAGAATTTCTTTCTGAAAACTTTGAAATGAAGGATATGAGTGAAGCCTCATATGTCACTGGCATAGAGATTCACAGAAATAGATCTTGTAGAACATTAGGACTATCTCAGAAGGCCTACATTGAAAAGATTTTGGAAAGATTTAACATGAAGTCTTGTTCACCTTCTGTAGCACATATTGTCAAAGGAGACAAATTCAGTCTAAATCAATCACCACAAAATGATTTGGAGAAAGAACAGATGAAAAACATACCTTATGCATCTGCAGTAGGTAGTCTCATGTATGCTCAGGTTTGTACAAGACCTGATATTGGGTTTGTGGTAGGAATGTTAGGCAGATATCAAAGTAATCCAAGCCTTGAGCACTGGAAAGCTACTAAAAAGGTTATGAGGTATTTGCAAGGAACTAAGGACTACAAGCTTACATACAGACATGCAGATTCACTAAAGGTGATTGGATATTCAGATTCAGATTTTGCTGGATGTTCTGACACTAGAAGATCTACTTCAGGATATATATTTCTTCTTGCTGGAGGAGCTGTATCTTGGAGAAGCATCAAGCAGTCCATAACTGCTTCGTCTACTATGCAAGCGGAATTTGTTGCATGCTATGAAGCTACAACACAGGCCTTATGGTTAAGAAATTTTATCACAGGACTAAGGATTGTTGATTCCATATCAAGACTACTAAGGATTTACTGTGATAATTCGGTTACAGTTTTCTTTTCTAAAAACAATAAAAGTGGCAGCCGAAATAAACATATTGACATAAAGTATCTTGTTGTTAGAGAGAAAGTCAAGGTGCAAGAAATTGCTATTGAGCACATCGACACTGAGCTGATGGTTGCAGATCCCATGACAAAAGGATTGCCGGTTAAAGTACACAATGATCATGTGGTTCATATAGGACTAATTAGCTCTTTTGATGTATGAAATTGCTTTCTCATTCTGAGGGATTCACTATTAAAAACAATATTTATTTAGAATAAATACATGACTTTTGATTGTGCACTTAAAGTATTTGTCATGTTTGTTATCCATTGGGATACATAAAGTAGGACCCGAATGGCTATTTGTTAGTCATTTGTAAATTGAAGTATTTTATTTAGTACTCATTGAGAAGTGTCATAAATTGTAATTTATAGAAGGAAATGTCCATTAAATGGGGCATAACCGCTATGATTCATGTAGTAACACTTGGCAATGGAGTGTGAGGATTTCAATATTAAAGTTTAGGCAAATTTAATGGCCATAATTCAGTACATATCACCCAATACAGTATTTATATGATTTGTGGACCAAGTGGGAGAATGTAAGCTGTGCCTCCTAAGAGGAGACTTAAGGTGTTCCACATACATATTAATATTTGTAAATTATATATATTATATATTATTTATTATTTATTATTTATTATTTATATATTTATCCTTATATGTATATTTATCTTTTGATAATTATGGGTGATAATTATTGAGGATGCCTAAAATATCAAGAACTCTAAAGGGTGGTTTGGCTAAGGCCTATCAATTTCTACTAATTAAGTTTCCTTGATGGAAGGAAACTAACAAGGTTTATCTGATAATGTATCTATCTGATAAGGGTCCCCGACCTAGCAATTATAAATAGGCCTGTGGTTTTCCATCAATGAGGCACTCAAGTTCTGCATAGGTTAGAAGACACTTATTTCTAAACTGTGAAGTGAGTGATATAATATTGAGAGGTTCAGAAGAAATACATACATCACACAACTTGATCAACAATGGCTGGAGGAGGTTAGTATAAATTTTATTCCGCTGTATATCCATACATATATGATTATATTATATGTGTATGATTTTCCTATAGGAACAAACGGTACACCTGCGAAATAATTATGTCACAACGGTAAATTGCATTATTTAATTTATTATTTTTTTTGAGAATAGACTTGGACTGAAAAATCATTGTATACGTATTTGAAAAGTTGTTATTTTAGTAAGTTATTTTAGTTTTTGGCTATTTTAGTAGGTTAAAATTTTTGTGTTTGGGAAGATGATTGAATTTTTTTATAGTTGGGTGTGATGTTTATAAGAAAAAAAGTGAAATGATTATGAGTTTGATGTGACATTTTGTCTTATTGGCTATTTTAGTTTATTTTGTCTTTTAGTGCTATTTTAGTCAAAAAAAACTAAGGGGTCTTTTGGGAAGTTACTAAAAAAGTCAGTTTTTTGGCTTTTCAGCTTTTTCAGCTAAAAAAGTCAGCTTTTTTACTCAAAACAAAAAAGTCAAAAAGTCAACTTTTTACCAACTTCCTAAAACACCACTAAAAAATTTCTTCCCAAACACCCCTAATATATTTAGCCTCAGTTAGCATAAGGGTTGGTTTGGGAAATGAGTTGGCTTTTTAGTTTTTTTGGTTATTTTAGTCTGAGATTAAAAAGTCTCATTTGGAAAGGATTTTTTGACTTTTTTGACTTTTTGTCAAAGAAAGAATGTAATGATTGTGGATTAGATATGTTGTTTTGTCTTTATTGGGTTAAAAAGCCTATTTTATTTTTTTGCCGCTAAAATAGCTCCAAACCCAACCCAACCCTTCCTCCCAAACGAAGCCTAAGTTAAATGGGGACTTTTTCGCTAAAATAATCACAAAAAGATAAAATAGAATTTTTAGTCTAATAAGATAAAATGTCACATTTAAACCATAATCATTTCATTTTTTCTCTTACAAAAGTCAAAAAAGTCAACAAGCCTATCCCAAACGAGACTTTTTAGCACCAGGCTAAAATAGCCAAAAAGCTAAAAATCAACCCAAATCCCAAACGAATCCTTAAAAATTTTGAAAAAATAGTCATACGAATTGTAATTTGTGTGATGTAATAATATTCGTTTCGTAACATCACATTTTAGCTTAAAAATCAAAAAATTCTTAAAAAATCTAAAAATCCAACAAACTATATAAAGAAATCCAAGATTCTCTTTTCTATATATTTTTTACAGATTTTTTCATAAAAAATTATAGCAAGTGCAGCAAAACATACTAATTTTTTTTACCTAATATTTTAGCCAAAAAAATCAAAAAATTAGTAAAATAGTATGTTCCCAAAGAGGTCTAGTCATATGGATTGTAATTTGTGTGATGTAATTGTGAATAGTAAAAAATTTTCGATAAAATAGTAAAACAAATTTGACAAGTCTCTATTCCAAAGTCATAAACAAATCATAACTAAACTCTCTACAAAACTCGATTATTTAAAAATATAAGTATGAAATCTAATATGAGTTGACGATTTTTTTTTCAAGAATATCAATTATCAAAATTGATCTTTTTTATTTTTTTGAATGAACTTAACGGAAGGCAAAATAGGAGATACTGTTGTGTGAGTGAATTTCCGACCACACTGCCAACTCAGTATTCAGCTGGAGAACACTGGCAGAATAGGATAAGCCCGAACGACCTGCAACAGAAAGAAGAGATTCCGGTGGTGGTTCGTCCACCTGGGGGCATTCCGATGATTAAGTCAGTAATCAAATATCTCTCAAGATAATCAATAGTGCTTAACTCACTGTTCTGAATATAAGCTGCGCGTACCTTAGACCCATGGGGGTGCCTCTCTTTTATAGCCCACTCAATTCTAGTCCCAATAAAAGCCTAGCTTTAATGGACTTCTGCTTGGTGCTTATCTTGGACTGCCCAATAGATAAAGATAAACTCCCTAAGAGCTTTATCTTTATCCAGGCTGAAGTCCTTCCTCATTCTAGGACTCTTGTCCCTTATCCGCTTATCCCCGATTCCAATATCTTCGGAAATAACCTCGGCCTAGCCGAGATTATCTCGGCGTTACAATAGGGACACGCGGTACCTCGGTTGACACGTCTGCGTCACCTTAGCCATGTGTTGGCATTCAGAAAATATGTCCCCACAACTGCCCCCTAGGTTCTATTACCTCGGCATCCTGAGGTGATGGAACCTATATCGTCATATCATATAGCATGTTGGCCGTCTCGCTATATCACCCTTTTACCGAGGTCATGATACGTCGGCTTCACACAATCAGGTCTTGCAATCTTGTCTCATCAAGGTTTCAAAATTTCCCATTAGCCGATGTCATTGCTTCATTAAACCAAGAACTCCAAGAGTTTTATCATGCGCGTGAGCTGTTATGCAAAATACATCAACCGTTTTTGTCACGTGTCTTCTCCTCATTGGATCGTACTCAATACGCGCCTGTAAGTCATCTCGTGCCTGCGTGCGCCGTCTGACAAATTTGTCGTTCTAGGCTCATCAATTCCATTTTGCTGCCTTTTCGCGTTTTTGACAAAACTGGTGTCCTCTCTCTTCGTATTTTCACTTTACATCGTTATTTCTAAAGCTTTTTCTCTCTCTAGCTTTTTCTTCCAAATCCTCCATTGCTGCTTTCACGAAGCTTTCTGCGACCAACTTGACTCTCTCCTCCGGCGAGGTTTCTGCCGTATTTCCTTACTTCCGGCTTCTGCTTGATCTCGGCGAAAATTTACTTCGGCTTCATTTTTCTTGGATAAGTCACAGTTCCCTTTTATTTCAATTTCTTGTTGCTCTTCAAGAAGTTTCGTTTAATTATTTGTTGCCATTGCTGTTTTTCTCAAGCATTCGATTTACGAATCATGTATTCGAGCACGTTTACCTTACGATCTTGTTTCTACCCAATTTGTGTCTTGAATACGTACACACTGTTCACAAATTTTGCTCACTTTTGCCACTGTCTTTGGCCTTGCGCCCTTATGCATATTTTGTCACAATTTTCTTGATAGTTCACTACTGTTCTTGATTCTGAAACATATTCTTACTTTTCTGTTTTCTATGACTTTCCAGATTCATGTCTTCAATCTTCGTTTCCATAGATCTAGGTTTGGGTTTTGTTTGTAGAACCCACAAATTTTTAGGAAAAACTGAAACGATTCCCCACAGATTCTGTGTATTCTTAGGCTTTAGCCGAGGTCCCCAAAACCCTCCAAAACACTCCCTTCTGAAATCCAAATCCTCCAGTTAAGCCGATATCATGGGTATGTGGAAGCATAGGGTAGATACCCCGACCAAGTTAGAGCACTTTAGGCGAGAGTTTGACATCCCGGCCGACGTTCATCTGAGGTTGGCTAGGGAGGATGACTCAATCATGCCCACAACTGATTCTATGCCCTTTCCTGTTGTAGCTTTTATCGAGTGTGGACTTCGGCTCCCACTCAATATCCTTTTCCGTGAGATAATCCATTACTATAAGTTGAACCCAATGCAGCTTGCCATCAATTCCTACCGAGTCATAAATGGTATTATTGCCTTAGCCAAACAAGAAAATGCTAGGGTTACTTTAGCTGACATCCAATACTGCTACACCATATGTGGCCTCAAAAAAGACACAGGCTATATTTACTACATCAAACCGAGGTCTACAGAGTACAAAATCGTTGCCGACCTCTCAGACTCCAACAAGGGAGGTGGGGATGATTACTTTATTACCTCGGGGAACTGGGAGTTCGCTCCGGATGAAGACCTCCACCTCTACCCTCTTCCTCGAACAGTTTTTGTAAAGGGTAATGGTAAGAGCCCTGTGTTCATACTTACTTCGTCTTTAAAGTCTTCAACACTTCATTTGTTTCTAATGTCTGTTTTTCTTGCAGCTCTTCCTCAGCCACCAAAGGGCTTCCGCTAATCTTTCTTCCCCAGCAAAGACTAGAAGAAACTATTGGATTTGCCAGTCCAAAAGCGGAGAGCCCCTTTGGTACTTAATTTCATCCCAACCTGTAAATCAGTACTCCATGACGTCCCAAAGAGGAAGAAAAAGAGTCAATCTCCCCCTTCTGCCACAACTCCTCAAGCTGCCTCCACATCTCGGCCAGATCAAGGATCGACCTCTGATCCAGCAGAGCAGCCATCAACCTCGGCTCCATATCTGATCCCTCCATCTCAACGCCATCGACGGCGCTGAACTGCTTTTGCTGCTGAGATGGGCCGCTAGAAAGCAGTCACTAAGGATCTTTTGGCTAATATTCCTGACTCAGTCGATGCTCAACCAACACCAACCCAGCCAAAGTCGAAACAAAAAAGGATAAAGAAGGCTCAGCCAAAGGCAACGGTGACTCAGGTTGATACTGAGGACACCTTGCCAATTTCCAAATTGGCTGAGAGCGAGAATACCTCTTCAGTTGCCGAGAAGAGGCCTGCCGAGGCCCAACCATCAGAGTCTACCAAATCAAAGAGGCTGAGGTCATCCTCTGCAACCACCTCGGGGCCTTTAAAGCATGATTCCCTTTGGGCCCCCCAAATTGTTCTGGAGGACAGGCCAGTTAAAGTTGGAGATAGTGCCGATGACGTTAATGTCAGCGTCGCTCTTAGTATAGCTCTGCTTCTTCCTGGCGATCTTAACGAAACGCCGAGATGAGAGAGTATGAAATTTTTGCTCTGATGCTCCAGCGTTCTGTTCAAGTAAGTCTTCACACTTGGTACCTTTCTTTCTTTTTTATACTTAGAAAATTTTCTAATAACTTCTGCTCTATCCATTTGTCTTCAGGCAATCCAGTACGCCCACTCCTTCTCAATGCAATCTTTTGAGACAAGGAAGACGCTGGCCGACAAGACTAGGGAGGTCACTAGTCTGCAGAAGACCAACAAAAGCTTGCAATAAAAAATGAAGACTCTGGCAGATCAGGCCGAGGCTGCTATCAAAGCCAAAGACGTGGCCGAGGAAAAGGCAGAGGCTGCTGATGCCATAAAGAAGGTTCTTGAGGCCCAGAGAAAAGAGGCCGAGGAAAAGATGGTCGAGGCCTAGAAAGAGCTGCAGGATGCCTTGGCCACAAAGGACGCTGAGCTCAAGGCCGCTGATCAGAAGGGATACAATGAGGGGGTGCCCGACGTCACGGCGGATTATGAGAAACAGGTAAAGCAGCCATCCAACAAGGGTTTCACCCTTGGTTGGATGACTTTGCTGAAAAGCTTGAAATCCCTGATGACTCCCCCCTCAGGAACACCGACGCCTTTCCTCTGCCATTCCCCCAAACTCCAAGCCAATCCGAAGACGATTCTGAGTCTAAGGAGGAGGCTTTGGTGAGGAAGTCAAAGAAAGCTGCTGGGGCCAAGTCCCCTGCTCAAAATGAACAAATCCTAGACTTGACTCAAGATGAGGAGGGTCAGGAGGTTCCCAAAGACGCTACTCCTGAGAAGGCCACGTCGGACGTGCCTATTGCCGATAAAAGCCTCGACCAAACCCTCTAGGAGATAGACGCCGAGCTAGCAGCTGAAAAGGCGGCCGACATGTCTTCTCAGTAGTCTTCCGAGCTTCAGACCCAACCTGCTAGTGGTGCTGAAGAATCTTGATTTGATGTTCTTTTTTCTTTCTTTTTCCTATACCTTGTTCTTTTTCTTTCTTTTGAAACAATGTAAAATCTTCACATGGCCGATGTGCCTTTTTCTAACTACAACTTCTTTGTTTTGAATGCTTGCATGTTTGTCTTTCCTTTATTGTTCTTGTATGGCTCTCATACTTAGAATAGTTCTGCATATCTTCAATGTACACCTTAACTGTGTAATCTTCTCGGGGTGAAATACCTCTTTTATACTCACCAACGGTTTACATCGGCAGGTACATAAGTACTCAGTTTAATACAACCTTGGCTTTAACTTGTAAATTTTTTCACAAATTTCAACAAGTGTTAGACATAACCTTAACAAGTGTTAAACATGATCTCGGCTAACGTCAACTTGTAAATTTTTCACAAATTTCAACAAGTGTTAGACATAACCATAGTTTAACTTCAACTTGTAAATTTTTCACAAATTTCAACAAGTGTTAAATATGATCTCGGCTAACTTCAACTTGTAAATTTTTTTACAAATTTCAACAAGTGTTAGACATAACTTTAGTTTAACTTCAACTTGTAAATTTTTCACAAATTTCAACAAGTGTTAAACATGATCTCGGCTAACTTCAACTTGTAAATTTTTCACAAATTTCAACAAGTGTTAGGCATAACTTTAGTTTAATTTCAACTTGTAAATTTTTCATAAATTTCAACAAGTGTTAAACATGATCTCGGCTAACTTCAACTTGTAAATTTTTCACAAATTTCAATAAGTGTTAGACATAACTTTAGTTTAACTTCAACTTGTAAATTTTTCACAAATTTCAACAAGTGTTAAACATGATCTTGGCTAACTTCTACTTGTAAATTTTTCACAAATTTCAAGAAGTGTTAGACATAACTTTAGTTTAACTTCAACTTATAAATTTTTCACAAATTTCAACAAGTGTTAAACATGATCTCGGCTAACTTCAACTCGTAAATTTTTCTCAAATTTCAACAAGTGTTAGACATAACCATAGTTTAACTTCAACTTGTAAATTTTTCACAAATTTTAACAAGTGTTAAACATGATCTCGGCTAACTTCAACTTGTAAATTTTTCACAAATTTCAAGAAGTGTTAGACATAACTTTAGTTTAACTTCAACTTATAAATTTTTCACAAATTTCAAAAAGTGTTAAACATGATCTTGGCTAACTTCAACTCGTAAATTTTTCTTAAATTTCAACAAGTGTTAGACATAACCATAATTTAACTTCAACTTGTAAATTTTTTACAAATTTCAACAAGTGTTAAATATGATCTCGGCTAACTTCAACTTGTAAATTTTTCACAAATTTCAACAAGTGTTAAAACCATTTTCCAACTCTCTGCCCTCTAATGTAAACCTAAGTTTTACTTGGGTTCTTATTGTGCATGTATTCGAGAAACATCAACAACTATCTTATCAGTAAAAAAATCAAGCTTTATTTATTACTTCGGCTAATAACAAAGAACAAGAAAATTTAATGATAAAAAAACTTAAGATTGCAAGTATTCCAAGGTCTTGGCAACTCTTTGCCCTCATTATCTTCAAGCCGATATGCCCCATTGCCCAGTACGGAGATGATTCTGTAGGGTCCGTCCCAATTTGGGCCAAGCTTGCCCTCTCTGGGATCCTTCCTGTTGCCGACGACCTTTCTCAAGACGAGGTCACCGATTTGAAACTCCCTTGGGTTAACCTTCTTATTATAGGCCCTGGCAAGCTGTTGCTGGTAAGCTGCCAGTTGAATTGTAGCTTTCTCCATTCTTTCTTCTAGTAGATCCAGATCTCGGGCTAACAATATATCATTAGTCCCATTCTCTACTCCCTGAGTTCTGATCCCTGGGATGCCGACTTCGAGAGGAATGACTGCTTCTGTGCCATAAGCCATGGCAAATGGGGATTCCCCAGTTGATCTTCTCGGCGTAGTCCGATATGCCCAGAGTATACTTGACAATTCATCCACCCACTTTCCCTTTGCTGCTTACAGCCTCTTCTTTATCCCATCTAAGATAACTTTGTTGGATGCTTCTGTTTGTCCGTTGCTTTGGGGAAAGCTTGGGGTTGAAAAGTAATTCTTGATTTTGAACTTTGCACAGAAGCTCTTGATTAGCTTATTGTCAAATTGTGTTCCATTGTCTGCTACGTTGCTCTTGGGATCCCAAACCTGGTGATGATGTTCTTCCATATGAAGGTTTTTACATCCATGTCTCGGATCTTGGCTAGGAGTTCAGCTTTTATCCACTTGGTGAAGTAATCTGTTGCTACTAGTAGATACTTCCTTTGCCCAGTTGCTTGGGGCAGTTGTCCAACAAGATCCATGCCCCATTGGGCAAACGGCCAAGGACTGGATACTGGGTTTAGGTCTGTTGTTGGTTGGTGTATCAATGGTGCAAACCTTTGGCACTTGTCACACTTCTTGACATAGGCTTCTGTATCTTTCTGCATGTAGGGCCACCAATACCCTTGGGTAATGGCCCTATGGGTAAGTGATCTGCCCCCAGCATGGCTTCCACATATTCCTTCATGTATTTCATATAAAAAATCTTCAATTTGCGAGGGGTGTACACACCTTAAAAGGGGTCCAGTGAAGGATCTTCTGTAGAGATGTCCTTCTACTGTCAGACTGAATCTTGCCGACTTCAATCTGATCTTGTGTGCCTCTTTGTGATCATTTGGCAGTTTTCCTTCTTTCAGGAATGTTATTATTACGTCCATTTAGCTTGGTCCCATGTCCACACACATTGCTTCAAGCTCCGTGGTCAATGATTTGATGCTTAGGCTCGATAAGTAATCGACCATTATCGTCCTTGCCTTTCCAGGTTGTATTGCACTAGCCAGGTTGGCCAGGGCATCGGCGTGACTGTTATCATCTCGGCTAACCTACTGTAGTCGGCAATTCTGAAACAAGGCCACCAATTTGCCTACTTCTTTTGCGTATGCCGACATACGTTCATCTCGGGTTACGAGCTCGCCCGTTGCTTGGTTGACTATAAGTTGAGAGTCACAAAAAATTACCACTTCATCTGCTTCTACTACTACTGCCAGTTTCAGTCTTGCAATCACTGCTTCATACTCTGCTTCATTGTTTGAGGCCTTGAACCCCAAACGAATGAATTGCTCTAGTATCTGCCCATCTGGAGATACCAGTACTACTCCTGCCCCCGCTCCTTATCGGTTTGAACTCCCATCAACAAACAGTTGAAAGGAGTCGCCGATGTAAATACTGTAAGGCCTTAGTTTTTCTTCTTTCCTTTGTTCTGTTGCCCTCGGCTGGGCTCCTCTTTGCTCGCTTGGACACCGTTCATCTTGGCTCGACGGAGCCCGATGTATGGTGGCTTCTGGAGTGAACTCGGCCACAAAGTCGGCCAAGACTTGGCCTTTGATTGCCGTTCTGGGTCTGTACTCTAGGTCATACTGGCCCAAGACCACTGCCTATCTGGCTATTATTCCTGTCAGATCTCCCTGTTGCAACAGGGACTTCAAAAGGTGTTCAGTTAGCACCACAATTCTGTGGGCTTGAAAATAATGGTTCAGTTTCTTTGAAGCCATTACTAATGCCACTGCCAACTTCTCTAGAGGTAAATACCTGGTTTCTGCATCAGCCAGGGTTTTGCTTACATAGTAAACAGCCCTTTGCTCTCATTTTTCTTCTCGGATGACCACTGCGCTTACCGCGTGCTCTGAAACTGCTAAGTACAGGAACAGTTCCTCTCTAGGTTCTGGATTTGAGAGAACTGGAGCCGTGGTCAGATACTTCTTTAAGTCGGCCAGGGCGACTTCGCACTCCTCTGTCCATAAGAAGTCTGTGGCCTTCTTCACTAAGTTGAAGAAGGGTTTGCATTTGTCAGAGCTCCTGCTTATGAGCCTGTTCAGGGCTGCAACCTTTCCAGTCAGCATCTGTACCTGTTTTGTCGACGTCGGGCTCTTCAACTCAAGGATGGCCTTAATCTGATCTGGGCTGGCCTCAATGCCCCTTCTGGTCACCAGGTATCCCAAGAACTTACCAGATCTAACTCCAAATGCACATTTCGATGCATTGAGCCGGAGCCGATATGTTTTAAGGATGTCAAAGATTGCCTTTAGGTCGGCCAAATGACCCTCAGGTTCCTTAGTCTTCATGACCATGTCGTCGATGTAAACTTCCACTGTTCTGCCAATTAGATGTTTGAACATCTTGGTTACCAATCTCTGGTAAGTTGCTCCTGCGTTTTTCAACCCAAAAGGCATCACTCTATAGCAATACAACCCTTTTGGGGTGATAAACACGGTCTTCTCCTCATCTGGTGGGTCCCATTGCTATCTGATGGTACCTCCTGTAGGCATCCAGGAAGCTCATCCTTCCATGCCCTGAAGTGGTATCCACCAGTTGGTCAATTTTGGGTAAAGGAAAACTGTCTTTTGGACAGGCCTTGTTCAGGCTGGTAAAGTCCACGCAGAGCCTCCATTTACCATTCTTTTTCTTCACCACCACTATATTTGATAACCATGTCGGGTAATTTACCTCTCGAATGGCTCGAGCCTCCAGAAGTCTGTCTACTTCCTCTTCCACTGCTTCAACATGCATCAATGTCGTCTTCTTGCCCTCTAGATTACAGGTTTGGCTGACCTGTCTACGTTCAGTTTATGGCAAGTGACCTTGGGGTCAATGCCTGGCATTTCGTAAGGTGTCCAAGCAAATACTTCAATGTTTGTTCTTAAGAAAGCCTCCAGTTCTTTTTCTTCTTCTTCGGCTAAGCTGGAGCCGAGAAGGAAGAAGCGTTCTTCATCCCCCTGTTGGACGAGGATTTTCTTTAGGGCTTCTTCACTCTTCTCGGCTGGCTCCTTGCCGACGTCCTCTAGGACCTCCACGTCCTCATCTTCGATCTCTGCCTTTTCTGGTTCTTGTATGTTGCAGGTGGATTTCATTGCTGTCATGGGGCAGTTCTTTACTTGCAGCTGATCCCCTCTGACCTCTTCTATCCCATGCTCTGTTGGGAACCGCAGTAGCTGATGCAATGTTGAGGAAACAGCCTCCATTGCATGCAACCACGGCTTTCCCAAGATAATATTGTAAGGGGAGGGTGTGTCGATTATGGTGAACTCTGTCTTTATCTTCTTAGTGCCAGCCTGCATTTCCAAGTTTGTTGCGCCTAGCAGCCATGTCGGTGTTCCATTGAACCCGACCATTGGGCCGTTGGATTGCTCCATAGCATCAGGGTGAAGGCCCAGCTCCTTGTAACATCTAGCATACATGTTGTCACAGGAGCTGCCTTGGTCAATTAGGATGCGCTTCACTTGGCACTCCCCAACCTGGAGGGATACTACCAGGGCATCGTTGTGTGGATGTTGTACCATCTCAAGGTCGACTTCAGTGATGGACACCACCGGTCCCTGGCATTCCTCGGCCCCGAGGTCTTTTCTGCCGGACTTGGTACACATGCTGCAAGTGCTTTACCTTCTGGGTCTCCCCCCGTATTTTGTTTTCGTTGACCTTCGAGTGAATTACATTAACTACCCGAGGTCCGCCTGCCTGCAGCTGCTGTGCTGGGGGAGGTGGAGCTGTTGGTGCCTGAGGCAGTCTTGCCTACTCTTCTCTGGTCCTGGCCTCATCTACAAGGTCCCTCAGATGGCCCTGCCTTACTAGGTCTTCCAGGTGTGACTTTAGGGCTCTGCAACCTTGAATAAGATGCCCATCTTCGTTATGGTAAGCACAATGCTTCCCAAGGCTTCTTCCCATAAACTCTCCTGGGACCCTTGCCGGTGTTCTGAAATAGGGTTGGGTTCGGATTTTATCCAGGACTTTGTGAATTGGAATTCGAAACACAGTCGTGACTGCTTGTGCGGTTCTCAGTCCTATCTCTTGTTTGTTGGATCCGTTGTTACCTCGGCCTCGCTTCGGTGAGTCGTTTGCTTTCTCCTGCTTTGTCGCATTAATCCCTAGAGTGTCTTCCTCGGCTCTGCGTATTTCTCAATTCTGGCCATGAGCTCCTCCCTGCTTTTTGGCAATGTCTTTGCCAATGACTTTCGTAGTGCGCAGTCATCTTTCAGGCCGTTCTTGAAAGACACGACCGCCACCCTCTTTGGTTGCATTCGGGTATTTAGTTAAATACCTCAGAATACATTTTTGCGTAGGCCCTAAGGCCTTCATCCTCACTGATCCTCAGAGCCATCATGGCGTCCACCTTTAATGGCTGCAGTTTGTTTGTCACGAACCTGGCCACGAACATCTCGGCTAGGCCTTCCCAGGTCTTTACACTTCCCTTCGGCAATTTGTGAAACCAGTCCGATGCAATCTCCCCGAAGAATGAGGGGAACATCTTGCAGAGCAACGGCTCGTTCCCATTGTACAGTGCCATCGAGTTCAATTATAATCCGACGTGAAAGTTGGGGTCCAACTTATCATCGTATATCTAGAACCTCGGCATACTGAATCTTTTCGGGGCCTCAACTTTGTCTAACTCTACCGAGAATGGTGTTCTCGGTTTAACTGTTGAAGTTACCTCAGCATGTTCTTGCTTCCTCTTGAGGTAATCTCTCAAGTCCTCTTTTGTCCGCCCAGGAGCTCGGCTATCTCCTGATTTCAGTCTCTTAGGTGCACTACTTTCAGCTTCGTTGTAAGCCCTTTTTGACCTTTCTCCATTGGTCGCATCGAAGCACAA